>OX123181.2:98849936-100049936 GCA_944739405.2 Euclidia mi
AGATAGATCTGTAGATTTTAGATTCGTGTTTGACATATTTTGTATGGAGCGTATGTCAAAACCTGTCAAAAACGAATCTAAAATCTACAGATGTATCTATAATTGGAAAATTGAATTCCATAGTTAGTTGTACAACTGGAACATTTGTACAACTAAGTGTGCGACTCGTTTCTGGAATATGTAGAATATATTTAAGAATTTATGATTATTATGTTCACGGCCTACAGAGACGGGCGGCAGTGGCGAGCGTTTTCGATGTGAATAGCGCGTTTACTGTGACGCGGCGCGCAGCCTCAGAGTAAACGCACCATGTACATCGCCCCTGCCGCGCCGCTCGCCGCTTAAACCAATCTCGTGACCAGGCCGTAACAGGTATAATTATTTTAACTATGGCAGGCTTTATCTAGTTTGTGATCAGGTGGCCGTGGGTGAGGTATCCCAGGATACCGATCTATGGGTGTATTTTGTTAATAGATTTTTTACAATATCTTGTTACGCGGATTTGTAAATAGTGCCGTATTCTTAAAGTTACCTTCAAAAAGAAAACGAAATATAGGATATTATTTCTCGACCAGACAGTGTGTCAAACCGACTTATACCTAAATATGCCATAAAACCATTAATGTCTTCCGTAAAAAACATAGCCTATTGACAGTCAATAACCCATCCAAAACTAAATTCAAAGATACTTATTTCCAAAGTCTCACCGAATCCACAAACTGATATGGAACTCCTCTTTAGAAAGTTTACAAGTTACCCGATGGTACGGGTAGATAGATATAATGCCAAAACTTGGGGATAAGGTGGAGTCCCCAGGGCCGGTGTGTACGCACAAATCGACGTATTTATATGACTGAACCCTTATTTATATGAATGAAGTGTGTGATTTAGAATTAAATATTTAGAGGGTTTGATTATTTTGTTGCCACTTTAAGGTTGGGGGTAAATTGGTATTGATTTAGTTGTGGGTTTTGGTTTCGGTGTTTTTATTAATGAATTTGACTTTATGTAGGGAAAGTGATTGTTTTTCTATGAACATGAGGTACTTACCTATTGGTTGTCGTATGATACCTGAAGCTAGCACTGAGAATGTTTCTTTTACGAGTCCGATATTTAAATGAAAGTATTTTATACTTATTTATTTTTATATAATATAATTAGATAACTCACACGCTGCTATTGTCCCAAAGTAATAATGTACTCCCGACCGATTCCGGCCACGGCAGCTTGTCTCTGTGCCCATACACAAATGCACTCTCTATTCCCTCACTCTCATAGTCCGGAGAGAGATTGGGCGCAGGCCCAACGGCTTAACAAGCTTAGGTAAGTTGTAGTATGTGTGTACTAGAGCTATTTAAATTACATTATCTATAATTATCATAGGAATCTTATTTTAATGTACACTTATTATTTTCTGTTCTCGCTTCACTACTCATAAATTCACTGGAGTCATAAACAAGGCGCGACAGTCAATCACGGCAGATCCGGTGCGGAATATTTTAAGAGAAAACTTAGAACGAGCGGTTTTATATTGTTAGTGCCTATACACAATTATGTGGCCGATAGTTTATCGCTACGGTGTTCAAGTATAAGCTGTGACTTTAATAAAATAAATACGTTATGTGTGTGACTACCGGACGCTAATAAAACATATACATAGATCAGGCATGGTTATAATATGTCCCACTGGTGGGCACAGGCATCTACTTATTATGAAAAGGATTATACCATAGTCCATGCTCGCCAAGTGCGGATTGGTGGACTTCACAGGCCAGTTTAGAAACTATTGGAGAGCTCTCAAAATTCAGATTTCTTCACGTTATTTTCCTTCACCGTTAAGCGAGCGATAATTAACAATTTAATACGCACATAACTTGGAAAAGACATTGGTGCACATCGGTTTGAACTAGAAACCTCACGTAGTCTGGTATTCCACCACTATCGTTGCCGCATGATAAATCATTCATCATTTTTAAATAGTCATTTATTTTTTTTACCTTTGACTGATATCATAAAATGTATCAGTTCAATTTTAAAGGTAACCCGGCAATAATTCTTATCACGCTTCTCAAACACATCAAAGCCATAAATTCTTTATCAAAGAAAACATCGCTTTATCACGTTTAAAAAGTAATATTCGAACTAAAGTTCTGTATTCCGAAGCTCAACTAAATCCTTCACAAAACAAATATAGCACTTCTGCAAACCCACTCTTCAACTGCACGCGTAATTACACATCGCACCGACAGATGGCGTAACTAGTCGTCAAAAACAATTCGCGTCAATTCCAACTCAAAGCGCTTAAAATATTTCGTTCACCCAGAACTTGTTTCGCAAAAAGTTTTACATTTTATCAACAGATTCCTGTAGTATACATTATATACTACGTGATATAACGTCAGACTCGTAGCTTTCAGTCTGCTACGAGCCGTCGTAGCGTTGCTACGGATTCGAGGCACCTCTACGCCGCGGTTACATAAAACTCGGTACAATGTGACAATGCCGGTAAACAGTAAATATGTGTGAAAATTGGCATAATTCGAATTGTATTAAAGTACTTCAATACTATTCGAATTGTTCAGTTGATAAATTCTTGTGAAAATAGTGGTTATTAGTTATTTAACAGCATTTACGTCCAGACGTCTGTTGGTTTCAATATTTCAAATAAGGTAAGATATTTTTTTATAATACAATTTTTGTCATTAATATCTTTTGCTTTTCTTTAACAAGATGTCGAGAATATTCTTATAACGTTTTCTGAAGCCATACCGACTGGTAGGAAGAGCATTCCTTATCTTTTATTTACATTACGGTTTTGCTGTGATGTATTAATGTTATGGGATTTCGGTAATGTTTCTTGTTTTTGTTTCGCGGCTTGTCTCACATATGAGGCTATACACTTGTTGTCCTTCTCTGGCATGTATCTCTTTCGCACCGTGTGCGAATTTATTAGTATACGATTCCGCGGTTAGATATTTTGCATTTCTTTTTGTCATATAATACATCTGACATTATCAGGCTATAAATATACCTTGTGTGGTATTTACTTAATATATTTTGCATATTTAACGTGTGTTTGTATGTATGTAGATCAATGGTAAATAATTGTTATACTGTTTGTTTTTGAAACAGTATACATATGGGTGCAGTCTACTCAATATAGGTATATTGTCTTTGATTATTTCAAATCTTAGGAAACCTAGCAGAATTTACAAATGTGCTAAGTGTTTTGACAGGATATCATTGCATATTATTTAATTATATATTATGCATCATACGGAACAATAGGCTTGTGTCCTAAAATGTAATTAGCGATTGATTCGTTCCTTTATTAGATGTTAAACTGAAATATCTGACTTTTTCTTCATAAAACGATCAGCAACATTACTACTTACGGCTTTTTAAAAACCTTTTTGACTTTGACACGAAAACGCTGTAAACCATCATGGCGGTTGAGTGATATCACAAAGTACAAAACAAAACAAACCGTAAATGAAGTCTGGTCTGATGTACCCACTTTTATTTTATTATATTCGATTTGACAGGTAGAAAGTTTGATGTTTTAGTTGTATTTACTACTAAAACGTCAACAACATGAATGGCGGACGTACTGTTTGACGTAATGCTCTCTGATTGGTGTTCACTGTCACAAGAATAAATACATTCTTTTTAGTTTTAGAATCCTAAAAATAACATTAATCTTACCTTTTTATAATAAATAATAAACTTTTTTGAGATCTCAAAGTCATAATGAATCTATAAATACTACAATCAAACCGATTTATTCTTAGTGGACACAAGCATATTATCGCTTGTCCCGTGCCTCGGAGAGCACGCGGTCCCAGTAGTCATGAAACTCTTTGGCATTCGTTACAGGGCATCAGTACCTTCTAAATAAACTGACACTAGCATAAACTCTGGAATATTGCTATCTATCCCTTTGGGTTGCGGAGGCCAGACAGGCAGTCGCTCTGTGGAAAAGCTAATATTCAGCGAAATCCGGTTAGGACTAGTAAGCGGATCCTAGGTTGAAAACTGGGATAACGCTAGGTGTTGTTTCTTGTAAGAATCGAACTTAAGACCATTGGGCCAGTGCTTACAGCGAGACGTTCGACCTAAGCTGATGGCGATACGCAAGTTTAGTTGCTATCATAGTTGTTTGAATTACTCATACATTATATCCAAATGTTTGCTTTACTTTGAGTCAATACAGCTTTCAAATAAAAAAATATAAAATGATTCTCAGTCAAACTCTGTTACAGAGCTGTTGACATGAAAAACAGAAGCACCATTTCCTTTGAATGTAAAAAACATTTTTTATAATCAAAATGACAAAGCAAAATGTCCGGATAAGCAACCTATTTTAAATTGAATAAATATTTTTCAAATCGGTATCGACCACGTCATTTGCCCGAGGCAAATACAATTATGTTACCTTATAATGGCATAATGCTACCAATTATACAAATTTATTTAGCAGGTCTTACTCGCGATAACGAAGATATTTAAGGCCTACATATCTCGGTATTTGCCGACGTTTCAATCGACTTGCTCCGGTCGTGGTCGCAGAGGGACTCATGCCTTAAATATCTTAGCTATCGAAAGTAAAACTCGCTAAATAAGCTTGTATAATGTACAAAAATGCGAAAGTTTCAAAATCATTTAATATGCTATTGATTTTTGCACACAGGAGAATGTGAATTGTTAAGTAAATTTTGCTTAGCATGTCATTGACAACAAACCACTGGCTGTCCAAAGTATCCCACTTATTGGTTCACAATTTTTACTAATTCTTTTATAGAACAACATAAAAAATAATACATTTACAAACATAACTCGTCTATCAATATAAAATATATTTTACTACCCAACCAACTGCATTTACGTTATTATTTTCCTGCTCAATTATACAGGGTGTAAAAAGACCCTTAACGAAAACTGAAACCCCGTATTGTACCAATCATTACGAACATTTTTTACTTCGGCACCATATCTGGGAAATTACTGGTTCAGGAGATATTGAGGCTCAAATTACTATACAATTTATGTAATTAGGTACAAAATCGATGCAATTACCACGCCAACCTGTTTTATGGATGTCCTATGCACCCATGGATAAGTAGGTATTTTCGAAAATTGCACGCGCTCTCTTTTAATTGCTGCTTAATGTGATTATTTGGAAAAAAAAACATTTTCCAAGTTTAATTTTTGCTTAGTATGACTTGGCATGATGTCCAAAACGAGCAGACTTCGGCTTGGTGATGGGTCTTGTCCTGTATATTCACTAATCCATTTCATTATTTTTTATTACTAATTTTTGTTCACTTTACTGCTTAATTTTTAACTGCTGAACTAGTTATTAAACGTGGCATTTATAATTTTTAACTTACCAAAACTGCTATTCACAACTGCCTCTTTAAATCAGTGCCAAATAAAAATGTTTCAATTGATTGTCATAGACGAGAGTCATAAAACTGACAATTTTATTCACCACATTACCGAAAAGGGCTACGATACTCTAATATAAAAATGGGTCTACCAAGAACGACTTCGCAGGAACTTACAATGAGTGCAGTCGAATGTCTGAATATAAATCACAACGACACCTTCATTAAGTTGAGCAACAGTCCGTCAGAAAGAAACTTGAGCCCCATTTTCACGAAAACCAATACAGAAGACTATAATTCGCGAGACATTACAAACCAAAAATCTGAAGTGGATCTGAGAGTCAATAATAGTATGGAGAATTCAAACTATATAGATATGGCGACTATAATTGTTGATCAAAGCAGGAATTTAAACGAGAGCATACATAGTCATCAGAACTCGGCAGTGTGTAAGATGATTGCACACCCGTGTCAGAACGATGTATCAGGCAGATGTGCTTTAGAAAATGGAAACATTCCTTCATCTCAGAAACTCAGGATTGTGATTTTGGCGACCGGAATGGTTATGGCATAAGAAAATCACTCCAGGCACTACTCGGAAGTTCTCAGCAACGGTGAGAGTATTGTAACCTTTTACGTGATTAGTACGATAACGGCCTCCTTCAATGAGTTATCAAATACAAGTCTTTTAAATATCTACCTTCAAAAATCGTGTGGAGTAAGTAATAAATAAAAATAACTACGTTAAAAACAACCGACTTCAAAAACGAAAAAGTGAAAATAATAAAGATTTAATATTAATTAAATACTACCTATTATTTATAATATGTGCTATTTACTGATAGGTATAATAAAATAAAAGCGAAATAGTCGGTGCTAAGCCACAGGCCAAGCCTTAAACAAATAATAACCTTTTAATCACTTAAATAAATACGAGCGAATTGATACAGTGAAATGACTACGTACTCTAAAGATAAAGATAAATTAACAGTTTGATCATAATATTAGCAGCTTCAGTTAATACGAAGAATAATGAAAAAAAAAAATATATGAAAATGTATTCAACGAAATGTAAATTCATGTGAATTATGTAACGTAATTACGACTTAGTACTGATAGCAAGACTGCTATCAGTACTAAGTCGTAATTACGTTACAGACTGGCGGTATACAGTTTGGCAGACGCCAACGACGGAACTTCACAAATGTAGAAACTCGATGTCTTCTATACTCACAGCTGCCAAATTTGATAAAAAAGGATAACCGTAATAAGAATTTAAACTGCCGTGGTCATCCACTATCCATTCCCATCAAATAACTGAGTGGAAACCTCGAGCTTATATAGTGAGTTTCGTGTGTCGAGATCGAGTCCAACGTGATAGTCTAAACAGTGGTGGTGTTTGCAAATGATGATAATGAAAGCGGATAGACTGATTTACTTGCTCGTAAAATTCATCCACCCGCAGTACTTCAGTAAATCCGTTTGCAACAGTTAACAGTTATCCGTGTGGTGACGGATTAAGAATACGAATTGTCACCACCCCATATCATCCCATGGGTATCGTTAGAGCCGACAGAGGGAGCATATTATGCAGAGAATAGCACTGTAAAAGAAGGAAAACTTGATACAAACCCTATAGTCTATACCAACCCGTTTGGCCAGCGTGGTATAGTAAGCCAATTCCTCCTTTCAAAGGAGCGGCCTAGTTCAGCAGTGGACTGTTAAAGGCTGATGACGATATTTGCAACAGTGCCGAAATACTTGTAACAGAGGTATTTGGTATTTATCCCGAAAGAATATTGTATATTATACAACTAATCGTAGTAAGTACTAGGTGGCTAAGCTATGAACGATAGGTAAAAACAATCACAAAGTAAGATTAGCACTTTAACTATGGGCATGTAAGAGATGAACACAGTTATACGTAAATCCGTATTTATTTTGCCCCTTGCATATGATTTGCAGGCCACAATCTAAAACCAAATTGTGTAATTAAATTAGCTTACTATTTAACCATGCGACTGTAGGGAATGAATAATTGAATATTGAATAATGAGCTCATAATTCAAACCATTAACGGACGTTAGTTATGAGCGGGATGCAGTTTGTTTTATTTATAACTCGTACTGGACGGTAATATAGATTAACAGTTATTGTTGCGATCCTATTTCTCTTCGGTTAAAGCAATATGATGGAACGTATGAATTTCAAGTAGCTATTGGAATATGATGTAAAGTTAAAGTATTCGATTGATAGAGAAAAAGAGAGATATATTTTCGTGGGTTGTTTAGATTAAACATTTCAGGTCTTGAAATCTTAATGACTGATACTGAGATCATGGGAATGGTTTCCTTTTTCTGTCTTTTACTTGGATAAAATGGTATAAAAGACGTATCTGTGAATTATATGTATGTATAAACTAGCTGTTTCCCGCGGTTTAGCCCGCGTCCTGAGGGTTCCCTCGGGTACTTCGCGTACCCGGTTAATTTATAAGGCCTAAATTACTCCTTGGTACATCAGCTATCCGCCAGTGAACGTCCCATCAAAATCGGTCCGGCCGTTCCAGAGATTACCGAAAACAAACAGACAGACGGACAGACAAAAATGGTAAAAATGACATTTCGGTATATGTACCGTGTATACATCCATATGCATTTAGTAAAAAGCGGTTATTTTAGTATTACAAACAGACATTCCAATTTTATTTATGTGTATAGATAATTATATATAAGTATCAAGCCAATCCAAGTGCTATCTCGAATTTATCAATATATAATAGTCTATCATAAGTATATAGTCTCTCATAAGTTAGATATTTTGAATATCTAACTTATGAGAGACAACAAATAGAGTAAACTTTAACATATTAGTTCGAGAAACTGGTATTTGATTCTCATTTCATCTTAGCGCTAGCCTATATAATATACTCCCATTACCCTGTTTATATATATACGACATCTGTATATTCGTAAAAAAACACCCCGAACTGTTTGAAAAATTTGGTGATTCGAAAAATAGTAGAACTAGACATAAAAATAAGCTACGCTTACCACAGATTAAATTAGAGGTCCTTAAGAAAATATTTATTGTATGTCCATTATAATTTTTAATAAGTTACCAGAAAATGTTAGTACCTTACCATTAACGTCATTCAGAAAAACCTTACGTAAAATTCTTGCAAACAAAAATTATTATTGTATAATAGCGCGGCCACACATTGGGTAATATTTGCACCAATGTTACGTATTTGGTCCAACACACCAATGTGTGGATCAGTCTTGGATACAATGTTAACTTTGCGTCCAATCACAATCGAATGTCCAACACCAACCCGTGTCGAGTCGGTTTTTGAAGTAAGTTCAAAGGCGAGGGGTATGAAGGGGGAGTGCGCGCGGGCATCTTGGACAAAATGCCGCTCGCGCGCCACACATTGGTTTGTTCATTCGTCTCGAGCAGCGCTGTTGTTCGTACGTGTTACTTGGTTGTGTAGGTACGTAATTATTTTCGAAATGACAACGCCGTCGATTGACTGGTCAAATGAACATGTTTTGGAGTTTATTGAATTATACCAAGGGGAACCAGCGTTATGGGATTCAACCAATAAATTCCATAAAAACAGAAATGTTTTAGCAGATGCATGGGAAAGAATACGCTCGTCGTTTAGTTTAAGTGGTGTCACCATTGCAGAAATTAAAAGAAAAAGGGAGTCGTTAATGACAACATATAGATATCATTGGAATAAAAGAAAGAGATCGATTAAATCAGGGCCGATTTTTTCTAGCAGATATTCAAAATCAGATGATGACATTCTGCAGAAATTCTCAAAATGTCCCGAAGGTTCATGAAGCATCTCCGCCAATAAATTATTTCCGTATCTATATAAAAAACAGTTAAAATATATTTCTCTGGGTAGGAATAGACATTTCCATTTATTTGCCCAGTAATAATAATATTATATAACTTTATTCCGGAAGAGTGCAATTTAATCACCCACCACCTCCTTTTTTTTCGTTGTTTTCTTGTACAATGCAAATAATAGGCATATGTACCTAAACCATATGCATAAGCGGCTAGTGCAAATAAGTTTTCGTCCATCGTCTTGTCGCTCTGCGACTACAACTGAGACATGTCCAATGTTTGGTCTATTTCCAGTATTTGGCTACAAAGTACATATTGAAGCCAATGTGTGGTGCAGTAGTTGGGTTCAATACTGGTCATTTGAAATTTGAGTCCAGCTTGGACGCAAAGTTGAATCCAATGTGTGGCCGCGCTATAAAAGATTACCTAGAAGATAAGAATATAAGTATATGTTAATACCCAACTAACACCAGCTTAAGAAGCTGTATTTGTACGCCATTCTTGGCAGAATATGCAGAAAATCATTGTCATAACACCATTGTAACTACCATATTCTTGCAAATAAATGATTATTGATTGATTGATTGCCTGAACAGAGTATTTGGTACGAGCAATTTAAGTCTTTAGTCGCTTTATGGATTGTTAAATTACCATGAAGTACCAAGAATAGGCAGCGATAGCCGAGTGGATATACCAACAGACGGCCTTGGAAGGGGTATCGGGTTCGAATCCACGGCGCGCACCAATGACATTTCGAAGTTAAGTGCGTATTGAATTGTTAATTATCGCTTGCCCCGTGCCTCGGAGAGCACGTTAAACCGTCGGTCCTGGCTGTCATATAGATCTTTGACAGTCGTTACGGGGAGTCAGAACCCTCAAATAAACTGATACTAGTCTAAACCATGGAATATCGCTATCCCTTTGGGTTGCGGAGTTCAGATGACAGTCGCTCTGTATAAAAGCTGATATTCTGTCAAATCTGGCTAGACTAGTAAGCGGATCCCGGGCTCCAAGGCGAAAAGTCTTGGATGCAGCTGGGATAACGCTAGAGCGATGATGATGACCAAGAATATGTATCTGGCAAGAGCCATAGGATATTTACAGCAACCACGGTTGGTGTAGTAGTTTAAGCGCCCGCCTCACCGCTTGACACTGCGCCGAAGTGTTGTGCGTTCGATCCCCATACGAGACAACACATTGTGTGTTTCATAAAAGAGGTGTTCATTGTGTCCGTTAGTTGTATGTTTGAAAAGTTTTAGAAAGGGAACTTTTCAAACATACAACTAGGTATATATCCTGATATATGCCTAATGCGGGAGTGAAATAAAATTAAATAATAAAAATATAAACCTCATAAAAACCAATACTACTTAAAACAATTATCTATGTAGTTCAATAGCGCCTACGACTACTTCAAAGTAACAGGATATTTCTAAAAGTTTTCTACTGTAGTGTAGGTGGTATATTACCTCGAACTATTTCAAATCTTAAAGAGTGTCGTATTCGTATGACGGAAAGTAATACGCCGCGATATACGACGCAAACAATTTGTCAAGCTAAGGACCGCAACTAATAGATATTTTTGTAATATATATATATATATATATATATATATATATATATACAGGATGTAAAAAGACCCTTAACGAAAACTGAAACCCCATATCGTACCAATCATTACGAACATTTTTTACTTCGGCACCATACCTGGGAAATTATTACATACATTTATTATATTACTATACAAAACCTGTTTTATAGATGCCCTATGCACCCATGGATAAGTAGGTATTTCGAAAATTGCACGTGCGCTCATTTTATTTGCGGTAAAAAAATGTGTTTCTTTAAAAAAAAATGATTTCCTGGTTTTATTTTTGCGTAGTATGACTTGGCATGTTGTCAAAGACGAGTAGCCATCGGCTTGGTGATGTGTCTTGTGACACCCTGTATATATACACATAGTGTCAAGATGCATCTTTCTTTGCTCGCGAAAAACAATGGGTTTTCTTTTCTTTTTTCCAAAGAGGTCATGGGAACCTGTTAGACAATAGACATGAGACTAATCTGCTACAGCTGTCATGTGGTGATCACTTACCATTAGCTTGCTCGTTTGTCTCCTAATACAATACTACTGGTCAGATCTTCGTCAAATAGAAATAGAAACAGCACCAGCATCTTTTATCAAGAAGAATATTCGAGGGCCCAAAATGTTATAAAATTAGCTATAGGTAATAAAATTTGTCCACAGAAGCTTCTACACTCGCATTATGAGTTAGAATTAATTTAATATTTAACATAAAATCTACTTCTACTATTAGCTAAAAGTGCATTTGTCTGCCTAAAATATTTCAACTGAAATAATAGATTCAACAATACATAATATTCATGAAGCGGAAATTAATATGATTATAATATCATTATGAACTGAACGACGCATATCCTGTTAAAATGACAATTTAGATGAAATGGTATTTTAAATTACCATATGAATATGAAAGTGAAGAGGTATTTGAAAAACGAGAATGGTAAAATAATAGAAAAGAATTATGGGTAAATTTGTTCATAAATACATTAGGAGAAAGAAAGGAGTAATATCGTAGAATGTGAGTTTTACTTCGAGTGGGCTGGCTCAACCAGGAATATACAATTCTCGTCGCGTGTACCGGCGTGGGCTACCATTGTGGAGAAGCGGGGTAAGTGCATAATAATATAATAGGTTCTTTATCGACACGACTACACATGCACACATTAATGTTAAATTTTTAGTAGTGGGAAATGGTCTTGACAGACGTGACGGGGATCGTCGCGATCTCATCTATATATCCACTCGCGTAGACACAACCGGAATCTTTTGCAGGCGCACATTTAAGGAAGCTTTAACCTAAGAGCGAAAGTAGCAGTATTCAAACTGTTTTGTTCCATGTGGGTCAATCCTGCCTATCAGTGATCATCTTCTTATCCCGTTTCCGTAAAAATCGGTTCCTCATTTGTGTAGCTCAGGTATAATATATGTTTCCAATGTCCCATAACAGTGGGTTACTTAGAAACCAGCAGTCGAAGATTTATCTATGTAGAGTCGTTTTGAGACTGACATGATGATGATGATGCCATAAAAGAAAAAGATCACAAACATACACGATTGATGTGACAAACATCGAGGAATGAATGCTTTAAGTAAATAGCCGGACATCGCCCGTCTTATAGAATATTTTACGAATTCTCTCCCTAAATGAGCAAAGACCCAAAATTATTTAAGCCTGCAGTATAATATCGTAAACGTATTCATTGATTACATCGCTTTTGGAATATTTGTCCCGTCGTGCTCGAGCCGCCATGCGTGAATGTGCTACACAAAATCGAATGATTGGGCAATATTAATTGAATTCAGTGTTTAAATGCACTATGTTGTTGAGAATGTGTAAATATTGTATGCGAGAATGGTAAAGTGATGGAAAGGATTATTGTTTTTGAATATTTTATACATATATATTACAGTGACTGAAAAGACCTCAGGGTACAATTTTTTCATGAGGCTAAGTATCGATAAGTTTACTTATAAGTTACATAATATTTAGTAATCAGCACCAAAATCAACATTTCAGCCAATATTCCACTACTGTCTTTATAGTTTCCCAAACAGATTGATTTGAAACCGCTCGCATGTAACCGCTTCCTACGATCCTAAAAAGTAAGTGGCCCCACACTAGAACCTTTCTGTTCTGTTGTATTCAACTCTACTAACTGTAGTCTAGCAAGTAAGCATTGGGACTATGCAAGCTTATACCCCTATTATATTATTGAAATAGCGGACTCAAAGAAGTCAGTTTTATGTTTAGTAAATATTTTTTTCTTTTGTGAGTAACTAAAACCGCAACATTTAGCTTATTTACGTATCAATTAGACTGCATGACTGTTATGCAACCAACACCATTGCATTTCATAGTGATCATTATTACAAAAATACTTTATTCTGAGAAAAAACATTACTTGCCGAAATTGAAACTTGCTGCGTTTGGCATGCATTCCCAGAATTTCTAAGAGAACCGTTTCTAAGAATGTTCCTACTAACAAGCGTTTTGGGAATAATAATAACTACCTGTATTCAAATCCTTTAGCTGTAGATGAACTGCTTTTTGTTCGTGGTATTGTGCGATAATTAGGGGCAGAGCTACAGTGGTTATACTAAAAATGAATCAACTCAATACGGCCAGTAGCATTAGATGGGATTTCTGAGACGCGGACCAATCCAAGCGCGGTCACAAGTACCTACTTAAGTCTCGGGTACTGCACTAGTATTATACATCAGTACCGTCATATTTTTTATTTTTTATATTTTTAAATATATATTTTATTCTATTTTTCATAGAAACTTTCTCCTGACAATAACGAACACATAAAATAAAGATTTATCTAATTTGGTGCAGTCGTTTGGAAATTATGCGCGCACAAATATTTTGGTGATACATTTTTAGTCCGTCCGTGTGGTGACGGATTAAGAATACGGAATGTCACCACCCCATACTATCCCATGGGTGTCGTAAGAGCCGATAGAGGGAGCATATTATGCAGAGAACAGCATTGCACGAGAAGGAAAACTTGATACAAACCCTATACCAACCCGTTTGGCCAGCGTGGTATAGTAGGCCAATTCCTCCATTCAAAGAAGAGGCCTAATCCAGCAGTGGACTATTAAAGGCTGATGATGATGATGATGATGACATTTTTAGTAATATATAGGAAGAGCGTTATAGTTTATACAGACTAATACATAGAGTAATGTCGACTGTATTTACTAAAAGAAAGCACATCATACTATATAGACACCTCTTGAGACTTGTACTTAAGAGTTTGCCTGATACACTTTGTCAACTGAAACTTTGTTAAGTATCAAGTGTGGAGATAGTGAGATGGTGGCTATTTACATAGATAGTATATTGGTATATCTTCGATGGTATCTACGTAAAATAAAATAAATGCGGTTTAATTAAAAAAAAGCGCAATACAATGTTTTTATATCTGTTTGAAGTAGATATATTGTCTATAATACTTTGTATAAATCGAGAATATAAGTTTGTAACATTTTTTGTCTATTGTAATTTTTTTACTCTGGTCACACTATGAACTGACAAATCATTCTGATTCTTGCTTCCAAAAAAAATCCTTTTGACCACACCGTTTTTTTTTCTCGGGTGATTTGTAGAATTGAATTGAGTTGTTTAATAGCCTTGCAATTGCGCTGTTGGATTTGCCCGGCAAAGGTGGTGAGCGATTGATAAATTTGTGACATATTGAACATTGAAATTTGTAAAAAAAAGTTGTGAATTCTGTGTGTACCACGTGCATCGTGTCTTGAAGACGCCGCTTGGATCCTGGTAACTAACGATATCTCACTCTATTTTGGCCAATCTAGTTGTGTGCTTATCCTAGGTTTCCTCCAGGCCACCAGAGAAGATCGCCAGGTAATTAATTTGTTTAATTCTTAGCGCCAAGAGCCATTAGTCAGACACTCTTGCCTTGCTTAGTACAACTGGATGAATCTAATCAAGCTTCCACAGCCCTCTGCAAACGATTTCCAGTCTGTCTAGGCAAGCTCTGAACAATATCAGTTATGACTATTCTTTATTCTATGGTTATGACACGCACACACACTCATGGACGCACCCACGTTGGCAAGTACACAAAAAATATTTTGATATAAGTTTAATAAGATGATTTACAGAACATTGAGTAGAAGATACCACATCATGTTCAAGAGTCATCATAGTTAAAGCAGGATAAAGAGAAAGACGATATAACATAGGTCATTTGATAATGAAATGTGACATGTATGCAGTCAAATACAAAGACTGATAGTACATGCACACTGTATTATTAGCTTTCAGTCAAGTCTTTACTACAAAGTGGAACTGAATTACCCTGTTTGAGTCCATTCAGTACCTTGCTCTTTCAATATTACGAACATTGACAGAGTAAAACGGAATATCTTGAAAGCCTGACTTCTGGTAACCACTTCGGATAGATCTTAAGTGAATTATTCGAACAAAGTTAAGCTTTTCACAGTTAGATACGTAATATAACGTAGTTCGCTGCGATTCAGTTGTGGTGACGGAAAGGACGTGGATCGATGCTTTGGCTTATGGCGGTTAAAAGGACATTTCTAGGGTTTAGGCAGATTATTGGAAGGTGAGGACATTGTTTGCATAACATGTTGTTTGATAGTATCGACTACCTGTTTGGGCAGACACAGGAATCATCATTTGTCTGATTAAGAGCTGAAAGATATTTCTATGAAGTTCATATAATAGACACATCAGATTTTGATATTTTATTGTTTGTGACAATATAAATGAATGTACATTCGATAAACAAGTAATTGATAAAAATGATAATATGTCTGTTGAAGCTTTTAATATATATTTATAAACTTGTTTGCATTTGTATTTACTTTCATTTGTCGTCCACGTTACAAAATAATGACTATAGGGTAAAACTTGGTATTACGCCCCAGTTGACAAAACGCCCCACTCACCTAGCACGCACACTAAGAAAGCTAGACAGCACACGTATAGCGCTGCGAGTAGCCATCAGTCGCCAAACAACATGGCTGACGTGCACGCGTGTTTTATTACGCTCGGTTAAAAATTATTGATAAATTTAGTTTTTCGGTGAAGATACAATTTGTGGCAATTTGCAAACTTTTTTTCTATATATTCATACTCATTATAGTTGAGTTAAATTGATCAAAACTGTGAAAAATACATATAAATACGCTTTATTATTCTCGTACACTCAGCGTTAAAACCTTGAGATTGCGGCTTTGACCTTGATGGGGCGTTTTAAGAAGCAAATTTTACAATACGCCCCAGTATTCAAATTACATGTGTAATGTCAAAAAGAAAGCAAAAAGCTATTATTCTTACATCCACAGAAAGCTAGCAAAAGAAAACAAAATGGCATGGGAGAACACACAATTGAAAAAGCAAAGAAGAAAATATCTAAGACGAGAAATTACAAAAAGAAGAGAAATGAAAAAAGAATTACAAAAATAAGAACTCGGCTTCAGATGAAGACGAAAATCATAAACGATTAACCAATGTGCACGTGAAAGAAAACCTAAGAAAAAAGACAGTAATTTGTAATTGATGGATGTATCTAAAGGTGAAATATCAAAAAAATACCGAGTAAAACCCAATGAGAAATCGAAAATAGTAATATAGAGAAAACCTGACAGTGAAAATGATTCAGAAGATGACAAAGATTGAACGGATGTATCTTCAGATGAGAATTCACATGATAACCGAGCTGAGAAATATAGGCATGGTGAAAATACTAAGAAGAAAAAACCGGCAAACGAAAAGAGGGAGAATAATGAAAAAGAAGAAACCAAAAGGGTAAAATAGATAAATTTTCGATAGAAAAGAAAAAGTTGAGGAAAGTTCATCCAAAAAACTGAAAAGCATTTTATTCATCGTCTTCTGAAACAGATGATGAAACCGGTAACAGAATTGACATTTCTAAAGAAGAATTTTCGGATATGGATGAAAAAAAAAATGCATTGAATGCAAAGAAAATTACTACAAAACAAAGTCTTTTGAAGACTGGATTCAATGTTCGGCTTGTTTAGGGTGGTTACATGAGTTTTGTTTAAATTAATATATGGATCTATACTGGGGCATTTTAAATTACCTGGGGCATTTTATAATACAAGAGAGGCGTATTAGGTGATGTGTACCTGACAAAACGCTCCGCTCCATGTCAAAAAAATATAGAAATAAGTCTTTAACTAACGTTTCTATTACATTTAGCTTTTGTCGTATTATTGTCAACGAACCAAATAACGTTCTAAAATAAAATAAATGATTATGTATATTATTATTTGAGTTTTATTGAAGTTTAAAAAAAAGCGGGGCGTATTACCAAGTTTTAACCTAAACCTAAAAGAAATAAAGTAATAACCTCAGTAAACACACTAGATTGTCTTTTAAGAAACATTTTTATTGTTCGCCTAATATTTGGCTAAGTTCAAGTACTCCCACCGTCCAAATATTTAAGGTAGGGTAAAAAATACAGCAATTTGATTAAAAATGTTTACTTAGGAGCAACAAATGGATGTCGGGGACTTTAGCTAAGTATTTTTCATTGGTCGAAATTAGGGTTTTTCACGGGGTACCCTTCAAATGTAATTACTCTATTGGGCTGCATGAAAAGGTTCTTTTTAGATCCCAGGTTGCTCTGAAAGGCTCATGGAGTATAGTAACGTGTGTGGAATATGTTAAATTCCATTGAATATTGGGTATTGGGAAAATAATCTTAGGAAGTGAGTTTTCGGAGAATAAGATAAGTTGTTCGATTTCATTTACTGATATGGGCTACTGTGTGCGGGTAGAGGTTCAAATTACATTGTTATCCGTTTTAATCTAGCGGTATCGCGGTACTTCCGTGAAGTTTTCTTATTTTAAGGTCATTAGCATAATAGGTTTATGACGTAAGCCGATGGTGTGCAGGAGTGTAAACGGCTGGACTAGATTATGGTGTTATGTGAATTAAGTAGTGGAATACACTGTATGGAGAACAGTTAACATTTGATCTAATTTTATATTGGCTAGTGGAGATATACAAATTAACCACGATGACTTTATGAAACAATTAAACTGCAGGCGAATGCTGCATGATCAGAAAAAAATCAAATAACATTATTTTTATTGACCAAATAGGCGGTACACAAAAGAATAGGTCAAAAGATTTTTTGAAGCCTCTCAGACATGCAGAATGTCGTGTATATTGCGTGCCATTGAGTCGCTGGGTGAATTAAATTAATACGAGTATCTAACTCGCGCCTGATTTTTACGAGGCAGTGTGGGATAATTTTACGAATAGAACTAAGTATTGGTTAAGACGCACACAGGGACGTATTTTACTAAAATCTGTATTAGTTTGACCAAAAATACGTTTAGATTATAAAAAAATGTATAATTGTTTATAATTTAAACGTATTTTGTTGTTTAAAGAGACAATGAAATTGCTGTTGCCTGTCAACCGGCCTTGACGACATGACTGAAAGCACAAAAATAATTGGTGGATCTCACATATTATTGATTCAGGTGTTAATGTTATCTCAAGTGGGGATCAAACCCACATTCCACTTAATCGTAATCAGTGAGGAGGCCAGCTTATTGTGCCATGTATTTTCGGATATTGTGTGCTATAAGGCTGTCCGTGTGGTGACGGATTAAGAATACGGATTGTCACCACCCCATATCATCCCATGGGTGTCTTAAGAGCCGACAGATGGAGCATATTATGCAGAGAACAGCACTGTAAGAGAACGAAAACTTGATACAAACCCTGTACCAACCCGTTTGGTCAGCGTGGTATAGTACGCCAATTCCTCCTTTCAAAGGAAAGGCCTAGTCCAGCAGTGGACTGTTAAAGGCTGATGATGATGATGATGATGTGCTCTAAGGCTCCAGGACGAAATAAGAAATCTTAACCACATGAAGGAAATCCTGTGTCTGTTGCCAATATGAGCTGCAACTAAATTTATAATTTATTTTAGTCTTCCACTTGCTACAAACCTAGTCAGCATTTTGAATGCCTTGAATCTTCAAAGTCGTGCTTCTATTTCTTTTCTCACTGCTTGAAGTCTGGGAAGAGTCTCATGTGATCCCAAAATTAGTATTTTTATATACATGTATGGACATATTTCAAACTCACTACAGTTTTGCTTAAAACCGACCTGGATTCCCCTTCCGAGGAAAACTGCCTTATCTTCATTGATTTGCAGTTGAAACAACATATCAGAGACGTTCAAAGTTATACATGGCATCCAGGATGAAATAACTATACTGCCTCGATCAGAACTGGTACAAGACGTCTAAGTCAATTGTGTAGTGCTGTGTACATATGAGAATTGGGAATAAGGGAGTAGAGACGTGCTCGGTTCAATAATTTATATGTATGTTATTTATAATTGTAGTAGTATTGTTCTGTGTTTGAGTTTTCGGTGAAGTTGAGCTCTTTTTTGTACAAACATATGTTCACGCCTTTTTCCCGTTGGGGTAGGCAGAGACAACAGAACGCCACTTGTTTCTATCCTTACAAACCTCACGCGCTTCCTCTACATTCATCATTCTTTTCATACATGCTCGCCGGTTACGGGTGCTTCGGACTTTTCCGTTCTTCAAGACGTCTCCAATTTGGTCGACGAACGTCTTACGAGGTCTGACGCAACCGGCTTGCCCACACACCTCTGCTATATATATTTGCCATTTTTGTCTTCCGATTATAACATTGTTTTCGTGTTTTAGATCAGTAATTTAGTATATTTGCATTTGTTTAGTTTTCCGTTGCATCGAAGTATGAGCTAAGTGTACATGGTTGTTGAAGACTTTCAAAGAATTAATGTTAAGTAGAATTAATCGATTTTAAATTGCGATTTGTACACATTATACACTTATTAAACTGGTCTTCTTACCCGCCATAATAAACCAATTTTAAGGTATACCTCGAGTATTCCGACGTGTCGAGCGGCTAACTCCGGTCGTGATGTTGACGTGAGACAGGTGTTCGATACCTTTTCTACTTTTTTCATTTTACCCGCTCTGCTGGTACTTTAAGTAGAGTAAAATATAGTTAAAGCTTTTTACTCAGGTGTTATTGAACTCGTTACTGTGAACAGTAACTAATCCAGACCTTTTACTGAGTTTTATTGTTCTTCCCGAAGTAACTTAATCTATTGTAGGGTTAAGTTTTGGCATGGAAGAGTAGCACGCGCGGTTACTATAATACACAGGGGAGACGATTGGACGAAAGTAGTCGCTCTCGCTCTCTCTTCGCTAAAGACTGTGATTGTGTTTCTCTCTGCACGGGTTTACCTAACTTCAGGACCACAAACAAACGTGTATAGAAAACCCCGATTCTTTAAGTATCTACTGTTAGATAGCTAACCCTAGCTGCAAGTAATGAATACGTACGTCTTGCTAGCAGCTAGAGTGAGCGTTTCTATAGCACTTGAAGTAACAAGAATCACACCTGCGTACGTGTTGGTAAAGCTGAATTCCGTACGAGAACTACAAGTTAAGAAAGTAAGTGAGGCCATGTTCGAGCAGCTTGTCAAATCTATTTATATTACGGATTCATCAATTTAGAAGAAAACGATTTTAAAGGAATTTTATCAAATGTATAAAATGTGTATATGCAGCTTTTTTTTGAGTATTTAACATCATCTATTCTAAATGCTTGTAGTGTCGCATATGAACACAAAGTATCACCTCTCCATTTCATTCCGTGGGTATTGTGAGAGGTGATTTATGAAGTACATAAAGCGGCAAGCAATATAAGGTACATAATAGGGCTTGATGTCGAGTCCCTATACCAACCAAGAGCGTGCCATAATACCAGGCCAAATCCTCTTAATGACTAACAATGTAATTGCAAATCAAATTAGGGGAGACTATCATCCAGCAGTGGATTTTGAAAGGCAGTATAAAGATGAATTAATATGAATATTATTAAAAGGCATTTGACTGAATCTAAAGAAAGGCGGAGGTCTTGGATCGCAAACAAGACAAAGCTATGATAATGATGATTAAATGTAATGAAAACGTTACCTTCCTTGAGACCTTTGAAATAAAATTGTATCGGCTAACCAATGTAACCCAAAAATACTTTTTTAAAAGAATAATAAAGCTTAATATCACCATGTTATAGCTGTAAATGGCTTTAAAGTGATACAATAAGTAATAAATCAAGCTGGTAACGTAGCGCACGTCAGTAGATATCACTCATAGCGGATTTACCAAGTTGATAGGGATTAAGTTGCTGATTGAAGTTTAACTTTTAGTTACCAACAAGTTTCCATTTAAGCGCCGCGCTGTGAAATTTTAAATCTGCATGATTTAAACTTTCACAGTGTTTTTTAATATTATATATCAGTGGTTTTATATTTTGGCATGGCGTTTTTAAGGAAACGTTTTTTTAGGGTGGAGGATGGCCGCAGCTGTGCATACACATTCTTATTTAATTTGACAGTTTTTCCTGATTCCGTCGCAATTTCGGGAAGTCCCATATAGTGTATTATATTAGTCCCATTTTAGTCCCTACACTGTCCAAAGACAAACATGCCAAATTACAGCTTCCTGCGCCGGCAGTTTTGGCTGTGCGTTGAATGTCAGTCATTCAGTATCGCTAATATGTTATATACAAATGAAAAAAATGTTAACGGTTACTTTAAGAGTTAGATACTTTTATTTTTGTACTGATTGAGCTTATTTATTTTCAATAAACTCTTATATTGTGTGTGAGTAACTTTCTACCTGTTTTGTTATTTTATACCAAGAAACAAGTCTACTTTAATAAAATGTTGATAATATTTTCAAAGAAATACATAAGAAATGTATTTAATACTTCCTGTTGTATTTGCAACACGAGTTTAATATCATATTTTCTGCACTCTCCATAGGTTTTTTCTGATATAAGTACACTTTATTCGAACAACTAAACAGTGAAAGTTTGCCTCGGCCACATTCGCCGGAACAAACACTATGTTCTACAGTGCAACAATAAACAAACTGTTTATACTCACTCTGGACAAGAAAACGCTCCAGGAGCTGACTACCAACGTATTATGGAACGGCACTAAGAGAAGATTATTCTCTTAAGCGGTGGTGCTGTTGCGGTTTGGTGCTGTAGCTCGGTATTAAGGTATCCCATTCACATCGCATTATTATAAATATTTTAGCACACTCAATAACCTATAAGTGCGATCTTGGACAAGTGTAATAAGTAATGATGAAGTCGACAATAGTGAGATATATCTCGTTGCTCCTGTAAATAAGAGATAAACTTTACTATACCGGCGGTCGTTGATTTTGTCTGCGCACTATCTTTATACCTACTTTGTTGCTATTTTATTATTATAAAATAAAACAGAATTATTGATTCTATTACTATCTACCGAACTCAATGTCACATATTTGACTAGTCTTTTAATGAAATGTCTAAATCGAACTTTATTACAGTCAATCGACAGCTTTTGTATCAAATATGACTAGTGACGTTATAGTTATTTTGCTGTCAAGTAGAATACTTGTAATCAATAAATTGTCAATAAAATAATGAAAAATAAAGTTTCAAGATTAATTGATGATTGAAACTACCATTATTTTGAGCTGTTTTACGAGATAAAAGAAGTTGTATATTATACATGCAGGAAAGTTCCCAATTGAGCTTCATAACTATATGCGAACTAAATAATTTGAATTTATTACATAACAATTTTTCATATGTCACCAGTGGGGTCCGTTTCCGCAGCATCACGTGCGAACGATTTATCTCTTCCCGAATATTCAGTCATGGAAATTGTGAAAAAAGTATTCAACCACTCAGTGAGAAAGAACGGTTATATTAAAAAAAAGTTCTGACTCAATATCGAGGGTCTTGTGTGATGAATGGTGTGTGATTCTCACATGTGATACGGTAAGAGGTACTCTTGGATATCTTTTTTGAGCATTTCTGTAGTTAGCTGTATCAATCTTAAGTAAAATATTTATTGCCAAAAATAATCTTAAGTTTTTGATCTCATCAATCATGTCAATAGATAAATGAATACTAACAATTTAAAATAATATTCAACATGCCTGAGTTAAACTAGACTAAAAAAGTAATCCATGAGCATTACATGAGTGGAAGCAGTTTCAAACGACAAGTTGTGTAAAACTAAGTTACCAAATAAAACGCAGTCCTTGTATGGACAAATACTGCGTTTTATTTGGTAACTTAAAATATTGTATTAACATGGATTAATACAATATTTTAAAACTTATTTTTATACTGGTAAGTTAAAAATATAATAAATATTTCCATTCGATTGTATATAATATTTTTTATACATGTCACTTTTATAAACTGTTATAATTTGCATGCTGCAAATTCCAAATTCAATGTACAATAAAAAAATACTTTAGTGACTCAAAAAACATGGCATACATTGCAGCAACAAGTTGTTTCATATTTTCGTATTCGTGTTTCCAATTGACATGTATGTTTATTCAATTTGTTGCAGCTAAATTAAAATAAGCCCAATGAAATCAATTTCCCAAGTTATTTACATCAATACGAAATTCATTGCAGATAATCAAGAGTAACTCAGTACCTATCGGGTCCTTCCCATTTCAATTCGAAGACATCAAACAAGAAATTACGACATACATGATTTAGAAACCTTCCTATCAGAATACAGCCTTCAGCGTAACGACCGTTTGATGGAACGATTCCGATTCAAATAAAAAAACCGCCAAACTCATATATAAAAAGTGTACAACCATATAAATGTAGGTATTAAAACGTTTCGGTAATAAATAATTTATGGTTCAAACCGTTGGAAATGTTTCTCCCGTCTCCGTTGATAAAAGTTTCATGAAAATACTCAGTGTATGGGCTTTTTCTAACCATAATACGTGTAAGCACGTATGCCTTATCAATACGGTACACATATACATTTTAGAGGCTATTTTTTATTGAATTTGATTATATCGGAGTTTAGAGCTGAGATATAAAGTTGGATATGATGTGCTTGTGAATGTTTTTATTTATAATATTTATGTGGTAGGCCGAATATGAAGTTCTCTTTGATAGAGGTTGTGCTCGTGGTTAAGGAAAGTGGTAAAATCAACGAAGGAAAGTGTATAAAAATATAATGTGTATGTGGGCGTAAAAGCAATTTGTTTGAATTGTCTTACGTGGTATTTCATTTCTTATATCTGTGTATTCTATCGAAAATATATGTATGTTTAATCATAATGGTAGAACGTATTTACTTATATTTATGTAACGAGACTATATCGCGAAATGATTTGAGAATAGAGGTGAAATACTTGATATTTTAGAACTTTTCAATACATAGTTTCATAACGCTAACGGTGTCTTTACATCATTTAGTTGGTATCTACATTTATAAAATTGATGCAGTGGAAAGCGTATGCGTCTGCTGATCGGATTCTGCGATCCTGGGTTCGATTCCCGGGTCGGGCAAAAGTGTTACTGAATATGCCCTTACTACCAGTAGCAGCACGGAGTCTTGAAAAGTGCCCGGTGACATAAAATGGTGAAATGTGGGAGTCATATATACCTACCCCTTCAGGGATGCAAGAGTAAGTCTATAAATAAATAAGAACTAAGCTGGTGCCGAACGAATAGGCCAGTTCGACCACTCTCCCTCACGGAAGATCGTTGTTAAGGCTAGGTTGCAGTCAGTTAGTGAAAGCTCCGGCAACTTAAGCCGCCAATTATTGCATATATAGAGAAAGATCTATCTAGCATATGAATGTTGATGCAACGACCGCTCAAGTTACAGCAAAATGGAGAAGACAGACAAGTAATACTCAGTTGGGATCACTAGCGTATGACGACTACAATCAGGCGATTCTGCAGGTTTTGAGTCAGCAATATTTTTAATTATTAACAAACTTTTAATGGAAGTCTTTCGTGACTTCTACTTACTTTGGCATAGGCGTATTTAGTAAAAACATACTGCAAAGTATGCATTAGTAATAATGTTGAAAAGTAACAAGAACAAATAAAAAACAATGCAAAAAAATTATAAAAAATTGATGAGCATTTGGTAAGTATTATTGTTATCGGGTTAATCGGTTAAGAATCATCCAATAGAAGGTTGGAGTTAAGCAGGTGACGACGGTGTAACACTCTCTTGTTGGCAAGCACGTCAAGCCGTCGGTTCTGCGTCCAATCTCTCTCCAGTTATGTTGGATATGCGAACCTAACCGATTATGACACTGAGGAATTAGACATAGCACTAGTGTTTACGCACACACTTGTGCACAATCAAGTCCCGCGTGTCGGCAAGTCTCCCTTGACTCAGAACGTCGTGGTCGAAATTCGACGTGAAAGACATTATTGTCTGTATATTCAAAATTCTTGCCTTACTGTATGACAGACATTGCACAACCAAAACTATAGAGCGTAAGGCTCTGCAATTTGGCATGAGTGTTTTGTGTACTAGGAAGGGATTACCCGAAATTCCTAAGTAAGAAACGGTTCAATTAAAATAAAATGAGCGGGCGCAGCTGCGGGTCTCCTCTAGCTATAAAATATAAAATGTAAGATTCACTTTATCTCCTTGAAAATACATACCTACTCTAGTGTGTATTTTAGAATGCATTCTGTACCTACATACATACAGAGACTCACGCCTGTTTCCCGGAGGGGTAGGCAGAGACTACGGAACGCCATCTGCAACGATCCTGACATACCTCTTTTGCTTCATTCACTTTCATCAAGTTTCTCATGCATGCTCTTCTGTTTAGGGTATTTCTGACCTCTCATTTTTTAGGATGTCTCCAATCTGGTCTGAGAACGTCCGTCTAGGTCTTCCCCTTCGTCCTGTCCCATTCACATTTGCCTTATATATTCAAATTCAATTTCATTTATTCATATAGGTTACAAAAGCAACACTTGTGAACGTCATTTCTTTTTTTTTACAACCAGGTTCGGGATGGTAGGGCTATGAGAAGAGCCTGGAAGGAACTCATGCCACTCTTGTTTTAAATCAGAATCTTAATCTTACAATTTGTGGTACCATGATTGCTAACACAGCCAAAACACTTCGCAACACTAATCAGAAATAAATGGATATGAAAAAAATATGTGAATAGTACAACAACAAAACATTATAGCGACAGTAGTATAGATGTATCAGCATCCACTAGGTTAAAGAATTTTGTAAAGGTGACAAGTGAACAATGATTAGATCAGGGATAAAAACTGATATGGTATATCAGTTTTTATCCCTTATTTCCTTATCCCTGTTTCAACAAATCATAAAAAATATACAAACCCTGCAAACATCATGAGTGTTCACAAGGCACCTCCACTTAACTGTTACTAAAAGAGAGTTTAATAAATAAATATATGACACAGTCATAAAAAGAACAATAATAGTGAATTTAAAAAATCAACTAGCCCTATGATGTCTGAAAAGTGGTTATTACAATATTAAAGAAATTCTTTAATATTGTAATAACCCCTTTTTAAAAGAAAATTCCTAGTAGTGGTTTTAAATTTGTGCAGAGGTAAATTCATTATTTCAAGAGGTAATTTGTTGAAGAATTGTATACCGAGTCCCGCAAATGAGTTATGATCTTTATGTAGACGGTAATTAGTGCCCACTAGTTTATGCTTATTCCTTGCGTTCACTTTGTGCAAGTCACTATTTTTACGGTAAAAAGTTATGTTTTTCTTAACAAACATTAAATTAGTAAATATATACTGCAATTCAACTGTCAATATTTCTACTTCTTTCAATTTATTTCGTAAAGAATCTCTAGCACCTAACTTATATATTGCGCGTATGGCCCTCTTTTGAATAACAAAAATCGTCTGAATACTCTGTATAACTTCTTTGTCAGTCTTTCGTCATCCTTCCTCTCCATGTGCCAAAACCATATTAACATGCCTTTCTCGATGCTTGTCACTACATTTTCTTTATCTCACACCGCTATCTTATCGCATTATTCTTTACTCTGTCGGTCAAAAATACACCACACATACTTCTAAGTGCTCTCATTTCTACAGAATTTATTCTACTTTCTTCTCTTCTGCCATACCCAACTTTCACTACCATACATAAGGGTAGGCACTAATACCCCTCTGTGCACAGCCAAACGTGCCTTTTTGGACACGTTTTGGCTATTCATAAATGCCTTCAGAACTCCATTCACTCTATTACCTGCATCAACTCTTCTTTCAATATCTTCTTCATTCTTACCATCTCTTGTAAACAACGTACCTAAGTATACAAACTCATTCACTTGTTCCACTCGCTGTCCATCGATCAAAACATTACAAGCTGTAACGCGTTCCTCCTTTTCAAAAACCATAACTCTCGTTTTACTTACATTCACTTTCATTCCTTTCCTCTCTAACGCACCATCCATGATTGTTACCATCTCTTGCAACTCCTCCGCTGAAGACGCAAGTATTACCTGATAGAATAGAATATTCTTTTTTGTACACCATAAAGCATTTTATGACATTTTTGTTACAACATTTACAAATTGCACAAAAGGCGGCCTTATCGCTAAGAGAAATCTCTTCTAGGCAACCTCCTTGGGTGACAGGAACGATGTAAGCATTAAAATTCTGTGTGGTACATTTAAAAACAACCAGAATAAACAATATAATAAACTTATAAATAAGGGATATACACATACATACATATAAATTCATACACACCTACTACTATATTCAATATACCTACATATATACAAAATTCAATATACTTACACATATACTATATATAAAATACATACTAGGTAAAACCACATTCTATGTTGTCAAATGGATGAAAGGTAGTGCGTTTTTAACAGAGCTTTAAATATTTTAAGGGATTTTGCGCTTCGAATTTCTAAAGGAAGTCCATTCCACAGGCGTACAGCTTGGACAGTAAAAGACTTATAAAAAAAACTTGTGGAATGCATTTGCATTTCCAGCGTCAAATCCTCGGACGACCTCAAGGACCTTATATGTGTGTCATTAAGGAACTTAAAACGTTCTTTTAGGTATAAGGGAGTCCTTGGATTAAACAAGGCATTAGGTATACAATAAAGTGGGGCCGCGAGCCGCCAGAGCATGGGGAGCTCTGGTGGCTGATTTGCAATAGGTTGCTTGCTGGAAGCTGCCAGTAAAGGCAGGTGAGGGCTTGTAGCCTTCCTGCTGGGTTCCTGCTAGGACTGGGTTTGGTTAAACATGGTGCCATGGGAGGAAGACTGGACAGCTACTGTTCCCGGTCTTGTACCCGTAGGGTGCCTTTGTTCGGCAGTCGAGGTGGTTTTTAGTGGAAACACCACATACTCCGGCTCTCGTTTCCCCGGAGCTGGAGATCCGAAGGGATTTTCAACCTCGAAAAAAAAAGGTATACAATAAAGTGAGAATGTGAGTATTTCTGCGAAGTCGAATCGGTAGCCACTTGAGCTTATTGCGGCATTCTGAGACATGATCATATTTGCGAAGCCCAAATATAAATCTTATACAGAAATTTTGGAGACGCTCAAGTTTGTTTAGTTGCTCCTCGGTGGGGTCAAGATAGCTGACATCGGCGTAGTCGAGGATTGGTAGAAGCAAAGACTGTACAAGCGCAATCTTAGTGGCAGTTGGTAAGAAATTGCGTAACTTTCGTAAAGATCCAGCTGATGCAAAAAGTTTTCGGCTCGTTTGATCATCAGCATAAAGGAGGCATTTGAAGAGTAACCGATTCATCCTTAATCTGCAGTCACTATGTATTAAATCTTGCACACAACTGTCCATGAAGAGGTTAAACAGCGACGGCGACGCTACATACCCTTGTCTAACACCTTTCTCTATAGAATTGAAAAGTAATTATCTAACTAACACAACTAAATTTGAAAGCAATTTTAGCATTCATAGCCCTTCTTATTGTATTCAACAACAGCAATCTCATTAACCTCATGTCGGTCCCACGGTTCAGTCACAACTCGACTTTAATTTAGATTGTACCGATGTATTGTAAGCGTATTAGAGGCCAATCTATTATCATTGGAATAGTAAGCGCAGGGATATTAATGCAATCGCGTATTATTCAGCTTAAAGTCTAATCAAAAGCTATATTTATTTGTCAGTTCTGTTATGGTTTAAAAAATTAATGAATGCTCTGTAGTACGTAGTGTGTACTTTAGAAATATACAATCAAAAGATACGAAAACTCACAGAATAGATACCTGAATTCGTGGAACTCAAAAAGTGTTTTCCCGTATTGGGATCACATTCAAGACACTAAGTGATTTCTAATCGGCAAATTGCCATTTAAACAACTACGCCTGTCGAACAGTATGTGTAAATTTTTCATCGAAATTATTTTTTATGCAACAGCGTAGTATGAATACACACATCAACAAAGTCTAGGGATATCTTAATCCTAAATTATTTACGAGTTTATAGTTTAGAACCTTGTTAGTTTCCACAAAAAGTTTATATACAGATTAAAACCTCTTTTATTCTATTTTCAAAATTTGAACATGGAAAGAAAAAAAACAAAATAATAAACAAAATATGGCGGCAAATTTGCTAGTAATTCGTTACATTAAAGAAAGTTAAAACTGTTTTATTATAATTATTAATGAAAAGGGTTTTTAATTGTTTTTCTTTTTTAATTTAACGTGACGTACGAACTTTAAAAGTCATGTCACGTCGTCATTTGAGTCGAGATGAAATGTTACGAGCCGTGGGCATGTTAGAAAATGGTGCAATTCAACGCGTCGTTGCTGAGGCCCTACATACCAGTCAAAATGTGATATCAAGGTTGTGGTCACGTTATCGCAGTACTGGAGATGTGGCCGAACAGCACACAGGTAGATATCGTGTTACTACGCAGAGACAGGATCGATTTCTCCAAATGACCGCCAGAAGACAACCCAATATCACAGCGCTGCAACTAGTGCAAAGGCTCCAGAAGGACCACCAGCTGCTGGTAAGCGACCAAACCGTGCGAAGAAGGTTACATGAAGTTGATCTTCATGCTCGAAGACCATTGCGTGTTCCAGCATTGCGACGTGGCAATCGCGGTCGGCGGCTTTCGTGGGCTCGGGAGCATTTACCATGGAGTGACGAACAATGGTCTTTGGTGCTGTTCACCGATGAGTCCCGGTTTGGGTTTCACCCGGATTCACGAAGAACACGCGTTTGGAGAGCTCCAGGGAGAGTTAGCCATCTACGGCACCCTCAGGAGGTCCACCCATACCAAGGCGGGACAATCATGGTGTGGGCAGGAATTCGTCTTGGCGGACGAACCCAACTCGTTTGGATCCAAGGCAGCATGACTGCACAAAAATACCACGAGGAGGTAGTAGAGCCCGTTATTGTCCCACACAGAACTCAAATAGGCCATGAATTTCTACTCATGCACGATAATGCTCCTTGCCATACGGCGCGGCTGGTATCGACCGCTCTCCGAGAGCACGATATTCAAGTTTTGGATTGGCCTGCACAGTCGCCCGACTTAAATCCTATCGAGCATGCCTGGGAAATGTTACAACGAAAAGCTTTGAGAGATTTTCCACCAAATTTGACGACTGAACAACAACTTTACGAACACTTGCAAAGGACATGGGACCTCATACCGCAGCAAGACATTGACAATTTAATTTTAAGTATTAACAATCGATGTCGATGTGTAATCAATGTAAGAGGTGGCAACACTGATTATTAATGATTAGATTTTACAAGATTTTTTCCATTTTTATTAAAATTAATAGTTTTTTAAGAAGAAATGTTTGTTGTTATCATACTAATTTTCCATGATGATTAAAAAAATTAATTTTTTTATTTAAAACAAAAAAAAACACGAAATGTTTTTTATTTTTATTAAAGACCTTAAAATAATCTATGATTCTTCTATTTACTGTATCAGAAAATTCTTCATAGATTTTTAGATATTTGATGAAATATAAAATATCCCTAGACTTTGTTGATGTGTGTAGGTAAGACATTTTACACTAACAGTAATATGGCCCGTTCTTTCTTTCTCATTCAAATCACGATTTTCATTTCGGTGGTGGTATTAGTTTCGATAAACAATCAGTGGCTTAAACTGTACCTCAATGATAATAATAAGACATTACTAAGACATAATCAAAATTTGTACAAACTTCGAAATGTCGACTCGAGTACAACTAATGAGATGAAACTGTATTACCACTTTATTGTCGGATGATAGACGTTGGTACACTACTTATTAAAAACTTTCATTCACATTTTTATCGTAAACACAAATGATGCTTTTACTCAAAACGTAATCAAACATTAGCATACAATCAACATCAAACATATCAGTAGCCATAAACACAGCGTACAAATCTGAACGTTGTTCCATTCAATCGCGCTCGCAAATATATGCGCATACATCCAACCTCGTTTGAGTCCCACTTTTGAACGACGTGGCCCTTGTACCGCTGGATGTGATATTGTTATGTTATACTGTGGTATTATTTACTATGGTGTGTTGCTTGAGATGCATTGGACCTTTTATGGAATGTCAATGTGAAGAGTATTTCGCATGTCTCTCTCACTCAATGACTGCAAGAGATAGGTATGTTTTTTGGTAAGTGGAAGCATGGTAGGAAAATAGTCACCTTCCCAGTTAAGTTCTCGTTATTATGTTTATTTTTTTCTGTTAAAACCCTATTTTTCTTCATCTTGTATTGCTAGCAGAACAATCTAAGCGAATCTGACAACGGGTTAGTCATTCAAAGAACGTATCTGTCAAAAATATTCTCAGAGGTTTATTATCTTTTACCGTTAAGCCATTGAGACAGATTTTAATTGTGATCGTTAATTTTCGTAGAATTCGGATTTCCTTTTTGTATAATAAGTACAATGATAGAAAATAATAAAAAAGTTTGAAAAGATAAAATATAATTTTATATCACTGTCCTGTTCCCTCCCACGTAACACAAAATAAAAACCATGACTGGAAAGTCGAATGCTATCACTTTGTGATTTCATGGGAGTCTGTAATCGCGGTAAAAAGTAAATGCTAAATAATCAATTCCACACAAACAAATATATCACAACATCATTTCGTTGCGACATAAAACGCGTGTGCCCCTCAGATAAACAAACATACTTTCACATGCATACTATGGAATCCTATGGGTATGCAAATCAAAAACGTTTTCAAGAAAATTTGATTTTCCAGAAAAGTTCGATTGTACTTATCATATAACTAACGCTAACTTTCACAATTTATTCGTCTTAAAATTCTTTAACATTATTATTGCTCATAATATATTATAGAATTTATTTACTAAAAATCATTTTCACGATGACGGCAGCTACATTATAAAAGTGAAAAATAAAGTTTAACAAACCAACACAGATCAATGAAATCGCCTAAAACATCTTTGTCACCAAATTTATTGAACATGTACAAATCGCTATATACCTACGCTATATTGTTATATAATACGCTAAAAATACACACCACGATATATTAAGAAACATTTTTTATTCTGGAACACTCATATTAAATACTTTTTGGATATATTTAACTTGCTTTTGCCTGCAGCTTAGTAAGAGACATACTTTCGTATTTATACTGTTCATAAGAACACAGAATTTAACCTGATGATTGCTTTTAATCGCCACTGACCAGACGTGGCTCAAAGCGTAGAGGTAAGTATGGCCGCCAAAGGGAAAAATGTTTTTGGCCAGCTGTGGGATAAAATATAGTAAGAGAAAAACTGTTTCGTAAGTACTTCAATTTGCAATTTCATTTTGTAAATTTTTTTGGCTAAAGTTTTCCCAAATTATATTGAACTTCGTCAAAAAACAGCTACCTCAACTGCAACAAGAAAACGAAGAAAACATCTCAAGTATTTCGCTAATTACAGATAGGGTTCATGCGCAATCAAAGCTGTGTCAAACTAAACTACTTAAAATAAATATTCAGACGGCGAAAGAATAACAAGACGCTTCCAGTAAACCAATATTCTTTCAGCTCGGATTATTCCAAAGAATATCGGGAATTTATATTCTAACGATGGCCAGTAATTGGAATTTTATATTGGATCGTGTTCGTTGGCGTCAAGGCCCATTCTATGTAATTAAAAAAACAAAAAATGTATACCTAGATCATGTCTTGACGACCGGTTGGCGCAGCGGGAGTGTAAGCGACTGCTACGCCGAAGGTCGCGGGTTCGATTCCCGCTCAAGTCAAACATTTGTGTGCATGAACATGGATGTTTGTCTTGGTCTGGGTGTTTCTATGTATAATATGTATGTATTTACAAAAAAAAAAGTATATATGTATGTTTATCCATTGTCTAGTACCCATAGTACAAGCTCTGCTTAGTTTGGGACTAGATGGTGTTGTGTGAATGTGGTAGAATATTATTATATTATTATTATTATTAGTGTGTATTTAACTAGTCGATGTATTTGGGCGGTTTTGAAAATACAAGGGGCGATAAAATTTTGGTACAAATAAAACTATGGCAAAATAAACAAACAATTAAACATTATATATTGGTTTAAGTAGTCACGTTCCGTTTAAGACTATGCCGTGTGTTGTGGATTTTGAATCAACATGTGACTACACTTTGAGATGATTCACAATTTTTGTTTCAAGTTTTGGTGTTCTTTGTTTCTGTTGCCTAAATGTTTATAAAGACCGTTTCAACACAGCTTTTATAACTAGTACGGGAGTTCTAAACGACAATCGCTACGACTATAACGCTTTACGTACAGTCAACTACAAAAGTCTCTACAGAACTCAAAATCTTAGCCGATGCTTTTAAGAATTAAACCTCCTCGATTATAATTCTTATTATTTATTATGAATTTCTGAGGGTTTTCGCAGCTACACCCACACATTGCTTTTAAATCAACCGTTTCACGATCCCGTGTGAATGCTGGGCAATCCCTTCTAAGTGTACCTCTATGATCTCAAAGGAGCATACATACCAAATTTCAGCTTTTTGCCCTCAGTAGTTCCGGTTGTCTGTCAGTAATTCAGTAACGGAAGAACATTGACATATACTCTAAAGATAGACGGAGCATTCCTTATAAATATTTTGTTCAAATTGTCTTATGTATGACGTCTAATCGTACTAGCGCAACACGCAGGCGCAAGCAGCGCCAATGACTTACAGTGTCTAGTTATTATTATAGCCAATCAACAACAAAAAGTCCTGGCATCTTACCAATGAGTATCCAATAGTTCTCTAACGCTAATGGCTGCTTATTGCCATTTGCAAAGATTATTTACTTCACAGAAGAGATGTTTTTTCTGCCTACAATATTTCATCAACATAATAAGAACAGTTTATTTATGAAAATAAAAGGAATTAATTGCTAGGGGTTTATTTAAGTAAAAAAGTAGAATCTATAAACATATTCAGATGTTTTTATTACAAAATAGAAAAATGTATGTATCGTGGGCGTAAGTTCAAGACTTGCCTTAGTTGCTTCACGAATAATTCTAATTTTTAAACTTTATATTTATCTTACTATGAGAATTGCTTAAGCATATTTACCTAATATATAAGGCAGGCTTGTTTGTCATTCTGTAAAGATGCCCTTGCTGACCACAGAGTTCTAAACCTACACATGTGGCAGATGGCACTATGTGCTACCATAAGGAAACCAACTATTAAAAAAGAAATCTATGACGAAGTGGTCTGAGTAGCTTAGTCGGTACGGTATCGACACGGTTCGTCGTGGTCGCGGGTTGAATGCCTGCCTAAAAAAAATATTTTGAATTGCAGTTAAATTTACTCTAGCAAGAAATGCTCAAAAATATATTTTAATAACTATTCAATTGCCACCAAACACAATTAATTTTGTGGTTTTTTGTCTATAGGTCGGATAATGGAATCTGTTTTGGTCTCATGGTTCAATATTATTTTTGCGTATTTTTCTATAACTGCAAATGTGTACCTACTATGATGAAGTGTTGAAATATTCGTTAATACGGTCATTACGATCAACTTACCAAAAAATAAAAAGAACACAGAATAAGTGTTATACAACGTCAAATTGGTTTTATAACATTAATCAAACTAAACAATTCTTAAAACCAATACCTTCACGAAGTCTGGTCTTGGTCATCTGGGGGCACGGCAGTGCCCCCACCAAGTCGAGCAAAAAAGTGGCACGCCGTACCATCCTTTTCTCGAAGCAATTCAGGCCATTTTCGACCCCCTATAAGTTCGTTGTGGATAAAACTAGAAGCCTGATTGTTTAGTAACCATGCAGGCTTTGTATACAGATGGTGTATTTCAAATTTCATTCAATTTGAACCAGTAGTTTAAGAATTATAACGAGTCAAAATTCTTAATTTGTCACTCACTGACCGATCATCAAAAGTCAAAGGCACTTCTAGCAAACATAGAAGCTTCAAATCAAGGAAACAATTAGTGTTTAGTGTATGAACCAAGGAAAAACTAAAATATATTTCAATTTCGGTCCAGTTTTCGAGATACATCAACTGCATAAATAACTTTGTAATCCGATATGAATATAAAGGACTACAAAATTACATTTGCAGTTAGAGCTATAATTAAGAAAATTCGTTGTTGGTGTACTAGAAGTTGAAGGTACCGGAAAGGACAAAAGTAAGACCATCTACAAAAAGAAATGAGATCCCATAAAAACAATACTTGTCAAAAATACCAAGTCTCGCGACCGTCAAAAGTTGTGAGATCCATACCAAGTCGGTTAATTAAAAATCTTTAATGTTTTAATAAATATATTGACTTGGCAATAATATATTATATTATTATGGCTGCCTGTAAAAGCTAAAAACTAGCCAGCTTCTGTTCTATGAAATCGTATAAACCGTATAAAGTCTGGGTCATATGTCAACCTTAGAGGAATCATAAAGCATTCACATCCAATAATCTGTACTGTGCAAAGCAAGTAATTCTATGATGAAAGCAGATTTCCGTCACAGTGTTGCAAGAATTCTAGTGATTTCAGCTTGCTAAAATTTCTGTCGTTCAATGAATCCGGTAAGCTGATCACAATTTGCTACTATTGTAAGAATAGTAGCAACTTGTGATCAAAATTTTCAGGAACTTTTTGCAGTATTATGTGAGTCAAATAAACCAATAAAATGAGTATTTATTCCTCTGACTGTCATGTTCATACGAGGGTCAAACTGAAAGTTCTTAGAAAATCAAAAACTGATTACATTAGCCAGTTATTAGTTTTATTATATCTTTTCAAAATATTGTCCATTGACGTCAATACACCGCTGCATGCGATGGAACCACTGGGAAAAGCACTTTGCCCACTCGTCCTTAGGGGTCTCTTCAATGGCATCGCGATACGCAGCCACCGCTTCTTCAGCATTCATAAACCGCTTTCCTTTAAGTTTTTCTTTAATTTTTGGAAATAAATAAAAATCACAAGGCGCGAGGTCGGGGCTATACGGCGGGTGACCCAGTAATTCAACGTTTGATGTCGCCAAATAGTCGATCGTTCGCTTGGCGGTGTGCGACGAGGCGTTGTCGTGGTGAAGGAGGATCCTTCTGCGAGGTCGTTTCTCTCGAACTTTTTCCAAGACAAGTGGCAAACAATTGGTAGTGTACCATTCTGCAGAAACTGTTTTTTGATCCTCTAACACAATTGTTGCGAAATGACCTATCCTTCCAAAGAACGAGGCCACCATTTTTTTTCCCGCACTTCGATCTCTCTTCACTTTAGTTGGCAACTCCTCGAAAGGAAACACCCACTGAGCAGATTGTCTTTTGGTTTCAGGATCATAACAGTAAATCCAGCTTTCGTCACCTGTTAGTATGTCGAACACAGCATTTGAGTCACCTCCGTTAAATCTTTCAATCATTTTACGGCACCAATCCACACGATGGAGTTTTTGAGCCTTAGTCAAATTATGAGGTATCCACCGGGCGCAAAGCTTCCTGACCGCTAAATGTTCGTGGAGGATTTTGTGCACTTGACTCATACCGATGCCTAAGCTTGTCCGAATCTGCTGATAGGTCACTCTTTTGTCAGTCTCTATCATACGCCGCACAACACAGATGTTATTTTCAGTCGTCGCCGTAGAAGGCCGTCCCTCACGTACATCATCATTGAGATTAGTGCGACCACGTTTAAACTCATTAAACCAGTTGTAAACAGTCGCACGAGATGGGGCTTCATCGTGAAAGGCCAATCGTAGTCTATCATAACTTTCTTGTTGACTTAAATGACATCGAAACTCATAAAAAGTCATTGCACGAAAATTTTCTCGTGTTAAATTCATGTTGACGTGACACAGACAATTTTCAATTTGCCGCCAAATCGTAAAACAAATGACAAATGAATGAAATATATACTCAGTAATATTGGCAAAGAGTTCTATTTTCAAATTTTAGAATATTTTTTTATTATATTGTTTATAAGTGGCCAGTTCTAAAAACTTTCAGTTTGACCCTCGTACACGTCGTTTTATATCGTGTAAACGTTATAAAGAAGAAAAAGCACAGGCATAATTCAACATAAAAATAAGTCAGCCTAAAAACCATTAACCAAAATAAACCAATTAATTTAACCCAGATAGAACACTAATGTATTCCGAAACGAACAATTCCAAACCCGCATAGTGTCTATTAAAAGACAATACATTAGCGCATAATACGATAATGAAATTCATACAGGGCATAACCGATATAAACCCTATCACGTCATTTCACAGTTCACGCAATGCATAAAATTCAACAAATTACGTCCGTGCGCGTCCCGCAACGATTCCAACTGTCATGCGTACAACGAGACATAACTGTAATGTACGGCCGCGATATGTGATTTATGTGAATGGCAACATGGTATTGGACAAACAAATTGATTCTAATACTATGTATAGAAACGCTATTGTGTGCGATGTAACGTGTCGTGAGCGATGGAGTATTTACATTTTATTTTATGCAACGCAGAACATAAAGGACAGCGACATACATTGGTGTAGGCGGTACAGCAATGGCCAATGTGATCGTTTTGTTACTACACGGCTGTGAGTGTACTGAGTTGGTTGTTATAACACATCATCACCATATTATGATTTTGGTTGCGATACAAGATTCCACAAAAGCAGCAAAAGCATGCAAAGGGTCGGGTTGGAATCCGCGGCGCGCACCAATGATTTTTCTAAGTCATGTGCGTATTAAATTGTTAATTATTGCTTGCTAAACGATGAATGACAACATCGTGACTAAACTCGCATGTCTGAAAGTTCTCCATAATGTTCTCGAAAGACATGTGAAGTCTGCTAACCCGCACTTGGCCAGCGTGGTGAACTATGGCCTTATCCTTCTCATAGTGAGAAGAGGCCCGTGCCCAACAGTGGGACAGTTTATGTACAGGGGTGATGATGATGATGATGAAAAGATTCCACTCATCTTGAAGCCCAGAATCCACTTTTCGTGTTAGCTCTACTTCAACTGATCTCCAAACGTCATTACGTGAGATCTACTATTATTTGCTCCTCAAATGCCGTGTAGGTTCTTTTTTAATAACAAATCTCGCAGTACTATTGTGTTGCGGGTAAAATAAATTTAATAGTCGAGTTATTCACAAGTCAATGAAATTCAAATCACAAGGCAATAATCAGGATGAACTTTAAAGGTTACTCTATTTGTATTCGATAAGAATTGTGTTTTGTAAATAATAATGAGGTAACCAAATATATTTTGACCTTATCGTTGCTAAACGGTATTGGTGACGAAAGTGTAGGCGTTTATTTTTCAAAAGTACTTTACAAACCTTATAAATCGGTCTTAAGAAAATGACGTCATTATTTTACTGCCTCCGTGGTTCAGTGTATAGCGTATGCGACTGCTGCTCGGAGGTCCCGGGTTCGATTCCCGAGTCGGGCAAAAGTGTTACTGGGTTTTTCCTAATTCTCAGTAGCAGCACAGAGTCTGGTGATGTGCCCGGTAACGGCAATAGGCTCGCCCCGAATTACGTGGGTGTAATATTACACCTCTGCTTACCCCTTCGGGGATACACTGCCCTCATAAGCCAAAAAGCGGTATCTCAAAAACAATACAAATTTCTGATTTTTGTTGCATCTGATAGCTTAACAAATTCCCTACAGGTTAAATGAAGTTACATGGCGCTATCTCAACCAGAAACCACCTAAAACCTACTAAGAAAATATTGCATATCTCAAATTTATACGATATTACTAAGGAGCTGAGAGGTATATCATTATTTTTAAACACAATGGCCGTATATTTGAATTACGGTGGAATCGCTTAGAAAAGTTCTTATAATTGCCGGCCAACATTTCTAAGAACATTGGCGGTATCTGTTGAATGCGTAACGAACTATTGATACGGCTATTGCGCTTAGTAAAATTAGGCAAAAATTGTTCGCAAAATGTGAGATCCCGCTGCCCTCGCAGAGTTTGTTGCACAAAAATAAACGGTAGCTGATGAACAATAAGGGGGATATTTAAATGCAAATCAATCAATCATCATAATAATGTTTACTAACAACAATTTTACTTGTCAGTTCTTGTTTGTTTTGCTTGAAGGTCGTGGAGTTGATAAAATCGGGAATAATTCAAAATTGGTGATAATAAAGTGATATAGTGATATGTTTGGTGTTAAAAGTATGATACTTGGTGTTCAGGTGAGTTACTATGAAGTAATTTGTAGCAAATTTTTCTTGTTTAGAGATAAATGACAATTAAAAATCATTTTTATTTAGTTTCGTTTTAATAATTTACCATAGTAGTCTTCAATATATTAAGTTTTATCGTGTAAATAATGTTATTATCAGTTGACAATTCTCGATCGATCGATTATTCTAAATAACTAAGGTATCTTTGTTAATTGATTATTACGCCACTCTTGTGGCGGAGTTGACATTGTGTAGGTTTGTTGTCAACGCGACAAGAAGAAGATTATTTAAACAATACTTTAAGAATCTAACATTCTGTTGTTTTTGTTTGCACACGTATATGTATGAAAATAATAAATGCAAAACTTCACCGAACCAATAAAATTAATTGACACAATTATTGATTGATAATAAGTAATATTTGTTTGTAGGTACCTATTTTGTTAAAAACGAATGCTGTCTTCCCCCTCCAAAGAAGAAAACCATGCTTAACGGAATTTCGCAAGCCAAGAAGAACAATATTTTGAAATCCCTTCAAAATATAATACCAGGCAATAGACTGTCCTTCTGGAGGAAGCTCCCTACTTCTGAATGATTTATGACATAGATGCCTATTTTCAAAATTTAAAATTTTCTAATTATGTTAATCTTAAGTTTATTAAAATTATTTCCAAATGCACTTTTTTCGTGTTTTATTTTCTTTTACATGGATTTTTAGCAAAAATGTATAGAAAAACATTTGTATGAAAATTCCTATGAACGCACTATAACTAAAAGCGGTAACTCATATTAATAAACATATTATTCGAAGACCAATAGCGGTATCTCAAAAATGAGGTAAAAAAACATACTTTCCCTTCTTTTTAAACATCAATAAGAAATATGGGTATGAGTATCTAATATTATGAATGAATAATTTTAAAACTACTTTACTAAGTTGACGCGAAATCAAAAAAACTAAAACATGATTTTTCTCGAATCTCACTTTTTTGAGATGACGCTTTTTGGCTTATGAGGGCAGTGCAGGCGTGAGTCTATAAAAAAATATATATATTTTACTTGAACTGTCATCTTCATAGTACTAGCGGTACGTAATGGTGCTGATACATTTGAGCATTCACCTGTAATGAGCATTCTTGGGAATGTTACAAAACAGAAAAAAAGAGCGAATTGACAGTGCTTTGATGTTTTAGCCGATTAAAGCGTTCGATAAAAAGGTTTAAAAAAATTCGTAGAAATGTTCGGTTCTATTCGTTGTTAATTTCGAAAAAAGAAAAACGGCAAGTGCTTGCTGTTCTGTTACAAGTGAATGCTCAGGTGTATCCATATACCATAAAGTAAGTGTATGTATACCATAAAGTAAGTGGTCTGTGGTTATCCCGATTGAATCCAAGATAATTTTCTGGTCTACCCATATTTGACAGTATATTAGCTTTTCCATAGAGCAATAGCTCTATGGAAAAGCTAATATACTGTCTTGTGGAATTCAGGTGGCAATAGCCACCTGACTTCCACAAGCCAAAGGGATAACAAAATGCTATGGCTGAGTCCTTTTTATTTCAACTGTAATACAGTTACAGTACAATCATTGCGCTGTAGATAACTCAATACGAACTTATGAGCTTCAAACCCATAGTCTAATTGAATAAAAGAAGATGGCGGAACGCGAAATATCTAAAGTCGCAGTATAGTTCAAAGTGCATCTAAGAATACTCCATTATGTAGGCATATTTGTGACTTAAACTAAAACAGTACAAACTAAAGATATTCATTATTTAAAACTTGCGTTGACTACCGATTTAGTTCACGTAAAATTACCGGGGCAATTGAACGCGAACGAACAGACTTTATACTAGTAAATTGATGGATTATGAAAATTCCTTTAATATTCTTAGTCGGAATATCCAAAGTTTGTACCCGGCTATCGGTAGCGGGGAAATGAATTTCACTTTAGTGTAATGAAAATACTTTAATACCTGGATAAGCGTCAAAATTTTCGCCTTTGAATATTTAAAAAGTCCATGGTATTGTTTATTACAGTTTAGAGCAATGAACGCTCGGACGTTTTGGGAATTTAAAAGCGGTTTTGGAAGATGTTTTAGGGTAACAGTAAACCCTTTTGACTATGTTATTTAACTGCCTTTTTGTCACTGTGAAATTAGCACAGGATTGCAAATTATGAGTCAAATAAAATATTGATTTTTGGATGTGGATAGTTGTAAAATATTTATTCTTAAGCTCGTCTGAGTTATGAATTGTCAAGGAGTTTAAAGATACCTTACTTTTGTACAAAAAAAGGCACCGGAATCGTTTATCGCAGACCTTAAGCCAGCATTATTTTGTCTTCAAAAGGAGTCTACTTCCTGAAAACACAAATAACTTCTACTCAAATTGTACTGTATAACCTATAACATGTTTATGAATGAATTTCAATCACTTTATGAATTCACTAACGAGCTTGCATTCTCAAAAGGATATCCTTATATACTTCTTTAATAGCGACCCAATTAATTATATAATATATATAAGTCGTGAAAGTAATATAAACTGTATAAACTGTGTAATCCAGACTTCAATTCGTTCCCCAACATAGGTTCTACGTCTATCATTCCACAATCATTATTATACCCAACAGAACACTTAAACAATACAGGCCATTTCTAATGACATACAATAGCCTTATTTCACAAGTCAAACAATAACAGTCCAAAGTCCAGCTTTTATTACTTCGCTTCTAACTTAAGCAAGACTAAGGCTATGAGGCCACCAGATAGATTAGGGCAGCCGAGCACTACTTCATTTCTTGAGAATAAATGTCTACCTGTAGTTATACATACGTTGAGTGAGGCTAGGAGTATTCTTAGATACAGACAGAAGCTATAAAAGGCTACAACTGACCTGTTAGTCTAGTGTTGACCTAGAGACGCTGATTACTAAGCTGGTAGCTCGACTTCCGAGTTAGTGGTTAGGGTCAGTAAGCCACCGTCTGATTCTCAGTCTTTCACAGGTATTTCATTAAAGCCTTTTACATTCCACTGCTGTGCTTAAGCCTCTCCTGATTTGCTACACAGTATCATCATCGGCCCTGTTTATAAACTGTCCCACTACTGGGCACGGGTCTCTTCTCACTATGAGAAGGGTAAGGCCATAGTCCACCACGCTGGTCAAGTGCGGGTTGGCAGACTTCACATGTCTTTCGAGAAAATTATGGAAACTCTCGGACATGCAGGTTTCCTCACGATGTTATCTTTCACCGTTTAGCAAGCGACAATTAACAATTTAATACGCACATAACTTCGAAAAGTCATTGGTGCGCGCCGTGGATTCGAACCCGAGACCCTCTGCATAGCAGTACGTCGGCCTCTCCACTGGGCTCTCTCGCTCTGTAACAGTATCAGTTTGAGTTAATATGAGGGTTTGGCTTGGTTAACCATGCTTGCCAGACAAGTTGTTATAGGGTTTGATGTAAAGTTTTCCACCCCTTTGCAAATATATTGTTTGATTATTGATTCGTGTATTTTCTTTAGTCGCCTTTTGCGACACCCATAGGTGGGTAGTGATTCTTAATCCGTCACCACACTGAGTTATCAAGAATATTATAGACGGCGTATTTATTACTTTTCAGTTATTTGATTACATAGTCTGACTCTTCTTTTAAGTGGATATTTCCTTGAACCACCCATTTAAATCGGAAATCTTCAGTGAATACGTAGTCTAAACATTCACTTTACAATACAATAATAAATTCATAATATCTTAGCAGCGGTTTCGTAGTGGTAACCCTAGCTGATTCCAAGGGTTGGCCAAAGGTCAAACTCATTTGAATATTGAAATTTACTTAGTGTCTGTTGTTAATTATTTAGGAAACTCTGATTTTAAAATTGCTGGTATTTTTGGAAACGCTATGTAAGAGTTTTGCTACCGTCCTTTACAAATAACTGGATTGAGTGGCTATTAATAATTTCAGTAACCTCATTAACATATTGAAAGCCCGGAATTAAATTATCGCCACATCGGTAAAGCGTCTTAAATTGAGAGATGGTGATTTCGATTAGATTTATTATTGCAGATTTATGACTAGAAATCAATAAAATAATTGGTGCTTAAGCAAGTTTATCTCTTAAGCGTACATCGAACTCTAACAAAATTCAAACATATATTTATAATATACGATCGCGAGGTACAGTTGATTAACTTCCCGCTAAACCACCATAAGGGCGAGAATCGCTCAGCAACACATCGTCGCTTCCAGTGCTACTTTACACGCACATTGACACTCGTATACAAAACCAGTTTCTAGTGTGCCTCGACTCTATATGCGAGTCAAAGGGTTTTTTTCAAACGGGTCCACCGTGTACTTGTTTGATTGTACATACAAAATATGCTAACATTCATAACATGACAATAGAAAAAAATATGATGTGTGGCTTTAAGTACATGCCACAACTACAAAGATCACGCCGCCGCACAGTGTTTTTTTTTACCCAAAAATCGGACATTCTTACTTTGAATTGAAACCAGATACAGCTTCTTATAACAAATATAAGAATAAAACTCCTGTCAAGCTCACTTGTATAGTTTAGGAGAAAACTCAATTTGAAGTTTGATGTCCCGTATTTCCAAAAAATAAGAAATGCATTTAAAAAAAAAGAAACTGTTGATATTTAAATGGAATGCTTTTGTGATTCGATACATTCAGTATCAGCAATAATTACGAGTTCTTTCTGGATTTGCTAAAATGTATCAGTTCGGAGAAAATAGCGATTTCATGTTTGTCGATTTAATTTTTTTTCTGCTTTGTGCTTCCGTATTAGTAGCTGCAACTTCCTTTGCTACAGGTATGACATATCACTAATAAAAAAAACACGTTCTAATTCCGCAGCTACCCTGAGATACGTAACTTTGAAACTTACGGGACAACACATTTTATAGGACTATTTCAGAATTGAAATGGTGGTAATGGTTTGTGAAGTTGTTTAGTTTCATAAATTCATATTTCAAATGTATCATTTTCGTTAGAGACAAAAGATAGAAATTTCTTACAGGCAATCTTACGGCTTGGCCACGGGGACCAGCGACGCAACCTGCAACGCGACCGGCGACGCGGCAATTCGCGCGACGCAAAGAACATGCCACGGGCACACGCGTTCGCCATCGCGACCAGTGTAGACCAGGCGCGAGACGAGATTAGCTGAGATCTTTTTATGAAATTTAGCTCGACATTGTTCGGACTTTGGTGCCCATATCACTTTTATTTCAATCCGACAATCGAAACCGAGACCTCATGATCCGCTTACATTACCGCAAGATCACAGAGGCACACTTGATATTGTGCACCTAACCACGGTAAAGAAATATGTATATAGGTACAGTACTTTATCTTTATACAAACGGTCGGAACGCGATTTATACCTACGAGCGTCGGGCTCGGTACCCACCTAACCTACTGCATACCAAACTCAAGCCGCTTCGGTATACATTTTGTAGATAGGTACTGAATGCGTACTGAGCCGACGCTTGTAGGTATTATAACTCGAGTTTTGAGTTGAAATACGGAATAGGTTATGTAGGTAAGTGTGATCTAACTAACTAGGTATATGCACTTCTAAAAACTTACTTAGGTATTTTGAAATCACAGCCAGACACTTCAACTTTATTTATACTGTATACATTTATGTAGATATAGATAACATCCAGACGTTCCAAATAGATAGCCTAACTAAAAATTCTAAGAATAATATCATGCTCGCGGAGAAATAAACTAAATCATTTTATACTGACTCAGCTCCGGCGCTAGTCGCCGTGACTACCGCTCGACGCCGTGGCGTGCGAAGTACTAATTCATACATTTGTTTTGGTCGCGCGACCGGTCGCGCAACTCGCCGCTGCACCGCTCGGTGCAATTCGCTAGTCGCCGCGCCGGTCGCGTCGCACGAATTTTCGCTGCAGCGAATTGTCCGTGGCCAGGCCGTTAGGATGACAGACTGAAAAGGATAGGTTTGATGGTGTTGTGATCAAATATATCTGGCAACTTATATTTATTTGAATACAATGTACAGACATATGTAGGTATATTATACATATACAAAACATAAGGTATACTTTACCTATACATACAAATTGTTATGTGGGACTGCTGTAGTATTGGCGTTTTGTAGTTATCGCAGGTAGATCGTATGAGTCCACATCAACACTCTATACAATGACCACGACGACAAGGTAAAGCTATTGCTCCCAGAGGATTTGTTAGTAACGAACCAGAAGGGTAATTACGTGTTTTAATTCTCGGTAAAACAGCAATGTAGTAGAATTCATTATCGTGAATTCCATTTTAATAGTATGTTGCTATAAAAATAATAATACGTACGTTCTTACAGAATCCTTAAATCAGTACAACAATAATATTATTGTTTCTTGTTTAGAACATTCATTAGAACAACAAGAATTCTGGATTTGGAAAAGGCTTACGATAAAGTGGTGAGGAATGAAATGTGGTCGGTACTGTCGATGTATGAGGTGAATAGCAGCCTCATTCGAGCTCTGAAATCCCTTTATGAGGATTCTAGAGCTTGTGTGAGGATAGACGGGGCATACACTGACTGGTTTACCATCAACACAGGTGTTAGACAGGGATGTGTAGCGTCGCCGTGGCTGTTCAACCTCTTCATGGACAGTTGTTTGCAAGACTTGAAACATAGTGATTGTGGATTAAGGATGAATGAGTTACTTGTCAAATGCCTCTTTTATGCTGATGATCAGGTTATACTTGCGTCTTCAGCGGAGGAGTTGCAGGAGATGGTAACAATCATGCATGGTGCGTTAGAGAGGAAAGGAATGAAAGTGAATGTAAGTAAAACGAAAGTTATGGTTTTTGAAAAGGAGGAATGCGTTACGGCTTGTAATGTTATGATCGATGGACAGCGAGTGGAGCAAGTGAATGAGTTTGTATATTTAGGTACGCTGTTTACAAGAGATGGTAAGAATGTAGAAGATATTGAAAGAAGAGTTAATGCAGGTAATAGAGTGAATGGAGCTCTGAAGGCGTTTATGAATAGCCAAAACGTGTCCAAAAAGGCACGTTTGGCTGTGCATAGAGGGGTACCTACTCTTATGTATGGTAGTGATAGTTGGGTATGGCAGAAAAGTCATGAAAGTAGAATAAATGCTGTAGAAATGAGAGCACTGAGAAGTATGTGTGGTGTCTCACTGACTGACAGAGTAAAGAATTGTGTGATAAGAGAATGTTGTGGGGTAAAAGAAGATGTAGTGACAAGCATCGAGAAAGGTATGCTAAGATGGTTTGGGCACGTGGAGAGGATGGATGACGAAAGACTGACCAAGCAGATATATAAGGCAAGTGTGGAAAGGACAGGACGAAGGGGAAGACCTAGACGGACGTTCTCTGATCAGATTGGAGACATCCTAAAAACAGGACAGGTGAGAAGTACCCTGAACAGAAGAGCATGCATGAGGAATCTGATGGGAGTGAATGAAGCAAGAGAGATATGTCTGGATCGTAACAAATGGCGTTCCGTAGTCTCTGCCTACCCCTCCGGGAAACAGGCGTGAGTCTATGTAGGTATGTATGTATTTCATACAAAAAATTGCAATTTATAAGTTTAGTATCCAAAGTACTTTTAAATTTTTGTTTCACTGTATATATGCTATTACCATTTATGTAGGCTTCACAAAGTGATTCAAGCAACGTTCCCAAAACGTAAGTGAATAAGCCAGTAAATAATAAATGAGTGGGTGTCATGCTGCATATGCAATGCAGTGTTTAAACGTAAAGTGGGTGAAATGTAATGTTTTGTGAAGTGACAAGACACGGGCTTAAGTGGCAAGTCCCGTGTACGTTACAAAAGACTTTGTTAAAATATTCATATTTGCTGAGCGGCCCTGAAAGCCAGGGTTGGCGCAAAGTGGGTATTTTATGTTTTAGAAGTCTACGTGGAAGTTTAAATTGAAATTTTGGAGTTTTACTAATAAGTAATTAGAATTTCCAGGTAAATTAGAATATAAGAATATTGTTCCTATATCCTATTTTTTATAACGAAATATCACCACAATTGCTTCTGTACTCGATCACTAAATATACGTCTACTGATATCTCCAACATATAGGTAATACATCATCACATGTATTGAAACAAATCGTTCATAATACATAAATCCTTCTGTTTGCATCACTCTTAACCACGGCTACTGTAACCCACTTCGATCATCATTCATCATCATCATCCTAGCGCTGTCCCAGTTCGCTCCAAAACCCACGCCTTGGAGCCCGGGGTCCGCTTTCCGGTTGTGTCTCCTCCACTTCGCACTGTATTCAGCATTCCTTGGTGGTTAGTTGGTTGGCACGCATATCATTCCTTACGACGTCAAACCAGTATTTCTTTGGTCTTCCCCGTTTAACATTTGTTACCCACATAAGATGCCGGTTGACGTAAGACGTGGCCACACCAGCGTAGTCGTCATCAACGTCAATTATCATTAACGGCCCTGTATATAAACTGTCCCACTGCTGGGCACGGTCCTCTTGCGGCCATAGTCCACCACGCTGGCCAAGTGCGGTTTGGCAGACTTCACATGTCTTTCGAGAACAATATGGTGAACTCTCAGACATGCAGGTTATCTCACGATGTTTTCCTTCACCGCTTAGCAAGCAATAACTATCATTTTAATACGCACATAACTTCGAAAAGCCATTGGTGCGCGGCGTGGACTTGAACGCAAAACCCTCTGCGTAGCAGACCGTCGATCTATCCACCAGGCTATCGCTGTTTTTTTTTGACCCGCGTCTATACGTACTGGTAAATAAAGTTAAAATAACCTTTATTTTTAGTAAATTACACGATATAGACTAAATAATTATTAGTATGTGTACAAATCGTGCAAGTTTGAAAATATTTAGTCACTACAGTTACCTATTTTTACAAATAAATTGAAAAAATGTATTTTATTTAAACAGTTGATGCGCCCGTTTACGGAGAATTTACTAAAACAAATGTGTTATTTGCTAACGATTTAAAGCTATATGTTTAAAAACCGCTTAGCGATCTCTGTATACGGTAGGGACGTAATTAACAACCGGTGCCAATATTTGATCGATGCATGGATTTCGCTACTAGAGATATTTGTCATAAGCTCCATACAAAATATGTTAGATAAGTAACTCCAGCAGCCAAATGTATGGATAGATCGAATATGAAACCGGCCAAAAATTAAGGCGAGGATTTCCGTGCGCTCAAAGCTGAAGGACTGAACGACGCGGGAGAGAGCGCGTTCATAATGTGATGACCAACAAACATCTGCTTTTACATGACTTTTCTTTTGGTATACTTTTGAAAATTCTAATCCTAATACAACTCAAATGAAACGTGAAAAATAATTTAAACAGACCTATATTCGCGATTATTTTCGATCGTATAAAATGTCAGTAATCCTGTTTCGAATCCGACAAATATAGATTTAATGCTGTAAAATAACATAATAATATCTTTTTTTCCGAATTTAAATCTCTGTTATTTACAAATAAAACGCGTTGGAACACGCCAGATAACACTGTATTTTGGGAAATCCTCGCCTTAACATACCTTCTGATAACGATTTCATTCAACCATGCGCAATCGCATTTTTACACAACGTGACAATTTGTTAACAGTTTTAGTTAACTTAATTTAAATTGTCTTTCGGGATATATACCACGTACCTTTGTTTGGATCGTATCGGTTACTACAAACAAAGGTACGTGATATATATCCCGAAAGACAATTTAAATTAAGTTTAAATGACCACGAAAGTTTTAGTTAAGTTTGCATTTGATTGAAAGATGTTGTATTTTTTGCAATATTCATGAAAATTTTATGACAAATCATAAACACGTATTATTGACCGCCACAATTTAAAACCAATACGGTGTGGTTGTAGTAGTAACAATAGACAAGCCACCTTTTTAACGCCGTCGTTATTAAATTTGATAACATTTTATTACTTCAATAAAATTATTATGCAATTCAATAATAGTCAAAACATTCAACTGACATGCCAGCTATATTCATACGTATCAGTTGATACATAATGTAGTCAGTATATCACCCGTTGGCATCCTCTTATCAATTCATAATTAGATATTATTATTATGACACAAATTATGAGAGGCCTAAAGGTAGTGGACTGCAAATAACCGTATGATGAAGTACTGCGGTGTCCTATAATATGATGGTGTCATTGTTCTTAGCCACATTTTACTTTTCAGCGCATTGCATATCTACAAGTTTAAATGCTTTCAAACAAAGCTGCATGATTCATAATTCGCTCCCTCATTCAGTTATTCCCCCACACAGTGCATGATTTATCCGTTCAACGGCCGCTGTTGAACATATCAAATGACAGTGCATGTACGTGGATTGCCACAAGGAAAAAATATTTTTTCTATACTCGTTCCTGAAACATATTTTAGGAGAATTTATTATTAACTACAAATTTTTATGACCCGCGAAATCCATTTATGTTTTTTAGTAGTTTTTACAGCAATAAACTTACGTGGAAAACAAAGTCTGTAAAAAAGGTCATATTGTTCAAAAAATATATCAAATGCCGCGTTAGCATCATCAATCCCGTAGCTTTCGGCAAATGTTAAACTTGCGAGAATATTTTTGAATTTCAGCACATTTTCAGGAGCATAATCTTTTTGCTCCTTGCACCAGTACTTCAAGATACATGTGTTATTTACTGGACATTTAAGAATTTGGGCCGTATGGTCAGACAAAGCTAAGTCAACCACATCAGCTTTCCAAAGTTTTTGGAAGTTGTGTGCAAAATTATCGATGCATGTTTGCCGTGCTAACCTCGTTGGACGCTCTAAAGCTAGTAACAAATTAAAATTACTTAGTAAACATTTAAATTCTAATGTCAAATTATTATTTTTTAGTATGTAAATGTTAAAGTCGCCGGCTATTATTATATAGCCATATTTCTTTTTATCAATTTGTAATAAAATCTGCTCCAGTTTATGGAAAAATACGTTTAAATTACGGCTTGTAATGTTTTGATCGATGGACAGCGAGTGGAACAAGTGAATGAGTGTGTATACTTAGGTACGTTGTTTACAAGAGATGGTAATAATGAAGAAGATATTGAAAGAAGAGTTAATGCAGGTAATAGAGTGAATGGAGCGCTGAAGGCGTGTATGAAGTGCGGTTTGGCAGACTTCACATGTCTTTTGAGAATATTATGGAGAACTCTCAGACATGCAGGTTTTCTCACGATGTTTTCCTTCACCATTTAGCAAGCGATAATTAACAATTTAATACACACATAACTCCGAAAAGTCATCGGTGCGCACCGTGGATTCGAACCCGGACCCTCTGCGTAGCAGTCTGGCGGTCTCTCCACTAGGCTACCACTGCTGGACACTAAACTAATAAATCACATAAATTGCTTACCATTCAATAAACCTCTTGGGTCAAAATCAGAAATGTGAAACTTACCTATAAAACAGAGAAGGAAAAAAACTATATCGATATCCATTCATGCCGGGAAATTATTTTCCCTGGCTCATCTCTCATTTCCCTGGCAAAAAGACAGACATCGCGAACAGGGGAGAGATCGAGTTGTAGATAATTGGACTGTCAAACCACTCTCAGTATTGTTACATTGTTTTAGTCAACGTCACTACTGTACTTTTACATTGTTTTCACTAGATTTTGTTTGGTTTCTGTGCTTATTGTTTGTTTTAGTTTAACGTTATTGTTTTGATATGATTGTATATTTGGATTGAATAACAATTTGTTGGATACTGTGATAGAAAATATTTGTTTGCTGGTTTTGTTTTTAGATTGGATGTAACCGATTTAAAAGTAAGCGTATTATGTTCTGGTTCTGGAGTGGCGGCCACGTACCGGACGACGCAGCAGAGGTAGGCCCCCCGCAAGGTGGACCGACGACCTCGTCAAGATCGCGGGAGGCGGTTGGATGTGGGCGGCTCAAGACCGGTCTGTGTGGAGAACCTTGGGGGAGGCCTATATCCAGCAGTGGACGTCGTTTGGCTGATATGATGTATTATGTTACTGATTTTTGTCTAGAATCCAAGGTGAAAAATTTCATTCAGGCATTAGTAAATTGCATAGTTTTGTGTTTAAAATAAGGAAGTATTTTTTTCGAAAATGAATCAATAGCCGAAACACATACAGACATAACCAACGTCATACATACATAGACTCACGCCTTTTTCCCGGAGGGGTAGGCAGAGACTATGGAACGCCATTTGCAACGATCCTGACATATCTTATTATTATAGACTCACGTCTGTATCCCCGAAGGGGGTATGCAGAGGTGTAATATTACACCCACATTTCGCCATGAATTTTTAGGTCCTGACTGATATCTCTCTTGCTTCATTCACTCCCATCAAATTTCTCATGCATGCTTCGGTTAAGGGTACTTCTAATCTGTCCTTTTTCTAGGACGTCTCCAATATGGTTCTTCCCCTTCCTCCTGTCCCATTCACGCTTGCCTTATATAATTTCTTGGTCACTCTGTCGTCATCCTAGATGGTTTGGACACATGGAGTGAATCTCCATGTGTCCAAACCATCTTAGCATACCTTTCTCAATGTTGTCACTAGATCTTCTTTTATCGCACAACACTCTTTTATCACACAATTCTTTACTCTGTTTTTCAAAGACACTCCACACATTCTTCTCAGTGCTCTCATTTCTCCAGCATTTATTCTACTTTCATGTCTATTCTGCCATACCCAGCATAACCAACGACACTCCAAGCTAAATGACATACTTTTTCAGGCTCTTGTCACCGCTGGTGTTCTAGCCCAATTTGAACCTCAGGGGCTGGCACGCGACTATGGCAAAAGACCAGACGGTATGATTTTACTGTTATGGAAGTTGGGTAGGCCCTTTTTGTGGGACGCAACGTGTGTCGATACCCTCGCACCATCTCATCTTCCTAGCACAGCGGGTTGTGCGGGCGCTGCTGCTGCATCAGCGGTGACCCTCAAATGTCGCAAACACCTAGTAGGGGTTATATATTTCAGCCGTTTGAGGATGGATGAGGTCCAAGTGCGAGATCTCGCAAAGAGACTGGTCGACGCCTCGTGTGATGACGATGTGGGCTAGGGTTTATTTGACCTAAAAGAAAAAATATTTTTTCTATACTCGTTCCTGAAACATATTTTAGGAGAATTTATTATTAACGCGGCATTTGATATATTTTTTGAACAATATTACCTTTTTTACAGACTTTGTTTTCCACGTAAGTTTATTGCTGTAAAAACTACTAAAAAACATAAATGGATTTCGCGGGTCATAAAAATTTGTAGTAGGAAAAAGAGAAATCTTTTATAGCTTTTAAGAATGAAACCAACGGCACACAATAAGCAAAACTACACGAAATACGCTAAACTATTTAAAAAGGTTATTATACTAACGAAAGGTGTATAAAATAATTATAACATAACGAAATCTGACAACAAAATAAAAATGACATGGCAAATAATAAACAATAAAAAATTAAATATACCGAAAGAGACAATTCAAAATTTAAAAATTAATAATAAACCTGTAACTGACCCCAGACATATAGCAAATAGTTTTAATAATTATTATATAGATAAAATCGTACCAATTCCTGGAATAAAAACAAACACTACCTTATTAATAGCGCGTAGTCAACAGTCTATGTTTATGGCTCCTAGTACGCCCCAAGCTATATTGGCCATCATTAAAAACCTTAAATACACTAATAGTGTTGGCTACGATGGCGCCTCAACGAAAATTATAAAATCAGTAGGTAGTCTAATCAGTGGGCATCTTAGCCACATACTCAATTTGTGTATATGTTACGGTAAGAGTGAATAATTGAAGATTATTAATAATTATCTATTATTAATAATAATTACCGAAAGTCGAGGTTAAAGTGATAATCACATTTGTCGGTTTCTATTAATAATTTAACCCTAGTAGTGGTAAATGTAATAAGTGGCCAAGTTTAATAAGCTGAGTTGATGAAGCCCTGCTTCGCAGGGCTCCTATTTTGGGTGCAGGGTCACAAGAGAACCTAACATAACCTATTAAGTTTTCTGAGTGGATAAGTTTCCTAAGCGGACGAGACTTTTAAATGATACTTTGTAGAACGATCGGCATATTATTATTTGGTGTGCAATTAGTATTTTAGTAAACGAATAAAGTATTTTGCGTAACGTACTTCAGTGTGTCCCTAAATAAATACCTGCTGGTCAAAAAACATTGGGTTTTTATTTATTTTATAACTTTTACCAGTATGTGTCGTGAATTATTAATAATTACTACTAAAAGTAATAAATTTCGATCGTTTATTCACATTTACCAAAACATGTGGTTATTATTAATAATTTTGTAAAAATATTAATAATTTTCAATTAATCAGATTTACTGTGACATATACACCGCTATTTTTTAATTAGTACAAAAACTTTAAGGACAGATTAGCGAAGATATTATTATCATATATGTGACGTAAGAATTTCATAATATCAATAAAGAGCAAAGTTATTATCATTTGTTTATTGTAGAAAATCTCACTTAAATCATAGTCATATTTTACAATCCATTCACTAATAGGGAACATTACGCAAAGCTCGACGCAGATGGCAGCACAAGCAACTACAGTAAACAAACTTTCGTAGCGCGCTTTTTAAATATTGTCATCAACAAGACAACAATATATCTATACTTATATATATATATATATATATATATATATATATATATATATATATATATATATATATATAGGCAAAACAGTTAACTATTGGGTACTTATCAATAACAGTAAAAATGGTACAATATTTCTGTTTTAGTGACTTGTTTGAGATGAGATAATGAGATCGCGCAAAGTTTGAAGTCTAAACGAGTTGTCAAGTTGTCACTCAAATGTCATACTTGCCAAAATTAATTGTTTACTGTAGTCGGTGATACCGCCATCTGGTGGTTTAACTTGGCAGTAATCTTCCCTATTCATTGATAATATTCCATCCTGCTCATTCGCATTCTCTCTGTCGCACTTATGATGTAGGTGGCCATAGAAAATAAAATGAAGAAAAATAATAAATGTAGGTAGCTATTTTTTTATTTTGTTAATTTTACCCTCTCCTTCATACTTCATTCGGGCTTAGGACCGGTAAATTTTTTAGTTTAATAAGTAATTAAATACGGAGGTATATAATATTAATTTGAATTTATCAATGGTTCATTTTAATATGATACTCGTAGTACTCGGGTCGGTCATAGTATTAGTATTGCATTTACCAATTATCACGTATATTTGTGGACAGTTTTGAGACAGTTTTGGGACTTAGTGTTTTTATTTTTTAACTACATAAATATGATCAGTTAAAGATAATTAGTGCTGTGTTAAATTTTTTGTACTAATTAAAAAATAGCGGTGTATATAAAGGTGTATTCGTAGAACGTTAAAAAAAATCGATAGTAAAACCAGTCCATAAAAAGGGAGATAAAGACTCAATGCCAAACTACAGACCCATAGCCTTTATACCCATATTCTCTAAAAATGTTGAGAGGCACATATTTAATGAACTTTATCGATACCTAGAGCTCAAAAAAATTATCTGTCATGAACAGAAGGGGTTTAGAGAAAAAATTACAGTTAATATAGCAATTTTTGAATTTTTACATAGAACTATAGTAAATATGGATAAAAGAAATCCAGTTTGCGCAGTTTACTGCGATATGACGCAGGCATTTGACCATGTGGATCATAATATTTTAAAAAACAAGCTCGAGTGCTACGGTATTCGAGGAAATGTGTTAGATCTTCTACAGTCGTACATATCCAACAGAGTACAGTACACGGACATAACCACAATAGATCTGAAAACAAAAAAAGTAACAACATTTTCTTCAAGTGAGCGTATAGTTATATATGGTGTCCCACAAGGAAGCGTTTTAGGCCCCTTATTGTTCAATATATAATATATTAATGACCTTCCGAAATCCACTAATCAACCTATGACGTTCTTCGCGGATGACAGCACAATTACAGTAGCATGTAAATCATTGGACTTATACGAAAATGACTTTAATCAATCTCTAGCTCAAATTATTAAGTGGATGGAAAGTAATAATTTAAAAACTCAAATTTAAAAACTCAAAACTCAAATTATGCATTTTGGTCAAAATACTTCGCAACGTAACCTACCTCGTATTAAGTATAAAGGAACAAATATAATAGATGAAGTTGACAGTACTAAGTTTTTGGGTCATTTTATAGATAGCAAACTGAACTGGAAAGCCCATATCTTACATTTAGCGAAAAAACTAAGTAGCGAAACTTATGCTCTATATAAGCTTGCTCCTGTGGTTAATACAACTGCCTTACTTTCAGCATACCATGACCTTGTCGAATCTATACTTAGATATGGATTTATAGGGGCAATTCAGTCGATAAGGATGTGGCCATCAAACTTGAAAAGCGTCGTATCAGAGCCATGTTTGGGCTTCAAATCAAGGATAGCTGCAAACCATTTTTTCAAAAATATAAAATCTTAACGCTTCCATCTTTATACTTATACGAAACAGCAGTATTTGTGAAAACAAACCCACAACTATTTAATAAATTATCAGATGTTACTATCCGCAACCACCGTGATAATCAATGAAGCATTCCTCGCTACCCCCCGACGGGTATTGGCCCGCCGGATGGTCAGGCGGGCCCCGAACAAACCCCCTTGACGGCGGATGAAGGTGTTGGTCCGCCGCCAAAAATACTCAGCGGCCGCAGAGGATAGAGAGGACGGCAACGCAACACCGCATCTCCTCTTCCTCTGCGGCCCCACCGCGACGCAACGATGGTGCGCCCCCATTTGGTCGCGGGAGATAGGGCGCGCGGAAACGCAACACCGACACGCCTCTCCTCCCGCGACCGCACCCGACTGCGAGGGACAGAAGAACTGTCCCTCGCAGCCGCCCCTTTGGACGCATCCTGCGCAGGCCTCCGTCAAGCCCACGCGGAGCGTCCCCTCCTGGATCCCTCTTAGCTTCACCGCAGGTCACCAATCCACGGTTACTGAGCCCCCCCACCACGACAAGGTGAAGATCCCACGGGGGGAAAGTACCCACTAACTTTTTTTTTTTTTGGTATCGGGTTGGAAAATCCTCATGGAGTCCCTCCGCCCCGGGGGAAGGACGAAGGGGACTGTCAGACTCTTACTGACTAAAAACCAACCCGTGTTCCTCATGTACCCGTGTGTCGGAGGGTAGGGATTCGCATAAGCATTCGTCACTACCCCCCGACGGGTATTGGCCCGCCAGATGATCAGGCGGGCCCCGAACAAAACCCCCTTGGCGGCGGATGAAGGTGTTGGGCTCCGCCGCCAAAACACTCAGCGGCCGCAGAGGATAGGGAGGACGGCAACGCAACACCGCATCTCCTCTTCCTCTGCGGCCCCACCGCGACGCAACGATGGTGCGCCTCCATTTGGTCGCGGGAGATAGGGCGCGCGGCAACGCAACACCGTCACGCCTCTCCTCCCGCGACCGCACCCGACTGCGAGGGACAGAAGAACTGTCCCTCGCACCCGCCCCTTTGGACGCATCCTGCGCAGGCCTCCGTCAAGCCCACGCGGAGCGTCCCCTCCTGGATCCCTCTTAGCTTCACCGCGGGTCACCAATCCACGGTTACTAAGCCCCCCCACCACGACAAGGTGGAGATCCCACGGGGGGGAAGTACCCACTAACTAAGAACCTTAATGTTAACCTATTTAAGCGTAATTTAAAAAAAAAAAAAAAAAAAAAAAACTGTTGTTGCAGAAATGTTATCATAGTATTAATGATTTTTTATGTGATAATCTTTTGTAATTAATCTTGACATTTTTGACTTGACATTATGTTATCAGGATCTAATTTAATTTGATATGATTATTGAATTTAATTTTTCTATTATTATTATTTAATCTTTCTATTATTATTTGACATTACATATTATTAACTAATTACTATATTATTTGCCAATTTAATATAATATTAATAGCATCATAACTTGTAATTGACATGATGATAATTTAATTGCATCCATATTAAAAAATATTTCTTACATTATATTTGCAAGTCTGACCAGACAGAGCATGTTGATACTACAAAGCTGTAACACCTGATTGTACACATGTTGAGAGAAATAAATTTATCTTTATCTTTATCGTTTGGAAATTCACCCACTAAAACCATGGATCGGTCTTATATTGGCCTGTCCGAGCCTTTATATAGATACAAAGAAAATTTCAATATTTAGAATTCGGGTTTAATAAATTATTAGGTGTCCATATGTAGGTGTTTTTTTATTATTACTATAAGTTAAGAAATTAAGCGTAAAAGTGTCAAATCTCAATATGTTAGAGAGAGAAAAGGCTAGGAGGCTAGGAAAAAAACTGATTCGAGTTTTTCCTTTTATTTTTTGTATCAATTATGTAAACGGCCAATTCACTAGATGGGCATGCCTGAGGGCAATCTGTTTAACATGTAACTTGACGCAATACGTATACACGACATGGCCTTATTAGTTTGTTTTTAAGTCGGATATGCGATCAGTTGTAAATACCGAGTATTGTTCGTACTTGATTATTATTTGATTTAATATTAAAAACTTAGTGTTATCAATTCAGTATTCATAAATTCATCGTTTTAGCCTTTTATAAACATGAATGGGTTTGTAGGCAGGTAAAATATTCTGGAATGAATTTATAATTCATCCCAGAATATTTTACCGTAGTTAAAGCTCATTGTAAAAGACCTCATGAGTTCATCAAATAATAATAAATGGAAACCTGCATTGATTGTTTCAGTCCGCTAAGCTGTGAATATATAAGAATTAAATTAACGTTAAATTATATTGACATGTCTCTTTGCCGGCATGAACTAAATCAGAGTGCGTGGTACAGACAGTCTAAACATGTCTCCTACAGTCCCACACAGTTTTAAGGTGGTTCTACGTAATTACATTGGCAACGTGGCACTAAATATAAACGTAGAATAATTAAGTAATTATCGTGCTGCTCCTTGTGTATTGCTGGAACTCATTTTTCATCTCATTGGCAACTTACCAGGTCACTCGAAAAGTATTGCGAGAAAAGTTTTTATGTATGTGAGACTGGCCAGTTATAATTTATTTAAGAATATAATTACTTATCAGTAATAATAGGTACGTTCTAAAAGCCCAAACATCCCTCCAAATTTTTTGCGAGCTAATTAAGATTACCGTGTCTCATTGAGAAATGGATTTGCGTCGAGAACATTATCGGATATGATTTTTTACGATTTTAAATATTGCCTGAAACCGGACGAATAGTACGATAGACTTCAAATGGCATTTATGGATGAAGGCCCTTCTAAGGCAACCGTGTATTGTTGGTATAATGAATTTAAGCGCGGTCGACTAACTTTGGGGGATGAAGAAAGAAGTGGTGGCCCTTTGACGGCTGTTACGGAAGAAAACGTGCTAGCAGTGAAAAAGTTGATCCAAGACAATAGACGAGTTACATACTAAGAGATGCAGTATATACTGCAGATTGGATCAGAAAGCCTTCACGAGATTCTACACGTGCATCTACGGGTGCAGAGGATAGTTTCACGCTGGGTGCCGCACAACCTCACCGATGTTCAGAAGCAGGTAAGGGTGGAATGGTGCCATGCTATGATAGACAAATTTGAAGCAGGCTCGTCTCGGCTTGTTTACGACATTGTTACAGGTGATGAATCCTGGATATATCAAAACGATCCAGAAACAAAGTACTAGTCGACGGTTTGGGTGTTTCAAAACGAATCAACGCCTACCAAGGTAAAGCGACCTAGAAGCGGGGGAAAGATTTTGATCGCGAGCTATTTCAATTTGACTTGCTACTTGGTGTCAATTCCTTTGTAAAACCAAAGAAGCATTAACGCGGAATGGTATACTACCAAGACGTTTTCTCTGTTGTGAGCAACAAGCACCCAAACACAGGGCTCCGCGGGCTACTGCTCCACCACGATAATGCGCCCGCCCACACCGCAATCAAAACGAGGGACTTCCTAGACAGCACACCGGTCAAACTCCTGAGTCACCCTCCTTGCAGCCCTGACCTAGCACCGTGTGACTTCTTCTTATTCCCAAAAATAAAAAATCTGCTTAAAGCGGTACAATTTTAGTCGACGGATGATGCGCTCTCAGCGTTCAAGCAGACTGTAAACGAAGTGTCTGCGGTGGACTGGAAAAGTTTTTCGAAAACTGGTTTAAACGCATGAAACTTTGTAAGGAAGGATGATAGAGAGTACTTTGAAAATGTTTAATAAAAATAAATTTACTTCTAGAACATTTTTTTTAGTGTCGCAAAACTTACTGAGTGTCCCACGTATTGTTACCTTCCAAAAAGAATAGCGCCATCGTAAGATAACTTCACTTCAAATCAGCAGCTCTGACAACACAGCGTATCTTTAAAAATAATTGCTTATAGCAATCCTTAGTATAAACCACAATATTTGTTTGTTATCTCTAAGAATACACAATCTCAGTATCTTTTTCCACATTCCGGTACCGCTTTTATAAATGGAATTTGAAAAAATCATGAGGTTGGCCTCGGTAGTAACGATATACAGCCTCAAGCTATACAATTATCTTATATTACTTCGAAACATTTAAGGTAAATTTGAGAACTCAGCGGTCTTATTACAGATGAAAGATGTGTTTATGTTGTAACGATTTAAGTTTAATTGTTCGCCGAACTTAAAGGAATATTTAATACGGTTATGTAAGGAGTACTTTGGTAATATAATGTATTGTACATTCAGCTTTGAGATTGTTGTTGGGGGTGTGAATAAGTTTAGTGCAAAGTATGATTTTTAAACTATTACTGAATTTATTTATAGCCTTTCGTTTTAAGGTTCGGGTTGTAAAGGACAAACAGTTGCAGTCGCTTTGTTGAAAAGCTAATGTTTGGTCAGATGTGGACTATTTAGCGGACAAATTGCTTCAAGGCGAAAGCCTTCGTAACAACAGGGATATCGTTAGAATGATGACTTATTTCGATTGCGCCGTATATTCTATTTTTATTAAAATAGAAGGTTTGGTTGAGAAACTTCTTCCCAATTAACCATCCGATCGACCAGATAATACCAATCTGGCACACTTTTCCCTTTTTTAAGAATAAGTTAATATTTCTTTCAATTAAAAGTTTAGTTTTCGAAGTTATGTGTGTATTAAAAATGTTAATTATCGCTCGCTTAACAATGTGCCCGGTAGGTGGCAATAGGCTCACCCCCTATTACATTGGGACCGAAACTTAACTGGCGAAGTGTGGGTGTGTAATACACCTCTGCCTACCCCTTCGGGGATAAAAGGCGTGAAGTTATGTTATGTTATGTTAAAAGTTTATAATTATTTTCTATGTCAAGTCCACCGTCCTATCGAAAATGCTTTGTGTAACATTTATTCATTTATCCCCTGAGGGTGAATATACGTACAAGCGGACAAAGCCGCGGTTTCAGTCCGTATTAAATGGTTGCATTGCAAACGACATCGTAAATCCAAAACAGTACCATTGGTACAAGTAATTAATGATACTTTGTAATTGCGATTAGTGTTGGAATTCAGGCCCAATATTGCAGTTGACTGTGTGCTGTTGTGAGCAGCAAAGGTTATTGAGAACACCAAGTGTGTGTGTTACCTGTGTAGAACATTACGGGTTCGAACCCATCCCATGTATAAATGACTAGACATTCTAGACAATGCCCGCGGTTACACCCGCGTTATTTAAGGTTACTGCTCCATTCCCGTCACTTATAGCGCGAAGTTATATAGCCTTCCTCGATAAATGAGCTATCTAACACTGAAAGAATCTTTCAAATCGGACCAGTAGTTCCTGAGATTAGCGCATTCAAACAAACAAACATACTCTTCAGCTTTATATATTAGTATAAGATATTTTAAAGATACGTGCGTATTACATTGTCAATAGTAGCGTACAGTCGAACAACTTCCCGCTAGACCACCATAAGGGCGAAAATCGCTCAGCAAGACATCGTCGCTTCTAGTGCTACTTTACACACGCTACTTGACACTCGTATACAAAACCAGTTTCTAGTGTGCCTCGACTCTATGTCTGATCCCAGGGATTTTTTTTCAAACTGGTCCACCGCCGACTTGTTTGATTGTACTTACTACCAGTACTTTAACTAACAGTTTAAGGCATCGGTCTCTGTTGTAGTGAAGGCTAACTTCTAAAAGGCTATCAGTTGAGTTTTACTTGCAAATATCCTGACAATGCTAGACTATCAAATATAGACAAAATATTTTGGATCCGGCGTTCAGACAGCAGTTGTTTTGTTGAAAAAATAATATTCTGTATGATGTGGTTAGACTAGAAACTGGAGCTGTTGGAATAGCGCATTGGTCGCAGTTGAAGAAATCCTTTCTATTATACTTTACTGTACTAAAAATGACGAATATCGCGACGGTTATCTGATTTAGAAAACGTAATAGTCATTCGTGATGTCCCGTGTGTTATATCGTATCTCGACAGTTATTAAACAGTCCTCTATTGCGCTAAGTTCCCAACAATCATAGTTGAAAGCGTCCACATAAGACCACTTGACATGCATACCTGTTTCTAATACACCTCATGTGACTCAAGCCATTATATGAATAGTTTGACAAATATATCCTTGCAGCCCCGCTATGGAAAATTAAACTCTATCTTTATAAAGATACGATAGATGTCATATGGTTTATAAAGTTGTTAGTGCAGATCTATTTACGCAGATAGGATAGCCAATTTTGTCATTTTGTGTTTACTTGTATATATATCCAATGTTGACACAGTCACTATGTGACGTAATGAGGTATATTCAAGTGTCTGAGATTCTAATTCATTCTTTCAGAATAAACGTGCTTCGGTAGAAATGTAAAAAAGTTTCTGGAAGAGGTTTTTCAGATTATATTTTGATTCTGCTTGCTCAAAGGGTTTGAAATTCTACAACTTACAAGGTTATTTTAAATATAGTGCAGAACTTCTAGGAAGAGATTGTAGGACCTTGTTTTTATATACATTGTTATAATAATATACTATGTTCTCGCCATAAATATTGTACTTAACAAAGAAAAGTATTTTTTTATTGCAAATAACATTTATTATTTTTACAGTGTGTTAGTTTAAAACGTAAATATAAAACAATTTGAAATATAAAAAGCTTATTCGAAGTGGTCTCCATTGGCTGCAATACAGTCAGTTAAACGTTGAGGCCAGTTATCAATAGAAGCACGCACTCTTGCCATGGGAAAATTCTGCACTGCCAATTGTATGGATTGTTTTAGGGACTCCAAGTTATCATGGCGTTTAGAGCAAGCCATACTCTCTAGAACTGACCATAAATCATAATCCAGCGGATTAAGATCGGGACTAGACGACGGCCAGTCTTCAGCTCTGATGAAGTCCGAAGCGTTCACTTTTATCCAAGACTGCGGGGACCGAGCTTTATGACCCGGTGCCGAGTCTTGCTGCAATGACCATACTTGGTTATTGAACATGGTGCTGTTAAGGGGCTTAACTGCCTTCACAAGAATGATATTTTGATACGCTTGTGCCGATGTTTTGATACCTTTTTCACAAAAATATGGCTCAGTCACTCCTTCATAGCTAACACCCCACCAAACCATCACTGAAGTAGGATATTGCCCGTGTTGCATTTAGAGCTTTGAGCATAAATAAGGTCATTTTGTTTGTCTAAAATGTAGCTCAATTTTAAAAAAATTTACATCCGTAAACAATTTTTTTCTGTGACCTCCCTTTGCGTACCGCTTCAGTAGTTGTTTCGATTTTACCACCCTATTCTTTTTAAATTATCAGTTAAGAAATGACCAGTACGTCTCTTATAGGCTGCAAGTCCTAAGTCATCTTTTAAAATGCGCGACATGGTTCTAGGTGCTATCTTCATCTCCCGAGATAAAATATTTTGCTTTCGGACAGGATTTCTTCGAATTCGTTCCATTACTGCTTTGACCACCTTTTTTGTACGAACACTACGTGGACAGCCAGGTCTTTTTCTGTCACAAACAGAGGAGGTCTCATTGTACCTATTAATAGCCCAGTACACAAATATTTGACTAATACCAAGTGTATGGAGAGTTTTAAAAATTGTTTTTGGCTCCATACCTACTTTGTATAATGCAATTACAGCGATTCGGTTCTCTTTATCACCTCACTCCATTTTAATATCGCAAAATATTGTACAATGTATTGGCTCCAAAACGAGAAAACGAGAAAACACAATTAACAATCGTATAGAAATGACAGATTCCAAATTCAAATGGTTTTTTTTTATTGTAACAGTATTTATGGCCAGACTAAGTATATTCGGTAAAAGTTCAATGTTCCATAGGACAGCTGTTTTATTTTCACCATTGTCTTGGATCAGAGTTGTATAAAACGAGCTCCATCAAAGCATAAGAGGTATGCTCTATAAAAAAATACGTTGTTTGTGAAACGTTTATAAACAGTATCAGTGTATTCTCAATATGCGAGGGACTAGGTCATAGTCCACCATGCAGGTGCGGCGCTTGCGCTTAAAGTAGGTTGGCAGACTTTCTCAAGTCTTTCGAGAACACTATAGAAAACTATCCTTTTCAGCACGGAACAGTTATTATTTTCGATTTTCGCGGACCATAATAAGCTATAAATAAACAATTTTGTGCGCACCTTGAAAACTCAATGGTGCCCGTCATGGATTTAATTTGAGACTCTCTGCATAGCAATCTGTCCGTCTCTCCACTAGGCCATATCTATTGTCTATTGGTTTGATAGTACTTTTTAATGAAAATCGAAGTATAATATTCTTTGTGTAGCGTCTTATTTAGACTTTTCAAAGCATTTTCTTGTTATACCAAATCAAGATGGCAATCTGTATGTACATAATTATTATAGGCATCATATACAAAGAATACAGCATTTATGGAACACAGTACGAAGGTCTTTAGGCCAGATTAACAGTGAAAGGGGTGCGATTTGGAGTCACGTACTATAATAACGTCCTCGTTAAACCTAATAGCCATAGGAGTTAAGCTTTTATAGATCTGTCTATTTGTATTAATATACGGTTAAATTCCTTTGCCTTAAGCGAGCAACTTAAATGGTTTTATATACACACTATTGCTACTGTATATACAGTGTCACAAGACCCATCATGCCAATTCATACTAAGCAAAAATAACATTTGGGAAACGACTTTTTTTTAAGTATTCACCTTTTTCAAGCCGCTATAAAAAATGCACTCGTGTAATTTTCGAAATACCTACAAATCTTTGGGTGCATAGGACATCTATAGAACAGGTCGGCAGGGTAAATGCATCGATTTTGTACCTAATTACAAAAATTCCATTGTAACTTTGAGCCTCAATATCTCCTGAACCAGTAATTTCCCAGGTATCATGCCGAAGCAAAAAAAATTCGTAATGATTGGTACAATATGGGGTTTCAGTTTCGTTAAGGGTCTTTTTACACCCTGTATACAACATGTAACAAATTTAAATGCACTTCCTGAAAGTAGTTTGTTCAGAATCGGCTACTGAATCCATTACTGTCATTTTTAATAATATTTATTTTTTGTTCTAAAATAATAAAAATAACGTAAATTATAGTCACTCCTTTATTTCAAAAGTTGAAATATACGAAAATAAACCTTAAGTCAAAGCAGAACGCCTTCCTTTAAAATGCATTTGTTTAATGGTTCGACGTTCGGTCACACGAACGCACACATTAGTACAACACAATAGCGGCAAAAGACAATACACACAATTTACCACGAAAATATCTATCATCTATCTTTCGCTTACGTAATAATCAACAGGCAAGAGCGAGACGTAATGTGTCGCCAGCGCTGGCCAATGACAAGCGCTGGCGATGCGCTTTGACAAGTTATGACAAGTATCTAGTCATCCATCGGGAATCTGTCAGCGAGAGTTGCGAAAAAATATTTTAATTGTGTGAATAAAATTGTAATTATCAACATGACGGTGCTGGTGTGGAACGTTCTGCATCATCTTGATGTTAACTTGTCGCCCCTGGACTTTTTCACTGTGGGGAAATGTTAAATCACTAGTTTATTGTGAGGAGACAACAAGTGCCTAGGAGTTAAGTTGATACATATTAGCTGCTCTTGAAACAGTGAAAAGATGTGATGCGTGAGGGAACAGTGAAAGTGGACTAAAATAATGTGATTTTATCCTGTAAGTTATTTGATTATTCTATTAATGTACCTAACTATTAATTTACAACTTTAAACACGTCGACCTTGATTTATTCTCTCATTGATATTCTTTTACTTTATCTATCAATAATGCTAGATAACTAAATAGTCATTTACAATATTATGAAACAATGGATCGTGTGCATGTTATTAATAAACAATAAATACTTTTATACAAAGTCGACTGTCCACTCCAAAGCCGAAAAGTGTGATGGAAAGAAATAGGTAGTCATATCTTTGGAAATATCAACAGTAGCTGACAAATTACTCAAACATCATTCTTGTAAACCCCACTCTATCAGAGTGTTGTATAAAGACTAAATTTGAAACATTTTGTTTATATCGTATCGTATTTCGTTCCTATCAGATCGCTGTCGTCTGTTTACCATAGCAACCGTTTCGTGTGTTTGTGTGCGTGCGCAAATTTATAGTGACCACACATTTTTACTTTTAATCGAGTTTATACTTTCTTCAAAAAACAATATTTACGCAAATAAAAAACAAAATTCAATGCATGCATTATGATTGTAACAAGTAATTCTAATTGGGGTGTTTGAGGATGTGCGTTATTTCATTTACACGTTGTATAGACTGCCTCCGTGGTTCAATGGATAGCGTATGCGACTGCTGATCGGAAACCCCGGGTTCGATTCCCGGGTCGAGCAAAAGTGTTACTGGGTTTTACCGAATTCTCAGTAGCAGTACGGAGTCTGGTGATGTGCCCGGTAACGGCAATAGGCTCGCCCCCTATTACGTGGGACCTTCAAATTCATGGCGAAATGTGGGTGTAATTCTGGGATATATAAAGGGAGTGTATATAAAAAAAATATTGCTTAAAGTTAAAAAAAGTGTGTGTGTTACGTTTGAGGTCAAACAGCTGGATGAAAATGGATAAATATAGACATACAAAAATTGTATTTAGAGCGAAAGTGTACGAAGTTTGGACGAAGTGACGCAAGTCACGTTTACAAATGTAATTTTTATGACTAATTGCTGCAATATTGTCGTAACTTACATTGCTAGAAGAAGGCTTGATTTGACTAACGATAAGCATGAACGTTATGTTCGATTTACATTTTTTCTCTAACACGAAAATAGCTGCAATCAATTTGTCATAAAATTGGATAAAATTTGACGTAGCGCCAACAAAAAACAAGTAACTAATCATAAAAATACTTCATATGATGTTTAAGTAGCTGGCTTGAAATCAAAACCATTCAGATAAGAGTTGTACAGTAATCTGTTTTCCTACCGTACCAGCTGATACATTAATAAAGCTAAAAACGGTTTTAATATTTCTTTACAGTGAGCTAAAAACAACATCGATGAAGTCCTATTTAAGTCCACATGACGCCGATGACATGGCTGAATTTACTAGTAACCAAAAACATAGCATGCACTATAGAGTAAATATTAACAGTAGTACAATGAAATAAAACGCCTCTTCTGTTGTCTGGTATTCTGTCACTGAGTCTTTATTAGTAATCCATTTTATCAGTTGTATTATGAACTATTTGTATTGTATGATTACGAATTCACCTCCTAGATTACGTGATATTGCCCTTCAGGGGTGAATTTTAAAATCGACCATATTGTCGTAGTATGTTCAAGTCTACCATGTACGTTTTATCTAATAGTTTCATCGCCTGTGAATTAAGAATGTGGATAAGGAAACAAAGTTTTAGGACTCCATGGCATTCCATATACATAGTAAGAAGCGACTAATGAAAATACACGAAGCAGATAGTATCATACATACATAGACTCACGCCTGTTTCCCCGAGGGGTAGGCAGAGACTACGGAACGCCATTTGCAACGATCCTGACATATCTCTCTTGCTTCATCCACTCCCATCAAATTTCTCATGCATGCTCTTCGGTTAAGGGTAGCAGCAGCAGATAGTATCTTGTGGAACAAATGAAAAACTCAGTATCAAACTCTATGATGACCCCTCCACCCAGGTCGGTGGAGCAAACTACATCCTTGTTGCCTCACAATAGTGACACAAAGTCAAAGTCCAAATCATTTATTCATTCAAGCCACAAAGTGACGCTTATGAACGTAAAAAAATAAAGTTAATTACTAGATGATTCTACATTTACATTTACTGCCACGTTTGCTTTGCAATAGATAGAACAACGAGAAAGAATGGGCAATAAAACTCGTGGCCACTCTTTTTAACTGCCAGTATAATGGTTTTGCATATTATCTTTGTAAGGAGCTGCAACTATTTCACATTGTGAGTTATCTACTAATGCAAAATTTATTATTTATTCATATCATATTCAAGCAATAAATTATGTTAATTTGGTTAGCCTCCCAAAGTAAATATGGTGAAACAGGAGCATCCACTTACGTCTTTTAATGCAGGCAACTCGCAAACATGACTGTTCAGAGCTATGGTGGAACAGTATGTCCCGGAAAGTAACGGTATATAAACCTGTAGCAATTTACAATCTATTAGTAAGCAGTTCATGACCACGAGTTACCATCACCTTACAAATCCGATAAATTAGGAGAGGCCAATGTCCAGCAGTGCACTAAAGATAGCTGTATGATGATGGTAATATTATAGATTTCAGTTTCAGTAAAGTAACATCAACATGATGATTTGGTGTCAATCATACATACATAACTTCACGCCTTTATCCTCGAATGGTTAGGCAGAGTTGTATTACTCACCCACACGTCGCCAGTTATGTTTCGGTCCCAATGTAATAGGGGGCGAACCTGTTGCCATCCACCGGGAATTTTATTTTGCGAGCGATAATTAGAATTTTTGATACACACATAACTTCGAAAAGTCACAGGTGTGTGCCCTGGGTACCTGGGGATCGAACCAGCGACCATCGTCTCGGCAGTCCGTTACGTACACTACTAGGCTATCGCCGCTCCTATTTGTGTCAATCAATATAATTTGATAAGTCCATCTGCAATTCTTACTCTGTGGCACACGATCCAATTACAGGCACGCGAATCTCCATTTGCGTTAATCCATGTGATTAACCTTTTTGCTAAAGGCTAATTGCGGATTTTTTGCGGCCACCCCTGTCACTCAAAATTCTTTTTATGTTATTGGTATATTTTACACGCGGTGCCTGTTGCGTACTAATTGCTGGGGTAATTGAATACCTTGATTTTTCATGTCCACTAATTAGTGTCTCATTGAATGGGGAAGAATTTGTTAGGTGTAATTTATCGCGTTGAGCTGCTGGTATTTTTGTACTGATAAGCTTAGGTGTTAAAATACTATTTTCTGCTTTTTCTCTTATGATTTACCATTTCGTAAAATATCTCAATGTACATGCAAACGCCATTAAGTGTTTAGATTTTTAATGTGGTTTAAAATGTGGTATTATCGCGGAATTCAATCCATACTACAAATAGGTATGCATTCGTAGCGCACTTGCCCGCCAACTTTACACGTAAAGACGCTGATAGCATTGTATTACCGTAGATGATTCCGATTTCAAACAGCTACGCTCTAACCATCTACGCTCGAAACGGCTACGAGAAACTACGCGTCTACAGGCCCGCGGTGTTTCCCGCCAACATGACATCAGCTGTCATTCATAGTTTGTTGGTTAGCTCGCTGCATTTTGATAAACAATGTGCAATTGTACATTCATACATACATAATCAAACATACTTATTACTTGATATGGGTATGTTTTCATATCTACATATGAATTAACGGCTTGGCCACGGGGACCGGCGACGCGACCTGCAATGCGACCGGCGACGCGACCTGCGGCGCGACCTGCGGCGCGACCGGCGACGCGACAATTCGCGCGACCCGAAAAGCACGCCACGGGCACACGCGCTCGCCGCCGCGACCAGTATGTACCAGGAGCAAGACGAGATTAGCCAAGATTTTTGAAAGTTAGCTCTACATTGTTTGGACTTTGGAGGGCAGCAGTTGTTTGCTCAAGATTTCATATTCGGAAGAAATAGAAGAGTACACGAACCACAGACCACCTACCCCACGAGACTCGTAATCTTAACCATTTTCTAGGCAAACTATTCTATCAAACTTTGAGGAATGAGACGTACGCGGGGTGACGTCACGTATGATGGGTAATAGGGATGTAGGCATGTCAATATTGTTTATCGATAAATCACATTTGATATGCCTACATTTAGTTCATCCAAGAATGCCAAGAAAAGAAACAATAATACAAGCAAAAGTTTTTATTTTGAAATATATGAATTTATACTAATATTATAAAGAGGCAGAATTTGTTCGTTTTGTTTGAAAGGGCTAATCTCAGTACCTATGTATTCGATATAAATAGGATCAGATTTAAATAGTTCAAACAAAACAAACGAAGTTGAATGATGATATAACAGATCAAAATTAAAATCACAATTAAAGATTTTGTTTGATTTAACAAGATATGTTTGCATTAGATGACCCGTTTATTGAAGGAAGGCTATAAACTATTATAGGTATATCATCAAGCAACTACTCAAAGGAGTGTGACCAGTTTCCCAATTTGTTGACATTCATCATCAGACCTTGATTACAATCTAGTACCAAAATACTCGCCAAGATGAATCAAACAAGCCCAAACTCGACATCGTTATGTCGCTTAATTACTGGGCTCCTATGGCCACCTTCCAGCGCCATCATCATACTCTGGTTACCATCTATCACCAAAGCATTCGTCAAAACGAATCATACGAGCCCGAACTCGATGGGGCTGACTGAGTTTCTATGGCCATCTTCCAGCTCTATCGTCAGCCCTGGTTACCATATAGCATCAAACTATTCGTCAAGACGGCTCATACGAGCCCAAACTCTATGGGGTTGTGTCATTTTATTACCAAATTCCTATGGCCGCATTCCAGCTCCATCTTCAGACCCTGGTTACAATCTAGCACCAAAATACTCGCCATCGGATCAAACAAGCCCAAACTTGACATCATTGTGTCGCTTAATTACTGAGCTCCTATGGCCACCTTCTAGCTTCATCACCAGACCCTGGTTACCATCTATCACCAAACTACTCCTCAAGACAAATCAAACGAGCCCAAACTCTATGGTGTTATGTCGTTTAATTACTGAGTTCCTATAGTCATCTTCCAGCTTCATCATCAAACCCTGGTTACTATCTAGAACTGAACTCGTCAAGACAAATGAAACAAGCCCAAACTCGATGGGCTGTGTCGTTTAATTACCGAGTTCCTATCCCTTCCGGTTCCATCATCAGATCAGCTCCATGTCACAATAATTTTACATTGTCATCCGATTTACACATGCATGTTAAATTTCAGCTAAATCGGTAACCGGGAACTCCGGGAAGTGCATCAAATTCAACTTGCAAGATTTGATTACATATATGTACTGACAAACAGGTGAAACTACCTAAATAAAAGCTTGTAATAATAAATACCTAACAATTCTTTTTTGCAGGCTATAATTTTATTTACATTCAGCTGTATAATTCATTAAATTTTTGATTTGAAATTAATTATACAAATCAATAAAAATCTCAGTACATATTTTTTTACAGTTTTCTTCGCATCTCTACTTACACGTGGCGTCTTATTGTAAGAGAGAGATAGTCTGTAATTATAGCGTGTTAGACAAGGACAACCACTGATTCAGTACTTATTAGCAACCATTATTACTAGAACTCTGTTCAGTTCTGTTAAATAATTTTAAAATTAATGTTGTACTTATCGGTGAAATGTGATATTATCTTTTTTGAAGTTATTATTTCGACTTTTACTCCTACATAACTTTATAGCACAATTCGGCATTGTTTTCGTATATTATTATTTTGTTTTAATACAGTGTAAACGCAGTTTATGTATCTGTTTCCTGGTCGCTACTGAACGAGTGCGGGTTTGTGCTCAAAGGTATAGGTGCATTTTCACAAATGCGCGACAGACAACGGTGCTCTTCTATTGCAAGTCTCGTGGGGTAGGTGGTCTGTGACACGAACGAACTAAATAGAGGTCAAAACTCAAGGCGCTTTGGTATACACTCTGTACTGAATGCGTACTGAACCCGACGCTTTTAGGTATAACAGGCTTACCGACCATAAACATTTAAAATTCGGTAAAGGTTAAGAAGGTATTTTAGCGTGATCTAACTAACTAGGCATATGCACTTCAAAAAACTTACTTAGGTATTTTGAAATCGCAGACATACACTTTAACTTTATTTATAGGTATACTGTATACATCTATAGACATAGATAACATCCAGATTCTTATTTACGTTCCAAATAGCTGGCCTAGCTCAAATTCCTAAGAACAATATCATGTTCGCGAAGAAATAAACTATAAACTAAAACATTTTATACTGAATCAGCTCGGGCAGTAGTCGCGGCGACTACCGCTCGACGCCGTGGCATGCGCCGTACTAATTCATACATTTGTTTTGGCCGCGCGACGTGTCGCGCGACTAGCCGCGGTACCGCTCGGTGCTATTCGCCGGTCGCGTCGCTGGTCGCCGCTGCGCGTGGCATACTTAGAACATTTCTATACATTTGATTCAGTCGCAAGTCGCGTCGCCGGTCGCGTCGCACGAATTTTCGCTGTAGCGAATTGTCCGTGGCCAGGCCGTAAGTTACAAATCATTTACCTATTACAAACCTAGCAATTTCTTACATTACAGAGGTAAAGTTCCTTCTAGAGTTTCTTGATCTTTGAAATAAAATCCTCAGTAACTATTAAACGTAAGCAGCTGCTTACGTCTAATAGTTACTATCCACTAACCACTAAGCCAAAACAAAGCCAAGAAAAATGTATCCCATTTATTTCATTACAATATAAAGGTACAAACGTAAAAATTTGAAACGAGAAATATTTCTGTGTAATTGAAAGTGACCTTAATGAAATAGTGTCATTAATTCCTTTTTTAAGGCAAAGGCGTTATTTCATTCTGCCAGACACTTTTTTTCGTTTGAATTAACAAGATTATTTCCTTCGTTTATTTTCGAGATAGGCTGTTTAATCGATGTTGGCACTTTGAGTAGTTCTATCGTATTAAGACCATGACATTTTGAACTGTTATCGTAGGAAATACGCGAAAAAGGGTGTTTGGAATGAAATACTGCTTTAAATACTTTCTCACTTTTTTATTTGAATACATATTTATATTAACTTAAAGGCAGCGATAGCCTAGTGGAGATACCAACAGACTGCCATGCAGAGGATATTGGGTTCGAGTCCACGGCGCGCACCAATTACTTTTCGGAGTTATGTGCGTATTGAATTGTTAACTCTCGCTTGTCCGTGCCTCGGAGAGCACGTTAAGCCGTCGGTCCCGGTTGTCATGAAGATCTTTGACAATCGTTACAGGGCGTCGGCACATTCTAATGAACTGACACTAGTCTAAACCATGGAATATCGCCATCCCTTCGGGTTGCGGAGGTCAGACAGAGCAGTCGCTCTGTGGAAAAGCTAATATTTAGCCAAATCCGGTTAGACTAGTAAGCGGACCCCAGATTGAAACTGGGATAACGCTAAGAGGATGATGACATACTTATATTAACTTAACTAGTCTTAATTGCGTAATTGTTCGAAAATAAAGGGTGAAATACATTGTATTTGACGGTCAAGTACATTTCGGTGTGGATTACACCAGCGGTGGTCCGAAAATTACTGAATTTTGATTCACCTTTATTTTACGCTTATTATTACACTACACTCTAGCCAAGCTGAAGTGGCAGTGGGCAGGGCACATAGCTCGAAGAACCGATGGCCGTTGGGGCAGAAAGGTTCTGGAGTGGCGGCCACGTACCGGACGACGCAGCAGAGGTAGGCCTCCCGCAAGGTATATAATATATATAATATATATATTGGCTGATATGATGAAGATGATGATGATTACACTAAACTGTGCTAGCCTGCCGGCGGCATCACCTGCATGGTTATAGGCTATCGAGAAAAAGGTCGTTTATGTATTTAGGTATACTATATTACTGAGAATCGCATTCAAGATCTGTTAAGAAAGTATTGCGTGAATGATTCACAAAGATTAATAAATGTACACATTCGTCGCTACTAACTTGCGCGATTAAATTGTATAAGGATTTAAAAGGCCTAGAACTAACTAATTAACTATATAAATTTCGCTCGCCAGCTTTAATCGAATTCATATTAGGCTCGCTTGTGTGAAATAAACGCTGAATTTAGGCAAAATACGCTGTCAAGTCATCGTTTCTTGATTACATGCGCAAATTAGCAATTTCGCTCGTAGTACATCTCATTTTGTGAATAAAGTTAGCTTTAGTAATAATTATTTAGTAACATTTCAAAACTCTTGGCATAAATACATTTTTTTAATGTCATAAGCGACAAACGAACAGAAGGGTCGCCTGATGGTGAGCGATTACCGTCACCCATGGACACAAGCAACACCACAGGAGACACAAGTGTGTTGCCGCGTCTTGGGTGGGGAAAGGGATAGGATGAGGGAGAAGGAACAGGCAACAATGAGGCCTCCGGCACTCTCACTCACCGAACGAAATATGTACTGTTAGTTTACGTCGATTTTCTATGAGACGGTAGTACTTTCCCGATTGAGCCGCCCTATACATGCTGAAATCAGCAAGGCTCTACTACCTTAAGACATATTTAATTTTTACAATTGAACAATTATTTCTTGTGTTTAACATAATATTTCGATTATTATATTTTTAAGAATAATAAACGACTTTGGGCGTCATAATAATGAAACTTCTAACGTGTCTCGTTTACAGTCTCCAAGCTTTTCTTCTATAATAAATTAAGCTGTAATCGAAAGGAGCGGCATTATATTATAAGTAACTCAGTTTACCGCAGCCGACTGCGGAGCCTGAAAAGTAGTTCAAAAATAAATAAGATCTAAGATTAATCATTCTTAGCAATGAATATCCGAGTGGTACAGTAAATTCACTTAGAAGTAAACGTGCAAATATGCTCTTTGTTGTACACTACAACAATGCAATACAGAGTTAGCCCCGCTAAGCTCGAGCGGAAAGCACTTACACCAAAGAACCAACGCGAGTAAAACAGCATTCAACAGAAGCAAAACCAAAACCGACACTTGAACAATTATTCAGTGTTTTGAGAACTTGGAAACCTTCTTTACAGAACAGACAAATTTATTCCTCGGCCAGATTCGCTTGACGCTACAACTCACGCCCCGGAAAACACTCGCGTGAGGTTAACAATCTTATTAACGATACGCCAAACGACTCCAACCTTTGTTTATTGGACATTAAGATTGAAAATTTAGAGAACAGCCTAGAAAGGTTGGTTACGATTGGTATCAAGGTACGTTTTGTTTCGAAATCAGGATGTTTACTAACGATTACGTGTAGGCGCGGGTAGGTACTGACAATATAATTTATACAGTTAAGATACACTTAGTTAGGCTTGATGGAAATACGAGAATCTTGTTAAATGTTCGTGTAATACGGTTTTCGGTGTTTTAGTGTCGCCATTTTCTTTATATGTCTCGAGTGTGTTAAGTTTGTTTTTGTTAGGTTGGTTTAGTGTTGTTAGTCAATAGGACGTGGTGTTGTCACGATTCTCGGCAATTTACAAGCGTAGGTATATTCCATGGACTAAATCGTATTAAATCTTCATTATTCTAATGATTTGTTCGTGTGATTCTGTCACGATGGTAGAAGTAAATCGCATTTCAGCTAAATATGGTTCACAATAAATGGGAAGGAGCCGGATACTAGCAAAACCTAACTCACAGAGGATAACAGTCGAATTATTTATCCAAGTTACTGAGAGGCTATACGAGTCAAAATATACATCACAAAAAACAAAATTACAGAGCAATCCGGAATTGAATGGTACCCCTGGTATTCATCAGTCATCGGTCAGTACTTAAAAATCCTTGTCCTACCCTATAGTTGAAACCACAGTGGGTTTCAACTATAGTAGGGTAGGACAAGGATTTTGGATCGTTGATTGAATCAGGCACATTGTATACTAATTGAATGAAAGAGAAACCCACCACCCTGCCTTGGATTGGCATGCCAATCAATCCTGAGAATGCCTCGTGCAGGTGAAACATCTGTCGAAGCCTATTCGGTGCATAGAGCGAGATAGCGCATGCCGCACATTTCCGCGGGATTGCATATATCCCTTTTTCATTAGAGGAGTTCGGTATTGTCAACCTTTTTCTATCGCAATAGTTGGGTGGCAAATCAGATGGAGCATGGTGGGTTCCTCTTTCTTTCCATTAGTACCCACTGTATCAACAACGCTGTCACACTAACCCATAAATTTCGACACAATTACTGCTATTATAAAAGTCCCTATAGTCCAGTGGTGGCAGACCACATAATTCGACAAGATACACACATCACGTGGCGTGGAACAAGTCCACACAATTACGTGTAACAAACGCACAGAATACTGTATAAAGGATGTTGCCCGCAACCCTGTGGATAAAGAGATTAATCATAGGCCGTGAACGCGGTTAACCCGCAGTTTGTGAATGAGAACGTGACGGGAACGGAACGGGGACGGCACGGCACGATTTTTATTCGTGTCGTGCATTGTCCACAATTCTCGCTAAGGGTTTGTGCGTGCTTGGAGAATCTAGATTTTAGTACTGAATGGACTCGTCAATTGAATATTGGGAATAGGCTTTGATTTGTACTCCTTATTTTTTTATTTCCATACATAAAAAAGTAAAAGGGAGTCCATGAGGGATAACTTTTTTATCCGTCAGTATGTCTAGTACATTTTCAACTATAAAGATCAGTTGGTACTTTATAACCTACTAAAGAATAGCCGCAGACCCACCTTGTTTTTTTTTTATTTAACCGTGTCTTCTCGATCTCGAGGGAATTTCGGGAAATTTCGTCTTATGCAGGCCTACGGCTCCGAATGAACATAAGTGAAAATTTCAGCTTCTGGCGCCCAATAGTTTTGGCCGTAGCTTGTCTGTCAGTCACTTATCAAACACATAACATTCGAAAATCTATTAGACGTCATATTTAGGACCAGTCTTTAATTTTACTTGATAAAAATGGATTCAATTTGTCGTAATGAAAGAAAGATGAACTTTTATTTTTTTGTAGTGAGACGATGACTGTAATTAAAGAAATCGATACTCATCATTATAAGCCTTTAACAGTCCACTGCTGGACTAAGCCTCTGTAAGGAGGAATTGGCCTACTATCTCACGCTTGCCAAACGGGTTGGTATAAGGTTTGTATCAAGTTTTCCTTCTCTTACAGTGCTGTTCTCTGCATATTATGCTCCCTCTGTCGACTCTTACGACACCCATGGGATAATATGGGGTGGTGACATTCCGTATTCTTAATCCGTCACCACACGGACGTCCGTCACCACACGGAATTGATACTGCTTAGTTTGTAATTAGAGAGGCTTTTTAGGAATGAACACAGAATAGTAAGTTGCTTATTGATATAGTCAAGATGAGAAGAATACAAAAGTTGTCTAGATAGTTAGCGATAAAACGAGGAGCTCACATACTTGTCAGTGAGCTGTTATAGATTTCTCAACGGGGTCCGCTTCGGATGGCCCTATACTGATGGGATCATACGCGGTGGTCTTATCGAGCAGGCTTCGAAGGACTATCGAGAATAGTTAGCAAAATCGCATTTGCCTACCTGTAGAGCGGCTCGGTTTTACTTTCATCGTAAAACTTACGCCATAGATCAAAGAGAGTATCTACCCAGCAATTGATAGAAAAAGCGAATTTTATTGCTACACAAACACAAAACTTTTCAAAGCCTCCACGGCTCATTGCCTACCGATGTAACAACTTACGTAAAAATTGAGAACTTTTATTCCATTACTCATGATAGTCCGTGAACGTTAACCTTGGAGTTTGTGTGAACAATGTGGCGTGATCGCTGCGTGGCAAATGCGTGGAACGTGCGAGGAAAACACGCAGCTTAATGTGAGGCTCGGAATTTTATATGGCGCGGTTTTATCTACAAGTAGAAATAGGCCACGATTTACTCTGCACGGTTTTGTTGTTTCTACTATTAAAGGAAAAAGAATAGAGCAGGTACAATAGTTTTTGGTAACTGCGATTATATTGCAGCGTAGTTTAGTATTAGAATTATATAATAATACTAGAGGACGCCAGCAGCTACGCCTGCATTTTTTTTTAAATTTACCCGTTTTGGCCGATCCCGTGGGAATTTCGGGAAATCCCTTCTTAGTGCACCCCTACGGTCCCCAAGGAACATACATGCCAAATTTCAGATTCCTGCGCCCAATAGTTTCGGCTGTAGCGTGTCTGTCAGTCAGTCAGTAACGCAAGGATTTTATATATTAAGATATTCAAATCTTTGTTTTATTTTAGACATACATGTAGACAAATATGATCTTAGTAAATGCCAAGCAGGTAAAAATAATTCTAACATTGATTATATTTGTCTGTGAGATTGAAGGAATCTTGGTTGAAATGTTTATGTGTTCTCTAGGTAATATTTATGTATACGTCTTAGCTGAAAGTAAGAGGGCACTCCTTACATACGTATATGCACAAATCAGGTAGGCTCTTTATAAATTTTATTCAATGGAGGAAATTTCTACACGGTTACGGAAATCCGTTTTCTTAGTCCTAAGATCTACGAAACTTATTATTATTCTAAACTAGCTGACACGTCGAACTTCATATCGCCATATTTTTTACGATATTATTTTTTATTTCAGACCATCTTCAGACAATACCAAAAACTCATAAAAGAAAAAATAATCTAAAGATTAATGCAGTCGTTTGGAAGCTATGCGCGTACAAACATTTCGGTGATTCATTTTTATTTATATAAGATTATATTTATGTTTATCCACAACTCAAATCTTATAAGCGTGTCTTTGTGTGAAAATTACCATTAATATTTTCTAACCTTTTTAAATGTCGAAAAACATAACAGTACTTTTATTACATACATACATACATACAAAGTCTCACGCCTATATCCCCGAAGAGGTAGGCAGAGGTATATTGCTTTACCCACTTTTCGCCAGATTTCTTTTAGTCCCATGTTATAAGGGGCGAGCCTATTGCCGTACCGGGCACATTACCAGATTCCGAGCTGCTACTGAGAATTTCCTAACGGAAAAACCCAATAACACTTTGGCCGACCCGGGAATCAAAACCCAAGACCACCCAATCCCACGCGCACATTTATGCCGCAAGACCAACGAGACAGTCTTTTTATTATTTTTTTTAATATAATAACCTTGTCCTGACAATAAGGTACACATAAAAAAAGGAAAAATCTAATTTGGTGCAGTCGTTCTGAAATTATGGTACATACATTTCGGCGATTCATTTTTATTAATATAGATCATCAACGTACTCTTGGTCTAATTCATTTGGTGGCTCAGTACATATACCCTTTGTTGCAACACTTCTTTGTCACCCCTCATCAGATAATTTCCCTTTTTCTTTTTCATACTCCTCCTCCTATCATCCTCAGTCTATCAATATTATCTTTGTCTGCCCTCTCCTTTTTCGTCCTTTAACTTTCATACTAGCTATAAAACTAAATGTGGTTTTTTTCTTGTTGCAGGTTTTAAAGTGTGACAGTGAAGTGCTATCCAAATGAGTTCGAGTGTTAAATAATGGGATACAAGGCAATTGTATCACAAACATGAAGATGTACAAAAAACTGTTCTGGACGTTGCTACAGGGCTTCGCGTTTCTACCAACAATTGCAGTACGAGGTTAGTTACAATTATATTTATCTTTTAGTAAAACAAAGATTTGGCTGGCCTGTTTGGGGTTTGTGATCCACTGCTAAACCGAAGATCGTAGGTTAGGAATCTCAAGGGTCTCGATCGCAATAATAAGTTATTGTTTTGTGGCGGGTGTAATGTGCCAGTAATACAAATATATTTTGAAATATCAAAATTATTTTTTTTGCAAGATAATTGACATTCAATTATATTACAATTATGGTAACAATAAGATCACAGATACCCACTGTATTGGGACAAGGAACAACCTACCAACACCTTCATCTTCAGGAATACCGATTTCTTTGTAAAGAAAATCCATCGTATAAGCAAAAAATCTTGAGCCATTCGAGGCTCTTATGCAAATTGGTATTGTTATTATATTTGTAGATTTCTTACATATTATTATATCAATGTATTTGGATGAAATTGCGGGATCTCATGATAATCTAAACGGAATTAGGATGATAAAAGTCCTTGTGAAGGATAATATATGACAAATAACAACAGGAAACATAAAAGTACAAAAGGGCGATATGGGCTTCAAGCTATGTTTCTAATGATGCTCGTTACTAAAATACGTTTATATCAAAGATTTAGGTATTTGGATATGTATTTGTAGATTCTTTTCCTTCGCCTTTGTTGGAGACCCGAAAATCACAGTATGAACATTGTTTGGTGATTGTTTTTTTTTAATACAAGTCGCTTTATTATTATAACATTTTTTTTAACCTTAACATACATGCGTATTAAAATCCAAATTAAAAATTATTGAATATATATTTAAACTATTAACAATTCATGAATTGTAAAAATTTTATAAAATGACTTATATCAGAAGAAATAATTTTATCACACGAGACCTTATTATATTAAGAAGTAAACATTAAAACTAAAGTAATGACCTCATTAGCTTGAATTGTAGATCCGTATCATAGTATTCATCTACCTCAATCGAGAATTACAGCACCAAAATACAGCTATCCAATTTGTTTAAAAACATAATGGTCAAAACTACCACCATTCAAATCATGATTTCAATCTCAATTGCTAAATCAATCTCAAATCCTTTTACTTAAACTTGAATTCAGATTACCCGGCTTTTTCAAACATGCAAATTCATTTACGCAGTCAACTTTGGTACAGTCGGATCCACTTTAACTTGTAACAATCTCTGCCTATCAAACGGCTGAACTTCATTCATATTTAACCAGTTCCAATCATCTGAACTTAATCAATATTAATATTGCTCAAAGGCCCTTTAAATTTTCCCATTAACTAATTTGAATTCTAAAGCCTTTAGCCATTTTAGCAAATTATCTGCTGCTAATTGTTAGCAAAAATATATTTATAACTAAATAGTTTATTGGAAACAGTTTGTTGATATTTATTTCGGTGTTTATTTATTCATTGTGAGTACCTATAGAGTGTGAGAGGCTTTTAGTCGATGAAAAAGAGACATTTTGGTATTATTTGGATACAAAACTAAACTGTTACCGGCGAATATTGATAAAACGTTCAGCATCCAATCGACTAATACGGAGTTTTAGTGCTGCTGGCAAATAGTATACTAAAATCTATTAGCCTAATAGCAACGTGGCCTTAAATATTAGATAGAACATTGCATTAATAATTGTCATCAATGTTGATCACAGAAAGCTTCGATTTGGCAGGAATCCAGCGAAGTAATTGACGCATAGAATGCCGTTTCATATCGAACAAAAACAGTCACGACATTTTTAATAAATAGCCTCAACAACTGCTTTTATAGGCATCATATATGGATGTATTTTTTTTAAAGGAATATTTACACCATAATATCACCAATGTTAATGGTATACCTTTATAACATAAAAGACTTTAATTCCTATACTTCCTAAACATCAAACTATTTGCAACATACAGTTTGCTATAAACTATTTGTCACAAACTTTATGCCCATAGATAACTAAGCTTAAAATTGTCTTATTAAATAATTTGCATAGTAAATCTCCATTATGCGGATCGTTGAAATCCTAGCGTTGGCGTAAAGCCAGCATGGGTGTTAGTGCGTTAGTTACCACTTAATGTCAATCAGTATCACTTAGCAAGCTTTAAGTTTATGGCATGTGAATGTTGGGCGAGTGCCCCGCTTTTTGGATGGGTACGGGGTACGGGTCAGTTTTGGGTGTAGTGTCGTAAGTGTGTGTACAACAAATGGGGATTGCGGAAACTGAGAAAAGGGGAGGCGAAATGTTGTTACGGCTTGTGGTTTGAAGTAAGAGTTAGTGGTAAGAGATTCAAGTTTTGGCAAATATTATATTATTATTATCATCGTGGTTGCATCTAAGACTTTCAACTCGGAGTTAGAAGGCCGCTTTTTATCTCTTATAGGATATAACAGACTATAAGCATTGTCCAGAGCGAATAACATTTGGTATCCGCGACCCAAAGAAACAGAGTTCCCGATAACCACTTGCAAAGACCTGCGTGAAAGTCGGGATTGAAGGCTTAACGTGTATTTAATTTGCGCATAACTTTGCAGAGTTAGTGACGCGGGTCTTTTGTGAGAACCAGCTTTAGTGTTCCGACGCACAGGTTGCCGTCTGACCTACGCAACCTAGAAGGCTATCAATGCACTTTCGATATACAAATTAAAATATTTAAAAGAACCTACTGACTCCCTACATTGGCATTCAAAATGTCAAAGTCAAAGTCAAAATCATTTATTCATCTAGGTCACAAGGTGACGCTTATGAACGTCAATTTTAAAATTAAATTACTTAATGCTTCTACATTTACATTAACTACCTAGTTCGCAAAGCAATATGTAGAACCACGAGAAAGAACGGGCAATAAAATTCGTGGCCACTCTTTTAAATCGCCAATATTATGGTACATATTTTTATTTTTGTAAGGAGCTGCAACTGTTACACATTGTACTTAATTACTTGTAAATAGAAATTAGTTACAGACATGATACTTTAAGCAATTAATTCAGTTACTAAATTAAGTGCTTTAGTTAGCCTTCCAGTGTAAATATTGTGTAACAGGAGCATGCACTTACGTCTTATAATGTAGACAACTCGTGACCACATTCAGAACTATGGTGGTAATGTATGTTACAGAAGTGACGGTATATGAATACACAAAAATTTATTACAAAAACGTTAGTTCACAGCCCATGATCACGAGTTATCTTCATCTTACATTAAAGTTTACAGTAAATTTTAATAAAATCAGTGGAACAACAATGCAAATGTAAGTGTAGTAAGTGGAATGACCTAATAATAAACGAATAATAATTTAAAATAACTAGAAATGTTATATAATGATAAACTGAAAAATGCTAAGTATCTATATGAATTCCAAATAAGTAGTAGATTATGAGTTGTCTAGTGTATGTGACCATCTATCCTTATCACTGAAATAATCATTAACAGTATAATAACCTTTCCTAATAAGACAGTCTTTTATTTTACTTTCAAACGTATTAAATGGTAATTCTAAAAGACTAATTGATATTTTATTGTAAATACGAATACCTAGCCCTACAAAAGAATTGTTAACTTTATGTAAACGATGATAAGAGGCATATAACTTATGTCTGTTTCGAGTATTTATATTATGTATATCACATTTTGTAGTAAATAAACCCATATTTTGCCTAATATACAATATATTAGCAAATAAGAATTGCCAGGCTACTGTTAGAATTCCTATAGAATTAAAGCGTTCCCTAAGAGTATCTTTTGCACCTAATATGTATATTGCTCGTAGGTACCGCTCGTTTCTGTAGAACGAAGATATTCTGAATATCCGCAGCTTTGCCCAATAACAAGATGCCGTAGGACATGACACTATGAAAATAGCTAAAATATACTAGACGAGCTGTGTCAACATCAGTAAGTTGTCTAACTTTTCTGACAGCATACGCTGCAGAGCTGTTCTTACCTGCACGACATGCTATATGTGCACAATTCTTTGTGACAACAGAAACCAAGAGCTTAACATACTCTCCGAGGGGGCAAATTACGAATAATAATTTAATACGCAGATAACTTCAAAATGCACTGACTTTCCGAAGTTAAGTGGGTACACGCGCGATGTGGTTATGAATCCAAATCCTTCAGCGCGGCAGTCTAAGGGTAAAAGTCGCACACACACAAATAAAAAACTTACATGATTACGTAATCTAACTTTTTATAGGTACACTTAAGCCGTTGTGAGCTACGGTTAAACGTCAATCCGCCTTTTACATTACCCTACAGTGTCGAGGAAAATTGCTTCTGACACTTCGGAAAATTATAGCAAGCTACCAACAAATATATGCACGTTTGAAACTTCCTATACGTAGAAAAATCGACCTTATATATTTCACCATAAATGTTGCATTTTATGTAGAAACTGTTTTAGAATGGATTATGGTATTTGCCAGCAGTTTGTCAGGCTAAAAGTATTTTTTTACGATAATTGTTTCATATGGACATTGTCGATGTAATTAAAGAATTATATTCTTTGCAATTAAACATTTGGGCTGCGAAGGTAAGACGGCAGTCAATTTGGCGCAAAAGCTAATATTCTGTCAAATCTCGAAACCCGAGTTCAAAGACAAAATGTTATGGATGAAACTGAGAAAAAACTAGGATACTAATGATTCCTTACAATTAAACAGTTTTATTGTAAAGTTCTGCGTAGCGTAGTTCTATAGGCGATCACCTTTGTTGTATTGCATTACGCTGATTGTTGTGGATTTGATGGCCACGCAGGTTAAAACTCTACGATCCGAAACTTCCAAGTACACGCACTTTTCTATGAATTGTTTGAAGGTTTGCAACATTTTATGTTAAGACGCGAGAGGTTTTTTCAAATAACAATATTTAATCAGTTTCAACAAAAATAACAAACAACAATGTTATTGCCAAAAATATTGAAAGTTCTTCTAATTATATGTTTTATCTGTAAGAATACAAACTGTCACTACTCAATTTTGTTCCATGAGTATCTTGATAGTAGGTAACTAGGTAAACATTCACCCCCGTCGGATCTCCCCCCTGTGGGATCTCCATCTTGTCATGGTGGGGTGCTCAGTAACCGTGGCTTGGCCACCCGTGGTGAAGCTAAGAGAGATCCCGGGAGTGGACGCTCTGCGTGGGCTTGGAGGGACCTGCGCAGGATGCGTCCAAAGGTGCGGGTGCGGGGGACAGTTCTTTCTGTCCCTGGCAGTCGGGCGGGGTCGTGGGAGGAGAGACGTGTCGGTATTGCGTTGCCGCGCGCCCCCTTCTCCCACGACCAAATGGGGCACACCATTGTTGCATCGCGGTGGGGCCGCAGAGGAAGAGGAGATGCGGTGTTGCCAGGTTGCTGTCTTCCCTATCCTCTGCGGCCGCTGGGTGTTTTGACGGCGGAATCCAACACCTTCATCCGCCGCCAAGGAGGTTTCGTCCGGGGCCCGCCAGACCATCTGGCGGGCCAATACCTGTCAGAGGGTAGCGACAAATGCTTCGGCGATACCCGACCCTCCGACACACGGGGTACATGAGAAACACGGGCTGGTTTTTAGTCAGTAAACACAGTCTGACAGTCCCCTTCGCCCTTCTCCCAGGGCGGAGGGACTCCATGAAGATTTTCGAACCCGAAACCAAAAAAAAGAAGGTAACTAGGTACACGACACAAATCTTATAATTGCGAGGAGACGAAAAACTTGATTACAAAACCTACTTACCAACTGGTCTAATCAGAGTGGTATAATTAGCCAAATCCTCCTATAATAAAAAAAAAAGTATAGTAAGTATTAACTAACAATACTATTGAGACGCAAGTTAGCAGGAACGCATGTCCAGAAGTGGACTGTATCCCCCCGTAGGATCTCCAACTTGTCGTGGTTTTCTCAGTAATCGTGGGTGAGGTCCAACACCCACGGTGAAGCTAAGCGGGATTCCGGGAGGAGATACTCCACGTGGGCTTGCGTGGGGCCTGCGTAGGATGCATCCCAGGTGCGGGTGCGGGGGACAGTTCTGTCTGTCTCTCGCAGTCGGGTGCAGTCGCGGGAGGAGAGGTGTGTCGGTGTTGCGTTGCCGCGCGCCCTAGCGCGCCCTATCTCCCGCTACCAAATGGGGGCACACCATCGTTGCGTCGCGGTGGGGCCGCAGAGGAAGAGGAGATGCGGTTTTGCCAGGTTGCCGTCTTCCGTGTTTGGCGGCGGAGCTCAATACCTTCATCCGCCGCCAAGGGGGTTTCGTTCGGGGCCCGCCTGGCCATCTGGCGGGCCAATACCCGTCGGGGGGTAGCGAGGAATGCTTCGGTGAAACCCTACCCTTCGACACATGGGTACATGAGGAGCACGGGTTGGTTTTTAGTCAATAAGAGTCTGACAGTCCCCTTCGTCCTTCCCCACAGGGCGGAGGGACTCCATGAGGATTTTCCAACCCGACACAAAAAAAAAATACAACAACATTTGATTCTCTGCTGCAATTCCTCGTTTGTAGGCATTGACATATACTCTAACGATAGACGGAGCATTCCCTTTAAATAATTTGTTCAAATTGTCTAACGTATGACGTCTAATCGTTCTAGCGCAATACGCAGGCGCAAGCAGCGCCAATGAATTACAGTGTCTAGTTATTATTAGCCCCGCGACCTTAGGCGTAGCAGTCGCTCACTGCGCCAACCGGTCGTTGAAGTCCTGCCTCAAAAATTTATTTTTATAACTTCATATAAATTGCAATTAAATTTACGCTAGCAAGAAATGCTCAAAAATATATTTTGATACCTAACTATTCAATTGCCACCAAACACAATTCATTTTGTGGTTTTTTGTCTATTGGTCGGATAATGGCAATCAGGATCTGTTTTGACCTCATGGTTCAATATAATTTTTGCGTATTTTTCTATAACTGCAAATGTGTACTATGATAAAGTGTTGAAATATTTGTTAATATAGTTATTATGATCAATATAACAATAAAATAAAATAAACTCTAGTGTTATACAATATCAAATTGGTTTTATAACATTCACGAAGTCTGGTCTTAGTCATATATTTTTACACGACTGCCCAAAAAAAGGAGTGTAATGTTTTCAGGATAAATGTATTTATGTATATGAGTTTCTTTATTCCACTATAACTTCTAAATGCCTGGACTGATTAGGATGTATGAGGTATCATTAGAATCCCTACATCACCCCGAGTAACATTGGATATATATTTTTGAAAAGTCAAGATGGTAGGATAGGGGGGGTGTGAAGCCATTTTCAAATAAGAAACATCATCGTGCCATCTAACGTTCAACGGCGAAGACAAATGTAATAACGCCATCGATTATTTATTTGTGGTAAACAAATAAGTTTTGTTATTAATTTATATTTCTTATTTCTAAATAAGTGTTACCTAGAAATAAAAAATAAGAAAGTGAATACGTAAATAATAATTACATTTATTATAACATTATATTTTGATTAGAAATGTACCGCCGTTAAGTAATTTATAAAACAACGCCATCTAGTTCATTCATATTCATTCTAATTATTGGAGTATTGTGTCGGGATTTAGACCAAGTTGCCACTTAAATGTATCAAATAAAAATTAATAATTAAAAAATTAAAAAACACGACTGGCCTGCAAAAAAAAAAACGAACTAAAAAGTTAATAACAAGTTTGAATAAAATTGTCATTGCAGTCGGAGGACCTCTTAAATTGGTGTTCCACAAAATGGCCCCCGACTGCAATGACAATTTTATTCAAACTTGTTATTAACTTTTTAGTTCGATTTTTTGCAGTGCAGTCGTGTTTTAAAATTTTTTAATTATGAATTTTTTACCTACAATCACTTGCAATATATGTCTGCATAGTAGTTAATCTATACTCGTAGATCACGTCACATAAAAATAAAGAAATACATTTTAATGTGGTATTACGGTGTTATGTATAATACATTTAAAAACTCCTTTATTTACATAAATAATAAAAAATATTGACTAACGCTTCTACGGATACAAGTTCTGATTCAAATTAATCGATATATTGTCGCCACACAGTCAATAAACGAAGCGGACCCACACCGCAGGAAAGTCAGTGACACTAGATTGCTTTGCCGGGATATCCGTGCAAAGTATTTGAACAAAGTAAATGTTCTGAATGCTACATCTAGTACTTTAGTACCTATATGTTTGTAGGCAATTAGCCAGTCGAAATTAAGACAAGCTGATTTGGCAAGTTGAAAGTTTACGCGATATGGAGACTTTGATTTATGACTGCTTTTTGCTGCTGACATATTTAAATTTATAGTAAGGCAAATGATATAATAACTAGAATATGGTGTATATTATTATAGTCTTAACAAAATCTGTAAATAAAATAGCCTGGCCGAGAAACAATTCTTTGTTCAATCAATTTAAAGTTGTATCGAGATTGAGTGTCTTTTCTGTCCGTTATCAGAAGGTCCGTAAAGTTCTCAAAATTACAGTAGTTAATCTTAAATCGGGCTTTCCTATTTTTGGAAGTAAACATGGGTGTAACTATAATTTATACGGTCTCTCTGAACAACTAGGATTTCCATTTTAACCTCTAACCTGCGTACTTTTTATAAACTGATAATTTTTATTACTACTATAGCAAAGAATATCCAGGCAAATAATAATTAAAATCATATTTATTATCCTCGTCATAACAGGTCACTAAAGAGAAAGCTAAACTATAAACCCCTCTACAGACAATGTGCTTAATCAGAGCTCCACCGTCCAATAGTGTATGTAGCTTGTCTTGTATAAAGGCACAATCAGCGAATCAGGCCGATATTGCCACAATCACTCGTGTTTTCAACTGGATTACTACGATCACGTGAATACGAAAGATGATTTCGGACGATAATTAAAAAGCTTTTCAGTTTTACTAAAGTTTCATAAACATTATTTTTATGTCTTTTAATTCGGTTATGTGGTCCCGTAATTAAGCCATTTCATTTTATTCTGCATAGTCTAATAAAGTCTGTCAGGAGGCAATAATTATGCTAGTCGACATATGTACACACAAAACAAGTAAAAAAGCTTTGGTATCGTGTAAACAATATAATTATCGTTAGAGTTTGTTTCTAGCCTATAATAACATCCTCAGATGTGTTTTCTGTAAAGTTGAAATATTTATTTGTATGTAATGTTGAACAAATAAGGTATTTCAATGTTAAAAAGTATATGTCACCAATGTAATACATGTTATAATAACTGTAAAAAGAAGAAGTGCATTATTGCACATTTTGTCTGAACGTATCACGTCTTAAGAAACTAGAGTTCTTCAATAACGCTCAAATTACCTACAGCTAAAAATACCTTGTTATACCTAGTTCCTACATAAATGTATTTCCTCTTGTTGAAAGCAAAATAACCAAAAAAACAACTGCTCAATAAAACCGGCAAAAACCGCAGACTCATTAAAATGGCGGAATAAGAATATTAGAAATAATCGGGACACCAATTTAACTTTGTTTGATACCAGTTATGTCTACAGTACCGTAATAATAAAGAAGTTTCGTTTAGATAAAGGAGGATATTTAAATGTTTAAAAAGAGTTCAACTTGGAGGGGCGAATGGAATCGTGTGATTTTTGGTCATTATTTTCGGGGTTAGTTGAAGTATAATATTTGCTAGACAAAATATATTATATTTTATATATGTGCAAATATAAGTAGTCATTATGTAATTTGTTACATTGTGAGATAATAACAAACAATATAAACTACATAATTTAAAACAATTCAAGAAGATATCAAAATTAATTAGTTGGTATTAAGTAAATATCAGAGAAAAATGGAAAAATCTTGCGTCGGAGGCTAAGACTCACTTTGGGTCGCTGCGCCGCCAGTGAATGAATGAAAACAGATATATTCTCCTCTCCTATGTTTGTTGTGCCCGACAGACTCTCAATGATACCAAGTATAATGTTAAATATCACCTAATTGTACATTGTGGAACGAGAAGAAATGCAAAGAAATCTTATAACACGTTTTAAGAACTGAGTATAATATACACCACTATTTTTTACTTAGTACAAATATTTAACGGGGCACTAAGTATCTTTAACTGATCATATTTATGTAGTTAAAAAATAAAACATTAAGTCCCAAAACTGTCTCAAAACTGTCCACAAAAATACGTAATAATTGGTAAATGCATAACTAAGACTATAACCGAGTCGCGTACTATGAGTAGTAACAGTAGTAAATTCCATCCATTGATAAATTCCCCCTGTTCCTCTGCGCCCGCGCCGCGCCCCGATGCGATAAACAGTGCTAAATTGCTAGCGGAACTGAGCGCATCCATTTTTTCGGAGCAACAGTTAATTGTTTGTCTACGTTTGCCCCACGCGATGGCTTATAAGTTCACATCAAGGGAGTATGTAGCCATGCTTCGTGCGTGTTTTTTGAGTGAAGGAATTGCGAGTGCAGCTGTGGACCCATGGACATCTTTTTGTGAGTGTACAAAAGTGAGCCGGTTAGTGTCGAACAATTAAAACAGAAGCGTACTTCTCTCGTTAAAAAACAATTTATCTGTGTATTGACAATGTTGGTGGACATTTCGAAGGACAATGGAAATACTTGTAAGTTTAGTAAATAATACCTACTTAAGTAAATAATAATTTGATGCGGGCGGCTCAAAATCGGTCTGTGTGGAGCACCTTGACGGAGGCCTATGTCCAGCAGTGGACGTCTCTAGACATGATGATAATAAAATAAGATTTGTAAATAGCAGATGATTCTAACTTCATAAATACGCCAAAATTACTCTTTTATTTTATTACAGAATACCTTTTTTTATTTTGATATTTATTTGCTTTCTAATTACATACCTCCGAATTTAATTACTTGTAAAACGGTAAATTTTGCCGGTCCTAAGCCCGGATGAAGTATGAAAGAGAGGGTAGAATTTAGAAAATTAAAATGTAACTACCTGCACTTATAATTTGCTTCATTTTATTGTCTAAGTCTACCTACATTATAAGTGCGACGGAATGAATGCGAATGAGTTGGACAGAAAGTAAGTACTATCAATGAAGTAGTGAATGGATTGTAAAATATGTCTATGATTTAGGTAAGATTTTCTACAAAAAACAAATGATTATAACTTTGCTATTTATAGACATTAAGAATTCTTACGTCACATATATGATAATAATGTCTTCGCTAATAATTATGTTCTTAATTTTTTTGTACTTATTAAAAAATAGTAGCGTATACATAGTTTCACACTTATATTCATGACAAAGGAAACATAACAAAGATCTTATATCATATGATACGATTTGGCCTATATAATTATGCGCAAAGGCTTTGACAAAGATTTATCACGCCCAAATTTTGATAGATTTATTTAGAAAAAATATGTATCGAGATGCTTTTTACTTTAAAGCATGTTTCAAGATGTGGTTGATAAAGTGGTTTTTGTCAGTAAAAGCCAGCTAACATGTAGGTCTAGTTCATGATATCGTCAGTCACTACATCGATGGTCGCTGTATCGAAAACGTTCCGTCGACGGGCTGATGTATCAACAGTACCCCAAATCGATGGTACGCTCCATCTACAGTACCCCAAATCGTTGGTACGCTTCATCTTTAGTACACTAAAACGGCGGTATGCTACATCGACAGTAAACCAAATGGATAGTACGCTGCATTAACTACCCGAACCGGTAACTCCTAATATTGCCAGCATGAGTTGGTAAATGTCCGATTTTTTTAATAAAAAACACTAAGTTGACGGAGCCTCGCTTCGTAGAGCTTCTATTTTTGGATTGAGGATCACAAGAGAACCTAACATAGCCTACTTACTTGAGTTACAGTCACACCTAACCTTCATTTATTTTTGTCTTGGCTAATTGTGAATAAAAACTTTTAAAAATCCTGTGGTTTTTTTTTTAATCTGGCGCGGGTCGGGTAGTCGATGCAGCGTATTATCGATTTGGTTTACTGTCGATGTAGCATACCGTCATTTTAGTGTACTAACGATGAAGCGTACCAACGATTTGTGGTACTGTCGAAGTAGCGTACCATCGATTTGGGGTACTGTCGATACATTAGCCCGTCGATGGAACGTTTTTGATACAGTGACCATTGATGTAGTGACTGACTATATTATGAACGGCTACCCAGCTATGTAGGATAGTAGTAGCAAACTACAGAAGCTAGAAGCTAGAGCCTTAGACAGAAGGTCCCTTTTATGACGTACACACCTATTAATAACAGGAAGACAAAGTGCCACTACCCCATTTCATCTTAAAGACAGAAGAGGCTAAGGAAAATACACGAAGCAAATAGTATCTTGAGGTAAATACTGAAAATCCGACATCAAACCCTATGCCAACCCGTTTGGCTAACGAGCATTTTTATTTTTTTTAATTTATAGACTCACGCCTATATCCCCGAAGAGGTAAGCAGAGGCGTAATATTACACCCACATTTCGCCATGAATATTTACGTCCCACGTAATAGGGAGCGAGCCTATTGCCGTTACCGGGCACATCACCAGACTCTGTGCTGCTACTGAGAATTCGGAAAAACCCAGTAACAGTTTTGCCCGACCCGGGAATCGAACCCGGGACCTCCGATCAGCAGTCACATGCGCTATCCACTGGAACACGGAGGCAGTGGCTAACGAGTTAAGTAGGCCAAATCCTCCTTCAACTTCTTCTTTTTACATCAAATGGCACCAGCCCAGTATGTGGCCACAGCAACAGCATTGTCGGTGACTCGGCATAGATCGGCTGCCGAACATCTGTGCTGTCCGCACTAGGACACTCCAAGAGGTGACTTATGATACAGAACAAGCTTTAACTAAGTGTCAATCACAACGCTATAATGACGTAAATTAACAGAGTCTTTTTTTTCAGCTGTAGACTGCGAAAGGTTGTATATCGTAGGGTCAGAGGATGAAGCTACAAAACTACTTACGTAGATCAATATTGAGGGTAGATACCAACACGATCACGTCAACTGATGACAAACAATGAAAATGTATTCATCCGTTCAGGCGCTATAATAATACAAACATACAAACAGATCCACAAACACGTAAAGTCGAGTGACAAAAACAATTGCAGTTAAAATGTTCAAGAATCAGTTACAAAACAGATCGATGTCCAGTCCGTGTCTGAATGTTCATAAATAACACTTAAACGGACTATACGGAGCCTAATGAGTGTAATCAATACAGGCTTTTAGCTCTGACTTGATCTTGCTCTAAATAGATTTGAGTTGTAGATAGAATTGCTTTTGCCCGCGGCTTCGTACGAGCATAAAAGGTTTTACTTAAACCTGGAGGATGCTCGCAGCTACGCCTACACATTCTTATTTTATTTATCCGTTTCAGCCTGAACCCGTTGACATTTCAGTAAATCCATTCTTAGAGCACCCCTACGCTTCGCAAGGAACATTCATGCTAAATTTCAGCTCCTTGCACCCAATAGTTTTTGGCTGTGCGTTGTTTGTCATTCAGTCAATTACGCAAGAATTTTATACCTATGTATTTATTGTTGTTTATTATGCCTATTACATATAGGTTGAGGCAGCGATAGCCTAGTGGATATATAGAGATACTAACAAACTGCCATGCAGTGGGTATCATGTTCAAATCCACGGCGCACACCAATGTTTTTTCGGAGTTATGTGCGTATTGAATTGTTAATTATCGCTTGTCCCGTGCCTCGGAGAGCATGTTAAGCCGTCGGTCCCGGTTGTCATGAAGATTTTTGACAGTCGTTACAGGGCGTCAGTACCTTCTAAATAAACTGACACTAGTCTAAACCATGGAATATCGCTATCCCTTCGGGTTGCAGAGGTTAGACAAAGTCCCCTACTTTGTCTAACCTCAAAAGCTAATATTCAGCCAAATCCGGTTAGACTAAGCAGACCCCAGATTGAAACTGGGATAACACTAAGGGAATGATGATATATAGGTTGAACCAAAGTTAGTGAAGAGATGTGCTTTCTCTGCTTAATATTTATCACGGGAAGGCGTAGCTGCAAGGCACAGACCTCTCCCATTTTCTCAAAAGTATTGGAGTCCCCGCATAATAAATGCCTATTTAGCATTTTTCTTTTATAAACCAATACTCAGCAGTACAAACAACTTTCTCAAACCAATATTAACTCCTCTACAAACCAATTCTAGATGCCTTTCAACCAATATTATCACCTACAAAACAAAAATTCAGGATTCACCAATGTAGCTTAGTATAAATCTGTCGTTACATGTGTCATCGTCATTGAAAGGTCAAAAAACAGGTTCAGCTGCTAAGGAACTGGATGAGGCACGGTCAAAAAACAGGTTCAGCTGCTAAGGAACTGGATGAGGCACAGGCAAATATTGACTTGACTTATGCACATTTTTTCATAAGCTAGGCATACTCGTGTGTTAAAAAATTAAAAATGTTAAGTGTGGTCGTCGTAGTCGAAAGAAAATTTTTACCCCTGGGAATAGACGGAAAACTCCACATCAAACCCAATAGCACCCATAACACCCAATAGGTAATCGTGGCATAGTAAGCCAAATCCTCTAACTACTTCACAATTAAATTGTGAAGCTAATTATATGAGATCTTTGCACAGCAATGGACTGCAGGAAGTTTTATCATAAAGGCATATATATATATATATACATATTATTATAGTTGCCCCGACTTATACAGAAATAAATTTATCATAATATTTGTGAACCATTTTGTTAAGTCGTGAGGTTCACGTGTGGTTTGTTTACGGCATAAGCTTCATACGTGTTTATCGCAAACAAATTGTAAATTACACAATATCATGCTTTTAATTAAATGGACACTAGGTACATAATAATAATTTTATAATAATAATAATATATTTATTTATTCAGACAGAGTCCATGATGTAAGTAACAATTTGCTTAACCTATGTTAGTAATTATATTTAGCTAAGTAGCTTATAATATATTGCAGAGGTTCACCAGAGTCCCGGTCAAGTGACCAAGACTCGAATGAACCTCCTCAATATGTCCGAGTCATACTAAAAAATCTAACTAAATCTTTTTTTCAACTACCTGCTCTAAAACGCAAGCCTTTAACAAACCTTGTGAGTATTTCCCCTTGCAAACATTTTGAAGGCACGATTAGTGGTAATGCGGGTTTTCTTGACACAGAATGGAGTTGTAGCTCGTTGGCTGCTGACAGCAAACGTTGGCGTACGATAACGTAATAATAACTTGCTCAGTCTTTGAAGTTGGCAAAGCATGTATGTCTTGGTTTACAAAAGATGTCTGCAAATATTTGTGTAAGTGATATTTTTGGTCTGTTATTAGACGTGAAAGCAAAGGCAATGATAAGGCACATTAACTAATTAGCGCTTCAGAGCTTTTAATTGTTTTTATTTGCTTTGCGTGGTAATCTAGTTTGTATCACTTATATACTCAAAATGGGGAGATAAATATATAACAGTTAGTATGCTATGTCATTATCATCAGCCTTGTTAATCTAATATAATAAGGGAATATGCCTATTCTCACTATGAGAGGGTAGGCTATAGTCCGCCACGCTGGCAAAGTGCGGGTTTGGTAGACTTCTCATGTCTCTCGAGAGCATTATGGACAACTCTCAGAAATGCGGACTTCCTCATGATGTTTTCTTTAGTAACAGTCTTAATCCGCACTATACTATAAAAAGTCAGTCATGCGCGCCGTGGGCTTGAACTCCAAATCTGCGTAGCAGTCTCTTAGTCTCTCCACTAGTTAGTTTGCTTATTGACCTGTATGTACAACAGGTCAAGTTGATAACCTTTTTTAAATTGATATCAGAATTATTGGTAGGAGACAAGTTTATAAGAATCAAAATCTATACAATAAACCAGAAAAGTTTATACTAACCATCGATATATATGTACTAAAGTATAATAACATACAATGTATAGATTCAATGATGTTCTCAATAACTTACCAATAAAAAAACCAAGGTCTACATAATATGTCATGTTTCTATACAAACCTTTGCATTTATTTCCAAATAATAAAATAAATGTAGTACAAAGTCCTATTAGCTCAGAATATTGCGAAAATAAGACGAAAATATTCCAAGCTTGTTTATACAGCAGTGGCTTCCCTGATTACGGATATTTTTAAAAGAACATCTTTATTTAGTTTTATTATAAGAGTTCCTCTTGTTTTTGCCTTCGAACAAATATTGGAAGCTGATTTTCTTACGTAAACAGGCGATACGCCAAATAAGATTTTGTATTCATAGTATAATTTTTATTATGAATAAAACGTGAGTGCATTTTAAATGGCTTATTGTTTCGTGCGGTTGGCTTCTAATTTACGACCAGAAGGTTTTAAATTCTTGTGGTATTTCTAAAGCAGCGGTAGCACATTGATTTTAGACTATAATTTTGGTGAAATCACGGTGATGAAAAAAGTTGGTATACGCATTGACAATAATGCATTAATAGCAGATAAACCGGCGACTAATAATTCATAGTTAAATACGCGTACTTCTCTTGTTCAATAACCGTAAGGTTATTTGAATATTTTTTGTGAGTTTGTTTAGAATAATTGTTGTATTAACTTCGTTCTCCACCTTTCGAAATGTCTTATGGCTTTCATCAGACTAAAATTGACAAGCGCTGCGTTGATTAAGTTATTTTTTAAGATTATACGACTCAGCCTTCTTCTTTCACAAAAAAAATTTATATTTTAGCCGAAAAATATAGAATACTGGAATCTCAATACAAGCCAGATCAAATATTTGCTTTTGAAATAAATTTATTATAATAATAAATTTCATTAAAGGACAATGGCAGATCTCCATACATCAAAATGTCTGAAGTTAAATTGAAGCGTACAGTAATAAAAAATATAAAAAAAAAATCGGCGTAAGTAACAGAGTCTACAAATTATTCTATTTTCAATCGGAAATGGCGAAAAAAGAAGATATCGGTGTTTTAATTTTTAGTTAAGAATGAACAATTACCTACATTATTCATTCTTAACTAAAAATTAATACAATGTAGGTAACGCTTGAATTATCAAATGACATAATGTCAAATTGACATCAAAACGCAGAAGTATTCTGTAGCATCTAACTGTCATAGCCAAAGACAAAAGCAGAACTGCACATTTTAAATCGATTTTATGTGAAATCGAAACAACATTAAAACGATGCTGTGACATTTTTATTTGATTTAAAAGTTGTTTTGCTTCAAAAATATTAGCTTATTGATGTAACGTTGATGAAAGATTAAATAACTGCATTTTAATAATTATATTTTAAGGTTTTTAAACCAAACCAACCCTATAAAGGTACATCGTATCGATTACTTATATAATAATCGATACGGATCTTCACTCACGTCTATTCCTGTCACACCATTGTCTATGGCAACAATAAAATAATGAAGTAGGTACCTAGTTCGTAATCAATTGGAATGCTTTTTATCATCATAAAATACTCCAGCTTTAACGAGACAAAGTTAAAATATTAAAAGTCGTAGAAACAAAAAACAATTTGTTTTGTTCATGTGAAGTTTAAGGTCGCCACAACAAACCCAGACCAAATTCTGCCATTGTTCTTTGGCCTTTATGTTCTTAGGGGACCGTAGGGGTGCACTAAGAAATAATTTGCAAAATGCCAACGGGATCGGAAAAAATAGGCAAGTTAAAAAAAAGCCATCTTTGATTATAGGTACTATAACTGCGGAACAACCAAAAGCGTATGACTATAAATTATGTACCCTTCAGGGACATTTTAAATGAATAATGTACAACAAAATCAACAGATCTGATCCAATTAGAGTTTTGTAGCGTCGGAGCCACTCCCAGTTAACGAACAAAGAAAAAAAAACAAACACTCATTAGACACTTGATTGTGTTTAAAAAGGGGCCTTTCTTAATTAATTAAAGACGTAAGTCTTTATTTCTAAGGAAATTAAAAACAAACTTTTTTCTTCTACGTCTAATTTATTTCGTGCAGATTTTTCCGGATAGGAACAATAAATAGGATACAGTTTTACGGTTTTGCAAATTAAGCAGGAGCTTGAGACTGGGGCTACTGAGAAATTGTGTTGCTTTGATGGATAGTGGTGATAAAACTTGAGCAGCGTAAGAGGAAATGCTTAAATTGACCAGAGCTTGTAGTTTTTTTATGTCATGTAGTTATTCTTTTTCATTCATTGCGTTAGCTTCAAAGAAGCTTTTAGTCCCTATTTTGCCCTGTTGGAGGTGGTGAGGAACTTTTGGTATGGGACATTAAAATACTCTTAATTAGTGAGCTATGATGAAGCTGATGTAACTGCATAATAAAATTAACCTAACGTCCAAATGTCATGATTCTAGTTTTAGTAGTTAGCCTCCGTTTCTAGCTTAGGAGAACATAAAATTAACTGTAAGTTTACTTTGTCATAAATAAATAAATAAACTTCATCATCATCATCAATCTGTATTAGTCCACTGCTGGACGGAGGCCTTTCCGTACGTACATAAACTAAATATAAGTAACTAGAGGATGCCCGCGGTTACATCCGCGTTATTTAAGGCTACTGCTCCGCTCCCATCACTCACAGCGTGATGTTATATAGCCTATCAATCATTAAATGGGCTATCTAACAGTGAAAGAATTTTTCAAATCAGACCAGTAGTTCCTGAGATTAGCGCGTTCAACCAAACAAACAAACAAACCATTCAGCTTTATATCTTAATATATATATATATATATCCAGCCGCCACGCATGCCGCCTCGCATACCGCCGCGCCATTCGGGTCGCTACATATATATATACCAATGTGGAGGATAAAGGTGTGGTGTTCCTCCAACTAGAGGGAGGATCCTCTAACCAGGCTGGATGATATTGCCTGATGGACTGTCAGTCCGACGGATGTATTTGAGATGTTGTATATATACAACTCGGCGCGCGAACTCTTCATGTGCGATTCAGCATCTTGTTTTCCGTCGCATTGTGTCCGATAGATGTCGCCGGATTGTTGTTGAGACTTTTCGTCGTCGCTCGCTAGATGGCCTCAGTTGTATGTAGCTACCGCTACATCACTCCCCTCCGAGACCGGAGGTCGATCTCGAAGGTGATGAGTCAGCTGTCGATGCTTCTGAAGAGCGTGCCAGTGCCAGTGGAGAGATGCCGCTAGTTCCAGTGGGTCGAAACTGTGTGCCGCTAGTAGGCCCAGTGAGTCGGGTCTAAGTGCGGTGCGCGGTGAGCTATCCCAGTGAGTCGGGATAGTGGCTTCGCAATGGTCCCACGGTGAGTCGGGGAGAGGTTGCGAAGGTGCTGCGCAGTGAGTGTCCCACAGTGAGTCGGGGAGATGCTGCGAGGTTGCTGCGTAGTGAGTGTCCCACGGTGAGTCGGGGAGATGCTGCGAGGTTGCTGTGTAGTGAGTGTCCCACGGTGAGTCGGGGAGATGCTGCGAGGTTGCTGCGTAGTGAGTGTCCCACGGTGAGTCGGGGAGTTGCTGCGTGGCGGCTGGATTCTGCGTTGCCGGTGAGAGATATTCTCTTCTTACGTGAACCGTTTTATTTTGCGTTCCTTTGAAGCTGACAGACGCCGTATTATTTCTGTCTTTAGAGGACAGACAGGTCGCGCACCTCTGTTGCATGTTGTGCGTCCAACTGCGACAGCACATAGTAGAATTTCGTGATGTCGGCGCTCATGTTTGCTAGAACAAACTGGCCTTCCGTTTGGGCGAACCACAGCTCCGGGTCATTTGGGTTGAAGGGAGGTACCCTAACTCCAACGCGGAAGGTTTCTCCTAATACGAGGTCTTTTCCTTGATCTTCCATCTTGTATCACGTCGGGGTCACCAGTGAAGTGATAGTGGTCACTAACAATATACGTGTTTAAGTGTTGAGATAGAAGGTGTTGAGAAATATATATATATATATATATCTTGTGTGCGTGTGTATGTCACTGAACTCCTCCTAAACGACTGGACCGATCTTGATTAAATTTTTTGTGTGTGTTCAAGGGAACCTGAGAATGGTTTAGATTCACAATTTAGTATAAAATATTTTTTTACTTAATTTTTAATTTGTAAATAGTTGTGGATTTCGGCATGTTTCACATCGGAACCGACGGACTGCGCTGCTATCGCAGTGTCAAATCTTATATTAATAATTTCGTCAAGGAGTATATCGAAACCTTACCTGAATAATAAAACATAAAAAAATTAAGATTTTGAGTCGACAACATTTATCCGCAAAATTCGGATTGTCGAGTATTTTGTTAAATTCTAATGGTTCTGACAGACAAATCACAGTCGCCATATTGGACACTCTCGCGAAACGTCACAGATACCAGTCAATAAGTAGTTTGTATGTGTAAATACTTTTTATAGTTATATAATATCCGCCCAATAAAGGAGATTTGTGTTACCCCGAACATCGATGATATACTAGTTATAATTAGAGAACCTCAAATTTACGTGAGCGAAGCCGCGGGCAAAAGCTAGTATTAGTATAAGATAATTTTCTACTATTCTGCTACACCGAAACACTTGCGTAATTTCAATATAGCGGTTAGTGTGGCAATAGCAATTATGCCTATGTACGCTTAGGAAGCATATCTCCTGTTCCTAACCATTGAAATATAGATTACTCTCATTGTTTGTTGTTCAATGATTCGCATTACGATTTGATGGCACGTCGATGAAAGAGGGAGATTATTATAGATGTCTGTAAAATATACTTGACGATTCGGAAGTAGGTATAAAAGACTATACCTATCGGTTATGATATTACTGGCCAGTTTCTCCACTATTTGATAAGATTTTGTAAAATTTATTTATCAGATAAATCATACGAAATACGATGCCATTTTTATTTATCTGGAGGATAAAGTTTATACAGCGACGTTGTAACTGGACCTCTTTTCATCTTAACGTGACAGAAGATTCTTGCTTACTTTTTAAGATGCGTTGCACGTCAATATAATAATAATATATACTAATATAATATTCTACCACATTTACACAACACCATCTAGTCCCAAACTACGCAGAGCTTGTACTATGGGTACTAGATAATGGATAAACATACATTTATACTGTTTTTTTGTAAATACATACATATTATACATAGAAACACCCAGATCAAGACAAACATCCATGTTCATGCACACAAATGTTTGACTTGAGCGGGAATTGAACCCGCGACCTTCGAGATGCAGTCGCTTATACTCCCACTACGCCAACCGGCCGTCGACTGTTACTTTAATTCTCGTCAATGTGACGAGAATTAAAGTAACAGTCGATAGTAGTCGACGCCAAATGTTGGGTACCTTACTTGCCATACAAGACTTAAACATGACATATTTATATTTATTTGACCGCAAGAAAAACATTTCCTAGTTACTAAACAAATTTTCATAGCAACTTATATTATATATAAGAAAATAAAAGAATATTCTTATATAACGACTGACTTACGTACGTACTTCCATAGGTTCTTTTTTGTTAAATGATAAGTGATTTAACGGATCTCTAATGATATTTGTTTAAAAAGTATGAGTGAGTCAGTTGAAAAATTTCTTAGTCAACGCAATCAATCAAAAGTTACATAAATCATTTAATTCAAGATGATGAAATATTATTTTCATGCCGGGTTAAAAATGATTAATGTTAACTAATTAATGTGAATATTTGACACTTTGTCGTTAAGTAGATTATGATGTGCTGAAAGTAATGGAATCATAATAATAATAATAACAATTCTTTATTGACATAAAATACACGTTTACAATATTTTAGAATTCTCTGACTCCCGCACTAGTAATAACTGTGTCGCAGGAGACAGTGTCTTCCCAAATTTAATCTTGACACAGATCATTTATGTCTCAAGAAAAACAAAAAAAGAATAAAAATAAAAATGAAAGCATAACAATAAAAACAAGAAAAGGACTAAAAGGTTACAAAATATTCAGTGCAGTGTAAATTTAATGTTAGAGATTGCTGTGAACGCGTGTGTGTGTGCGTCTGTGTGTGTGTGTGCGTGCGTGTGTGTGTGTGTGTGTGTGTGCGCTTGTGTGTGTGTTCTTTAAATTAGTCTGACCTGATTGGCCCTACGACGATGTCTTGGGATCGGAAAATATGATGTCCACCAATCAGATCTATTTGAAATAGTGTTACGATATGATTCTTAGTAAATTCTCAACAATATTATAGTGCATCGTATTTAGCCATTCAATTACAACTTTTTTAAATTAGTTATTGTTAAGGGTTTTTATATCATTCACTTTAGTACACATTTTGTTGTATATATAGGGGGCTAGAAAATTAAAGTGTTTCTGACCTAGGGCAGTTTTAACTTTAGGAACAGGGCATCGCTCAATTCGTTTAGATGTTAAAGGTAAGGTTGGCACAATGGTTTTGTGGTACCGTCTCAGAGTTTCGTATATGTATATCTTTCTTACAGACAAAACGCCAGCCATTTGATAAACTGCTAGAGTAGAATGTCTGAAGGGTAAACGCATTATAACTTTTAACACCGAGCGCTGGGCCCGCTCTGCAGATAGGATAAAGGTCTTTCCTGCGCCACCCCATGCACATATACAGTATCTTAGTATGCATTCACACAGAGCTTTATAAGTTGATATTAGAAGTTGCATGTCTCCAACATCACGTAGATTTTTAAACAAATAAATCATCTTCCTAATTCTAGCTGACAATGAGGTTATATGTTGTTTCCAGCTGAGTTGTTCGTCCAGTACAACACCAAGATACTTGATAGAACTGACTCTGGATAGACTGGCACAGGCACAGCCTGTGTTATTTATATTACGATTACACGGGTACATATGAATTTTTAAGTTAAGTGTCGCTGGTGGTTGACTTTTGCTTGATTTACTAAAAACAGATGTATTTTGTTTTAATCTTATTTATTGAAAGAACACTGTCCTGCAACCAGGCAGTAACCTTCGCAAGGCCTTGTTCTGCAAGATGGAACAACGCATCCCACGTGCCTTCGTTAAACAGCAAAACGGTATCATCAGCAAACATCACAGCTTTCATGCTGGTCTTAGCAATTACATCTAGCAGATCATTGACATACGTGATAAAAAGAGTCGGGCCAAGTGTACTACCCTGTGGAACACCGTATCTGCAACTAGCATCATCACTTTCAATGCCGGCAACACGTACAGCCTGTGATCTACCTGATAGGTAGTCTGTGAACCAATCCAGAGCCACACCTCTTATGCCAACGCTTTCAAGTCGTGTTAATAATATAGGAATAGACACCGTATCAAATGCTTTTTGAAGATCCAAAAATACCCCCAGACACTTTTGTCCTTTGTCTAAATTTGTTACTATATTTGATACAAGTGTCAACACTGCATCTTCAGTAGATTTTGTTGCCCGAAAACCAAACTGATATTCACTAAGGATTCCATTGTGTTCTAGATATTTAATCAGTCTTCTATTGACAACTTTTTCTAATATTTTTGATAGCGTTGACAGAAGAGATATGGGTCTGTAATTAGATGGTTCACTTTTGACACCTGTCTTATATATTGGGCAGACCACGGCCTTTTTGTAGGCGGTAGGGAAAATACCAGTTGCAAGACTCAGATTGCACAAGTACGTGATAGGCAATACAACAGAATTAAGGCTTTGTTTCAAGATTGTTGCAGTAATTTTATCCTACCCTGGTGCACTATGCGAACGCAGACCCAAAATAATACCACGCACTTCATATGCATCTGTCAATGTGAGCGCCATTGATTTCAAGGGCGTGTTATCTTTTTTCGTTTGGCGTGCTAGGTCTTATTCACTTAACGACATGTCATTTAGCTGTTGGTTAGCTAAACTACACCCTATTGATGTGAAATATTTATTAACTTTATTAAGTGCAGTTTTAGAATTTACATCACTAGCGAGTAGTTCCTTTGAATCTTCATTTTTACTATTTAGAGCACATACCTCTTTTACAATTTTCCATGTTTCTTTAATATTACCCTTATTTATTCGCAATTTTTCTTGATAATAGCTATTTTTAAGTTTTTTTATGATGTGGTTACAAAGATTTCTATATTTAATATATTTTTTCTTCTGTTGAGTGTCTTTCGGTGCTTTTTTAACTTGATGGTGTAGAATGTCTCGTTTTCTAATACATTGTACGATTCCTCTTGTTATCCATGGCTTAAGTGGTTTAAATCGGTTTGAAATTCGTAAGATGCTAGTGTTATTCATTATTATATTCAACAATTCAGTTGTAAATATATCAGACGCTATAATGGTGTCATTTGTTTCGTATAGCTTCTTCCATACTAGTTTGCTAAGTACCAATTTTATATTATTGTAATCAATTTTGACTTTATTAAACTCTGTTTCCTTTTTTACAATTTTAGATTTATTAATATATAATAATACAGGGGAGTGATCAGTTAACTGTTGGTCAAATACTACGGTTTTCCAACTTAGGTCACATTTCACCATGAAATGGTCAATACAAGTGTTGATACGTGTAGGCCTATTTATGCCCTGTACAAGTCCATAAACAGCCATTAAGTTAAGGTAACTTTCTACTGAGCTTGATAAGGGGTACGGCAGTATATCAATATTTATGTCTCCTGTCAAAATTACGAATTTAGTATGGATATTACCAAGCACCCTATCAAGTGATTCTAAATAATTACTGGTATTTCTATAGCTTGGAGAACGATAAGAACAAATAATGGAATAGTTAGGATGTAGAGTAGCAACTAGACAATTCCCTTCTAAAAATTCTGGCTCGTAAACATAAACCTCAAACACATTACGTACAAAAATCACAACACCGTCATTTTGATTGTTACTAATTTTGGTCCAAAATTTGTTATAGCCGTCAATATTTTGTGGCGGATTGTTTCCGCTAGTCCAACATTCCGTCAGTACAATTAAATCTAGGGGAATATTCAAAGCAGATATAAATGCTAAAAAGATCAAAATTACAATTTATGCTTCTTATGTTGAGGGTGATGGTTGTAAATGATTCATTGTTCACGTCATAGTTTAATAATCGTGAGCATGATCCGACACTACTGATCATCAAACACTCAACTTGGCCCGTCGAGTCTATCTCTTCTGCAATGGAAATGTTATTACGATCGAATTATATTTTTGTGTGAAAAAGGCCTAATATACGCGTACAAAATTCACCTTATTATACATGTATGTGAGTTTAATACGGTTTTATTAGGTAGTAATACTGAAACAGATTTTAATATGGTACGTGTCCTTAAGATAGACCGATAAATAAATGTAAATTTTAAATAATAATACTTAAAAATATTAAACTAAGCATTCCTATAACAAACTTAGTAGCTTTTATTACACCCGCACATTGTTGTACGAAATTTTCAACTATTTTATGCTTGTTGTGTTCTAGAGTGGTTATGTATGCATCATAATATGTATAATGTATGTGTGTATGTGTATTGTATGAGTTATATTTATGCAATGTATATGATTGGGTGTGAATGTGAGCAATCTTTGACAAATAATCAACTACATAATCTTTTACAACTACATTATAGAATGATAAATTAAATATAAGCATGCAATGAAATATACTATGTATTATTAAATATAAGGATGCAAAAAATAGTCATTCTGACCTCTGGGATTTTAATTTTTCAATAGCTTCTTCATTATCGATACGCAAATGGGGTGCACCTTCCTTCTTCCGCATAAAAACTTTGCCGTTGGATACCCAACAGTAAGAATATCCGTTCGACTTCGCGTACTCTCGGGCTTGAAAGAACAGCTTTCTAGTCTTCACTGAAAGGAATCTTCAATCATAAGAAAAATAGGTTGATTTAAACTTGGAGATAACATTATATATAGCATCGGGTAACATAGATATGAAAATCCAAACATAGCTAGGTTATATAATTGAGATCAATCTACATAGTGCTAGAGTAACGGTCGATTTCATTATTCGATCAATCCATTGATTTCGAGTTTTGAGATATTTAGTATCTTCTTGGGTTTACGCGAATGTTACACATTGAAATTAAACTACAGTTTACGGATTTTATCGCGATGTATTGGTTTCACTGAGTTATTACATTTGAAACTAATGATCTAGAAACTACATTTTTAATTTATTACTAGCCGACGTTTCGAATTCTTTACAGGATTCATGTTCACGGCAGACTGAGGTGATATTTGTCTTTGTCTTGAATTTCAAAGTTATCTCAAAGTACCCGAACATTTTTCAACTATTGGTGTTACTATCTACGCAGAATGTGCTCACTGTGTCTTGATGTCTTCTGGTGACTTTGTCCTTCTTGGGTTTCATTAGCCTGATAACAGGGTCCCAAGCTGGAGGAACATTCCAACCATCTTCCCTATTGAAATTAGGATGTTTTTTAATTTCAATAGCTTCACGTATCATTCTTGGAATAAAGCGATGTTCTTTTGCGAGTATCTGTGGTTTATCAAATCGCAGGTAATGGTTGGTTCCTTGTTCTACATGTTCACACACAGCAGACTTCGTTGAGCGTTTGTGTTTAATGTCATTCGACTAAAGGAACATATAGCTGACATTAAACACAAACGCTCAACGAAGTCTGCTGTGTGTGAACATGTAGAACAAGGAACCAACCATTACCTGCGATTTGATAAACCATCGCTTTATTCCAAGAATGATACGTGAAGCTATTGAAATTAAAAAACATCCTAATTTCAATAGGGAAGATGGTTGGAATGTTCCTCCAGCTTGGGACCCTGTTATCAGGCTAATGAAACCCAAGAAGGACAAAGTCACCAGAAGACATCAAGACACAGTGAGCACATTCTGCGTAGATAGTAACACCAATAGTTGAAAAATGTTCGGGTACTTTGAGATAACTTTGAAATTCAAGACAAAGACAAATATCACCTCAGTCTGCCGTGAACATGAATCCTGTAAAGAATTCGAAACGTCGGCTAGTAATAAATTAAAAATGTAGTTTCTAGATCATTAGTTTCAAATGTTAACTCAGTGAAACCAATACATCGCGATAAAATCCGTAAACTGTAGTTTAATTTCAATTTGAGATATTTGTTTCACATATTATGCGTTATGGGTTTTTCCGAATTCTCAGTAGCATCACGGAGTCTGGTGATGTGCCCGGAAACAGCAATAGGCTCGCCCCCTATTACGTTCCCACGTATTCATGGCGAAATGTGGGTATAATATTACGCCTCTGTCTACCCCTTCGGGTATACAGGCGTGAGCCTATAAATAAAAAAATAAAATATGTATGGAGCGTATGGCAAATATTTATCTTAAATCTCCAAATCCATGGATACCTTGAGCTTTACTTCGATTAGGTTAGGGAATTACACCGAAATGTTTATGAAGTAGGTAGATCAGAACAAATTTAATTGGCAATGGACAATTTCGTGGATCAGACCGGGATAACGCACATTGTATACAGCCTGTCATGATATTTTGGTTTAATGTCATTCGTATTTTTTTTACAATTGACATATAATATTTTAAAATAAATAGTAGTAATAGTAGTTACATTCAACGGCGTCCTTATTTTAAATGATTTCTTAGCGAGAACCACATGAAGACTCTTTTAATACCTACATAAATATGAAGAAAGTTAACCTTCCTACGTAAATTTTTAAAGGTTTAAACCAAAATAGTTCAAAGCCACCAGATGCAACATTATCTACTACCGTAGCCTGTCTCCACAAAATGTATACCAATATACATTATTAATAATAGATATAATAAATATAGAATGCGGGCCAGCTGTGAGAAGCCTTTGGCCAATTGCCACTGGCTTGTAGCGCGGTAGAGATCATGTTTTCGATATTATGTCTGTACGCTGCTCCTCAGAAATTGCATTCGATAAATATACAGGCAATTTCGTGTGATTTCTTTGAGTATTGGTATTGAAGTTATTGCTAATGGGCTTACTGCGTCTAGAGTTGAAGGTTATTTGTTAAGTACTTAAGATTGCTATTACATGAAGTTTTTTTCTTGGAGATATTCTTACAAGTATTCTAGATTACCAAGAAAGTCGTAATAACTTTGTGGGCAATGGAAAGATGTCAGAGATAAAGGTTGTGGAAAGACTGGTAGACATTTTACTTAGTAATTGTTTTTTCTTATCCATAATTTACAGAGTATTTCTTACCTGAAGTATTTCGTAATATTCTAGCAATAGGGTGATGTTAACTTTAAATTTTGGCTTTAATTGACCAAATTGTTAAAAATACACGAAGCTGTTAATGAACGAATAATAATTAAATAAATAAACTAGTTTTATCTACGAAAAATCCACTTTCGTTTCGTACCCATCGTTTTTCATGACTTTTTCTGCAATGTTCAAAAGACAAAATCGTAGTAAAAAAGAAAATCAATAAGAAGTAAAATATAGACAATATCAAAAAGGTGCCATTCGGGAACATGCTCCCCTTTTTTATAAAAGAACTATCTTTTTCAATGGCCGCCGCAGTGTGCCCGCTGTGGTCCGGACATCTACTACACGTACAACCCCGTCACGCCGCGAGTGCAGAGCCGCGATAACACCGCGTGGCCAGGTCCCCCTCGGCAAGTCCCCGTCACCGATAAGGACCGGGTCGCCAACTGCAACCGCGACATCTACTCCCGGCACGCGGCGGGGCGCCAAAGCGGGTAGATATTCGAATACCCAACGACGCCAAAAATGAGCCTTTCTCCAATCGCTCCGACCAATCAACGCTGAATCCGTCATAACCTCAGTCGGAAAGGGGCGACTGGATGAATCTCCTAGCAAAAAGTGATTAGGGGTGAGCACCTCCGGGTAGTTCCCGTCCGGGGAGACATGTGTCAGTGGGTGCGTATTCACTACAGCCTCGGCTTCAGCCAGTAGAGTCGCCAGAATCTCTTCTTTCGGTGCCCGCTCTCTCAGGGTTACTTTAAGGGCGAATTTAACCGACCGAACCAGCCGCTCCCAAGCTCCGCCCATGAAGGGTGCTGATGTGGGGATAAAACGCCACTTAATCTTCTCATGTGCTGCAAACTCTGGTACCGCGGCATCGTACAAAGCTCTCAGTTCCCGATTTGCTCCTACAAATGACGTCCCGTTGTCCGAAAATATTTCTGTCGGCGTACCACGTCGGGCGATGAAGCGTCGTAGGCACATAATAGCGGCATCTGCGGACAAGCTAGCTACGATCTCGAGGTGGATAGTTCGCGTTACCAGGCACGTAAATAAGGCGAGCCATCGCTTCTCACGCCGACGCCCAATAGACATGGATACAGGGCCGAAGTAGTCCACGCCGGTATACTTGAAGGCACGTCGATGATGAGCAAGTCTCGCCTCTGGTAGGTCTCCCATGGGTGGTTGTAGGGTTGGGCTTTTCAGCAACTTGCTAGCTGGCACCTATGCACTACTGCATTCACGGCGTTCCTCAGCCCGATAATCCAATACTGTTGTCGCAGCTCGTTTATCATAGTTTCAGTATTTGCGTGCGCAAACTTTTGGTGGTAATGGGCGATTAAAAGACGGCTGGCTCTTTCCCATCTAAAATCATTGGCTGGCTGTTAGAGACGGCTGACGTTCTGCCCGCGAGGCGGATCACTCCGTCCCGCAGTACCGGCAACAATTTGGCCAAACGGCCCTTCAATATGGGCTGCTCGCGTGAGAGATGAAGCAGTTCATCCCCGAAGGCACTAATCTGACTGCTAGCCAAAATTTGGAGCTCCGCACGAACAATGTCCTCGGCGATTAAAGGTACTGGAATGGTGGGAGAAGTGACATCTGGCCGCAAACCGTCGGGCATATCTCTAAAACAAATACCCCGAATCCAAAAATTTTTAAACTGTTGACCCCGATGATTTTTGAAAATGGCAGCCATGAATTTATGGGTCCTAGCTATTGCCCTTACTAGCCTTATCCAAGAACTAAAATGAGTAATGTCAGCTACAACTGGTAAGGATAACTGGTGGAAATTAGTGACGTTAATGCCTTCTGTGACATGTGATTGTGATCGATGCAATGATTTTGACTGACGGAGAGATGGCTTGAGTTCTTCCTCTCAAAGAGCTACTGGTTTTGCAACTTTGGGCTCTGAAGGCCACTCAGTAGTGGGAGCCAGGAGAAAGTTTGGGTCACATATTCAACGTAGTTCAATGTTGGCTTTCCCCCTCGTCGCGTCGTCAGCCACGTTTAGCTCGGTTGGGACCCAATGCCATTCACCTATACTAGTGATTTCCAAAATCTCTCCTACACGATGCGCCACAAAAGGTTTACAATTTCTCGCATCACTTCGCAACCACCCTAACACTATCATGCAATCACACCAAAAAACACGCCGATTCGACGTCGAAGTTGTCGACAAGTATATCTACCTGGGACAAGTAGTCCAATTAGGTAGTTCCAACTTCGAGAAGGATGTCAATCGTCGAATCCAACTCGGTTGGGCAGCGTTCGGGAAGCTACGACATATATTCTCGTCCGGTATCTCGCAATGTCTCCAGACGAAAGTCTTTGACCAGTGTGTGTTGCCAGTGATGACTTACGGATCAGAGACGTGGTCGCTCACTATGGGCCTAATCAGAAGGCTCAAGGTCACTCAGAGGGCGATGGAGAGAGCTATGCTTGGAGTTTCCCTGCGAGATCGAATCAGAAATGAGGAGATCCGCAGTAGAACCAAAGTCGCCGACATAGCTCTCCGGATAGCCAAGCTGAAGTGGGAGTGGGCAGGGCACATAGCTCGAAGAACCGATGGCCGTGGGGGCAGAAAGGTTCTGGAGTGGCGGCCACGTACCGGACGACGCAGCAGAGGTAGGCCCCCCGCAAGGTGGACCGACGATCTCGTCAAGATCGCGGGAGGCGGTTGGCTGCGGGCGGCTCAAGACGTCTTGGGGGAGGCCTATGTCCAGCAGTGGACGTCGTTTGGCTGATATGATGAGTAAGAAACCCAAACCCAGTGATTTTTTCTCTCTCTTCCTCTCTTCGTAATATACTCGCTCTAACAAAGTACGCACTATCATGGCAGTTTCGCCGTCGAAGGAAGAGGTAATTATTGCCCAGACGGCATCAGGAGGAAGTAATAATGCTACTGCACAGCAATTATCATCTATCAGAACGGTACTAGTATTCATCGCGGTGTGGCTCGTGCTAGCTATCATCGGTGTTTTGATACACCTATACAAGCGGTGCCATCAGGGATGGATCAACCAAGAAATCAATAATCAGGAAGTGAGGCGAGTGACCAGCGAACGGGTATAGTGAGTAAGAAAATTTTATGTTTTAACTTCATCTATTCGTGCTGTGTTGTAAAAATTATATAGACTTTAAGTGATACTTTTAAATATGCCCTTTATTTGTAATTTTATGAAATAATTTTATTTTATATTATGATATGTAAGTAGAATGCACCTCAATATTTATTCAGTTAAAGCTTTTAAGAGAAAGCATTTTCAAATTAGGCCCATCAAGAAGGCAGGGAGAAAATTTTAATAAAAAGATTAGCGAAACCCGAGCCCTTTACAACAAGTTTAAATCCTTGATTGCTAATTGTGAATAATTTACGGACAAACTTACGGAGTTAATAGATAAAATAAATAGATTATACCAAAGTACTATTATAATATTACTTTTGACATAGTAACAGAAAAACTAAAAATGGGCACCGAAAAATTTTGATTGAAAACTAGCTGTTAGCTTCTACCCAAAATGAATGGGGACGAGCAGGTGACCCAAATTTTGATAGACAGCGTTAACTTATATAGCTCTATGTTAGACCAGGCCAACTGCCAACTTTTGATTAAATTCGTGCTAACTACACGACTCAGCCAGGGAGCTAGGTTACGTCTGGCATCGAATTATGACTCTATAGCCAATTTATTGACTGACATGAAAAACCATCTGTTGTCTCCAAAATCCGATGTAGCGATACAGGCTCGGTTTGAACGGGCTAGACTATTTCGGATTTTGGGGCAGAAATTGAGAAGTTGATGGTAGACCTGACCATCTTTCAGGCTGGCGACGATGAGGAATCACATAAAATTTTGCGTCCACTAAATGAAAAATACGCAATAAAAAGGTCTGCGGATGGCCTACGAAACCAAAAAATTGGTACTATAATAGCTGCGCGTAATTTGACGTCGTTGAAAAATGCAATAAGGGTGGCGGAAGACGAAAGTTCCACTTCCCCAGACCAAATAATGAGCTTTTAGCGACGACCAAAATATCATAAAAATCAGGGGAACGCGAAATATGTGAATTTCCAACATTATCGCGGCGGTTCGAATAATCACGTGCGGCGACAATCAGCTGTGTTTGACAAGCATCACGCGTGTCATAGGGGCAAAAATGCTAACGCATGGCAAAACAGTAGTACGCGCGGTACTAGTAGACATTACAATTATCGCGGTCAGCAGAAACAACAAGTAGCATATTTAGACCACACGTCGCCGGAAAATAATGAGTCAATGGCAAGGCCAAGAGTAAACGATGACGAACAAACAACGAGTCAGTTTTTTCAACGAGTTAGTAAACATTTAGCGTGTGATAGCATTAATTGGGTTATTTTTAGAATAAATAATATTGAATCAGAATTGTTAGTCGATACAGGAGCGTCGTTATCGGCTATAAAAATAGTTTTTGTGTAAGATATGGGTTGTGTAATAACATTTATAGAGATAGGCTCGTGATTAATGGCGTAGAAGGTGGTTTAGTTGCAATAGGTTACATTTATTTAAATTTAATATACGAGAAATATACATTTTCACATAAGTTTTACGTTTTCGATAAGTTACCTTGTAAGGCAATCGGTATATTAGGCCAAGACTATTTGTAAAAATATAATGGAATAGTAGATTTTTCTAAGAATATTTTATCTTTAAGAGAATGTCGAGGGACAATGGTTTCGATTCCATTAAATTTGTATGATTATTTATTGACTGTTTCCCCGCGTTGTGAAATTATTTAATATTTGCCTGTTAATAGAACAGAAGATTGTGTAGTATTTAGGAAAGAATTATGTAAAGGTGTTTTATTGGCTAATGTGATAGCTAGGCCTAAAAATGGGATGATACCGATTATGATATTAAACACAACCTCTGAGGAAGTTATTTGTAGCATGTCTGACGTAGAAGTTAGTCCATTAAGTGATTATGAGTATTGTAGTTTTGCGGAACCGGAGATAAACTTGAACGCGTTAAGAAAATATTTTCTTTGCTTAAATTAGATTATGTGAATAAGGAGGAACGGTTATCGATCGAGCAAATATGTGCAAAATTCACAGATATATTTCATATTCCGGGAGATAAATTAACTGTCACGAATATTTATAAACAGGAGATAAGACTAAAGGATTATGTCACGCCAGTATATAGGAAACAGTATAGGATACCTCACGCTCAGAAAAGGGAACTTGATCGGCAGGTTCAAGAGATGCTTGATAATAATATTATTGAGGAGACAGTTAGTGAGTGGTCTAGTCCTGTGTTAATTGTTCCAAAAAAAGGCAGATCGTAACTTAGTTTATTTAGACAGATCATTTTCGGACATAACCTTGAAATTCATAATCGAAATCTCATGTCAGTCTTTTCGCGACTAAGAAAAGTCAATCTAAAATTAAATCCGTCAAAATGTCAGTTTTTGAAAAAGCAAATACTTTATTCAGGACATATTATATTGTCAGATGGTATTTTACCAGACCCAGAAAAAGTTGCAGTTATAAAAAAAAATATCCGCGTCCTTCTAGTAGCGATGAAGTAAAACGTTTTGTAGCTTTTGCAAACTATTACAGAAAGTTTATTCCTAATTTTGCTAGTATAGTTCTGCCTATGAATAAGTTATGTAGAAGAAATGTAGTATTTAACTGGACAGATGAATGCGAGAAAGCATTTGTATCACTAAAAGAAATGTTGATAAACCCTCCAGTATTAGATTATCCAAGCTTTTCAGACAGTAACACTTTTATATTACAGACAGACAGTTCGGGATTTGCTATAGGTAGTGTACTATGTAATGGAAATGGGAAACCCGTAGCATATGCCAGTAGATCTTTGAATAAGAGTGAGTTAAATTATCCTATTATTGAAAAGGAATTATCGGCTATAGTTTGGTCAGTAAAATATTTCAGACCATATTTGTACAGAAGAAAATTCATTGTAAAAACCGATCATAGATTGTTACTATATTTATTTAACATGACAGATCCGTCAAGCAGGTTAACAAAATTTCGACTATGTTTGGAAGAATACGACTTCGAGGTCGAATACGTAAAAGGAAAAGATAATGTGTTAGCAGATGCATTGTCCAGAATAGTTTTATCGAGTGATGATTTAAAAACATGCATGAAAAGACATTATGTGTACTTATGAGAGCACAAAAAAATCGGATACTGACAACTGACTGACTTGACCTATATCCTCATATTTATCAGCAAAGTCTAACCACCGCGCGCGCGATAGTGGAGAAAATTTGCTTAGTATTTACGTTCTCCGGACCTGTTTGGAGCCTCCAAACAGTTCCGGAGAACCTCCAAACAGTTCCGGAGAACGTAAATAGTCCGTATGTTGCAACAGTTTGGCAACCTCGACACAATTGCGCACACGGGTGGCGAAAACATGTAGGTCTCTTACCTCCGGCCCCAGCTTGGGCAGCGCTTTGATAGCGCTCACCTCTTGTAGAACGATTTGCTCAGGTCTACCATAGCGACGATCCAGGGCTTCAATAACGTCGTTGGCGTGAGGTGCCAACAACAACAGCGTGCTGACAGCCTCGCGTGCTGCGCCTTTAAGGGCCTGGTTTAGGCGCGCAAGGTTTTCTGTCTCTGTAAATCCACTTAGAGTATCCTGAAAAGCCCGCTTGATCATAAACCAGTCGAGAGGAGAGCTACCATCAAAATGCGTAAGTTTTATAAAATATTTATTTGTATTGGGGACGTTATTCTTCGCAAGTGCCTTTAGAGCTCCCACTAGCTGCGCAACGCCAATTGAATCGCCACTGTCTCTGTGAATATCAATGGCAGCGGTCCCGCCCGCTCCGCTTAAATTGTGCTGAGGCAATAGTCCAAGACTCTGTGCTGCGATATCATGAGAAACGACATTATGAACGTCACGTAGTGGAGACTAAGAACACAAGAAAAGGTTAGAAGCCCCTACCTCACATTTATTGTTAGATTGAATCTTATCCTGATGTGCAGGTAATTTGGCAAGACGGGCGGCAGTGTCTACCCATTGTTCGACGCTGGCACGGCTCCATCCACTGTGAGAACTATGGTTGCTACCCTCTGCCTCAATTGCTGCCAGCTCAGCCTTATATTTAGCTTCAGCAGCTTCGCGCTCTAATTTCTAACCTGCCTAGCCTCTACCTGTGCACGCATCTCTGCCTGCCTAGCCTCTAACTGTGCATGCATCTCTGCCTGCCTAGCCTCTACCACTGCACGCACCTCTGCCTCCATTTGGGCAATTTCTAAGTAAGCTACACGACGAACATGTTGCGCTTCCGCTGCGGATTTTCTCGCAGCCACTACCACGGAAGAGCGACTAGTGCGGCTAGTGCTAGTCGCGACAGATTGTGCGCTCAAAGGGTTAAATTGTGAATGTACCTGAATATCCTCGGTTTGTGGTACTTGTAAGGCCTCACTACCAGATTGGGCCGGTACATCTCGCTCCTCTTGAGGGAGTTTTGTTTGTGACCTGGTTACCACCATGCTAGTCACTGAAAGAAAGGTTCTAAAAACGAAAAAACTTTTGTGGACTAAAAGCAGTTAGGTATACTAGTTCAAAACCCTCGAAGGACCACTTGTTAATGAACGAATAATAATTAAATAAATAAACTTGTTTTATCGAAGAAAAATCAACTTTCGTTTCGTACCAATCGTTTTTAATGACTTTTTCTACAATGTTCAAAAGACAAAATCGTAGTAAAAAAGAAAATCAATTAAAAGTAAAATATAAAAATATAGACAATATCAAAAAGGTGCCATTCGGTAACACGAAGCAATTAAAATATTAACATAAATTATTAAAACAAATAGGTCCATATAATGCGCAATCACAGCAGAGAGTAAAAATAAAAACTACAAATAAAACCATACAATAAAAAAATGCAATAAAAAAACAGTATCTACTTTTCAAACGAATATTTTAATCGTCTGATCATTTGAGTGCATCCATCGTTTTCGTCGCGCGATAATAAAATCCATTATACGGAATGACTCAACACGAAATATGTCAATTAACTTATGCAAATTTGAATGGATACGACAAAAGGAGGAAAAATTTAATGACGGCGAAACAATATAGGTTTACAAATTGTACATTTTTCTTCGGTTTTTGTCTATGGATAACGATTATGGTTGTATGCAACTATGCCGAAAAAAATACCAACATAAAAACGGTTGTATGCATTCAGTAAGGTTTTATTGCTATTGCGAATTCAATAGGCTTTTAAAACGAGCGAAAGTGGCATGCATATACAACGGCAAGTTGGTTGAACAGGTATTGATACAATTGATAATTATCATTACATGCAGATTCATCATACCATTGGAATAATTGAAAGAACTGGATGTTGTGCGTGGAATTCAAGAAAAGATGATTAACATTATATGTGATAATAAATACTTTATTTTAATTGTATGGATGGCGTTTATTAGATCATTCAACAAGCAATAATGTTTTGGTAATTAGAAATGGCATGTTTATAATATCTACTAAAGCTCTAATGTATATAATTTGCAAAATCATACATATACGCCTTTTCCCGTCGGGATAGGCAAAGACGATAGAACGCCACTTGCATCTAGCCTTAAAAATCTCACGCGCTTCCTCTACATTCATTACTCTTTTCATATGCTCGCCGGTGCCGGGTGCGTTCGGACCTTTCTGCAAAATTATATACCCGCCAAATTGGTGAAAATTCTCCCCTCAAAAAGCAAATACTTTGTGAAGTTATACAATTATATTACAATTTAAAGTGCCAATTTCCGACATGTCTATTATAATTTGCATAATAAACAGGCAAGCAAAACATTCAGGATTTTTAATACAGCTCCATAATGGCCTCGACGAAGTGTCGTTATATGAAGGCATAGTTACATTTGTTTTGAGGAGATAATGATATTAGTTGGACGGTCTGTACTTATAATTATCTTGGCCATGGCCGACACGAGTCTTTTCCCAGGTGTGTTCACGATAATCCGATAAAGATATCGATATTTGTACGTTGCTGCCTGACCTTGATATATTCTATCAAATATTATTTTTATTCTGTAAAATTTGTAGACTGAGGGTTTTTGTTGTAAGTTAGTCATCCACTAAGAGAGCTTTAATATTTTACATCTAAAATGATACAGTGAGGGGTTGAAAACTTGAAACTAGTTTGTATAAATGGTAACAACAGCTACTATTTAAACACAGAAACGTTTCTACGTTTGCCAGTTTTATGCCGTAAGTGACGCTTTTATAAGATAAATAGATACATCATTATAATTATGTATAACAAAAATGTTTTTCACTAAAACTTACTGGGACTCTAGCGTAAGAAAAATTAGCTTGTGTCCAATGTTGGTGCATAGTTTGCCACCACTGTGTTAAAATACATAATAATTAGAATAAATTTAACAAATGTGCTAATGCTTTCAAGGCTCGGTACCGATATATTAAATAGGTATGTTGCCAAAACGTCCCCGGCAGCACTGAAAATTGATATTCGTTATTGCAATTGCAAGGACTTAAACAATCATTTTTTTTTGTTGTTCTTAATAACATACAGCCTTTTGCAGCCCATCGTTGGACATAAGTCTCTTCTAATTTAGTGTAACAATAGCGTAACAAACATAACACAAAGCTTCGTGTTTACAACAAGTAAGATGTGACGATATTATTCGATGATTGTTAAACTGTTCTACTACGTGCGGATTGTTTCATTGTGATAAAACTGTTTATCTTATCGATACCAGATGCAAATAATATTGTACTCAGTGCCATCTGCATAAGGTAAAATTTTATATTTGTCAAAACACGATTGTCAACGTTTTCGAATTTAATTGTGCAGGAATATTTTGGCTAAGCTGCTTTGACAACGAATCATATCTCATTCTGCATAGGTGAGGTACCTATGCTACATAATGTTTGAATTTGACTGTTATATTATTTATTTACACGTGGCCAAGAGAACAAAATAAAGAATAATTCAACATTCCCGCAATATGGATTAATCCTGTGACTCTCATGACTTTACAAACGTTCAAGTAGCGTAAAGAACAGCCAGACTTGGATCAATTATTTGTGAATGCTGCAAAAGTTTGTCAGCACGGTGGAAGCTTTGTCTCTACATGTGCATGTATTTTCAACAGGGTACCAAATGGGAACAGTATCCAATGTAGCTGTACGTTACTACATTTCATGCAACAAAGGTGAGCTCAGACTAAATGCACTAGCTAGCCTACAAAATAGACTCGTTAGATCAAAATTAAAACTTTTTTTAAATTAAATTGGCCCAGCAACACAAAGTTTTCTTTAATATTTGAGAAAACAGGATTCAGTTACTTTTCTCCTAAATTAATTCCTCATTCGTCCGGAAACCCTTGAAAACCATTTTTTTAAGGAAAGCTTTACGAAGAGAATACTCATTTATAAAATCCATAAGGCGTTTTATATTTTCTTAGGATCCCGAAATAGGTAGAACAATGTTCAAACTGAAAACTTTTGGTTTAAATCGGTTAACAAAGGTGCCCGAGCCAAATGCTGTGATTGTTTCAAAAGTGGGTGGCAGACACTAAGTTCATTTAGCCAAATGAGCTGCGACCACATTATAAATGAAATCATTCTATTTTGAACCTTAATGTAAGAGAATAAGATTCACATTTTGTATAGCTACAATATTCGGCAGGTACTTAAGAATGTTTGGGCTGTGCCGCTATTTGGCAAGGCTGATACTTTTAGTAAATCAAAATGGATTCCTTTCGCCGATTGTATGTTTGTGGAGATAGAATATTTAAATTCGTTTCCATGTCATCACCACATGTGTACATTGATGCTTAAATAACATACATACATAGACTCACGCCTGTTTCCCCGAAGGGGTAGGCAGAGGCATATTAAAAGCCCACTTTTCGCCAGTGTTTTGATCCCACGTAATAGGTGGCGAGCCTATTGCCGCTTATTGGGACATTTTGTTTGCCAGAGCCTCGTCCGTTGATCGGCAGGTGCACCACTTGCAGGGGAGGTTGGCTTGGGACCTTAAGTTCTTGGTGGGAACCCTATGCTTAAATTCTAAGAGGATATATAGAGATCTGTGACTGCCTCCGTGGTCCATTGCGTGGTTCGATTCCTGGGTCGGGCAAAAGTGTTACTGAGATTTTTCATATTCTCAGTAGCAGCACGGAGTCTGGAATTATGCGCGATAACGGCAATAGGGTCGCCCCCTATTACGTGGGACCTTCAAAAAAATGTAGGCGAAATTTACCCTTTGCTAACCCCTTCGAAGACACAGGAGTGAAGCTTTAAAAATAAATAGAGACTAAATACATTTGGTTCTTAAATAATCAATTTGTAAAGTTCTACATTTGCATTATTAAGATGGGCAATGTAGCACACTTAACCATAAGTATATAAGTCGTCTTCACAAACGAATTATTGAATGTGTTGAGAAAGCTAATGTTTGTAAATATTTCTCAGTCCAATTTTCGTCTTTTTTTACCTCTTTTTTATTCAAGTTTAATTACATTATATTTTATGTATGAGTTTTCTATTAAAAGCAATTAGCAAAAACAGATCTTTGAATTTATTGCTAACATGGACGCCAGTAAATTTCTTACAGCAAAGAAATACATAACTTATATGCACATAAAATTTAAATAAATGCAATTACATAAAAATCGACTTTATAGTCGAATGACTCATTTGGCATGTATGTTCCTTGAGGAAAATAGGGGAAAATAGCACTAAATGAGGATTTTCCCTTGAGGCGAGTTCTAGTATAGATTATAATATTAAAGACATGACCATGGCCCAGGTAAACGCTAATTAATATTATTATATTTTGTATTTTCATACGCAAGATTTATTGTGTATTGTTTCAAACTAAACAACTATAGCTATGTTTACAGTGTTGACGATAATGTGTAAATCATATTTCATAAAGTTGCAACATAAAAAATACAATTCATTATAAAACAACGACTGTTTGCAAAATTATAACCAACGTAAAGTTAAAATTAAATATTTCATTCAGCAGAAACTAAACGTTTCAATTTTAGCTTTTTACAAAATCTATGTGCCGAGTTCGAAACTAATTTTAAAAGTTAAACATTTAAAAAATGATACATAAAGTTTTTGTTTAGTTTTAGGGGCGGCACATATCTGACCGAAGATGCGTCGAACGTATCTTCGGTCGCGTCTATTCCGTCAAATGAATCGGTACACATCTGACGGAAAATGCGTCGAGCGTATCTGCACACATTCGCTGAAAGCGTGACTATTATTCACACATATAAGTTTGTTCGTGCAGGGCCGTACTCAGGGCAGCTCAATATTTTACTGTCATATTCTTTTACCTAATAATTTTTCGTGTTCCCTGATGTTATGTAGTCACCGAAGTCCTGTAGTTATTTATATTGCAATTCGAGTTTGACTATTAAAAATATGTCGGACTTCGAAGATTTTTTATAGTAGCCAACAAGCGTTATTTGAATATATATCCTATTTAGGTATGGAGGTTCAAAAATAAAAGACGATAATACGATTTGGTTACGGTTTTACACAAAACCTATACAAGTGATATGGAAGGGGTTACAGACTACAGTTGCAGAGCAAGACACAAAATGTTTTCTATATAGGTATGTATGGCAATTGTTCCCGTGGACCTTTAGTACCTCGTACCCAAAAATTGGCCCTCGATCCAAGCTAGCAAATATGCGTACACTCATAACACATACTAACACTACATTATTCTACACATTTCGTTTCTGAAAAAATAAGTAAGGTCTGGCGGCCCTGGAATCTTACGATCTTAAAATCACCGATCTGGGAATGACATGGATATGGTATGTCCAATACCTACGAATTTAGCGTGCACACCTACGAAATTAGCGTACACCTACGAAACTTTGGGCAAATAAAATGGCTGCCATTTGGGTTGTTCTCCAGAATGTAATCGATATCGATATGGAGCCAGTTAGAGGAGAATAATAAATTTTTGTAGTAAGTTACCTTTGTTAGTTTAAATCTTTTGGCAGATTAGTTTATTCCATAATGCAAATGTGGGCAAACATGGCAAAGCGAAAGACGACCCTTGTATGAAACATGTAACAAAATATTCTCTGAGAGCCAATATCGGTTTTTTAGACATATTTATGCATAAAAACAAAATTAATATGTTCGATAGACAATGATTTCACAGCAGATGTACCACAAACCTTGGCGAAAAATATGGTGATATACGAATGACATTTCTAATAAAATATCGTCATGATTAATTTATTCAGTAAACTATGGCTATCTCTTTTTTCTGACCGAGATATCCCTAAGACAAAACGAGACAACACTATGTTTGGTGGCTTTCTGTCGATTTCGTATATATGTGTATAAAAAAAATCATGGCGAAATGTGGGTATAATATTACACCTCTGCCTACCCCTCCGGGGATACAGCCGTGAGTCTATAAAAATATAAAATATAATAATATATGTGAATAATGTAATTTTTCTATATGTAAGTACCTACTATTTGCCCTCTCCATTTATATTCCTTACTCAAAGGTCAAAAATCACGTGGTGCGTGGTGCGCGCGACGTCGACGGATAATCCGTTAGTACGCTCGACGTACTAACGGATTATCGGTCAGGTGTGAATGGTTGAACGTTTTTCTATACATTTGTATGTTTTGGCGTTACGCGACCGATAAAACGCGACGGATCTTCCGTCAGATATGTTCCGGCCCTTAAAACGTAATTTTACTAACAATTAAAAAGCATTTTAATTTTGGTACAAAATTAATGAGAACATTTTTGAATGGGTTTAAAGGTAAGGGAAAAAGGCTTTGTTTAATAAACCCGCTAGGTGGATGACCAAATAGCTATAGCTTACAAATCTTAAAATTTATTGAATTATTAACGAGATGAATATAGAGATAAGTATTTTATTTCATTTTATAATAAATAGTCTTTTAAAAACAAGTGACATTTTATGCTCCTACGTATCATTCTTAAAAATAATAAAAATACAAAACAAAGTTAAAAAGGAAAACAAAAACAGCACTCGGAAACATAACAAACAGATGTTGTATAATTAAATAACCGAAAATACATCGCGAAACGGCGAAAAGCGTTCATCGTTCAACTTAATAGTGTTCTGAAATTAGCATACTTGAATTTTGATTCGCAGTTAAACACAGATGAACTTTTAACATTGCAGTGAGCGGGTACCCATTAATGTTGGGATAATGGACAAAACCTCTGTCATTATGGCTGGTGTCCCCATAAATTGTAACTACGAACAGATTTAATGTACGAATTTGGTTATTGTTCAATGAGGCGGTTTTTACTGGCGGTAGGTTCGGATTTTGTATTTGAATAGCGTACGGTGATAAGTATGGCGGTTAAGTTGTACCCATTCACTAATCTTTAGATAGATAGATTAAACACTTTGTTGCATACAAGAATAACATTGGACAAACGACATTGCGATTAGTGTACAAACGGGTAGCCCTATTGCTAAGAGCGTTAGATTTACGTTGTGTTATCAATATTCGTAGCTTAGATCCCAGGCTGAATGGAGTGCATGGAGTATCTATAAAGCTAGCGAAAATCAAATGCAGCTATTTCGAAAAAAAAATACAAGCTTATAAGTAAAACATGAAAGCTTAACGAGACCAGCGAAAATAAAATGATGAAATCGTATCACAGCCGCAGCATAAAGAAAGGCACGTTTTATATTTTCGCCGAAATACGTATGTAGGTTTATATGTAGAGTATTGCACAAAGGATTTAAAACTTTATTACAATTGTATTCATACATGTTTAAGGTTAGAAGTAACCTAAACAGAAGAGGATGCATGAGGAATTTGATGGGAGTGAATGAAGCAAGCGAGATATGTCACGATCGTTGCAAATGGCGTTCCGTAGTCCCTGCCTATCCCTACGGGAAACAGGCGCGAGTCTATGTATGTATATATTTATTTAAAAAAATGCGGCTACATTGTGGTAATTTTTGTGCCTCGTCTTTATATATATATTTATTAAAGTATGCTTATCGTGATTAGCCTTACACCTCTGCCACGGGACGTTGAGGAAGACACAGTGGTTTTAGTAAGTAGGCATCGAACGCTTTTAGGAGAGAATCTCCAACAAGTGTGTCGCCTGCCCCAAACATGACCAAGACAATATTATTATATTATTATTATTTAAAGGAATGGATGGCCTGCAATATGGTTTACTAGGAAAAGAGGTAATTCTTGTGTTGTTTTTATTTACAAATATTTGCGTGACACAAAGAACAGCAAGACTTGGAACAGCGTACAACATACGTGAAGTCCTCGTAGACATGGATTTTTCCCTTCTGCACGTTGCTACAAGTTTGAGCCCGCATATAGTAATACCCCTGTCGAATAATTTTTCGCTTGTGTAACACATTCAGTAACCTTATCTGTATTATAATAAAAGGTTCAATGTTACAACTGTTAGAAATTTACCTGTTTTCTCTCGTCGCAAAAACATTGTAGTATTAATTTATTGCTCTATTACGATAATTTTAAGATAAGATCAATATAATTAGTGTTTAAAATTACGCAACTTCTCTTTACGTTACGTAAAAAAGACTCGAAAACTCATTTGGTATAAATCTGCTTATAATAACTGTTTTGATGTCGAAATATTTTAGGTGGTGTGGTGGACCTGAATTATTTTCTAAGTATTCGTTTCCTTAGTGCCCGTTTCTACATATTTGAAATTTTCTCGCGACTTATTATTATTATAAGCCTTGTGGGTTCCGCTGTCTGTCTCCGTGGCCCAGTGAATAGCGTATGTGTCGGCTGATTCCCGGTCCCGGGTTCGATTCCCAGGTCGGGCAAATGTGTTACTGAGTTTGCCGAATTCTCAGTTGCAGCACGGAATCTGGCAATGTGCCCGATTACGGTAATAGGCTCACCCCCTATTTCATGGGACCTAAAATTCATAACATGGTGGAATATTAGTGTAATATTACACCTCTGCTTTCCCCTTTGGAGGCGTTTGCAGCTACAGGCGTGAGACAATAAAATAAAAAAATATTTTGATGGTTCCATTGCTGGACAAAAACATATCTTTTCTGCTTCTATATCTCCAATATTTTCGATGATTTTTGAATTACTTCTAACGCATCCTGCCATTTAACAAGCTACTCTTAGAAAACTGTTTTCAAAAAGGTAGAATTAAATTTAATTTTAAACCGTAAGCCTTATCTATTTCTTTACTGTTCTACCTCTGAGTAGTAAATTCTTAAAAAACACATTAGTATCTAAGCTGGAAATGCTCCAAATAATTTCTACCGTCGTCTTTATTTGGGCCAACTCGTAATTAACGGCCAGGCGGGCCAAATTAATGACATCTATTCCAGATAATCACAGTGGAAACTCTAGAAGGGTGATTTCTTCCTTTTTATTTATTCACCCTTTTAAAGTTTTGAAATTTGGATTAAAGAATTTTGGACCCTTGGGACTTCTTACGTTTGTTTCTATTTTGGTAAAGAGGTTGGAGTTGAAGGTTTGGAGTGTACAATCGTACAAAATTGTTATTCAATTTCATTACGTCTTTTTCCAAATTGCAAGCATTTTGATAGTTTAGAATAGTTGTGCGGTACAATACTATATAGCTCATAACGCAGTACTTACGTAAAGCAGTGTTGATACGGTCTATTCGATTTCTTCATGATGTAAACTCTTTAAAATAGCGAGATATTTCACCTATATCAAGCTGCATATAGTTCTTCATAGAAACATGCATAATCTTGTTTCTATGAAGAACCTTATGCTTAAAAATATGGTCTTTTATTAATTTCGAGTAACGATATTGATTTTCAATCCTTAACAGGTCACGTTCAATTCTTATGGAGACAAAATAGATGTAAAAGCTTTTTTATCATTGTTGGCTCAATATTTGTATCTCGCTATCAATATAAAAATATGCAAAATATTTTTGCTATTTGATGTTAGGTATTAGGCGAGGAATGTATTTATTTTTTTAATTAATTAGAAGTTATTTAAAAGACGAAGGTTAAAACTAGGTAAGATAATTACCACATACGGACTGAAGAAGAATATCACGAACTGGCAACGCTAAGAGTACGCAAGCATGTCAGATACTACTACTTAAAAGTTTAGGAGTTTCCTACCCTTTCAGGGAAAACCGTGATACATGTAAACATGCATAAATCGTGCTTCTACATAAATAGCACAGGCTGTATAAAAAACAATCTCATCACACAAGCAATGAAACTGAAAAAATCATCAAAACATACAGAACAAAAAGAGAAACATCACGTGTTGAATTTAACACCATTTAGCTACGAGGCGGGGACGTAACGATATAAGGAAATATACCGTTTTATCCTTTTCAACGTTGTTATGAAAACAGGAGTTTCGACGTACACGTTGGCATTCAACGTTTGAAGGAAACATGGGAAAGATTTATTAAATTCAGCTGAAAGCCCCTGAGGGTACCGTGTATTGTAAAGGGCTGTGCGTGGAAAATACGGAGGTAAAGGTGTGGTGCTAGTGTAGCTGACGTTTATAATTATTTTTGCTTGTTGTTTTAGAGACAAAATTTAGTTTTCAAAGATTTATTTGCTATGCTTAGCATCATTCATACCTCTCGCCCCAACTGACTTAACCCCAATACTTGGATCGGAGTTAAGTACTTTTAATCATCATTCTCCTAGCGCTACCTTTAATATACAGGGTGTTAAATGACCCTTAAAGAAAACCCATATTGTACTAACCATTACGAACATTTTTTACTTCGGCACCATACCTGGGAAATTACTGGTTCAGAAGATATTGAGGCTCAAAGTTACTATACAACTTTTGTAATTAGGTACAAAATCAATACATTTATGTCCTATGCACCCATGGATAAGTAGGTATTTCGAGAATTGCACGCGCTCACTTTTGAATGCGGAAAAAAGGTATCTATTTGAAAAAAAAAAGATCCCAAGTTTTATTTTCGCTTAGTATGACTTGGTATCATATCCAAAACGAGTAGACTTCGGCTTGGTAATGGGTCTTGTGAGCCCGAGATCCGCTTAGTGGTCTAATCGGATTTAACAAAATATTAGCTTTTTCACAGAGTGACTGCCGTCGTACCTCTGCAATTCATAGGAATAGCGATATTCCATGGTTAAGACCAGAGCCTTTATATTAAAGAGCACTGCTTCCCTACAAAGCCTGTCAAAGATCTTCATGACAGCCGGTGATACCCTCCACGTAGTAGCCTTTTAGTACCTGTTTTAGGCTAACCAAAGTTACTTTAAAATAGATTAATTATTTTTTAAGGAACGCCTAACCATACGATCTTGCGAAGTGAAAGATATTATGCAATGAAGATACATTAAAAAACGTATACAAAATATCTTCAAAAAATACATTATATTACAATTTATTCCACAAGAGAATAACATCATAATAAATTATAATTATTAATATTTACGGCTACAACAGAAGCCCACCTTTACTTATTACATTTTATGTTCCGGTCAGTAAAAATATTACGATCTAATTACATACAAAGACCTTAAGCGTTTGTCATGCGAGAATATCTAATGTTTGTTTTTTGAATTCTTGTTTGCCCCCCTTGAGATTTCGTTAGGCACAGCTAAATTACTCAGTAGTCATTAAAACTCTTCTTCAAATAATGTTTTAAGTATACATAAGTAGGATGTTAAAGTTTGTTTTGACGTTCACGAGTGTACCTAGCAATGTGACGTCATGAAATAAATATATCTGAAGTTGCCATTGATATTTTTTATTTTTACTTGAATGGATCTTTGTTGCCTGTTGCCAGCAGTGTGTTAGAAGATTACATAAGTTTACATTCTGTAGGATTGATAAATAGAAACATTGGATGTTTGTCTTGGTCTGGGTGTTTCTATGTATAATATGTATGTAATTACAAAAAAAAAAGTATATATGTATGTTTATCCATTGTCTAGTACCCATAGTACAAGCTCTGCTTAGTTTGGAACTAGATGGTGTTGTGTGAATGTGGTAGAATATTATTATTATTCAGTCTTATTCATAGTGTTATGAGTCTTAGTAAACCCTGATTTTCTATATTTATAACTTAGAATTTAAGTTTGTAGATGATATGGAAGTGTTCTTAAAGTTTCGGTAAGATAAAGTGCTATTAAAGTCGGTATATTGCGAAATTGTAGACGAAATTATAAAACGATATTCTATACTTATTATTATTTTCTTTCTAAAAAAATATCACGCTTCCAAAAATTTTTTTTTAATTTTCTGTGAAATTAGAGGTATATACGTAGTAGTCGATTTTTCATAATTCTATTTCTATAGTACTACCAAAAATATCGACACAGAAACGCCGCACAATTGCAATATTTTACCACAGTTTCCCGACATTTCCTTCATATGTAAACGCAGAGTTTAATACACGCGGTATAAATATTTTCAGGCGTCAAGATGAATGGACGGTATTTACATTGTGCATTCTGTTTTACGAGAGAGACTACCTTTTGTTCGGATTATGTTAAGTTCGGGGCGTAATGGACTTGTGTGTTTTTGCTTTGGTTGTTTTTTTTATTTTATTTTAGTTGTCGTGCATACTTTTACACTGATACAATAATGTGTTATTTAGGCAATTTGGTAACTTATACTGTACAGGCTTTTGCTGTCCACTGCTGGACTTAAGCCTCTCCTAATTCCCGTCACAGTAGGCTTGACGAGTTGTTATAGCTTTGATGTCAGGTTTCTCGTATCTTCGCAAAGAATTTATTCGCTTCGTGTATTTTCCTTGTACCTACACCAAAATGCCTGAAGTATAAAGTATTTCCAAAATCTTACAACTGAAAAATAAAATATGTACATGTTTCCTATTAAGACCAGTGGGTACACATGTACATTAAGACATATTTTGTGCGTCTATCTTCGGACGATCAACAAGTCATCGGATAATCCCAAAATACTTTTTTCTGAGCAGCCAATCCGGAGACGAAAGACGAATCTGCATCAGTGGTTTCTCAGTCTTTAAGATATATTTTCCAGTAACGAGACCATATTATATATTGCCATAACAACCAAATGTCGCTAAAGTCGAAATTCACTTTAGCACATCGCATTACCCTAATGTATATAGTTGTAAACTCACACGCCATCGATAGTGGGTACCCACAAATGTGCCCCTACCCAGAATGGCTCACACCTGGCTACGTTCGAATATTACGCCATAAATTGTACATAAGTGTACGCATAACCTTAGTGACGGTAATTAATTTTAAGCGTGTTTATGTTTTGGGTTCTGAGGCGTAGGACACACAGATTATGTGTGTGTAGGTGGTTTGTCCATTTCTAGCTTGGAGGAAAATGTAACGAAGCGGCTATTCCGCTTCCTTACATTTTCCATGTTAAATGTGAAAAAACTCCTGCCTCTACAGGGTAGAGTAATGGGCATAGATACAAAGACTTAGAATACGAATTACTTTGAAAACTTTCAGGTAATTGTAATTATACAACAAAATATATAACATTGCTGTTCGCTCTTTCTAGAATTCCAATGTTATTTCTATAGTTAAAAAAATAATTTTGTCTCTTTCTGGCGAATTTTGAGAAGATATCTCGCTGTGTCTTTAAGTCTACGGGTACCATAGACCCGTGTCACATAGCCAAACAGGGTGCAAGATTAGGTATGGTTAAGTAAAAAGGTGAGGTACGGTACATATCTGCTATTTCGCAGTTACATTTGTGGGTTTTATCCTTGCTAATATTATGCTATATCAGTACATAATATTAGCAGACTTATTATAATATTTGCTTGTCATGTGAACGCTATGTTACCATCGAAATTTATATCGTGTGTCACCCGCCTAAGTGCTTTCGTTAACGGTTACTGGTCTAATAAAAGAAGTTGGGATAATAAATAAAACAATAATTTTGTATTAGATTAGGAAACGCTTTCACAACGTTATGATTTATTTAAAAGCTAAACTCACCGCTTTTATGGTGATAAACTGTGTTACATAAATATTTGTTGTTTTCACTCATGTTAATTGAATTATATCTATATATAAGTATATTGATCCATAACCAGAGTGCATGTCCTGCATAGCTTATGATCAGATTCTGATCATCACCATGTGACTTGTGTAAGCTGTCCCTGAATATTATATTTTTATGGTGCCATGACAAAAAAAAAATCACAGGTCACTTGTGAAAGGTGCTGCAAGTTTCACTCTGATAAGTTGTTAATCAGTTTTCGACACCATGCCTTCTCATTTATAATCAAATCTTTTGTAACACATACATACTCTAAGGGTGTTAGCCCTTGTTGGTCTTAAAACTTTAAGTTACACTTTAGTTGTATGATTCGGTTTCAACACCAGTAAATAAAATCTCCTGTAACTAGACATGACTGTACCCCTCAAAGTCACTGAATACAGCATGGAAGATCCCGTTCTGTTACAGATGCGGCACTAAACGCCTACTCAAAGCGATGCATATTCACCCTCACATTGTGCCACTAACCCACTCCGACGTAAAGTACAATGTGCGGATTTAAAATTCCATTTCCGTACGTGTGATCGCCTGAGTTCCGATCCGGAACTTGGTATGGCAATGTTTGCACTGCGACTAAGCCCGGTAAGAGTTCCGCTTTTTGTTCAATTCCGTGGCCAAGGCATTGTTTCATTAAAATGATTGTGGTTTTATGAGTGCCTTGTACAAACTTCTGGCTGGTTCGATTGAGTGAATATCGATGGTTTGTGTGATGATTGAATATCTGTAACATTGGCTCAGTACAAAATTTTGTGCTTTGGGGAGTGGCAGGTTTATCTTGACTTCTTTTACTAATATAATTTATTGTAATGTAGTGTTTTTTGTGGCGCATAAGTAAATTATGGTAAGAGACAATTTCTTATTGCTTATGCTTTCTTGTTTTTGAGTTTGATGATGATATTACTACCTTTTACAGAATTATTTATCAACGTAAACATTATAGGTATAACATAACATAACTTCACGCCTTTATCAGGAGTAGGCAGAGGTGAATCCCACACCCACACTTCGCCAGTTATGTTTCGATCCCAATGTAATGGGGGCGAGCCTATCGTCATGTACCGGGCACATTATTAAGCGAGTGATAATTGACATTCATTTTACAAACATAACTTCGAAAAGTCGGAGGTGTGTGCCCGGGGTACCTGGGGACCCAACCCGAGACCATCGTCTCGGCAGTCCGTTACGTACACCACTGGGCTATCGCCGCTGTTATGTTGCATTATAGATATATTTTTCAAAATCACATGACTAGTTTAATAGTAGTACCATGCAATTAAAGTACTACTTCTTTGTCACTGCAGTCCAGTAAAATAGCCCCTGTAAACTTTAAACATAACATCTTAAGACATCCTTTAGGTAACCCTTCCAGCTATTTCCTCGGCTATTTGTCATCAGGCATTATCCTCACGGTTTGGGCAAGACCATCACTTATTTGAATTAATCGCTGTCGCGGTTCAAAACATAGGTACACGGACTCAGACATTTTTGCGTGCAAGTCATTTGTCTCAGTCGGGTCTTTGAGAATTAAAAGACCTGGTTTTGGGCTTCATTAGGACGGAGTTATGTCATTGTTGGTTGAAGGTAATTTTAATTGTCACAGCAGTTGGTAGATATTACCGTTACTGGTAAACAGAACAGTAGTGACTAAAATGTTTTGGTCAAAAAGAGATAAAAGCTGTTACGATATAAAGTTTCTTGATGCTCGGGTCTTTAAATTATTTGTATTATTCGGTCTAAAAATATGTCAGTATAAAAATAACTACGTAACTATCTACATAAAAAAATCTGTGACTTTTTATAGCTGCCTATCAGATTGATTCCAATCCACCTGATCTCAAACTGTCATGAAGTTTTGCAGCGAAGGACATCATCCAATACGTATAATGTATACATATAGTTGCGCATATATTTTTTGTCGGACTTCCGTTTTTACAGGATTTGACACTCTGCATTAAACCGGCTAGTCAAAATAGCTGAATCAGCGTCCTGAGAACAGAACTGGGCTTTAGCTAGTTTCAAAGTGTAGTCAGATGCATTTGTTCCTAAGAAAATCTCATAAAGCACTCCTACACGACACCCCAGGGAAGAAGTATTTGAATTTATGTGCCGCTAGTTTGTACTGTGGGATCCTGCCTTTTCGCCGAATATTGTTTGGCCGATTATCACTTGCCAACCAACGTTTCGCCTATTTTTCACTTTGACGACTAACGATTGTCAAATTTTTGTATGACAACGCTTCATTTGGTAGAATTATTGTTAAGCTGATTATTGTAATTACAAAAAACGTTTGGGACATTTATCTTTTGTCAAATTATCAGGCCAGACAACTTTTAGACGAATAACGTTTCGTCTGTTCAGGTGATGTATCGGGAAGTTCAGGTGAAATCGAAAGGAATCGGTTAAGTTAGGTTAGGTTAGTATGCTGATAAATAATGCACGTCAACTGAAACAATGGCTGGTTAGTTTAGGTTAGAACTGCGACCACAACGTACGAGCCAAGCGAGCGTAGCGAGCGTGCCGCGGCAGCGGCCTGCGAAGTGCCAGAACCAAATCGCTTTTATTTCACTACACAGGGCATTTAAATATGCTACAACGGTTAGGTTAGAACTGCGACAGTAAAAGGAAGACCAAACGTAAAGTTGGCAACTGTGAGGTTGGGAAATAAAAACAAAATTATATCACAAGTTCGCAAATGATTATTCTGCGAAATAAAATTCTGCGAAACGTTAGTTGGCAAGTGATAATCGGCTGAACAATTTTCGGCGAAAAGGCAGAGATCCATGCACTGTATATTAAACGATGGAGTTCTGTTGATATATTTCATGATCTCCTTTTACATGTACTATAAGCACTTTTAATATATTATGTCATGGACAGCTAGAAATAGGCCACGATATGTTAATAATTACGGAGTAGGCTTTTTTATATAATCTTGTGTTTGTTTACTTAACGTTACACTTCCTCTCAAATATAAGTGGTTACTTTTCTTTTTTTTTTTACCCCATACACACATCACCATCTAGTCCCAAACTAAGCAGAGCTTGTACTATGGGTACTAGATAATGGACTTGGGTTACTTGTTACTTATATGCAACGTATTTATTATAGGAGAAAGTAGTAAGCCTTTTATCTGGCCCAATTCAAATCATTATAGAAACTGAAAACTGAAACTGTAACTAGACAAAAACTAGTAAAATTGCTGATAATTGCTTACACCGTGCCTTGGAGAGAACGTTAAGTCATCGGTCTCGGCTTTCATCAAGATTGACAGTCGTGTCGTCAGCACCTCATAAACTGACACTAGTCTAAACTATGCAATATAGCTACTCGTTTAGGTTGCGGGGTCAGAGAGGTCGCTTTGTGGATAAGCGAATATCCTGGCAAATCCGGTTAGAATAGTAAGTGGACCCCGGGATGCAACTGGGATAACGCTAAAAGAGTAAAAAACAAAAGCCAGGTCTTGAACGCCAGACCACATAACCGGTCATTAGCATAAATTATTACAATTGTGACATCTAGCATGAAAATTTTTAAAATATGTATATAACAATATAAATACCAGCTGACACGGTGAACTTCGTACCACCATATTTTTTTTAATGTTTGCAATTTTTTTGTGAATCTAAACCATTCTCAAGTCCCCTTGAACACACTTACAAAATTTCTTCAAGATCGGTCCAGTCGTTTAGGAGGAGTTCAGTGACATACACACGCACACAAGAAATATATATAATATAAAGATATGTTAACCGAAGTGTACTTCAATTGATTTGAATTATCTTTCAAATCCCATACAAAACACAATGCAGTACCTTCCTTCGTCTATTAAAAATGTACCTACTAAGTGAAGATGTGGTAAGATAAACTCAATTAGCGGAATACCTCCAGAACATTAGAAACAACCACTTGATTAAGAGAATGTAAATAATTTGTTGTTCCCGCCTCAAACGGAAGAGCCAAGCGGTCTGCGTATTTTCAACTTGGTTGGTTTATCTGTATCTACAATTTGTATGTATGTCGATCTATTTTGGTATGAACTACTTTTAAACTACAACGATTTGTACACATATTAAAGATTATGTAACGGGTCTGTATCGTGTTAACTGAACGAAAAGTACATAATATATAATAGTACCTTACGCTACAGAAGTTTCACTTCCGAGTTTAGGTATGATAAACGCAAGCTTCCGGTCACTGGACTAGTCTCTGCTGGCTTGCACTCGCTCGACTTGTCGCACACGCAGCGCACGCATCCGCGAAACAAAAGTAAACAAAAAACTCGCCGCCTGGCCCCCGCCGCTAGCCGAAAGCCCTACCAGATTGAAGCGAGACGGCAGACAGTTATTGTACTATGAACGGTATACGCAATGCATAAGGTTGAAATTAGGTTGTTTTCCAGAAAAGTAGGTAAATATCTCGAGGATTTTGCGTCGTTTGTATGGAAGTGAGACAGGTCTGCGAAAAGTAGGATGAAATACCTTTCTATTTCTATTTCCCCCGACCTTTCAGCATGGGTTGCACCAGCCGTGGTCACGGGATGACTGATGAAGACAGTACTGAAATGGAGACAGACAGATCGTTGGCCTTCCTCGATGTGAAGATCAAGGTGAGAGAAAATGGAAACCTGTCACACACTGTTTACAGGAAGCCCGCACACACTGACAGGTACACGCAAATTCAGATCATCACCCGCGGCATTTGCAATCTGTTATTGCTTCATTGACAAACAGAGCATATGACCTTTGCGACCCCGAACACTTAGATAGTGAGCTCACACATGTTCGGGAGGTACTCAAGCAAAACGGTTACAAGCACAATATGCGAAGTTCAAGAAAAAGGTCGACACTGACTGAAGTGAACAGAGCGCCAGCGTTCATGTCCTACATAAAAGGAGTAACGGATAAAGTTGAAACAGTACTACAAAAATACTCCATTAAGACTGCTGAATATAGTCCGTACTCCAGAGTAGCAAATCACCTGCGTACTCCAAAGGATGTCATCCCTTTTCAAACACCAGGCGTTTACAAGGTGGATTGCAGCTGTGGTAGTTCCTACATCGGGCAAACAAAAATGACCATCGCCGAACGAGTTAAGGAACACATCACGGCCGTCAAAAACCGACAAACCACCAAGTCGGCCATAGCTGAGCATTTGTTGGAGTCAAGAATAGCACGGGAAGCGGTTGAAATCAAAAAGCACGCAAATTTAACCCGGGAGGATGGTTACCGTTTATCTACATCTTAGAATCCTGTCATCAGCAAATGTAGACACCGACGAGGTGATATTACGCGCCAGTGTGAAGATACCATTAGTGTTGTGTGTAAAGAAGTACCGACAGTTCCGAACTTATAAATGTTAATAATTGTGAAGACCAAGTGAGGGTAGGTTCCGAAACCCGCACTTCTCGGAGGCAGCGCTGACGGACATCAGTCATCCCGTGACCACGGCTGGTGTAACCCATGCCGAAACGTCGGGGCGAATAGAAAGGTATTTCATACTTCTTTTCGTTCAGTTAACACGATACAGACCCGTTACATAATCTTTAATATTTTGGTATGGTTTGGTAGAAGTGTTATTCAACTAGCTAAGCCTGCGGTTACACTCGCGCGATTTAGGGCTACTGCTCCGCACCCATGTTCCCTAGCGTTCTATTATAAAGTATTTTCGATAAAATAGCTATCCATCACAAAAATAATTATGCAAATCGGACCAATAGTTCTCGAGATTAACACGTTCGACCAAACAAACACACTTGCCAGCTTTATTACATTAGTGGGTATAGGTTTGCTTCAATTGCGTAATATTTATCGGGAAAATCAATCGTGTTTAGTATCCATGCAGGAAAACAAGTTCTCTTTTTAGAGCCACTAGTTTTAGTACTTATTTAAAAATAAATCGTCCAATCAATTTTACCGACCGTTTTATTCTACAATGGCACACAGTTGTACGTCTAACTTCTATCCTCGAGTTTTTACCATAAACACTCTTATCCACTGTGGGATTTCACACGGTTTTGTTTCGGTGCCGCGAACCTGCCGCACCGAACTGGTTATCTTATCTATAATATGATTTTAAAACAGCGAAGAGGCAAAAAAAATGTTCGGCATTTGGGGCTCTCTAAATTTCTATAGTTGTCATCTTATAAATAATCTTTTGTAGTCCACGTAGTCTAAGATCCGTAGAAGAGCGACCTTCACCGATCTGTTTATGTTATGTTTATGAAGGATTTTTTTTGCTAACCCATTCGCGATATATATTTTGTCATACAAAATTTGATACAAAACACTTTTCATCGACTAATCAGATCGGTGAAGGTCGCTCTTCTACGGATCTCAAAATAACGGCTAAACAGTCTCTTCGTAATTTTCCTTACAATATAGCACTTACACATTAAGGATTTGGTGTACTATACCACGCTGGTCACAAAAGTTGGTAAACACTTTGGTGTCGAGTTTTCTCTGTCTTCAAAGATACTATTTATTTCGTGTATTTTCCTTGGGCGCCTCATGACACCCTCGAAATGAAATAGCGTAGTGACAATTTGTATTCCTAAGTGGCAGTGATCCATTACTTTTGGACTTCTTTAATATTCATGGTGGACGATCATTTAAAAAGTATTTCCAAAACTATAACACAACATTGAACTAAATCACATACAAAGAGTATGGTATTTAATCAATCCCCGCCGTGACATCTCACGCCAAATGAACAAGGACCTATACTCAAAAGGAATGTATATAAAGAAAGTTTTATTATTACTAATTAAATGCAGAGCTCGGGATCTTGCGCAAGGAAATACAATTTCAGAGTAAAACTTGCGGCTCGTAGTTGCAACTTATATCTATGTTTCTTGTAGTTTAATTGAAACTTGACACGACGATCTGTCGTTTACTCATCCACGTGCAAATACTGAGAATACGTATTTCTGTATTTAGATATCTTGTATATCAAGAGAGAGGTTTGTAGGTAATGTCATGTTTATTGTTTACAAATTGTAGACATGTTTGATAACAATATTTAGACATTAGGATATGAATCTTCAAATGTGTACAAGATAAAATTGATACAACATTTCAATGTATACTTTCGTAACCTTTAACAGTAGATATATTGTCTTGCGGGATATATACCACGTATCATTGCACTGTTGCAAGCTGAGTAAATCGGCGATCGTGACACTTCATACAAATATTGATTGTGTAGTCTGTTGGTATCTCGAAACCAACAATTTATTATAGGGCCAATTCAATGCCTCAGGCCATTTCAATTACCTTAAATTTCAACACAAATACAAACCCACATCGTTCACGCTTCTCTTATTATTTTGGATCACCTCACAGAGAATTTTCAGTACCTATGAATATTGTGCCAGAATTGGATTAAGCGGTGTTTAGTTAAAACCGAAGAAAGGGTGAGCTTCAGTGATTATTCCACCGTATTGTCTAATTTACTCTTGAAGGTGGCACTTGTAATTTACTTGGAACACTCGCAATATAGTCGCCTGCCAAGTTGTGTCGTCAAACTTAATTCGTAAACGGTTTGAAGCGATCGTTTGAAGTTGTCGTCTTGTAATTGTCTGCCATTATTTGGTGTTGGATTCTGTTTATTTATGGACTAATAAATTTATGTCTTATAAATATAGAACGGGTCTTTCTAATGATGACTATAGCATGCCCACGGGTACGCCTGCGTTTTTATTAAACCCTTTTGTTCACGATCCTGTAGGAATTTCGTAAAATCCATTCTTAGTGCACCCTGCGCTCCCTAAGTAACATACATGCTAAGTTTCAACTTCTTGCGACCAGTAGTGTTTGCTGGGCGTTGTCTATCAGTCAGTAATCGAAGTATTTTATGTATATTTTTACTTTGGATACCAGTGTTCACAAATATGGATGCAAATAAATAAAGTTATTGCTGTGTTTTTACCAGATTGAATCTTTTGTGGCAATAAATATACTATTTATTTATTTATATTGATATAAGTAAAATGACAGTTTTTTTAACTCAAAGCTATTTACAAAAGCAGAAAACGATTTTGTAGTCGATATGTACTGTAGCTGACACTTTATTTCTTTTAATTAATTATGTTACGTTTAAAATCGCATAGTATTTGGTAATAAGTTAATAACTTACAAGCTTCCTGCCTATGACTTCGCCTACTTGGAAAGAAAGATTTTTTTTTATTTCGACTGAAAATTGACACATTACAATATTGTGGAAAATAAAAAACAAAAAACAGAAAATTACAATTATAATAATAAAATAGATAATCATTTATTCTATTAATAGATAATTAGTTCAATACATAATTACAATTTATTAAGCCGTGTGGTTGACGGCATAGAATACAAGTGTCACCACCCCCTATCTTCCCGTGCGTGTCGTAAGAGGCGACTAAGGGATAATACGATGCAAATACCATCTTTGCGTAGAGATGGAAAACTCGACATCAAACCCTATACGACTGCCTCGTTGGTCTCGCGGCATAAATGTGCGCGTGGGATCGGGAGGTCCCGGGTTCGATTCCTGGGTCGGGCAGTGTTATTGGGATTTTCTGTCACGAAATTCTCAGTAGCAGCACGGAGTCTGGAAATGTGCCCGGTACGGCAATAGGCTCGCCCCTTATTACGTGGAACTAAAGTATATCTGGCGAAAAGTGGGTGTAGAAATACACCTCTGCCTACCCCTTCGGGGATAAAAGGCGTGACGATATGTATGTATGTATGTATGTATGTATAATTACAAAAAAAAAAATTAATACATAGTAAAAAGTATCATAATATTTAAATATTTCATTGTTCACATGAAATATTTCTGTCTAGTCTAGTACTTGGGTTGTCGAGACAAAGATAGCTCATGTGTTATTCTGAAGTATGTGCTAATAGATTTCGCTCGAGGCTCTGCCCGCTTGAGGACGGTTATCGCAGTAAAAAGTAGATAGCCTATGTCACTCTTCAGCCTCCTAACTATCTTCACACACAATAATTATTTCATCACATTGCTCCGTTGCGACGAGAGAGAATGACAAACAAACATACATCATACCATTTTATGCAAACGGGTCTTATTCGTAATAAAAATAAAAAATCAAGTGACCCTCAGCTGCCGAAACCCGCGCTTCACAAGGACGGCACTGAAATGACATAAGTCCCGCCGCGACCATGGCTGTTGTAAGACGGCTGAAACGTCGGTAAAACAGAGGTATTTATAGCTTAAATTTATTAAATATCGCGAATAAGACCTGTTTCCATAAAATTGTACAAACATACTTTTGGTTTATAATATTAGTACGGATATTACTGCACATTTTTTTGTAAATAGTAAAAAACATCCACACATCCCGCCATACTCACCAACTTTCACTTTTATAGTGGTAGATTTTAATATGATGAAGGCATCTTGACGCCATCAAAGATCAGAAAACATTTACATAGAATGTTTCACTTCATCCTATCCAAATCAACTAAACACCAAACTTCCCGACATCCAACAGAAAATTCTATATACACTCATTATAAATGTTTCCATCGGAAATAACTTGGTCTTTATCCCTCAAAGATCTCTCTGAATACCTCACCTCAATGCAATTACAGAAGCAAGGTAAAGTGCGATGTAAGTTAAATTAACCAAATAACTCTGAAGCAACATGTAAGATTCAATGGCGTTGCAATCCCATTACTAAGATTGGAATGGGCCACGGTAATGGTAGTTCGGTAAACCATGAAATCGTGAGTTCTTGGGTAGAAATAAAATCGGATTTTTATATATTAGTGCGGTTAGCTACTTTGTTTTGGGTTGTGTGTGTATTATATTTTCGTCGTAATACAGTTTGCTAACTAAAGATCTTTTAGTTGGCTAAGGAATGTTTGCTTGGACAAAGTCCTAATGTAGGTTAAATGACAATTTTCTATATGAAAATAATTAGGTTACAGTTAAGTAGGGTAATGGAATTTTTTAATAGACATTTTTTTTTGCTTTTTGAGCTCCGTGCATGTAATTAATGGATTGATCTTGATTCTGTTTCTAACTATAGTATGTTTATACGCTTTAAAAAAAACACTATAGATTATTTTATCTTATTTTTATTATAACTTTGAAAGTTTCCGAGAAGGGTACATGGATGGATATTTTGATGAAGCTTAACAGAAATGGAGCTTAGGAATTAAAATGGCAGACGATCTTGGTGAGATCGCGGGAAGCGGTTTGATAAAGACTAGACCGGGCTGTGTGGCTAGCCTTGAACGCCTTTGTCAGCAATATAGTCTTTAGGCTGAGATAATGTAGACCGGTCAATTTTGACACCGCTTGGATGAAAATCGCGAAAATCCAGTTTTAGTGGCTGTAGACCCTGTGTAATTTTTTTTCCATATGTTGGATCAATGAGAACTTTTTAGATTTTATTTATAATAGTGTTTTGAACTATCCTAAAAATTTTCGACTGGGTGCGAATTATTGTTACCTCACCCCTGTTTTTAGCCTGATTGATCTTTTGTTTCTAAGGTTACTTGATCTACAGTTCTGTTATTTTTCCGTAATAATTATAGAACTGATTATGACAAACCTGAAATATAATGTGCCAGTTTGATGATAATAACCATTTTATAATTGAGTCTTAAGATGATCTAGTTTTCAAATTTAATATTAAAATATTTAGTATATGCCTATTGAATTTCCGTTAAACCCATTATAGTAATGGACACGCAATTAATATTAAAGCATAATTACACTGTATATTTGTTAATATTTCGAATTCGGTACAATCAAATCCGCCAGTTCATTTACATAATTATAGCAAAATTATAAATACGTGCTCAAATTAATATGCCAATGTTTTGTTATTTCAAATTAATAAGATTAAAATGTAAATAGAAATGGATATCATATTAAATAGTGCCATCAGGCTGCCTCCGTGGTCCAGTGTATAGCGTTTGCGTATGCTTATCGGAGCTACCGGGTTCGATTCCCGGGTCGGGCAAAAGTGTTACTGAGTTTTACCAAATTCTCAGTAACAGCACGAAGTCTGGTGCTGTGCCCGGTAACGGCAATAGGCAATAGGCTATTACGTGGGACCTAAAACTTCATGGCGAAATGTGGGTGTAATTAAAATTACATCTCTGCCTACCCCGTCTAGGATAAAGGTGTGAGTCTTTAAAAAAAATGAATTCGTCATTGAAACGAGTGAATTTATTACGCATTTTCTACAACCTACTGAAATGGCAGTTAATCATTAAAGAACACGACATTCATCTTAATGTTTTGGAGTACGTAGTACGTATCTCGGTTACTGAATTATCCGTAAAATCCTTCAAACAATGGAACTGGATACATTTCCCGAAATTAAAATTGATAATAATTATAATCACAAAAAAAATAACGTTAAAATATTCAAATATATGTCCAGAACTACATAACGTAGATTAATGCTCTTTAACCCCAAGCTCAATTATATTTTTTTCCTATTTGTCGTCGTCGTCGTCGTATCGTCACGCCTTTTATCCCCGAAGGGGTAGGCAGAGGTGTATTTCTACACCCACTTTTCGCCAGATATACTTTAGTCCTACGTAATAAGGGGCGAGCCTATTGCCGTACCGGGCACATTTCCAGACTCCGTGCTGCTACTGAGAATTTCGTGACAGAAAAACCCAATAACACTGTCCGACCCAGGAATCGAACCCGGGACCTCCCGATTCCACGCGCACATTTATGCCGCGAGACCAACGAGGCAGTCGTATAGGGTTTGATGTCGAGTTTTCCGTCTCTACGCAAAGATGGTATTTGCATCGTGTTATCCATGTTATGCCATTATAGATAAATATACTAAAATGGCAACTAAAAGTCTATGAGCGGTTTCAGACTAGCGTTTTACACGCGCGTATAAGCTCGTTTTTGAAAGCGTATATAGGCGCGCATAGGCGCGCATTTTGGCACACGCGCAACTTGTACGAGCGTTGACGCGCTTCTAAGCTTGTATAAGCGCGAGCCGTCAGAGTCCATGTTGATACCGACACGATGTCACAACTGGTTCGAGCGAACACGCCGAAATATGCCCGTTTACGCGAGTCCGGTTTTTTGAAGCGCGCGTGTAAGCGCGTATGCTGTAACGACCGTACTTCGAAACATCACCGACATAGTAAAAACAGAATAGTAGGATAGCTTCATACAAATCGGCCGCCGCCGCCACGCTGGTTTGAATGTATGCGTGAGTCGCCGGGGCGCCGTGTACGCACGCACTTTTCACGCACACAATCTCACGAGCGCGGCAAGCTCGGCGAAGGGATGCGCCGCGCGTCTGATCGCGCGCATTCATGTAGGTACTACACTGCTCGCCCGCTCGAATTGTTTATGTACATTCAGTTTTGTAATAAACGTTATTAATATTATACAATGTGTTAAACGACAGTAAATTAAACTTGTTACATTTTTCTCGCTATAAAGAGCATTTAGATGGTTATATAACGCTTAGCTAGTCAGTAGGTATTTGAAAAAAAATATATGCAAGCATAAATTCTGTAGTATTCAGCGCAATCACTTAAATAAAACGGCGAAAAAGCGCGCGCGCCGACAAAGCCGGCGCCGCGGTGTAAACACGTGACAACTCGTGCGTCAACGCAAGAGTAGGCAATTAACTCGCCGAGCGGCCTTAGCTAGCTTACTATTCTGTTTTTACTATGTCACCGATGTACACCGTGGATTTAAATCTGATGTTCTCTGCGTAGCAATCTGTTAGTCTCTCCACTTTAATTAAATTTAGTATTACCTCAAAATAATATTAGCTAACTAATAAATAAAGCTGAAGAGTTTATTTGTTTATTTGGTTGAACGCGCTTATCTCAGGAACTACTGGTCCGATTTGAAAAATTCTTTCACTGTCAGATAGCCCATTTATTAAGAAAGGCTATAGACTATAAAACGTAGCTTTAAATAAAGTGGGTGTAACCGCGGGCTCATATAGTATTTCTATAAAGCAAATATATCATTAACCCGTATATTAATGAGTCTCATAAAATAATCCCTTCTTATATCCTTGTTTATTATATAATATGCAGTACAGACTATTACATTAATAACCGTGTCAAACGATATAGTTTACTTGACTATTACAGTGATAGTGTATAAAATATCCTATTAGTATTCTAGTAGAGACGTCTCATAACCAAGCTTCAGACATCATTTTAAATAATAGTGTCGAGTTATATAAGTAAATGTTTCACATTAGCTAGTCTTACGATTTGCTGAATTTAGGTCGCATTATTTGAAGTTGTGTTGTTCAAGATTATATGCAGACAATGTTATTATAAGAGATGTTTATAGGGCGAACGCTTTGTGTGACAGTTTGGAGGTAAATCAGATTAACATTTAACATTTACAATATTATTTTCGCTCATCAGTCCATCTCACTTGCCGTTACTTTTTTACATTTCTTCTGTTGAGATCCTAATAGTAAGAGTGTTTCATGGCGTATAAGGTGTCTTATTAAATGTCAAATTAAAATGTCAAATCCATAAATATTTTTATAACCATGTGCCGAGGAGAACTCTTCAAACATTCTACCAATGGCCACAAAGAAAACCCAGATTCAGAACAATGAATCATGGATCACAAAAAGAACTTTCGAACCCGTTACAAGCAAATATAACTTAGGGCCTACATGTTCCAAAGTAAAACAAAAATTTTAATAACTACTTTCTAGAAGCAGTCTTACGTGAAGTTGATCGTATTATATACAAAAACCAGCACCAAAGCATTCATCAATCAAAAATCTTGAAGCAAAACGTATTACACAAATCATTAGTACATTTCCATGCATCGATAAATCCTCCATTGAGATCATTTAACTATTGAATACGTCGTTCACGAACGTGTTTGTTCTCGTCTCGGTATCGCTTGGTAAATGGATATTAAGACATCTGTGGGCGACAAATTACCTATTCTATCTATCATCTTGTACTGTCGAAGTATTTGTTGGCGTTCCGTAAGTATTGACGTGTATAGTTTCAATGTTTTGGGTGGTAGTATGCGCTGTTTGGTTTAAGTTGTTTTTTTAGTTGTTTTGGATTAATGATTTGTTTGATTTAACTTAATTTAATTATCTTTTAATTTATCATTGACTCACTGACACTGCGATTAAGGATGTAAGTTTGATGCGGACACTATACACAATAACTTAATCAGAGAGTTACGTAACTTTCATGCTGATTATTAAAGCGTTTAGGAGTACTTACCGCCCAATGTCTGTCAATTCCGTTCAACACAACATAAAATCAGTCCTAAGAAGTTAATACGTGTAAGCTATGTTGCTGTCTAACTTTTCTGCCTGCTTCCTGTGAATAAACTACCGCTTAGTCAAACTAGTGATTCTGCATGCGTACTTAAGCACACATATGAGTATTGAAAATTTCGTCATTTAAAAAATAAGGAAGATCTGGAGGCATTCGGATTGACTATGGGTTACGATAACGCAAGAAATTGGTTGTACGATATTTAAAAGTAACTTTTTTATTTTATTTATAGACTCACGCCTGTATCCCAGAAGGGGTAGGCAGAGGTGTAATATTACACCCACATTTCGCTAGGAATTTTTAGGTCCCACGTAATGGGGGGCGAGCCTATTGCCGTACTGGGCACATTACCAGACTCCGGGCTGCTACTGAGAATTTCCTAACAGAAAAACCCAATAACACTTTGCCCGACCCGGGAATGAACCCGAGACCTCCCAATCCCACGCGCACATTTTTGCCGCGAGACCAACGAGGCAGTCAAAAGTACCAAATTATCTGCACCTACATCTAAAAATATTTTCCCTGCATAGTGACGAAATGTGTGTGTAATATATTGTCTTCTAAAAACTGACAGGTATAAATGTATGCGCTGAACTAGCTAATGACACTCATTAATCAGGATATGTAAGTACTGAACCCTACCACAATCCCCATCATCAGTTTCTTTTCTCACCTTGTTCTCGTGAAATATTTTCGAGAATCAGTGATTGATGTGCACTTGACGCGTCGTAGACTAATGCTTACAGAGAAGATTGATCTGTCCCTGCGGTATAAGGGACATGTTTCGTATCCACTATTATATATAATTTAAAACGAAACGATGGTAGGGGATTATTTGGACTGATGAATGTGAGTTTTATTGCTTTTAAAGTTTATTTTCATTTTCTGGTTATTATCTTTTGTTATAACATTTTTGTTCTGTATGGAATTCCGTGTTAACGTATGTTTAATTTACGCGAGTGATAAATCATTAGTCTTTTATGAATCCTTAATAATTGTACGATGGGACATTCCTATCGTCATTTAATGGTTAAGCTTTCAATCTATGGCCGTTTGGCTATGGCTGTTTATGGAATTCCGTGTTATCGTATGTTTAATTCGTGATTGAAATATTTTCGAGAATCAGTTATTGATGTGCACTTGACGCGTCGTAGACTAATGCTTACAGAGAAGATTGATCTGTCCCCGCGGTATAAGGGACATATTTCGTATCCACTATTATATATAATTTAAAACGAAACGATGGTAGGGGATTATTTGGACTGATGAATGTGAGTTTTATTGCTTTTAAAGTTTATTTTCATTTTCTGGTTATTATCTTTTGTTATACCTAAAATTTTTGTTCTGTATGGAATTCCGTGTTAACGTATGTTTAATTTACGCGAGTGATAAATCATTAGTCTTTTATGAATCCTTTGTTTGTGAGGATGGTAATCAAATTGTACGATGTTACATTCCTATCGTCATTTAATGGTTAAGCTTTCAATCTATGGCCGTTTGGCTATGGCTGTTTATGGAATTCCGTGTTAACGTATGTTTAATTTACGCGAGTGATAAATCATTAGTCTTTTATGAATCCTTTGTTTGTGAGGATGGTAATGAAATTGTACGATGGGACATTCCTATCGCCATTTAATGGTTAAGCTTTCAATCTATGGCCGTGTGCAGCGTGCGTTCTGTATTCTTAGGCTGGTTTCAGAGTCACGCCGGCGAGCGGCGCTGTCCAGACGCGCGCGCTTAGAATTACACTAGTTTAATAATAGCGTGCGTTACGCAGTTCAAACGCGCCGCGAGTGAGACGCGCGCCGTCGGCCGGCGCTGCCGAAGCTTCATACATTGCAAAGAGAAACGCGAACTCGTTTCACAGTGGTCCGCGCGCCAAACGCGCTGTTTGACCGACGCCGGCCACCGGCGCCGGTCCAAAACAAAACGCCTCCAACTATATATAGTTGGAGGCGTTTTGTTTTGGATATTGGGACAAAGCCTATACGGCTTAGGCCCAACTATGTCCCTTTAGTGAGTTTTCAGGTGGTTAAGAAAAATTAGAACGTAATTAGAATAGTTTTGCAGATAAAAGGATGTTCAAGTTTGTTTGAAACAAGTAGTATTAATTCACACTATTTGTTCATACTATTTGCCTCCGTGGTCCTGTGGATAGCGTATGCAACTACTGATCGGAGGTCCCGGGTTCGATTCCCAGGTCGGGCAAAAGTGTTACTGGGTTTTTCCGAATTCTCAGTAACAGCACGGAGTCTGGTGAAGTGCCCGGTGACGGCAATAGGCTCGCCTCCTATTACGTGGGACCTAACAATTCATGGCGAAATCTAGGTGTAATATTACACCTCTGCCTACCCCTTCGGGGATACAGGCGTGAGTCTATAAATTAAATACATATATTTGTTTCATTGTTTATGATTTTATTAAAATTGTAGCGTTGACATTTTCATTTATTTGTTCGTTAGCCGCTATGGTGAATACTGTTATATTAAAATATGTAGACACAAGTTGCGAGCTGAGATTTTAATAAATATATTGCCTTTTATTATTTTGACGAAATGTAGATGTATATATAAAGTAATTACGAATTTCCTGATGCCGATAAATATTCGTAATTATGTTTTTAACAAAATTGAATTTGGATCTTTGTACACATACAATTTAAAACAAAAAATCTTATAGCTTAAATTCTTAACGCCTTTGAGATAGTAAATTGATCACGTTATTGATATTCCAGCAAAAACTTTGTAAAATAAATGGATATGTATTTTAAATATTTTTTATAATATTTTAAATCTTCTTATCGCTACTAATAGGTACTATAAATACAAAAATGTGTTTATAAATCAGTTAAATCATTATCAGCCTAGCGCTGTACCGTAACTTCAACACAATTTAGCAAACTGTTGTTACGAAAATAATATTTTAGTCTTTGTCATAATGTTACATATTATCAGGCTACCATGTTGCATATTATACCGCTTGTCAAGCCGCAGATTAAACCTAGTAATAAATATCACCAATAAACCAATTAAATAAACCTAAAAACATGATCACTCTCCCAAAATTTCGTCGTAAAGTAAATCCTGAACATACTTACTAAGATTACATCTCGCTCTATCATATTTCAGGGTAGGCAGTAAACGCAAAGTCATCCTAAAACGTTCATGGGCAATATTCATCTGAGGCTTTTATCTAGATTGCTACTGGACTGGCCAATTACTCCTAATTTTATAGTGAATAATTGAGGGCAGAAAGGAGAGCTTTCTTTCTTTTATCGGCCAAGTAAAATGGTGTAAGGGGCTGTTGAGGTTTTGTAAATGTGAGTTGTAGTGCCTTTTTTACTTAGTGACATAATTTGTTCTGATTAAACGGGGTTTTGTTTTGCAAACGCAGAGATATTCACTGAAATAAATTACTGTTTTACGTTACATTTTTAAGTGTAAGTGTGCATAATAGAAACTATTTCTTTGGGTTGGAACAAGTCTTTGTTGAGGTATAAACTCCAAATGTTTTGTAAACCTATCAAAGGATGTGTATATACTGTAATTGTCAAATGAAAATACTTTTTTTACAACTTTGTTCACATGGTCAATAATGATAACCATGCCAGATTGATTTTACGGACCCATGTTTCTGAGGATGTATGGTCTGTCTAAGGATGGACAGTCGGCCATACTGTCGGTTTCTAAATGGTTTTTTCGTTTATTTTCTTCCTGTTATAGTAAAAATAAGAAACTTTTAAACAGCATGTAACTGGAATGATTACAGCACTTGTTATTGAGTGCATTAATAACACAAAATGTCATTTTCCCATTTCATTCTGTGGGTGTCGACATTTTTTTTTTGTTTACTACGGTGGAAACTCTCCTTAAGAGCCATCTCAACTCGACCGGACTTGGGACTGGCGGAAGAGGTGTGTGGCTCTCCCCTATCGTTATAGGGGAGAGCCACACACCTCTCACCTCTCACCTCTCACCGCGGCGGTTTTATTGGGTATGCCCCGTTGGGCATACCCAATAAAACCGCCGCGGTGTCCTTACGGGTCCCGTGTAGTGGCGGGGTAATGCGATTCGTGGATAGCATAAGTTTCTGTGACCGCGCCCGGGAATGGCCCGCCGTTGGCCCTAACCACGGTAACTGAGCTCCCCCACCATGACAAGGTGGAGATCCCCTTAAGGTTAGGGTCGTAAGAGGCGACTAAGAAAAATAGATGAAGCAATTAGAATATTTGCGAAGAGCCCATCTCTTTGATATTGGTTTGATATCATAATTCGATATCAAACCCAGACGGGTTTGATATTTTTATATTCTCTCGCTGGCCACACAGCCAGTCAAAGTACCAAAAGAAGCTAAATCCTCTTATTCACTTTATTTATTTTATTTATTTATTTTTATTTATTTATTTATTTGTTTCACAAGCAAGCATAACAAAATTATGTACACAGTTTATTTCACATTTATCACAGTGCTACTGTGATATAAATAAGAAGAGGCTTAAGTCCAGCATCACTATATTTTTCTTCATAATCGATCAACCGTAAAATGTCCCACAAATCTGTTCAACACTATAAACACTATTGGTTTTGTGGGTGAAACTTAATTCGTTTGATCACCTAATTAATTTAACCGGATATAATTTTATTGGCGATTAAAATCGGCACTTGATATTGTATTAATTCATATCATAATAGTTCCTACTGACGGTTCTATTTATACCGTAGCCATGAGTTATGGTACATGGTATTTATACTATAGTAGCAAGTTTAAGAAAATACATTTAAACGACTCTCTGAAAGAAAGATCCCAGTATCGACGGTGTCATTGGAGCTCATTCTTTGAGGTACTGATATTGCTTTTTGTATGTATGTATCATACACATATTCATATAGCTTTATATAGCTATACATTAATACTTATTGGTGGAGGGATCGATACAAAAAAAGTTCATCTAACTGTGTGAGTGTTTATGGTGTTGAACAAATTTGTGGAAATCTAACGATTTTGACATTACTTGACTTTAGCAACGCGTTTAACACCGTGGATTTTCAGATCATACTGGCCATTTTACGCTCTCTTAACGTATCTCCATCGGCAATTGGCTGGTTTCGTAGTTACCTGATTGGTCGCCGGCAACGTATACACATAGAAGACTCTTATTCCTCTTGGTCTTACACTAATGCCGGTGTACCGCAGGGTGGCGTGCTATATCCTTTACTCTTCGCCATATTTATAAACTCCATCTCAAATCAACTACTTTCATCCTACCACCTTTATGCAGATGATTTACAGATTTACACGCAAGCTCCTATAACTAAGTTGGCAGAAGCCTGTGTTACTATTAACACAGACTTAGAACGTATCTGCGAATGGACCAAGAGATATGGACTGATAGTTAACATTAATAAAACTCAATTAATTATTATCGGCAGCCTTAAAATGGTTTCTAAAATTAACTGGGTTGATCTTCCACGAATCAGATTTGATGGAAAAGATCTTCCTTTTCGCAAATTTGTAAAGAATCTGGGCATTTACATTGACGAAACCATGTCCTGGAGACCACAACTAAAAGAAATGAGTCGTAAATTATTCGCATCAGCAGGATCCTTGCGTAGGCTACGCAACTTTCTTCCAACTGCCACTAAAGTTGCAATTGCCCAATCTTTGCTTCTGCCCATTGTTGACTATGCTGACGTCAGCTATCTTGATCTCACTGAAGAGCAGCTAGATAAACTTGAGCGTCTCCAAAACTTTTGCATACGATTTATATTTGGACTGCGCAAATATGATCACGTTTCAGATTTTCGCAATAAACTCAAGTGGCTTCCAATTCGTCTTCGCAGGAATACTCACATTCTAACATTATTGTACAATGTTCTATTTAATCCTAGTACTCCCTCCTATCTTAAAGAACTTTTTGTGTTCGTTCATGACACACATGTGAAATCCTCGAGGTCATCTGAGGATCTAACACTGAGGATGCCAAAGCATTCCACCAATTACTTTTCGAAATCGTTCACTGCTCAAGCTGTGCGTCTGTGGAATGCTTTACCCCTGGAGATTCGAAAAGCAAAATCGTTTAATATCTTCAAAACTTTGATCAGAAATCACTATCTTATTTAAATTGATGATTTTCTTGTTACATTAGCCATATTTACTCCATCTGTATTGTCTGTCTTGACTGTCTCCTATATTTCTATAATGTATGTAAGTATATTTTATATTTGTATTTTATATTATGTAATATTATATACTTAGTTGTATTTTATTTATGTACGTTTATTTATCGAATTATAATTTATATATGTATGTATGTATATAGTATCTAAGATTTTCGTTATTTTTAGCAACTACACCACCGCTCCACATTTTTGCTCATATCATTCCTGTCCACCTCAAGGTTGCCTGAAAGAGATCGCCCTAGGCGATAAGGCCGCCGATTGTACGTTATCGTAGTTTTAAGTGTCTTTACAAAATATGTACTGTTTAATGCTATGTTGGTGTGCAATAAAGCGTATATCTATCTATCTAACTATACTTTACTGAAGATTTTTTTTTATATTGAGTTTTACTATTGATAGATTTTTTTTATATTGAGTAGTGAGACTTTCTGTGCATCATAAGCAGAGGCAGGAATAACGGCAGTTTTACTTCATCTTGCTATCCCGTTATCCCAGATGCATCCATGATTTTCACCTTGGCGCCTTGAATCCACTTTCTAATCTCATCATGGTTTGATAGAATATTCGCTTATACGCAGTTCTCATTTAAAAATACGTAATTTTTTCCTACAAGGATGAACCAGGATGTCAACCATTAAAATATACTAATATTTCAATGAGCCTTATGTGTAGAAATTTCTTGTAAACCTGGTCTATATAGAATCAACTTGGCAACAGGTATACAAGCATACTGTTGTATAACTGAGAAAACCGCAATTAAATTTTGACAAAATTTTGTAAGTTTATTCTTTGTCTTGTCCATGACTGACTCCGTGGTCCAGTGGATAGCGTATGCGACTGCTGATCGGAGATCCCGGGTTCGATTCCCGGGTCGGGCAAAAGTGTTACTGGGTTTTGCCGAATTCTCAGTAGCAGCACGAAGTCTGGTGATGTGCCCGGTAACGGCAATAGGCTCGCCCCCTATTACGTGAGACCTAAAAATTCATGGCGAAATGCGAATGTAATATTATACCTCTGCCTACCGCTTCGGGGATTACAGGCGTGAGTCTATAAAAAAAAGTTCTCCAGCAAGAAATGTGTTATGACGACAATGAAGCCTTATAAGAAACCTTACGATACAACGCAAATTCTTTACTATACCTCTATAACTAACTATAACCTCACTAATTTTGGTCTTAGTAAGATTAACGCTACGGTAACCGAGTAATAAATAAAGGTCAATACCTACTACTATCTTGTTTCTCAAGGTCACTTTTGAATTAACTCTTGTGTGGATCGGTGGCGATAATCTCACACACAATAATAAATATACCATCTCCTGGCGAAAAGTAAAATTTGAATTGGAATATAAATAACTCTGCAAAATATCAATGAATGAAAATATGTTATCTGATACAAAGCTCAGTAAAAGTGGCCGTAAGATATCAGCTCTAGTTACATGTCACAAATGTAAAAATTCAGTTGATATAAAAACGACTGCATCGTGTTCGGGTTGTAAGAACAGATATGAGTTGAATTGTGATGGCTACACGGAAGAATTATATAACAGAATGAAATCCGAATCTAAAAAAAAATTGGAAATGCAAGACATGTATTAAGAAAATTGTGAAAACCAGTGACATTTCCAATGTAACAATGAGAAAAAAGCAGAACGCTATTGAAAAATCTCAAGGTGCGAAAATAACTTGTAAACAAACCCCGCTTATCACAACGCCGTCATTGTCTTCATCATTGATATTGGACTTCCACATACTATCTGATTGTGAGGTATCAGATAAGTCATTTATTACACCTAATAAATTTTCTAAGTGTTGATGGCACAGTTACAGATCTGCTATCGGCGGTAGAAATGAAAGACACAATATCTCAATTAACGTGTAAACTCCTCAGCACGGAAAATGAGTTAGAAAATTGCATTTTAGATAATAATGAACTGAAAGGACAAATTGTTAAGTTGAATACAGAGATAGAGGTATTAAAAATATATGTCATTCCACGCCACTTTTACCGAACAGTCCAAGAAAAAGTATTACAAAGAGAATTTAATCATTACAACAGTTCTCCACCCCTACAACTTCACCTACAAAGACCGGTAACGACACGAAGAATGCAAAAGTGATTTCCGCCTTGCAACAGGATATTATTCGGCTGCAACAGCAATTGTGCGAGGCTGAAGCTGATATGATCAATCAATAAATTATATTATAGATTGTAATGACTAAAGCGATAAGTAATTATGTCCTCGTGAAATAAAAAATACATATTGAGTAGTAAACCAAGCTTAAAATCACATATTAATAATAAAATTGAACCGATAAAAGGGACTATCCCGTACTATTTCCAGCGTATTACAAGAACTTCTTTGAAACATAGCAGCCCTAAATTTAGTGTTGAAAAAGACCCGGGAACAATTCCATATTATTTTCCTGTGGCGATTAGAGATAGTGAGTTTTTCGAGTCTAGTTTAAGTACAGCTACACCAAATTAATTCAAAATTATTCACCAAAACATTGCAAGTTTACTATCCAAGCAAGAATTACTAGAACTAACTTTGAACGAACTAAAATTTAAAAACGACGAGCCAAATGTTTTTTGTCTTTCTGAAACATTTATAAAAAAGGGATATGAAAGATATATAAAAAAATTATAATTACGACATGGCGGTTAATTTCTGAAGAGATAAGCAAAGAGGCGGTACCTGCATTTTAGTGAAAAAGGGTCTTACATTTAAAGAATTATTATTTTTAAGAAATTATGCCCTTCAAAATATATTTGAAGCATGTGGGATAGAAATTATTTTCCATAAGTTAATAATAATTAGTCTTTACAGAACCCTCCAGTCTGATCCTAAACAGTTTTTACTAAAACTTAATAATCTTTTGCACGATCTCAGCCTAAGATATAAATCCAAAATGAATGTAGTTATAACGGGGGACTTTAATATAAATACTTAAAAAAAGGTAGTATTACGAACGAGCTACAAGATATCTGCTATAATTATAGTATGAAAATTCACATTAATGAGCCTACATGTAAATCGTCATGCATAGACCATATCTTAAGCAATGTACCAAATGCAACTTCGTCAGTTCTGCCCCTCCATTTGTCTGATCATGAAACTGCGCAATTGTTAAGCATTCCGATAAAGAAAAAAATACCGATAGCTATCTATTATATTTATAAAAGGGACTACAACTTATACAATAGGAGAAAGTTTAGAGAATGTTTAAAAAAATTAAATTGGTCTAACATATAATCAGAGACCGATATGAATGTAGCGTTTATTGAATTCGACGAGCTGTTTTGTTTGTTCTATAACCTTTGTTTCCCTAAAGTTAGAGTAAAAGTGAATTTAAATAAAAAAGATAGACAAAATTGAATTATACACAATAAAATTCAATATATCACGTATTCAAAACTACTAAAACAATGTATTTTATTTTATTTTTTATTTTTAAAACTTCTTGCACAATATGATAAAGTGATGTACAAAGGCGGACTTAATGCCTGTGGCATTCTCTGCCAGTCAACCTTTGGGTGGTGCAGAGACAATTCAAGGTAGGTGCGCAAGAGAGCCGTAATGTGAGAGCAAAACCACTTATAGCTATGACTAAACATACAATGAGTAATAACTGAAAATATAATATATACCTAAATATCACAATATGTATTAATATATATATATATATACATACATACATATCGTCACGCCTTTTATATATTTCTACACCCACTTTTCGCCAGATATACTTTAGTCCCACGTAATAAGGGGCGAGCCTATTGCCGTACCGGGCACATTTCCAGACTCCGTGCTGCTACTGAGAATTTCGTGACAGAAAAACCCAATAACACTGCCCGACCCAGGAATCGAACCCGGGACCTCCCGATCCCACGCGCACATTTATGCCGCGAGACCAACGAGGTCGTCATATAGGGTTTGATGTCGAGTTTTCCGTTTTTTTTTTTTGTAGTAATAGCAAACGAGCAAACGGATTGCCTGATGGTAAGCAATACCGCCGTCCATGGACACAACACAACAGTAGTTACAAGTGCGTTGCCGCCTCTTAGGATCGGGAAGAGGGATAGGATAGGGAGTGGGATAAAGGAGAAGGAATAGGGGATAGGGCCTCCGGCACTCTCACTCACCGAACGAAACGCAACAGTTTAGGTACTGTTACTTTACGTCGATTTTCTGTCAGAGGGTAGTACTTCCCCGGTCGAGCCAGCCCATTCATGCTGAAATCAGCAAGGCTCTACTACCTGTAAAAATATCGTAACAAATTTAAATAATAATTTCTTAGCTACTGGATTGTTCTTTGATTTGTCAAAAGCTTTCGACCTGGTCTCACATCAGACATTGATAGGCAAACTTCAGAATCTTGGGATCAGAGGACACGTATTACAGTGGTTTTCGTCTTATTTAAGTAACAGACAACAATGCGTTATAGTTAATAAAATAGATCATAATGGGATTTGGTATCTTACTCTTCTCCATACACCTGTAATAGATGCGGCGTTCCTCAGGGAAGCGTTCTAGGCCCAGTACTATTCCTGCTTTACATTAATAACATAATAACTACAACAAACCACAAAACCATTTTGTTCGCTGATGACATATCCATTAATGTGACATCTCATAAAAAAATTAATACTATTACCGACCATGGAAATGACATTAATAATACAATAAATAAATTAGTTAATTGGCTTGACATTAATAATTTAAAAATTAATCTTTATAAATCTGTATTTATACAATTTAATAAATCTTACAATAGTAATCTAAATATCAAATTAAATATACCAAAACTTGAAGAAGTCACGCATACAAAATTCCTAGGCGTAACCCTGGATGAAAATTTAAATTGAAAAGCACTCGTGGAATATGTATCAAGTAGAATTAATAGATTTGTGTATGCACTCAAACAAATAAAAAATGTTATAAATATAAAAACGGCAATTACATGCTACCACGCTTATGTCGTATAAATAAATAAATGTGGGGTAATAGCACTGATAAAAACAGAGCATTTGTAGCACAAAAAAAATGCATTAGAGCCATGTGTGGATTACAACCCGATGAATCATGTCGCCAAATATTTAAAAAGCTTGGTTTACTGCCACTACCTTCTCTCTATTTAAATGAAACTTGTGTGTTTGTAAAGAAATATAAACAATTCTTTAAGACGGCAAATGATGTTAATCCAAGGTTTAGACGTGATCCACACAGACTTGCACTTAATGATATTGCAAAGTTGTCAAAATATAATAAAAGTTGTCTAGTGATGTGTGTACGCGTATTAAATAATATACCTTATCATCTTAAATTATTAAATATTCGATTGTTCAAAATACACCTGCATAAATGACTTAATGAAAATAATTTTTACAGTGTCAAAGATTTTATTGATAAAAATGTTTAATTTTGTGTTTGAATGTACCTATGTCTACAAATTGCATGCTATGTTAAGCAAAACATGTGTAACAAACAGAATATCTGTAACATCTTTTTATACCATGTTTTATGCAAATAAATATATTTATTAATATTATAAATAATTACATTTGAGCAGAAATACTAGGAATACTACTATGCAGCAATACCACAGAATAGATAGTTCTTACGAACAGAAGCACCACTTCGCAAACCAATTTAAAGAAATGGCGACTCTTGCTACTAAGCAAGAAAGTACAATTCAGCTCGCATGAGCTATTCAGTACCTAACAAGATATTGACCTAACTGTTCCCGCTCTTTTCTAACACATAACGCTGTCGCTGTCTGGCGCGGAGCGGTGCGCTAGGGTTGTCGACTTGCCGCTGCTACTATAATATTTATTCATCGTCTATCTACCTACTTGACCACGTACCTAATAATAAATATTTATACTATAAGTATCCTATCCCACTATTTGAGCTCGTAGAACGAAAACCACAAAAATTCTGGTGGTTTACATTTTCACTATACTAATTCTTAGTTATTTCCTAAACGCGTAGACCGATTTACATGACTCAAACAGATAAAATGGTTTTTGAACTAGACCTTTAATTTGACACCATAATCGTTGAGATATCTCAACAAATAAAAAGTACAATTTTCAAGTTGCTCTCGTAAAATAAATAAAATCAAAATTTCAAGTTGCTTCCGACACACATCCGTTAAATTAGCAATACTTCGCACCAGACTTGTGATGTGAACATTTTTGTTGTTCACTATTAAAATTCACGTTATTAGCTAGCCCTGCGCGCGAGCGGTGACGACGCGGCGTGGAAGCCGCGCCAAAGTGTAGGCACTTACCGCTGTAGGTACGGCCGAGTGAAGGAGGCCTGGTAATACGCTTATTAAATTGTAAAAGGAATACTCTTTCTCAATAAATTAATGTAAATTAGTATAATTACCGCAAGCTTTATAGTTTGGATAGTAAAAAATTACAGCCCGGACGCCTAGCCTCTCTTTTTATGCAGTAAAGAATAGTAAATGAGAAGGGATACTAGGTTTGTAGAGGTTAAAAACAGATAAATATATAAACCCAAAACATTAGCATCGTAACTGGCCATTTACAAGCTAAAAAAATTTACGATAACAAAGAGAATTGAATCAAAACTCAAATCTTATTATTCAAAACTACGAGTATAGTCCCTCTCGTTCATTTGCCAAAATTTTCCATCGTAAACTGAATACAATACCAAAAGTTGAAACTACTACGAGTAGAGAGTCATACATGGGGATATATGACTTTTCCTACAGGCGTTCGTGACTGCGACAAGCATAAGCCAGTAATTTGAGTTTCCTCTGAGAACTCAAACAAGTTATTTTAATACCGCTTATAACAGTGCCATAAAAACGCTAATTCAAATACATCGCTATAACTCAAAATTTAATATTTCAACCCACCACAGAACCAAACTTCCAGCGAAGTATCCCGTTCCATACCTTAAAACAATTTACGACACTCCCTAATTGACGTAAATTTTAAACAAAAACACTCTGCGCATTAAAAATACAACATCCTTCACATCTCTAGAGAGAGGGAGAATAGGGTGGGTGAACAAACATAGGAAGAGGTGGGGGGGGGAGGTAAAAGGAGGCAGTCTTCATAAGAGGATTAAACACGGTAATAAGGTCTGCATCCAACACACTTGACCGGGTCAAGTAGGGTTTACCGGTACTAACTATACGTTTCTGAAGTCTTTTTCAGACGTTACGTTTGTGTTATGATATTGGGTAAAGGAATGCCAGTAACAAATGATTGGGTGAATGACCCTGTAATGTATTCGAGATTTTCGTTTGATGTTTTCAATCTTTTTAACAAATTATGTTATTTTATTATAGCTGGCATTTCTTTTGAATTAATTTGGCAAAATTTATTATGGAAATTGTCTAGTAAGTTCGTCCTACAAAAAAGGTATTAGTTTATCTTAAAATAAAAGCAATTTATGTTATTTTTCCTTTAAAGGTGTTCTTTAAGCAGCTTATTTCGTGTTACATGGTTATTTGCCGTGTGGTTGATGGCATAGAATACAAGTGTCACCACCCCCTATCTTACCGTGGGTGTCGTAAGAGGCGACTAAGGGATAACACGATGCAAATACCATCTTTGCGTAGAGATGGAAAACTCGACATCAAACCCTATACGACTGCCTCGTTGGTCTCGCGGCATAAATGTGCGCGTGGGATCGGGAGGTCCCGGGTTCGATTCCTGGGTCGGGCAGTGTTATTGGGTTTTTCTGTCACGAAATTCTCAGTAGCAGCACGGAGTCTGGAAATGTGCCCGGTACGGCAATAGGCTCGCCCCTTATTACGTGGGACTAAAGTATATCTGGCGAAAAGTGGGTGTAGAAATACACCTCTGCCTACCCCTTCGGGGATAAAAGGCGTGACGATATGTATGTATGTATAAATGGTTATTTATGTAACACAAAATAAGCTGCTTAAAGCTGGTTGACGGCATAGAATACAAGTGTCACCACCCCCTATCTTCCCGTGGGTGTCGTAAGAGGCGACTAAGGGATAACACGATGCAAATACCATCTTTGCGTAGAGATGGAAAACTCGACATCAAACCCTATACGACTGCCTCGTTGGTCTCGCGGCGTAAATGTGCGCGTGGGATCGGGAGGTCCCGGGTTCGATTCCTGGGTCGGGCAGTGTTATTGGGTTTTTCTGTCACGAAATTCTCAGTAGCAGCACGGAGTCTGGAAATGTGCCCGGTACGGCAATAGGCTCGCCCCTTATTACGTGGGGCTAAAGTATATCTGGCGAAGAGTGGGTGTAGAAATACAACTCTGCCTACCCCTTCGGGGATAAAAGCCGTGACGATATGTATGTATGTAATAAATGGTTATAATGGAAGACGATGTTGTTAGGGCAAAGGTTATTTTCCTTATATGAGAAATATAGTTGTTATGCGCAATATACCGTTCTCCATTTCCTATTAGAGGACCTGTCATTAAATATGTTAATACCAATTATTTGTAATATCAATTATTTTGCGATTTTAATTCAACTCGTAAAAACTTATCAACACATACTTTAAAAACGCGTTAAGTACAATAATTGTACTTTACGAAAACGTGTGCATTTAAGAATAATGTGTTAACTTTTTTGAATCGTTACATCTCAAAAACGGTGTCTCCTAGGGAAAAATATTTAGCTATTTTTATAGATAATTAATAATTATCTAATCTGCACTTTTTTGAGCAAGTTTCTATGATAAAAAGTACCGTTTTGCTGAAAATCGAAAAAACCGGTTTTGTGACTCCTGTACCCGTGTATTTTTATAGATGTCGGATCAATAAGGATTTTCCAGATTTAAATTATTTATGATGGTCATTTGAACAATCCTAGCGATTTTCATTTGGATGCGAATTATTGTGCCCTCAAATGTCTAAATTTACTTACATTTATTTTACTTATAGTTGTCTACTTCTTCAGTAGGTTATAAAAGCATAATAATTTAACAAAACGAACATTTTACGCTTATTAGTAAATTCACCACCAAATTTACCATAAAGTTCTCGATAAATATGTGAAGTCTGCCAACGCGCTCTACGCCAGCGCGATGGATTATGACCTCATCTGTCTAGTAATGAAAAGGGGCCGAAGCCCAACAGTGGTCCAAGCTATAAAAACTATGATGTTGATAAAACTTTCTAGTAAATTTAATCCATGTTTTGTAACAAGCCCTGTTAAGGCTAATATTCTAGTTTTAACAATGTTCATAAAACAAGACCTAAAACTGCTTGTTTGAAATAGAAATAGTTTTTATGATAAGTCAAATCGATAATATCGGTTTAGTAACGTTTTGTTTAGTCTATTGTAAATTTTGACTATGGTCACACTATGAACACTTCACTACAAATTCACTTCCAGTTCTGATTTTTTTTTTTTTGGACGACACGTTTGGTCTTGCGCTCACACAGTTTGTATTCTTGCGTCTTGAATTTAATTATATTGATCGCCTTTTGGAAAGCACATCCTGGCAGCTTCGCGAATCGTTTTGTGATAAAAGATAAACTTGTAAAATTGAAAATTACAAAAATTGTGTGAATCCGGTGTCGACGTCCACGTGCCATCGTGCCTTGAAGACGTTGCGTTTGCAGCCTAATCGCTAAGTATTTAGATAATTCACCAGCTAATATTGGCCAATTTTAGATCTATGTGTGTTTCTAACTTAGCTCCAAGCCTGACATCCAGTGAAGATTTGGTAAGAAAACTTTATTAATATTGATAGTTGTAATTCACTGTGCAACACAGTACAGTTATGTCTGAGATTTGTTGTGGCTGACAAGGCCTGATGAATATAATCACGCTTCCACCATTCTCTGCAAATAATCCCAGTCCTTTCTAGCAAAACTCTAGACATAATTTTTGGTTGCAGAGCTGTAGTTGAAATTTAGCCGCTGTTGATTGTATCTAAACTGAGATAGGTATTGTATAAGCTTGTATCTGAGCTATATGTCTCATTTGTTAACAGTGTTGTGGTGTTCTCAGGTCAGTATTGTCTAAAATACATAATATTTATTTGTATAAGTTGACCTACATAATTTGAAACACATGTCATACATAACCTGAAAAACAATTTTAGAAACTATTTTGAAATAACTACCTGAAATTGGTAGTTATTTCAAAATAGTGGGTACTATACCTTAATGATCCTATACAAACAGTATAAATATTTCCTAACACAACATTTCATACCTTCATAAATAAGTAAAAATCCTTAATAAAGCTCTCATAAAATCTCGCCCCCATTGTTAATCTATCTCGTTCTTATATCAAAAGAGGAAGATAACAACATTTTCCATTAGAAACAATAAACATTTTTTATTATTCTTATCTGATCTCTTCAGTCTCGTAAGTTAAGACGGATTTTAAGGAAAAAACAAGCTTCAAATTTTCATTTAATTACTTTGTTTAGACTCTGCGCACGATTTTGTCGACAATGAACATTGTAGATTTACATTACTAATTGGGAAATGGACCGACGTTTTCTATAGAAGGTGAATGTTAGGCGAATATTTTCCCTGTTATCTGTGCCTTTGAATAGAGCTTCCCTACTGGTAGCAGTTTCAACTTTTGGTATTGTATTCGGTTTACGATGGCACATTTTAGCGAAATGGACGAGAGGGATTATTGTTTTAGAATAATAAGGTTTGAGTTTTGATTCGAAATTTTCTTTGTTATCTTAAGATGTATTTGCTTGTAAATGGTATGCTTTGATGCTAATGACGCAGGTTTTTCTTCATAGTTTATACTTATATGTTTTTAATATCTACAAACCTATGTAGTGCACCCTTTCATTTAGTCTTCTTTACTGCATATAAAGTGAGACCAGACAACCGAAGCTTCTTTTTATCTGAACTGTAAAGTCTGCAGTAGTTATACTACTTTACGTTAATTTATTGTGAAAGAGTAGTCCCGTCCAGTTATGAAGACCCTTCCACGATGTAATAAGCGTGATATTGCTGCTCAAATGTTATTATTTATATTTATTATCCCTTGTATGTGAATATCGCTACCGAAGCATACAGGAAATCCTAAAGTTGTTTTGAGAAACGAAATAGTAGTAGGTACCTATTCACCTTTCTTAATTACTCGGCAGCCGTAGCGTTAATCTTACTAAGAACACAATTAGTGAGATGTTGTACTAAAGAATTTGCGTTGCATCGTAAGGTATCTTATGAGGCCTATTCTTTGTCGTCATAACATATTTCTAGCAAGTAAATGAATACGTCTTTATACATGAAGAACTGTGGAGAAGCTAATATTCTATCGAACTAATGGTTAGATTTCTAATCTGGTGGAGTGGGTTCAAGCACCGAGGGAAAAATCTTGGATGCAACCGGGATGACGCTAGGACGATGAGATAAGACTAGTTGTTACTTATGTCTCTACTTAGTTATGATGTACAAAATGTCTGACTAAATAGTAGAATATAAAAAAAACTGGTTCATAATATAAATTTATTTACATCGTCTTAATCAAAATGGAATGCCGAGACGATGGTCTCGAGTTCAATTACGAAGTTATGCGTGTATTAAAATGTTAATTATCGCTCCTTAACAATGTGCCCGGCCCCCATGGCAGTAGACCCTATTACATTGGGAACGAAACATAACTAGCGACGTGTGGAAGTGTAATACATCTCTACCTACTCTTGAGGGGATATGACAGAGAAAAAAGCGGGGGAGAAAAGCGTGAAGTTAGTTATGTATACATTGTACGAGAAAAATATCTATCAGCAGTTCGATTAATGAGCCCCAACACACAGTTAATACTACGACCTTCCTTAGAGGATTGTAAGTGTATTTTCTTAGACTTTATTACTATTATATAAATGCTATGAACCATAACTTATGGCCACGGCATAAATAGAACCGTCAGTAGGAACTATTATGACATGAATTAATACAATATCAAGTGCCGATTTTAATCACTTATACCTAATTATATCGGGTTTAATTAATTCGGTGATCAAACGAATTAAGTTTCACCCACAAAACCAAATAGTGTTTATAGTGTTGAACAGATTTGTGGGACATTTTACGTTTGATCGATTATGAAGAAAAATATACTGATGCTAATGATGTAACATTCTTGCAGTCACTGCCGAACTTAAGCTAGTCCTAATTTGCGTGAATAAGAGGAATTGGCATCCTTCATAACATATTTAAACCTGCAATGGAATGTAAAAATAAACAACAGTTGCCTTTTAGCGACATACCTTGCACACCATAACAGGAAACCGAAAACCCTTTGAAACAAACTAGAAAAAGCATCGGAACCGAGAATGGTGTACAAAAATCACATAAACACACAATTTAATCGCATCTATGGTGAAGCTCAACTGGCTTTGATTTTAAATGGCGCTGCACCGTCAACCGTTTGTGCTCGTTTCATTTTGTTTACTGTACCAACCATTTTTGGATGCACATCAATTGTAAAATGTCCGTTTCCACTGTTTCCAACTGAATAAAACGTGTTATTGGCAATGCAACCCCTTTTTTTGTTTGTTTTCCAAATACTAAATGGTCTAGATAAAGTATTGGATTGATGTTTTACAGGTTACCAATGTTTGTTCGTTTTGATTATCTTGTAAAAGGGTATTTTTTTGCTTTATTATTTGAATATTGTGGTAAGTAATTGAAGATTTATTGAAACCGGACATATATGGTTGCAACATATATTTCACGTTTGTGCGACGAGAATAGTGTAACAGTATATCTATATTGTTCTTTTTAAAAGAGTTGAGCATAACATTATGAAATTAAACACTTCCAGTAAATCACTTAGTACATTTTATTTGTTCACTTTTACACTTTGTAGGTATGCACTGATTCACAACTATCAACCACCAAATAGCTTGCGCTAGACATCTTTACTGTTCAGAAGTACCAAAACGATTCCTCTCCGCCTAATTTATCTGACGAGCTAAAATATTCTCCCACTCTAAACGGAAATGACAACTTCATAAGCGATAGCCAACCGCAGCAAATAACGTCCATCACAACCTATTTACAAAATTTCTTGATTAATTGAGTAATAACAATTGAAATTAAATATTTAGATATAATCAATTATTTATTGATTTGTTTATAGATATATTTTTAGCTAGAAATTATACTTTTAATTAATGTGGCTATAACTACTAGTGCCATCTGTTTGTAGCAGTCGAATCGTTTAAAAATGTTTCATAAATACAATTTAATTGTCAAAATCATTACATTCGGCCATCCGGCACCGTGCGATCTCCTGACGCACGGCTATTCATTCAAATAATTGATTAATTACATTATTCAAAATAATTAGATCAAGTGATTAGTTTTATTTATAAACCGAGGCGAATCGGATCAGGGGGCGAATCGGATCAAAATAAGCAATTTGAGAATATTTCTAATTAGGCGTTGACAGAAAACGCAAGCTACTGGCGGCTCACTAGCCACTTCCACCCCGCACCTACTGCCATCGGTAGCGTTTTGATTCGACCAGAATATCAGTGTCAGCGCCGCTCGTCACTGAGTCGCTTTTTGTGTGCGTCGCTAAAATTGGCGCTCATCTAAAACACATGCTTACAATTTTTTTATATAAATTTAAGAATTTGTGTTAAAACTTTGAATTATATAGCTTCAACGGCTTGGGAATATGTCTATTTTAGAAAACCTTTTTAAGTAAGTAAAGTAAGGAAGTTTTTCATTTTTAAACACATTATTATAGGTTAACGTGTAAAACATTTATTTCAAAAGTCTTCAATGTGGGGTGATTCGGATCACGTAATCGGGGGTGAATTGGATCACTTATTAAAAAGGTGTTCTTTTACATTTGAGAATAATTGAGCAATTTTACTCAATTATAGATAGTTCGCACATATAAAAGGTAAACAATAGAGGTAACAAGCAGGGGAATGGACCCCAAAAAAAAATTGCCGCAAACAAAATAGTGGTCTAGGAATGAATTTTAGGTCGGGCTGCTGGGATTTAAAAATTGCGTTACACAAAATTACAAAGGATAGTTTCTCTCTCCAGGGATGTCATTAAAACACGTGGAAGACAATAATGCCAATATTGCTTTTGACTCCACCTCAGTGTAAGATTAATCTTTACGAAAGAGATGCTAAGAAGAAACTTAAAACTGCCGAAAAAGCTGTGAAAAAAAGAGAAACTAACTGATATCAAATAAAATATGGAGAACAAGAATAATAAAAGAACACTTTGTATTTACTGATAAAAGAAGTTCATTCATTCACTATCATGTGAGGAATGGTGCCCCGATAAAAGTGCTGGTCTAGGTGGGAAAGAAGAAGAAATTCATGTGATTTACGTTTTAGTCATTAAAATTGTTCTAATTATTTATTATTTTAATATTTATTTTGATACAAAAGCTTATAATGTTGAAAAAACCTTAATTTTATGTATGATCCTATTCGCCCCGATAATTGGGGCGATTCGGATATTTCTCTCTTTTTGCCTTTTGATCAATATTTTGCACAATTTATGATTTATTCGAGTTTCAAAATGCTTAATGCGTAGCTAACTAATTAATGATTACCGTTTTGTCAATTAAAGTTACATATATTACACCTTAGTATGATTTTTATGTCCTCAAATAAAAAGTGATCCGATTCGCCTCGGTCTACTACTAAATGAGTTACAATTATTATTATGTATTCTATTCATTTTTACTCAACACACTATTACTCAATCATTTATAGTAAATAAAGTATAATATATAATGTAAATGAATTACAAAAAAATATACTTTATTAAATTCGTATTCTAAATTAATTACGATAAAATATACTTAATTAATCATTATATTTGGCCATTAGTGACCCTCGGATTAAAATTTGTTTGTATCACATTACCTAGTATATTATTTTATATTATATAATGTATTTTATGTTTTTTATTACATTATTATATTATATCTATCTGCAGATTTTTGTTTTTATTTTTAATTAAATTATTGATTGCTGTATGATATAATTCTGACTGACATTTCTTAAATTGTATTATGATTATATGTTATTTATTAATTTAAGGATCAAAAAGAAAAATGTATTGTTACCTATTATTAATGTTTTGTAATATTTGTACACCATATATGGTCAAACATGTTGATTCTTTTTATTATTTATGATCTATAATAAGCATCTGAACAATGTTTTATTATGAACCCACACATGTTTTAGCAAATAAATATATTTTTATCTTTAAAAAATATTGCGGTTACTATTAATATTGCTTTCCGATGAGGAACTACTGCTACCATTAGACGAACTACTCTATGGAATAAGGTAGTCCAGTCTTTTATCTGGATTATTCGTCTTTATAGTAGACACGCTAAATACAGGACTACGTGTTCATTTTTTTATATTACTTACTGTACCTTCGTGATTTAGGGAACCAGAAGACAGATTGAATTGACTCAGTTGTTTTAGAAATATCTAGATGTCCAGCCCTAGCAGCTCTTGGAATAACTAGTCTACTCCAACTAATGTCATCTCCAACTTTCCTATAAGGCCTTTGGTTTTTGACAATATAATTTTCTTAATATCGCTTCGATAAATTACTAAGCTTCTGAGCGCGAAACAAGAGGTTCTAATTTACAATTTTCATTACTATGGCCTACTCTATTACATTTAGGACACGTAACAACAGGCTTCAGACATTTATAAAAAATATGTCCTTTCTCGCGACAATTAAAACAAGTGTATGAGCTGTCGTTAGAGTTAGAATCAGAAAAATTCTCCGATATATAACGTTGAGAGCTATGAAAATTCAATAAGTCTTCAGGCTCGTTACAATTTAACGCTTGAGCACCATTCCTAACGGACTTATCGTATATGCCATGGATTATACAATTAACTGCTTTCTTACCACTAATTTCACATCTGTTCTACAGTATTAACTTATCATACAAATATTCACGCAACTCTCATCACTCTTTGTTGTACGAGTGAACATTTCTTCTAGAAGGTCGACTTCTATATATATATATATATAATTCTATATATAATCTTCTAAAATCTTCTATATATAATTTTGCTCATTCGGGAACGCTTTATTTAGCTTTGTTTGCCACTCTAACCAACTAAAGACTACACTTGGAAGGGCTTCAAACCACTTTTTAGCGAGACCAGTAAGTTTCTGTAGAGCAAAATGTATGGTCTGCTTCTCGTTCCACTCGTACATTGTAGCGCACTCATTGACTTTTATAATCCAACTATCAACATTTTGAGATTTGCTTGAGAGTTCGAACTCCGGCAAAAGTACCTCTTTAGTGGACCAGCCGGAAGTTTTCCTATGATTCTTCCTTCTGGAGTTACTAGAAATGCCTGATGAAGAGCTTGCACATGAAGAGGTTGATGTAGACCTTTTACGCTTCCTCTTTGATCGTGCCTTTGAACGCTTGGATCTAGTGTCTGCATTTCCGGAGCGTGAACCATTCCTGTTTCCGTTTGATCAGCGGGAGAGGTTCCTCTTCTGGAGTACTAGCACCCTCCGGCTCCATATGCTCAAAATAAATTCATACGGTTATTTTAGTAAATAAATTGACTAGTCAGTGTTCAGTTAAATTGAAATCGCATATTTAAAAATCAATATTCGTTTAAAATCAATCTCTCATTTGAACAATATTTTGAATATATTACATAAATATCTACAAAGATCAGATTATATTGTGGAGTTTAGTGTAAAATACTGTATTCTATGACATATGACAGCTATAATAAATAATATATTTACTAAAACTTTAGGTCTGTTATTGCAAATGATTATCACATAGTACTGGCACACATTGCCACAATACATACGCTGTTATGAATCTTGTGACTTACTAAGTCACATTACTCTGCATTCTAATTCATAATAAAATATTCTTGAATTGCATTCAAAGTCAAAGTCATTCTTGTACTTACGCACATGTATAGGAATAGCTCCGTCAATATTGAACACACTTGGTCCAATAATTTCTCTTAAGCACACTTGGCTTAATTTCAACTAGGCATACATAGCCTCTCCAATTGCACGAGGCACACATAACCTCTCCAATTGCACGAGGTACACATAACCTCTCCAATAGTACGAAGCATACATAAAACAGTCTTTTCATGATCACAACACCTCCCATATGATCTTTTCGAGCCTTTATCAAAGTAATCTGAAACAGACTAAATAATCTCACTATTCTGATACTCCAAGTATTAAACCGTCTTTTCAGCGTTATTTTTTTTTTGTCATAGCTAGTCTTAATACGAAATACTTATCCTAACCCGATCATTAGCGATCAGCAATGGAATTTTCTCGTTCAAAACAATGGACAATGTTTTTGGTACTATGAAACTGCACTAACGCTTTGTCTTATTTGCGTACTAACCGAAGCTATCATCTTCATCATCATCAGTCCCATCTACCGCCCCACTGTCGGGCACGAGCCCCCTCTCACTATGATAAAGGTAAGGCCATAATCCACCACACTTGCCAAGTGCGGGTTGGCAGACTTCACATGTATTTCAAGAACATTATAGAGAAATCACGCAGGCCCCCCCCACGATGCTCTCCCTCACCGATAAATAAGCAACAATTAACAATTGAACATGCAAGGAAACCTTCTGCGTAGCAGTCTTTCGGTCTCTCCACTCGGCTAACCGAAGCTATGCCTTACACAAAAGCACCAGCGTTAGCTAGGCTACCATAAGGCATTTAGCTGGTCCAACCAATAGCAGCGCATGGTTTTAAACATGCAGCCGCATTATCGGCTCATACTCTTTCTGCAAATCTGCATAACGGAAACTAGGGTCCTACAAGACCATCACAACATCAACTAACAATGTTTCCATCTCAATGGAAATAAAGATAAGCAAACAATCATCACTGACCTGGTTCTACATACAATGACAACGAAAATCGCTTAAACTGATTATTAAAACACACCACAATGATAACTCAATCACTCGCTTCTACATTGATAATCGAGTTCAACAGCTTCTTCTAGAAACTCTTGTTTACTGTATCACTCCTAAACGTCCTAAACATAACTTGGAACTGGCCAAAGAAATTGGGGTATTTAATAAACATACCCAGAGCATCACATGAATTTAGAAACTCGCAGTAGGTCATTTTAATTGAATTTAACTTTACAAGTGATGCCATCTATTAACCATAATAAGGTAACACACCAAATATTTTTATTAGTGCCATCTGTTAACATGTTGAAAAAAACATGTGTAGGAGGCAACATCTATTTGCGCACAATAAGGCGCAGGTTTAATGGTACAATGTATTCCACATTAAATCAGCACGGTCAGTCACAATAGCTGAAGCACAGTCTTACATTAAGAAGTTAATATGTACGATTCGATTAGTCTAACAACTTAAGACGCGAGCCTGCTATATCACAACTGCACTAGAACAATAACTACCACGTTTCACTCAAACGCACTTGCTTGGAATACTGCAAGTTGACCTGAACGCTCAGTCTTACAGTCCATAAGGTAAGACCGAGACAAAATGATCTATTTGTAGGCAAGCATATGATCACAAGGCTCGTGATCGGAAGCCATCTACGCATGATTTACTAAGAAAATAAATAAAAACGTTCGCTTTCTTTTAACCCGAGTATCAAACCCGAAACCTCCGTTCGATATCTACACTATAGCTAAGACACGGTGGTAGCGAGCCAACTGTACGTTAACATAAAATACAGCAATGGTCGTAATTAAGTCGTTAGTAACCCACAAAGTTAGTCTTTATTTCTTTCTTCTTTCATGTCACAGGAAAATCGCAAAGGTCAAACAGTTTCACAGTAGAAGCTTGTTTTAACTAGAACTCCGTGTTGCGTGTAGGAATCGAACCCACAACCTCAGTATGACGTGATGGCGACATCGCCACCACAACCATTATGATATTTCTAAGGTTACTAAACGTATAGTGGTATTCTACTAACCAGGAATCTTTAGCAACTACCGTCAATAAAATTTGCAGCACAAATAAAAAATCAGACAAAATACGCTCACCACGGTTACGGTTGCTCAGCTAATTCGCCAACATAGCAGCGTTAGTAGTTGCCTTCGCTCGCATCCACATCTCGTTGCTCAGGATCGGAGTCCGGTAAACCAAAGCCATGTAGTAGTTATTTTCATGGCTTCTATCAGCGACAGAAAATTGCGGTTCTCTAGTTCCAACAGACCCAGTAATTTTTCGTTTCTAGCGTCTTAATTCTGAACACGCGGGTAGTTTTAGTCCAATCCCATGCATCGAACGATAAGTTGGCACTCGTTGAGATGTAATTTCACGAATCACACACAATAAACACTGAATTTAGATGGCCTAGAACGCGTGCCACGCCCACTTCTGAATTAAACACTTCCAGTAAATCACTTAGTACATTTTATTTGTTCACTTTTACACTTTGTAGGTATGCACTGATTCACAACTATCAACCACCAAATAGCTTGCGCTAGACGTCTTTACTGTTCAGAAGTACCAAAACGATTCCTCTCCGCCTAATTTATCTGACGAGCTAAAATATTCTCCCACTCTAAACGGAAATGACAACTTCATAAGCGATAGCCAATCGAAATGCAGCAAATAACGTCCATCACAACCTACTTACAAAATTTCTTGATTAATTGAGTAATAACAATTGAATTTAAATATAATCGATTATTTACTGATTTGTTTATAGATATATTTTTAGCTAGAAATTATACTTTTAATTAATGTGGCCATAACTACTAGCGCCATCTGTTTGTAGCAGTCGAATCGTTTCAAAAGGTTTCATAAATACAATTTAATTGTCAAAGTCATTACAATAATAACATGTTTATAAAAGTAGTAAATATCATGAGAAACGGAACGATTTGATTCATAAACTGTTATAGATTTATCTATTGGCATCCAAAGCCAATTAATACTTTAAGCCGATTAATATAAAAGAGCAGACATAAAGATAAAAAAAGAGGATAAAACGCTTGCCGAAATACAATCTATGAGCCACGTAAGCATTACTGTATTGCTTTCTTCGGCAAAAATATCGAATTTGAGCCTTTATTAATAATTAATTTAAGCTGTCAAAAAATATCTATTAAGTAAATATTGCCACTACCAAAGAAACACAGTAAACAAAATAGATATTAAAATCAAAGGCGAGTTTTCGTATGAGTGCATGGCCTCTGGCGTGTGAGTTTGTAAACAACCCGAAGACCGACATGGGCATTTTAGTTCTGCGTAGTACGACTATTACTATTTCAATAGAAAAATCTTTTAATTCTTTCGAATTCAGTTAGCATTTGCTCCCATTTACATCGGTGAGGCGCCGATTCAAATTTTTATCAGACGTTTTTTTCGACTCGGTTGGCATGCGTGGTTGGTCAATAGGTGAATTGATTTTTGGTTATAAAATCTACTACCGTTCGAAATTTTAAACAAAATTTTACAGCATCCATGATAAGCAGGAGGCTTATGAATATTCAGTTTAATTTTTTGCATCAACATATCACTGTAAACACTACTTTTGTAAATCAAAGTCGCCACGTCGCGTCTGTCTGCTTAGTTGATCGCGATAAGCTCAAAAATGACTGAACAGATTTTCATGTAGTTTTCACCAAAGCGCAAAGTGATCCAAAATTAAATGTTCCGTAATAATTTGTAAAAGTCAGGGGTAAACCGTATGTTATTTTATTTCATTATATTTTATTTATTGTGCGATAATAAACAACTACAACATATATGGTAAAAATAAAATATTACAACTAAAAAGGGTGATGACGCAGCTCACTACATTACCTATCCAGAAATTAACCAATGTAGAAAAGCACATTATAATTAATCTACCTGTGTGCGACTTTTTAATTAATAAAGATTTTTATTTATATACTAGCTGTCCCGGCGAACTCCGTATCGCCTTTTTAATGTATTTACATTTCATATTAATGTTTAACTCTTTTCCAACTTATTCAGAACAAAGTTACCAAGAACATCAGTGTTTAATCTCTTAATTGCTAGGCAAAGTTGTTTTGCCATATAAATTATTTCTAGGGTAGAAAAACTAACTTATTGTAAGGAGATGAGAACATGGTATATGTGTGATATGGTTAGATCACTGATCTAGTGATATGATAAAATTACTAATACTATTAAATACTATGGCTATTAAATAATTAAATCAAGTGCAAGTCTGCCTCGCCCGTGAAGGGTTCCGTAGGAGAGGTATCCACTGAACATAGCCATTATCTGCATCGAACATCAAATACCACTACCACTTTTTCACCAGCAATAATAACTTTTTTTATATCATTATATTTCCCATCCGCCACCTTTGATCACGAAATAGATGTTGTATTTGGATTCGCCATCCCTTAAAACATCGGAGAAAATACCCATATCGACTTTACAAAAAAATCCCGTCCGCCATATTTGATTTCCCATCCGCCATCTTGAATCACGAAATAAATGTTGTATTTGGATTCCCCATCCCTTTAAACATCGGAGACGATATCCATATTGATTTTAAAAAAAAATCCCATCCGCCATCTTGATCACGAAATAGATGTTGCATTCGGATTTTTCATCCCTTAAAATATCGGAGGCGATACCCATATTGATTTTTTTTCCCATCCGCCATATTTGATTTCCCATCCACCATTTTGAATCACGAAACAGATGTTGTATTTGCATTCCCCATCCCTTTTAACATCGCAGACGATACCGATATTGATTTTTTTAAACTTTCCCATCCGCCATCTTGAATCACGAAATAGATGTTGTATTTGGATTCCCAATCCCTTTAAACATCGGAGACGATACCCATATTGATTTAAAAAAAACCCATCCGCCATCTTTGATCACGAAATAGATGTTATATTTTTATTCTCCACCCCTTAAAATATCGAAGGCGATACCCATATTGATTTTTAAAATTTTCCCATCCGCCATCTTTGATTTCCCGTTCGCCATCTTGGATCACTAAATAAATTTCATATTATTAATCAGTGTCCCGAAAATGCCGAAAACGGTACCCATATAGATTGTATCCTATTCATTTAGCCTTTTTTTGCCTTTGACCCAACCCTCCCCCTTCTCGTCTGACCATCTTATTATTTTTGTCTGGCCCATAAAAGTTATGGCTTAATTTTATATAGCCTATAGCCTTTCGGAATAATTGGGCTATCATAGGCAATAACAATTTTTGAAATCCGACTGCTAGTTCCTGAGATTAGCCGACATTATCTTTTAGCCTTTTTAGCCTTTTGCCCGGCCCCAAAGGGTCGAAGCGTTATGTTATATAGCCTATAGCCTTCCGGAATAACTGGGCTATCGTATACAAAAATAATTTTTCAGATCCGACCGGTAGTTCCTGAGATTAGCGCGTTCAAACAAACAAACAAACAAACAAACAAACTCTTCCGCTTTATTATATTAGTATAGATAGATATGCGAACAATTTATTCAACGTGCACAATATGACATTATGTAGGTATGACGTGACAGTACTGACAGATATGCGATAGCACATGCGCAGCAATCAATTATCAGCGCATGCGTTCTTACTTCCAAGAGGTAAATTTGTGCCGTACAAACTTCGACCCTCCCTACAATCCCTCCCAGTTTAATTTTTACAACTTATGGTAGCCTATATCCGTCTCCATGGACTCCATGGTCCAATATATGTATCTCTATATTAAAATTCAACAAAATTGGTATACACAATTTCGAATTTATAATATTAAGTAGGGATTATCAATGGGTTTCTTCTGACATGAAGCCCGCTGGGCGGCAGCACTGAGACTTCAGGTAGGGTAACCTGTCAAAACTGCCATCAAACAAAGAAGTATATCAACGCACGAGAATTTGAACTTTATGCAGCGGTAATAAATTACAAATTGACTCTACGTTTTAGTTAGAAAACGTTTGTATGGGAAAAAGAAAAGGGCTTTTTAGGGGTTTTCCAGCAATTATTAGAATTTTTCTCGCCGTAAAAACCATCTTTGAACTTCAACGAACATTTAAAAAAAATAATTGGCCAAATTGGTCCAGGCGTTGTTGAGTTATGCGCTTACCAACACATTTTGCGATTCATTTTTATATTATAGATTTTCAATGGTTATGGCGTAAATACTATTCATATGCATAGTATGTTAGTACTGCCTCAAATTATCGAGGATGCGCACAGCTTTAAATGAAACACAGTTAATCTAAAATAATACTTTACTATGGTATACTTCCGTTTGCCCGAACTTCATTTGCCCTAATATCATTTGCCATAATAGTCAACAGCCATCATATTATATGACGTAATATTCATTTGCCTTATTTTTATTTGCTATATTAGTCACGTGCTAGAAGCTTTGTTTCCCATAAAGTCACTTACCATAACATCATTTGTCATAATCATTGTAAGCCCTAATTATCTCATGCCATAATTATCACATGCCCTAATTATCACATGCCATAATTATCATATGCCATAACATCATTTGCCATATGCACTAATTTTATTTAAATTAATGTTTCACTAGACTAATAATGATTTCTTTGCTTTCGTGTGCCTAGGGTTAGGTCCGACTGTAATTCCAGTAACTAAATAGGTTATGTTAGGTTCTCTTTTGTCCCTTAATCCGAAAATAGGAGCCTTACGAAGCAGGGTTCCGTCAACTTCAGTTTATTAAACTAGTGTGAAGAATGTGGACTAAGTTTGATACGAACCCATTTAAATAGTATGTATAATAATTATTATGGCAATTAAAAATAAGAAAAGCAATAAGTATGGCACTCGTATCTAAAGGTGGATACAGACTTTGCGAGGCATGCGCTACGAACGGCGCACAACGAATGCCTCCGTTTGAGGCGTGCGTGTTGAAAAACTATACCAACATATGCTCGGGTCGAGCCATCGCGTACGAAGCAAACGCCTCGTTTGCCTGTCTTCATGTTTGCTGCGAGGCATGTGCTACGCACAGACGCACGCGTGCGAGCCGCGCGTGTGCGCCGGCTCATTGCGAGCAGTGCGTTGCGTTTGGACGGTTGTGTCCGCATCGCTGTGATGTTTGCACGCATTATGAACGAAAAATTTGAATTATACGAAAATAACCGATTGTCCAAAACATCATTACCTATTATATTATAATAAAAACAAAAGAGAAGACATATGGCATTTAATTGCGAATGAAGTAATGTAACCGTCGCTGAGCTGAAAAAAAAATTATCTTCTAGGATCTTATAGAAGGAAAAATCTCGAGAAAATAAAATATATTATAAAAGCAGCAGCGGATACGCGCACGCGATGCAAAGGTGCCATCTTGACTGCTGCTGTGTGGGTTGGATTGGCCCGAGCATGCGCTGCGCGCTGTATGGCCCGAACAAACGCAGTATCATTTTCGCAGTCGAGGCGTACGTGGATATTGTACGCGGCGCATAGCTCGAACGGGCATGCGCGGCACCGTCCACAACTAATGTAATGCTCGCACTGAGGCACTTTGATCTTGTAGCATTTGCCGACACTCGTTGGCTCGCCCTCGCACGTGCGTAGCACATGCCTCGCCACGAATATAAAGGTACACACCTTGCGAGGCATGCGCTGTGCGCCGTGCGCAGCGCATGCCTCGCAAAGTCTGTATACGGCTTTATAGTATTTAAGTTTTGGGCAATTAAAAGTATGTCATATGTCTTTTAGAGCAAACAAAACGTTCGGGCAAATAAAATAGGGAATATGATGATTATGGTATATATCATCGGGTAAACAATAGACAACCCTTTATTATAGGTAAATAATGCGCAATCACGATATAATGATACAAAGTACATAAAGCCATTCGAAGACTACAATGAGAAAATTGCATTTGCACATCTCGACTACATAGTAGGAGATTTTTTTAAACTTAAACTTTAACTTAAAGAATTTTTAGATATAGTGTTGCTTCTGTTTTATGTAGGTTTCATTAGAATTATTTTAAATAATATTGTCCTTGCGGTGACGGATTAAGTATACGGAATGTCACCACCCCATATCATCCCATGGGTGTCGTAAGAGCCGACAGAGAGAGCATATTATGCAGAGAACGATACTGTAAGAGATGGAAAACTTGATACAAACCCTATACCAACCCGTTTGGCCAGCCTGGTATAGTAGGCCAATGCCTCCTGTCAAAGGAGAGGTCTTGTCCAGTAGTGGACTGTTAAAGGCTGTTGATGATAATGATTTCTAGATTTTAGGGCTATTATAATTGGAAAGTCAATATTTATTCACATAATTATGTGACATCTATGAACGTCAAAACCAGTTAAAACATTATTCCTACAGAATATAATTTTTTGAGCGCTGCTATTACGGTGCCCCATTATTAAGAGGCAGCATACTTATTACAGTCGATTTAAATTTAGTGTAAAATTTAGTCCTTGTTTTGTCAAGTACTCATGAATTTTTGCTAATAAATCGGCAATGTAATGCAGAAAAAAATGTTTATAACACTGTTGATCTCATAGCAATACATCTTAAATTCAGATTTAAACACAATACAACTAAAATACAAATAAATATATTCACTACTCTCCATTCGCAAATATAGTCACAATATCCACGGTCTCCAAAGTGCTGTCATCTCAAGGCCGGACTTACGATCCCTAAGGATCTGGATGTTGAGTAATGATAGCAAGTAGCAGTGAGCACTCACCTTAATGGTCGTGTAATTCTTACTCACGCAGATGTTATAATGAGAGGTACGTAACATGGAATATAATAAAGAATAGCCTTCGAAATGAATCGTATTTGAAGAGAAATTCAAACGGCTTTCTGTCTGTGATTTGAAGTAGATCTTTTAATATTAATGCTAGCGAATATGCTTGTCTATAACATTTATATTAAATTGCAGATCTAAATAGGTTATGGGCAGTGATAGAGAATATACCAACATACTTCTACGTCGAGGGTCTCGTATTTTCGTGAAGGAAAATTCTTGAGAAAGTCAGCTTTTAAGTCAAGTGTACATAAAATTTCTTTACAAATTGATAACTAAAAGTCAGTTATCCACACACGGAGCCTTCTAAACAAGATAACATTGTTTTCATACCATATAGTAACCTCAAATTAAACTGTAATAATAGTCTAAACGAACTAGAAGCAAGCCAGCTACAATATCTTAAGTTGAATACCCCGATTCTCTAGAACGAATGTGCCTTAGCACCGCGGTTTGGCTGGCGGTCAACTCGTTACGGTGTAAGGAGCAATGTTTTCTAGAAAGGACATTGGACGGACGTCGTAAGTACTTTACCTAGACCTAACTAGGACAAACTTAGTTCAGGTATAGTTATTTGTTCATGAAATGAGAGCGGTTTTAGGTCTTGTTTTATGAACATTGTTTGAACTTGTATATTAGTCTTAATAGGGTTTGTTATAAAATGGTTTCTCTAACAGGAAATGTTATAAAACGTGGATTAAATTTACTAAAAAGTTTTATCAAAATCATCCTTTTTTATAGCTTGGACCACTATTGGCCTTCGGCCCCTTTTTATCAGGCCATAGTCCATCAGCTGGCGTAGAGCGGGTTGGCAGACTTAACATATCTTTCAAGAACTACTTTGATGTCGAATTTTATATTATTTGCTTCGTGTAATTTTCCTTCGTCGCTTCTTACGACACTTACGCCACGATAATTATCGGGTAGTGTCACGTTGTATTTTCAATTCTTCACTACACGTATTATGGCGTTTGAATTTTTCATGCATTTTAAATTACAATGACAACGCATTTTCATAAAACAACTTAACTTAACATAACATCCAGGATTCGCACCAAAGCTGAGCACTTTACATCAATTAACACCGTAGATCATAAAAAACTATTATAGTCAAAATACAATTTAAAATATATGATTATTCGCCACTTGTCTTCGTTTAGGTGCTCCGTGTGTTTCTCCGCATCGATATCATTGTGGAGAAGTCGTCGATTGCCTCGGACACCGTGGGCTATCCTGCAGCAGAAGCGCTGGTAGAATTCCTCGTCATGCTCACTTAAATGACATAATCCGTCGTGCTCTTGTCGCGTCTGGTGCACCAGCTGTACTTGAACCAAATGGTTTGGGACGCGACGACGGGAAGAGACCTGACGGTATGTCATTGTTGCCATGGAAAATGGCCTTTGGTATGTGACGCAACCTGCGTAGACACCCTCGTGCCATCCCATGTTCCAAGCACGGGAGGCCATGCTGGCGCTGCTGCTGCATCTGCGGAAACCCTCAAACGGCGCAAATACAGTAATCTAGTAGCTAATTACGTATTTGAGCCGTTTGGGGTGGAAAAGCTAGGCTCAAGGTCCGAGCGCTCGTTCTTTATACCGAGATATATTTAATCGACGTCTCACGTGACCAGAAGGCTGGTTTATTGTTTGCTCAAAGAATCAGCATTGCCATCCAGCGTGGCAATGCTGCCAGCCTTCTGGGCACGTTACCCGATGATATTGATGCGGAGGCATTCTATGACGCCTAAACACACCTGTACATATTATATATTTTCAATTTTTATTTTTAGATTTATGTACATATATATTCTTAGAAATTATGATTATTTAAGATAGTAATGTATATAGTTATAATTAATAATCTGTAATGTTAATATGAAAATTATTCAAAAATAAAAAGTGCGATTTAAATTTTTTTTTTATAACTTATCTATTGTTTTTATCCCTTCAACTTAAAATTTAGTGATGGTTTCTACACTTAATTCTCTGCTCTGTGCTGATATTGACATATTTAATGATGGATGGTTTCTCTAACAGGAAATGGAGAACGGTATATTGCGCATAATACCTAACTAAAATTCTCATAACATATAAGGAAAAGAGAAATAACATTGTCCTTACAACATCGTCTTCCATTAAAACCACTCATGTAACACAAAATAAGCTGCTTAAAGAACACCTTTAAAGAAAAAAATAACATAAATTGCTTTTATTTTAAGATAAACTAATACCTTTTTGTAGGACGAACTTACTAGACAATTTCCATAATAAATTCTGCAAAATTAATTCAAAAGAAAATTCAGCTATAATAAAATAACATATAAAATTTGATAAAAAACATCAAACGAAAATCTCGAATACATTACAGGGTCATTCACCCAATCATCTGTTAGTGGCATTCCTTTACCCAATATCATAACACAAGCGTACAGTCTGAAAAAGACTTCAAAAACGTATAGTTAGAACCGGTAAACCCTACTTGACCCAGCCAAGTGTGTTGGATGCAAACCATATTAGCGTGTTTAATCCTCTTATGAAGACTGCCTCCTTTTACCCAGATTCCTATGTTTGTTCACCCACGATATTCTCCCTCTCTCTAGAGATGTGAAGGATGTTGTACGAGGGTCAAACTGAAAGTTCTTAGAACTGGCCACTTATAAACAATATAATAAAAAAAATATTCTAAAATTTGAAAATAGAACTCTTTGCCAATATTACTGAGTATATATTTCATTCATTTGTCATTTGTTTTACGATTTGGCGGCAAATTGAAAATTGTCTGTGTCACGTCAACATGAATTTAACACGAGAAAATTTTCGTGCAATGATTTTTTATGACTTTCGATGTCATTTAAGTCAACAAGAAAGTTATGATAGACTACGATTGGCCTTTCACGATGAAGCCCCATCTCGTGCGACTGTTTACAACTGGTTTAATGAGTTTAAACGTGGTCGCACTAATCTCACTGATGATGTACGTGAGGGACGGCCTTCTACGGCGACGACTGAAAATAACATCTGTGTTGTGCGGCGTATGATAGAGACTGACAAAAGAGTGACCTATCAGCAGATTCGGACAAGCTTAGGCATCGGTATGAGTCAAGTGCACAAAATCCTCCACGAACATTTAGCGGTCAGGAAGCTTTGCGCCCGGTGGATACCTCATAATTTGACTAAGGCTCAAAAACTCCATCGTGTGGATTGGTGCCGTAAAATGATTGAAAGATTTAACGGAGGTGACTCAAATGCTGTGTTCGACATACTAACAGGTGACGAAAGCTGGATTTACTGTTATGATCCTGAAACCAAAAGACAATCTGCTCAGTGTGTGTTTCCTTTCGAGGAGTTGCCAACTAAAGTGAAGAGAGATCGAAGTGCGGGAAAAAAAATGGTGGCCTCGTTCTTTGGAAGGATAGGTCATTTCGCAACAATTGTGTTAGAGGATCAAAAAACAGTTTCTGCAGAATGGTACACTACCAATTGTTTGCCACTTGTCTTGGAAAAAGTTCGAGAAAAACGACCTCGCAGTAGGATCCTCCTTCACCACGACAACGCCTCGTCGCACACCGCCAAGCGAACGATCGACTATTTGGCGACATCAAACGTTGAATTACTGGGTTACCCGCCGTATAGCCCCGACCTCGCGCCTTGTGATTTTTATTTATTTCCAAAAAATTAAAGAAAAACTTAAAGGAAAGCGGTTTATGAATGCTGAAGAAGCGGTGGCTGCGTATCGCGATGCCATTGAAGAGACCCCTAAGGACGAGTGGGCAAAGTGCTTTTCCCAGTGGTTCCATCGCATGCAGCGGTGTATTGACGTCAATGGACAATATTTTGAAAAGATATAATAAAACTAATAACTGCCTAATGTAATCAGTTTTTGGTTTTCTAAGAACTTTCAGTTTGACCCTCGTATTTTTAATGCGCAGTGTTTTTGTTTAAAATTTACATCAATTAGGGAGTGTCGTAAATTTCTTTAAGGTATGGAACGAGATACTTCGCTGGAAGTTTGGTTCTGTGGTGGTTTAAATTTTGAAATTTGAGTTATGGCGATGTATTTGAATGAGCGTTTTTATGGCATATTATAAGCGGTATTTAATTCATTTTTTTTGAGTTCTCGGTGGAAACTCAAATTACTGGTCAAACCTTGAGGCAGTCACGAACGCCTGTAGGAAAAGTCATACACACATCAACAAAGTCTAGGGATATTTTATATTTCATCAAATATCTAAAAATCTATGAAGAATTTTCTGATACAGTAAATAGAAGAATCATAGATTATTTTAAGGTCTTTAATAAAAATAAAAAAATTGGTTGCCTGTAAAGTCGGTATACGGGCGAAAGTTTTACGTGACAACGACTTTGAGTGGTAAAATAATTTTAATGTGAATATTCATTCGTATAGTAGGAAGAAGGATGAAAGACGCGTGCCTTTCACTTTTTATGTCTGTCTCTCTCGCTCTTAGGCGGGACGCGTGCCTCTCACTCGCTCTCATTGTGAGCGCATAACGTGAGCGGAGCGTAACGCAGTTTCTTGAAGTGTCACCCGGCAAACCAATTTATAAGACGTTGTCACGTCAAAAACATTTCGTGTTTTTTTTTGTTTTAAATAAAAAAAATAATTTTTTTAATCATCATGGAAAATTAGTATGATAACAACAAACATTTCTTCTTAAAAAACTATTAATTTTAATAAAAATGGAAAAAATCTTGTAAAATCTAATCATTAATAATCAGTGTTGCCACCTCTTACATTGATTACACATCGACATCGATTGTTAATACTTAAAATTAAATTGTCAATGTCTTGCTGCGGTATGAGGTCCCATGTCCTTTGCAAGTGTTCGTAAAGTTGTTGTTCAGTCGTCAAATTTGGTGGAAAATCTCTCAAAGCTTTTCGTTGTAACATGTCCCAGGCATGCTCGATAGGATTTAAGTCGGGCGACTGTGCAGGCCAATCCAAAACTTGAATATCGTGCTCTCGGAGAGCGGTCGATACCAGCCGCGCCGTATGGCAAGGAGCATTATAGTGCATGAGTAGAAATTCATGGCCTATTTGAGTTCTGTGTGGGACAATAACGGGCTCTACTACCTCCTCGTGGTATTTTTGTGCAGTCATGCTGCCTTGGATCCAAACGAGTTGGGTTCGTCCGCCAAGACGAATTCCTGCCCACACCATGATTGTCCCGCCTTGGTATGGGTGGACCTCCTGAGGGTGCCGTAGACGGCTAACTCTCCCTGGAGCTCTCCAAACGCGTGTTCTTCGTGAATCCGGGTGAAACCCAAACCGGGACTCATCGGTGAACAGCACCAAAGACCATTGTTCGTCACTCCATGGTAAATGCTCCCGAGCCCACGAAAGCCGCCGACCGCGATTGCCACGTCGCAATGCTGGAACACGCAATGGTCTTCGAGCATGAAGATCAACTTCATGTAACCTTCTTCGCACGGTTTGGTCGCTTACCAGCAGCTGGTGGTCCTCCTGGAGCCTTTGCACTAGTTGCAGCGCTGTGATATTGGGTTGTCTTCTGGCGGTCATTTGGAGAAATCGATCCTGTCTCTGCGTAGTAACACGATATCTACCTGTGTGCTGTTCGGCCACATCTCCAGTACTGCGATAACGTGACCACAACCTTGATATCACATTTTGACTGGTATGTAGGGCCTCAGCAACGACGCGTTGAATTGCACCATTTTCTAACATGCCCACGGCTCGTAACATTTCATCTCAACTCAAATGACGACGTGACATGACTTTTAAAGTTCGTACGTCACGTTAAATTAAAAAAGAAAAACAATTAAAACCCTTTTCATTAATAATTATAATAAAACAGTTTTAACTTTCTTTAATGTAACGAATTACTAGCAAATTTGCCGCCATATTTTGTTTATTATTTTGTTTTTTTTTCTTTCCATGTTCAAATTTTGAAAATAGAATAAAAGAGGTTTTAATCTGTATATAAACTTTTTGTGGAAACTAACAAGGTTCTAAACTATAAACTCGTAAATAATTTAGGATTAAGATATCCCTAGACTTTGTTGATGTGTGTATATCCCCATGTGTGACTCTTCCTATAGGCGTTCGGGGCTACCTATTAAAAGCAACGGGGTGTCCGAAGACATTTTGTATCAGCAGGGACTCGCGAAGCATACTTTTTTGCGACACCGCAAATTATAAACTAAAATGTATTTCTAAGTTTGGTACTAGTTTTATCGGTGTCAAATTCCTTGAAACATAATAATGTTACATTTGATTACTTAAAACATAACAAATACTTATGTAGAAATCAGTCTGGTGTTTCATAAAGAGCCCTTGTTTTGTAATTAGGCTTTATTAAAGACGTTTTAAGCGCTTCAATGTAAAATTATTCCAGGGTTAAGTTTTGTGAAGGGGAACCACGTAGGTAAATGATTTTAGAGTAACATTAGAGAAATAAAAGGAAATTTTTCCTTTTAATTTTGTTTGAAGTTTACATTTTCATTATATTATGTGAAGCACGTCAAATGTACAAGCCTTCATAATATTATGATGTGGTTATTATAAGACTTCAGATAAATTTGAGGCTCCAGGAATATTTTATACAATTAACAAATTGTAGGCATGTATTTAATTTGTGTTAGAATGTGCTCGGTAGCGGTACGTAGTTTAGATATAGGGTACCCTTACTAGTCAGAGGTAGTATCATCGCTCCATTACGAAGATTTTCAAAATATAACATTGGAAAATGTTGTTGCATCAACTTTAAATTGATTGGCCTTCAAAAGAATGCAATATTAACGAATCTAAATAACGAGGGATTGCAAATATTCAAACAACCTACAATAACAATATCTAGAATAAGTTCAAAGTATTGTCCGGTGAAGAAATTGACCCCACGTCTTGACGTAATGCTACCACTACGACACGTGTACAATCTATCTAAAACTTTCCATCACGACCTTGAAAATTTTAATCTACGCAGGAAAGTCTGTTTTCTCAATTGATGTGCTACACAAATGAAGACCTTGCCCCGAAATATTTTAATTATTACCGAATTTATGGCTTATAGTACTTTTGGGTATATTTTTGTTAATTATACATGTCATCATCATCATCATCAGCCTTTATCAGTCCACTGCTGGACTAGGCCTCTCCTTTGAAAAGAGGAATTGGCCTACTATACCACGCTGGCCAAACGGGTTGGTATAGGGTTTGTATCAAGTTTTCCTTCTCTTACAGTGCTGTTTTCTGCATAATATGCTCCCTCTGTCGGCTCTTACGACACCCATGGGATGATATGGGGTGGTGAATGTATGTAATTATACCTGTACAGTATCAAATATTCAAGGCGTTGTTTTATAATGCCTTTGTATTTGAATAACGGTGCTCCCTTGGGTGTAACTCTTGTGAATACGATACTAATAAAGCCTCTTCTACTTATTACCTTGTGCAGGCATTCACAAAATATGTGTTGTACAACCATTATAGTTCGTATTGGGCTATTGTTTTGTTGTTATGTTTATATAAGGCGTTGCTGCTCGTATGAACTTTCTTTTTTTTAGGGTTCCGTACCTCAAGGTAAAAAAAGGAACCCTTATAAGATCACTTTCTTGTCCGTCTGTCTGTCTGTCTGTCCGTGTGTCACCACCGATTTTCTCAGGAACGGGTGGACCTAGCAAATTGAAATTTATACCAGATACTGAGGTCTATGGTTGCTATTAGGTGTATGAAAATCAGGGTCCTGGGTCAACCGAATAAAAAGATATGGTATGGGATATAGATTTTTGCGAAAACTTGTAAGTACCAAAATTAACCTTAATTTTCAACTTTTTTTTATTTTCGGAATTTTTCCTTTACTTGTGCTGTAAGACCTTGGTTTTGACCAAAATTGACAATTCTAGGTCAACCGTAAGTACCGTATAGGTTTTGGGTCGAAAACCTATATGGTAGTTCCCGTTGAACTAGAATCACGAAATTTGGCCAAAAGCAGGGTCTTACAGCACAAATAAAGGAAAAATTACAAAAAATAAAAAAAGTGGAAAATTTAAGGGTGTCCCCATACATACATAGTAGACTCCATTTAAGATAGTCCTCTAAGTTGTATGGGCGCTCATACAGATTTAGAGGACTAGCGTAATTCAACCTCAAATAAGGTAAAATGCGTACGGAACCCTCGGTGCGCGGGTCAGACTCGCACTTGCCCGAATTTTTTTTTGGTATCATGTTGGAAAATCCTCATGGAGTCCGCCTCCGGGGAAGGGCGAAGGGGACTGTCAGACTCTTACTGACTAAAAACCAACCCGTGTTCCTCATGTATTGATATATATTGTATCGGAGGGTCAGGTATCACCGAAGATTCCTCGCAACCCCGACCCGAGGGGTATTGGCCCGCTAGATGGTCAGGTGAGCCCCAAACGAAAACCCCCTTGGCGGCGGATGAAGGTGTTGGGCTCCGCCGCCAAAACACCCAGCGGCCGCAGAGGATAGGGAGAACGGCAACGCAACACCGCATCTCCTCTTCCTCTGCGGCCCCACCGCGACGCAACAAATGGTGCGCCCTATTTGGTCCCGGGAGATAGGGCGCGCGGCAACGCAACACCGACACGCCTCTCCTCCCGCGACCATGCCCGACTGCGAGGGACAGACAGAACTGTCCCCCGCACCCGCACTTTGGACGCATCCTGCGCAGGCCCCTCCAAGCCCACGCGGAGCGCCCACTCCCGGGATCTCTCTTAGCTTCACCGCGGGTGTCCAAGCTAGGGTTACTGACCCTCCCCCACGACAAGGTGGAAATCCCACGGGGGGGTGCTCGTATGAACTATTATGTAACAGTAAGTGGATGATTTTTTATATAATATTTATTTATTTTATTTATTTATTTATTTTATTTCAGGTCCTTCACAGCTGACAATTATTATACCCAATACAATATTGCAATTTTCAGTAGAGCGGGCAGTACGCGCGCGGGCAGCGCGGGCTGCCCGGAAAAAGTTAAAGGAAAAATTGCGAAAACCGTAAATTTTCAGTTACATCATATAAAAAGAAATATTTGTATTTATTTAAAAGTTACTACCCCTTTCCTCATTAACGCGTAAAGTTATTGAATTGAAATTCATAGCAAATACTCAGGTCTATAATACTTTTAAGCTGTAACAAAACCCAACTTCTATCTCAATGCAATCAAAAGAAACAACAATTTTACCATATTTTCAAACTAGCAACTATATACCGAATATACAAGGTGTCACAAGACCCATCACCAAGCCGAAGTTTACTTGTTGTGGACATCATGCCAAGTCATACTAACCAAAAATAATACCTGGGAAACGATTTTTTTTAAGTATTCACAATTTTTAAACCGCAATTAAAAGCGCGCGCGTGCTATGCTCGAAATACCTACTTATCCATGGGGTCATATCTAAAGAACATATTGGCGGGGTAAATGCATCGATTTTGTACCTAATTAGAAAAAATCCATACCTACTAACTTTGAGCCTCAATATCTCCTGAACCAGTATTTTCCTAGGTATAGCCAGGTATGGCAGGTTTTCCCAGGTGCCGAAGTAAAAAATGTTCGTAGTGATTGGTACAACACGGGATTTCAGTTTTCGTTAAGGGTCTTTTTACATCCTGTATATCTATAAACACTTTCGCATTTATAATATTAGTAGAGAAAATCGTTTCAGCCGTTTAAGCGTAGTTTATAATGTGCACGCTATGACAATATGTATGATGTGAAAGTACTGGCAGATATATTATAATATTATTTTAGATAGCACATGCGCAGCACTCAACTTACAGCGCATGCGTTCTTACTTCCAAGAGGTAAATTTGTGCCGTAGGTACAAACTTCTTCCCTCCCTAAATGCCCTCCTAGTTTAATTTTTGCAACTTATACTTTTTAAAACATTTTAAATGATATATTGTAGTATAGCTTATACATCACAATGCCACATGGGGTACCATCTCTTGCCATAACTGTCACCCACATCGGCGAAGGCGTGGGCCGAAGCTAGTCTGTAAAATAAAAGTATCGATAAAACTATAACGTCACTACGACTATCAATACAATCTTTATACTATGAACGAGATCTCAAAGTTTCAAATTAATTTTGACGGGTAATGTATGGCCATGGTCATAAATGTAAGATTCTTTTAGTGATGTACTTGCGATTGTATCCCTCCATCTATTAAGTTCTATAAAACGTCACATCTAATTAAGTATTTTGTCGCACCATAGTAAATTACATTTTTTTCTCGTTTTCACTCGCGATAATTGAAACATGCCATCCTTCTATAACGTCTCATTGTAATGTTGTGTGATATCGCAATATGGAGTTATCCATGAGTGCGTTAGGGTGTCATTTTTGAAAATTGACTGATATGTAAGTAACCTGTCTTAAGGGTTCCGTAGCCATAGTGGTTTAAAACTGAACCCCTGATAGATTCGCCATGTCACAGCCACTTTATGCCGAAACTATTAAGACTACAAATTTCAAAATTGGTAAGTAGATGTATTCTGTGAACCGCTTTTCGATTTATATACAAAAAAAAATAAACTGTCCTATACTAGCGGGGTGCCTATGGAGATTTTTAAATTTAAATTTTGCTTCCCAAAACCCTTGGTGCTCAATATCAATTAACAATATCGATATACAAACACTAAGAAAAGCAAAGTTATTTTTGCTGGCGAAAAATTGATAGTGATATTTGGCTAGGGGGCTATGTGATGCTTATGTTAAGTGAATCCCTCTACTACGTTAACCTTGATGAGCGAGTTCGACTCGCACTTGAACCACCAAGAACTTAGGGTCCCAAGCCAACCTCACCTGCAAGTGGTGCACCTGCCGATCAACGGACGAGGCTCTGGCAAACCAAATGTCCCAATAAGCGGCAATAGGCTCGCCACCTATTACGTGGGATCAAAACACTGGCGATAAGTGGGCGTTTAATATGCCTCTGCTTACCCATTCGGGGAAACAGGCGTGAGTCTATGTATGTATGTATGTATGTATCATTGCTCATAAAAGTTTGAGATCCGCACGCTCCGCATTGTTTCCCGCTTGCCGCCCGCGCATTCACTGCGGACACGTGTATGAAAGTTCTATGGTTTGAGTTGCCCGCGTGCTCCCCGCGCTACACAGCCCGCGCCGCTCGCCGCGCCCGCCTTCCCACTACGGACACTCCTATCGAGTTCCATATGTTTGAGTTTCTCGCGCGCGTCGCGCCCGCACCCGCGCCCGCCTTTCACTGTGGCCGAGCACACACAGTACGCCAACTACGAAGTACACAGATAGATAAACTATTTATATAATATGTAATTAAGAGTAAACATTAGGCTTGTGCCTTCACAATATTAACAATTTCTTATTTTAATACGTGAGTAGTAAGAAATGTAGGCAATGGCATATCCTTGGGTATATGTATGAGTGTGTTGGTGTGTGTCCGCTTGTGCGTTTGTGTGTGTATGTGTGGCTTGTCTGAGTAGTTGGTGTATGTATGTATGTGTATCGGTAGATGAGAATGAATGAAAAAGGTTTACCAACTCCAACGGGCATAATTAGTAGGTATTTTATCTACTTGTAGCATTTATATTATTGAATCAGGGTTTGTAACAATTTGTTTTTGTAGATATTGCGTGTAGTGTTAAAGGGATCTAGTGAAGAAAAAAGCTTGTTATATATGTCAGGCATACGAGTAAATGGTGACATTTTTAAGCATCGTGATGATGAGGATGGGACCGATAACAGTGACGTTTGTCTAGTTCGTTTTAGAGGCACATTAAGGCTAATATTGCCTAGTAGTTCCGGGCAGTCGTATTTACTGTGAAGTACGTCATATAAAAATAGCATATCAATCAATTGACGTCTACCTTCAAGAGTACTTATTTTATGGTACTCACACGAGTTATCATACGTTCTGTAACCTAGACTAGCTTTATAATTCAGGTGTTTCATAAATTTGTGCTGAATTTTTTCAATCTTTTCGATGTGCACTTTAAAAAAGGGTCTCCAAATTATACCAAATTCTAAGATACTTCTTACAAAGCTGTAGTAAAGAACCTTAAGACATTGCGGATCTTTGAATGGTTTGCTGTTTCGTATCACAAAGCCCAGCGACTTATACGCTTTGCTAATCATCCGTTCGATATGTTCGTTATAAGTGTATTTGCTGTCTAAAAGCACGCCTAGATCTCTTACTGCCGAAGTTCTTGTAATTAAATCATTATTAATACGGTAGTCGTAGCTAATAGTATGTTTTTTTCTAGTAAAGCTTATGATTTGACATTTTTGAGAGTTGACAGTAATTTTATTCATCATCATCATCATCCTAGCGCTGTCCCGGTTGCGCTCCAAAACCCACGCCTTGGAGCCCGGGGTCCGCTTTCCGGCTATGTCTCCTCCACTTCGCACGGTCTTCAGCATCCCTGGTGGTTAGTTGGTTGGCACGCATATCATCCCTTACTACGTCAAGCCAGCATTTTTTTGGCCTTCCCCGTTTACCGGGGCCCGGTGGAGGTAGCATGGTAAGACATTTGTTACCCACGTAAGATGCCGGTTGACGTAAGACGTGTCCATACCAGCGTAGACGACACTCTTGCAGTTTATCAGCAATGTCACGGACATGAAGGCTACCCCGGATGCGGGAGTTCCTAATGCGGTCCTTCCGCGTGACACCACACATCCAGCGCAGCATGTTCATTTCCGTGACACGCAGACTCTGCTTGTGTCGCTCAAGCACAGGCCACGTCTCACTGCCATATAACAGGACAGGTCTAATGATGGATTTATAGACCTGTCCTTTGAGCTTAACCGGCATTTTGGGGTCACAAATGACACCGCTCACCTCACGCCATTTGGCCCAGGCTGCCGAAATGCGTGCCTTGACGTCGCAATCGATGTCACCAGACGCGTGCAGTACTGATCCCAGGTACTTGACCAGGTCCTTTCGCTGGGCAATGTCTCCGCCTATACGAATTGACGCGGGATCAGTACTGTTGCAGGCCAAGTACTCGGTCTTCGCCACGTTTATTTTCAGACCGCCGTTCTCAAGCGACTCCTTCCACGCATTCAGTGACATTTCTTGACAGTAATTTTATTATCATTATAATAATTCGTAAGTCTGTCTAAATCGGATTGAAGCAATTTACAATCGTTATGGGTGTTAATTCTACGAAATATTTTCTTGTCATCGGCGTATAACAAGTGATTTGAATTTTGAAAACAATTAGATATGTCAAAAAGGTATATATTATACAAAATGGGAGATAATAACGATCCTTGAGGAACTCCCGAAGTGATATCTACGAGGTCAGATCTATATCCGCCCAACACTACAGCCTGACGCCTGTTTCTTAAGTAAAACTCCAACCAGCGCAGAAGATTTCCCTTGATTCCTACGGCATTTAATTTCGAAATCAGGATACAACGATTTACACGGTCAAATGCCTTTTCAAAATCTGTATATATGACGTCAATTTGGGCGTCATCAATATTTGATACTATATAATTACTTAGCGCAAGAAGGTTGGTGTTGACGTTACGGCCTTTGACGAATCCGTGTTGAGTTGATGGTATACAGTGTTGCAAAGCTATGTAGATATATTCATACACTATCTTTTACCCCGTATTCGTGTTTCTAGTAAAAACACGAATACGGGGAACATTTAAGTCGATTAAAGAGTTTATTATGCAATATAGCTTATCCACTATATTGTCAACGCTATCCGAGTCAAAAAAATCAGGCCAGTTGGTGTTAATCAAATCTCCATTAATTTTCTCGTAGTCCGCCTTGAAAAACCTGCATACTACCCGCGGTTTACAAGGTATTGGTTTGTAGTAGCAACTATTTAAATATATTTCAAGCGAGATATGAAAACGATCAATCTCAACCAGAGAATATTCACTTTGGATACATTCTAAACTAGAATTTGAGATAACAAGATCCAATACATTGCCACTGCAGTTTGGAGTCAAGTTATATTGCATCATATCCGTATAATCTAAACTATTAATCATTTCATTCGCCGCGACGCCTAAATCAGTGTTCGATGTGTGGTTTTAACCGTGACCGTCCCGCCCCCACGTCATCATCATCAGCCTGTAACAGTCCACTGCTGGACTAGGCCTCTCTTTTGAAAAGAGGAATTGGCCTACTATACCACGCTTGCCAAACGGGTTGGTATAGGGTTTGTATCAAGTTTTCCTTCTCTTACAATGCTGTTCTCTGCATAATATGCTCCCTCTGTCGGCTCTTACGACACCCATGGGATGATATGGGGTGGTGACATTCCGTATTCTTAATCCGTCACCACACGGACGCCCCCACGTAATAAACGGTAAATTAAAATCTCCCATGATTAAAACAGTGTCGCTGGGATTGGTACTGGAAAGTTTTAAAAAGGAGTTTCTGAAATCATCGACCATGTGTGAGGAGTTTGGGGATGAGGGTATGTTTGAAATAGAAATATTGTTTATTCGATTATATCAGTTTAGTAGCGTGTTACTTTGTCTATTGAAAATTTCTGACTATGGTCACACCAGGAACTGTCAAATCATTCATTCACTCTGATTCTTGGTCGGATCCGCAAAAAACTCTCTGTCACGTCGTGCTGGAAACAAATCCCGTTTTGTGAACGCGTTTTGGAATTAATTATATTGTTAACAACCTCGCAACCGTCGCTATTTGAATTAGTCCGACGGGGTTGTGAGCGATTGACAAAAGTGCTAGCATCGGTAAATTGTGATAGAATTGTGAACTATCCAACCCTTGTAAAATTTGTGTGTCGTCATCTACTTGCAACGTGTCCAGAAGAAGGACGGCGAGCTGGACCTTTTAGTAGTAACTATAATGATTTCCTTATCATTTTGGCCAAATTTATGAGTGTAATCTTATAGGTCTACACAAGAACATCACCAGGAGATCCCAAGTAAATTTCCACATGTACCTATTAGTAGAAATATAATCACTGTGTAATCACAGTACAAAGGTGTTTAGATCTTTGCCTTGGCTAGACCAGACTGGATGAATTAATCGCTTTCACTGTCTTTTGCAAACCTTGCCCAGCTTTCTAGCCAAACTCTAAACACAATTTCTTTGGTAGCAGAGCGTGGTTGGTTGTATCTTAGCCGCTGTTGATTGTACCTAAACTCAGATTGGTATTGTATAAGCTTGTATCTGAGCTATATATTATAATTGTTAACAGTGTTGTAGTGTTTCTCAGGTCACTTTTGCCTAAAATACATAATATTTATTTGTATTAGTTGACCTATTTAACTTGAAACACATGTCATACATAACCTCAAATCAGTAATTGTTTGACTTGAATTGTTGAAATCTAGCTTAAATTTGTTGTTGTCAGCATCAATAAGTCAGTTTGATTGGATACATAACAGTTTTATGTGTCAATTTATTTAGTTAATTGCATATATATTGAGTTTAAAACATTATAACATTCAAATTTGACCTTGCATCTTGGGCGGGTCACATTGATAAACCTTTGTTTGTTATAATATTTTGATAATATTGTTAGGTAACACATACTCTACTATTGTATATAGTTATACAATAGTATTGTATATAAAATATAACCCAGTGAGCCTGTCTGTTGCAAATAATTAATTAATTAATTTAAAGTTCAATCTTTAATTTGCTGTAAGTTATAACCTTTGTTTTTGTGTCAATATAATTTTGTTGGGCAGTAAATACCTGTCACTTGCTTGCACCAGCAGTAAACAGGCTAATATTTGTTGGTTTCAAAGAATTAACAAATATTAAGTTTTAATTGATAGTATTATTTAGCGCTTGTCTAAGCTCTTTTGAAACTTAATTATGTCAGCTATCAAGGACTTGCGTGCGGCTGCTGGTGCCATTGCATCATATTTGCGCTGGTTTGCCTCAGCCTCGGTGAACCGGCCTGATCGCCAGCAGGCCTTACTACAAAGATATGAGCGGATCGATGATCGCCTGGCAAGTGTGGAACAGCAATTTCGTACTTTCAGCGCTTGCTGTCTCGAAGTGTCAGTTAATGACTTCACCGCTGACCAGCGAAATAGAGTCAGCGAGGATTATGCCCAGGTTTTTGACCTCTATGATGCTGTCTCCAACTGTGCAAGACAGTTAATTGCCGAGAGAGACGGGCAACTCGCCTTGAAGCAGGAGCTGCCTAGGATAGCACCGGGACTGGTGAGTAGGCTTCCTACTTTAGACCTCCCGCATTTTGATGGCTGCCTAGGAAGCTACCTGGGCTTCGTTAATTTATTTGACAGCCTGGTCGATGACAGGGCTGACCTTCGGCCGGCTCAAAAATTGGCCTACTTGGTGTCGGTTCTAGATGGGGAGGCCAAAGGCCTCATCCAACATCTGCCCGTGTCTGACGAGGCGTACCAGACGGTTTGGGACTTAATTACCGGTAGGTACCACAACAAGCGTGGCCTCGCAGATACCCACATCGAGCAGATTTTGAGCTTGCCCACGCTCACCCGGGTCTTTGGGTTGCGCACCCCACTTTTGAACCCGCTCTTGGTGGCAATCAACGCCCTTAAGTGCTTCGATCTGCCCGTGGACAAATGGTCCTACCTATTGGTGCACATTGTCCTCAAAAAGCTGCCTGCCGACCTTAGGTCGCGATTTAAACAGCGCTTTGGTGAGGATAGTCGTCCGTGTAGTGACGGATTAAGAATACCGATTGTCACCACCCCATATCATCCCATGGGTGTCGTAAGAGCCGGCAGAGGGAGCATATTATGCATAGAACAGCACTGTAAGAGAAGGTAATCTTGATACAAACCCTATACCAACCCGTTTGGCCAGCGTGGTATAGTAGGCCAATTCCTCATTTCAAAGGAGAGGCCTAATCCAGCAGTGGACTGTTAAAGGTTGATGATGATGAGTGCGACCCATCTGCCCCCTTTGCAGACTTGGAGAGGTTTCTCGAGGATGAGTGCCGGGTCTTGGATAACTCCGGTGGTGACACGCCAGCTAAGTCGCAGCCACCCAAGGTCAAGGAGCAGGCTCGCGTTCACACCCGAGCCAATGTTGATCGGCACCCTCCTCGCTTTGCAGTCACGCAGAGCCCAGCGGAGTGCTCTTACTGCAAGGTCACGGGGCACGGAACAGTTAGATGTAGGGCATTCTTGGACCTTCATGTGGCCTCTTGTAGGCGCATCGCGAATGCCCGCCGCCTTTGTTTCTCATGTTTAGGATCCCACTACCAGTGAGACTGCCCAAACTCTCGGCACTGTCCTCATTGTGGAGGACAGCATTTGAACATTCTCTGTATGAATGCCAGAGAGGTAGCCGCTTGTCCAACCAGCCGACACCGCGCACAGGCGGGTGTTTTGAAGGTGGCAGCCGAGGCTCACCGGCGCGCTGCTGAGATTCGCCTCGCTCATTGGATCGCCACTCACCCCGTTTGAAGAACCGTAGCGTACGCACGCCTCCTCTCTCTCGCGCACTTGAATGTGCGACTGCTCAACGTCAGCAGTATCAAGACTGCTGCCCCAGGTATTTCCCTCCTTTGGCGGAGCGTCCCCGCCTTGACTCGCGCCCACCTCGTTTTGGGCGGGTGCGTCATTATGACCCCCCACAGATGGGACGCGGATCGAGTCATCGCGCCTTTGAGGACTTCAAGCCGCACCCTCATTTTGATTTACCTGGTGCTGGCCAACGGTCGCCGCCCAGGCAACAATAGGTCAATGACCCCTGCCCTATAACCAACCACCCCCATTGAGACCGTTATCCTACCAACGGTTGCTGTTAGGGTCTGGGGACCCACGGGGACCTTTATTGTTGTCCGTGCTATATTGGACACAGGTTCACAAGGTTGCATTTTTTCCACCTATTTGGTAGGGCAGGTTAAATTAAATATGGGCTCCTTTCCGCATTGTATACGGGGAATAAGTGACGTAGCTTCTAATGTTGAAGGGCAAGTTAAGGTTTTGTTTGCCCCTGTTGAATCTTCACACCCGAGGATTAAAACCTCGGCTATTGTGCTGAAGAATATTTTGGGTATGCATCCACAGAAACAGCTACCCGCTGCTGTGGTGAATTTGACATCGGGATTGGAACTGGCAGACCCCAAATTTGACACACCGGGACAAATCGACTTGTTGATTGGCTCTGATGTTCTCGGTGGAATTTTGATTGGTTGGAAACGGGTCTTGGTGCCAAATGGTTTGACTGCCATCCCGACCATATTTGACTGCACGGTTGGCGTAGTGGTTTAAGCTGCCGCCTCGCCGCTTGACACTGCGCCGAGTGTTGTGGGTTCGATCCCCACACGAGACAACACTTTGTGTGATCCATAAATTGTTGTTTCGAGTCTGGGTGTTCATTGTGTCCGTTAGTTGTATGTTTGTAAAGTCCCCCGCGACACAGGATTTAGTCCTAATGCGGGAGTTGTCTTTAAAAAAAAAAATTACTTTGATGGGACCTGTACCTAGGGAGCCCCCTCCACCCGAACTTGATAATTTGTAGCTGTAGGCTCCGCTCTCTCTGATGCGGTTCAGAGGTTTTGGGAGGTAGAGGAGCCCCCTCAAGCTGCCCGTTTGAATCCAGAACATGAGGAGTGCGAGCTGTTCTTCCAGAATAAAACTGGTCGACTCCGTTCTGGTCGGATCATTACGAAGCTACCTTTTCGGTCTGTTCGATCTCCGCTTGGTGAGTCACGACCTTTAGCCGAAAATATATTGTTGGCTATGGAGCGTCGCATGGGTCGTGATCCGGAGCTCAGGCAGAAGTACATTGAGTTCATGAGAAAATATGAACAATTGGGACACATGTCCGTGTCAAATTTGGATTGGCGTTCGGTGGAGCACTACTTTCTCCCGCATCATGCGGTATTGAAGCCATCGACTGGCAAGCTGCGCACAGTGATTGATGGTTCTGCGCAGACTTCTACGGGCGTATCCTTGAACCAATGCTTGCATTCTGGTCCCAAGTTGGTCAAGGACCTTTGTGACGTCATTACCAGCTTCCAACGACGTCAGGTTGTCTTTGTGGCCGATATAAAAATGATGTTCAGGCAGACGATTATCCACCCTGATGACCGTCGTTTCCAGCTGATCCTTTGGAGAGAGAATCCTCGCGATCCTATGGTCGTCTACGAGCTCAATACCAATACGTACGGGTTAAGGTCGAGCCCCTACTTGGCAATACGTTCTCTTTGCGAGCTCGCAGACCGCGAAGGCTTACGTTCCCCACGAGCCTCCGCCATCTTGAAGGACGATATGGACGTCGATGACATTTGCTCGGGCGCCTCCACAGTGGACGAGGCGATCCTCCTGCGGGACGAATTGATAGGTATTTTGGCCTCCGCTGGTTATGAGTTGCGCAAATGGATCTCCAACTCACCAGCGCTTTTGGAAGGCTTGCCAGAGGATCATCAGCAGTACCCACATTTGTTTGAGATTGTTGATAACCCTGCCATGATGGCTGTTCTCGGCGTTCAGTACAGACCAGTCCAAGACATATTTACGTATAACGTAGACTTGAAATAGCCTTAATTGTTCTTGGACTAAACGTCTCGTGTTGTCTACTGTCGCCAGAACCTTTGATCCAAACGGTTGGATTTGTCCAGTTATATTTTGGGCAAAACGCTTCTTGCAGAAGCTTTGGACAGCAAGATTGACCTGGGACGAACCTCTACGCGGTACTTTTGTTGAGGAATGGACCTCTTTTGTATCCTCACTTCCTGCCGTCAATGAGATCTCCTTGCCTCGTCCCATCCTTCCTCCCTGGAAGTACAAGGCAACCCTTCACGGGTTTTGTGATGCCTCGGAACGTGGTCACGCGGCCTTGGTGTACTTGCGCACAGTCAGTGCCTCAGGTCAGGTGAGGGTTTCCCTGATCATGGCGAAGAGCAAGGTTGCACCCCTTCGTACATCTTTGACCATCCCGAAATTGGAGGTCTCGGGAACAGCCCTACATGTACGCTTATTGAATCACGTGTCTAACACTTTGGGTAAATCAATTTGTATTATTGGGCCCTACGCCTGGACAGACAGCCAAATTGTTCTTTGTTGGTTGAAGGCGTCTGTCCACAAGTATTAGCCGCTAATCGCGTTTCCCAAATCCAGAAATCCGAAGTCAAACTTGTTTGGAGACACGTGCCAGGAGAGCTCAACCCCGCTGATTGTGCCTCGTGCGGATGTTTTACGCCGAGCTTAATAGGCCATTCGTTGTGGTGGGGTCCGGAATGGTTGAGGCAACCAGAAATTGATTGGCCTCGAACGCCAGTTTTGAATACTTCCAATTTGCCGGGTCTACGAACACTCGCTCTTGAGAAGGTGGAATGCGCCTTCGACCCCGATTTCTTGCTGAATCGCTATAGCTTCCTTCATAAGTTGTTAGGTGTTTCTGCTTGGATAAAGCGTTTTGTTTTTAATTTTAGGCACCCACAACAGAAACGACTGGCACCGTTTCTCTCACCTCAGGAACGACAGGAGTCTCTCACCATTTGGATTCGTTCTGTGCAATTGGCGCACTTTGAGAACGAGATTGCTATCCTTAAGTCAGGGAAATCGAAATTGTCGGGAGCTGTATCTAAATTGAACACCCTTTTGGACGATACGGGTCTCTTGCGCGTTGGAGGGGGTCTCAAGAACGTCAACCTCCCTTACGGGGCACGTCACCCCCTGTTGTTACCTAAGGACGGTCATTTGGTACGTTTATTGGTAACTGACCGTCACCTTAAAAAATCGCATGCTGGTTGTAATGCGCTGTTGGCCATTTTGCAACGCGAGTTTTGGATTTTTTCTGCCCGAAGAATTATTCGGAGTGTAGTCTTTTGCTGCATCCCTTGCTATAAGCTCAAGGCTTCTATCATGCAGCCCTTGATGGGAGACTTACCGGCAGATCGCATAACTGAGAACAGGACGTTTGACGGTGTTGGCATGGACTGCGCTGGTCTCTTTTTGGTGAAATCGTCGACACTTCGAAACAGCAAGACTGTTAAGGCCTACTTGTGTGTTTTGTTTGTCTTGCCACAAAGGCCGTACACTTAGAACTGGTCTCCTCGCTTATGACCTAGGCGTTTGTAGCCACATTTGACAGATTTGTATTCCGCAGAGGGCTGCCTTCCTTGATCCGTTCTGATTACGGCACTAACTTCAAGGGCACTTATAATTATTTGAATGACGTTGTTAATTTCCTTGAAACCAACAAGGCTGCTATAGGTGATAGGCTTGCCCTACGTGGGATAAATTGGTTGTTTTCCCCACCAAATTGTCCATACTGGGGTGGTATATTTGAGGCTGCTGTAAAATCGGCCAAAACACACTTGCGCAGGACAATCGGTGAATCTGTCCTTACATTTGAGGAACTCGCAACTGTGTTTTGTAAGATTGAGGCCGTTTTGAACTCTAGGCCATTGTGCCCGATCTCCTCAGATCCGAATGATTTGGAGGCCCTTACGCCGGGCCATTTTTTTATTGGTCGCCCACTTGTCGCCTTGCCTGAGTACCCTTATATTGATACGAGACCTAATCGACTCTCGCGTTTTGAATTGGTACGCCAGATTACTCAGAGCTTTTGGAAACGCTGGAATTTGGAATATTTGCACATACTCTAGCAACGCGTTAAGTGGACCGATAAGACCGATCCACCCAAGATTGGAGACCTCGTTTTGATGAAGGAGGCTAACCTTCCGCCACTCAGATGGCGCAGGGGGCGCATTCTTCGTTTGGTAACTGGGGCTGATGGAGTTCCCCGATTTGCTGAGATCTTGGTGGACGGTTCGATTCTGAGGAGAGCGGTTGCAACGTTGTCACGTCTACCAAGTGATTAGCAGACCGGTAGGCCAGTCCGGGGCGGGTGGATGTTTGAAAAAGAAATATTGTTTATTCGATTATATCAGTTTAGTAGCGTGTTACTTTGTCTATTGAAAATTTCTGACTATGGTCACACCAGGAACTGTCAAATCATTCATTCATTCACTCTGATTCTTGGTCGGATCCACAAAAATCAAATCTCACGTCGTGCTGAAAAACAACCCGTTTTGTGAACGCGTTTTAGAATTAATTAAATTGTTAACAACCTCGCAAACGTCACTATTTGAATTAGTCCGACGGGGTTGTGAGCGATTGACAAAAGTGCTGGCATCGGTGAATTGTGATAGAATTGTGAACTATTGAACCCTTATAAAATTTGTGTGTCGTCATCTACTTGCAACGTGTCCAGAAGAAGGACGGCGAGCTGGACCTTCTAGTAATAACTATAACGATTTCCTTATCATTTTGGCCAAAATTATGAGTGTAATCTTATAGGTCTACACAAGAACATCACCAGGAGATCCCAGGTAAATTTGCTCATATACCTATTAGTTGAAATATAATCACTGTGCAATAACAATATATAGTTTAGACCTTTTGCCTTGTCGTGGTTTAGGTGGATGTAATACAAACTTCCAATTATTTTCGCGTTTAAATGCCACATTATTTTACTTTATTTGTAAACTAGATGTCACTCTACATAACTGAAGGAAAATGGATATCATCAGTTAGTGTATTTAACGCTAAACCACATGTCATTCTTTCAAAGCGCCAAATATACTTATGTAAGTCATCATCATCTTAGCGTGGTTTTATTTATATTATAGTAACTTAAATATTTCAAGTAACTTAAATATGTCTTAAAATTAAAATAGGTATAAAGAAAAAGTAACTAGTTCTAAAATTACTATACAAAGAAACATATACAGAACATAGAAATAAATATATACGGAAAGAGAAAAAAATAATAATTTAGAGGGCGTCATGAAATTCGTCCACATCGCCGTTAACTGGAAGCGTGCCTAGAACGCTGGCAGCATTGCCACGTTGTATGGTGATACTGAACTTCTGGGCCAAATACAACCCAGCCTTCTGGTCACGCGAGGCGTCGACCAGTCTCTTTGCGAGGTCTCTAAAAAGAGATCTCGCACTTGGACCCCATGGCACCAACGTTTCGACCCCAAAACGGCTCAAATATGTAATCCCCTACCAGGTTTGCGTATTTGCGCCGTTTGAGGGTCTCCGCTGTAGCAGCAGCAGCGCCCGCACAACCCGCTGTGCTAGGAAGATGTGATGGCGCGAGGGTATCGACGCACGTTGCGTCCCATACCAAAGGCCTTCCCAACTTCCATGGCAGTAAAGACATACCGTCTGGTCTTTTGCCATCGTTGCGTACCAGGCCCTGAGGTTCAAGGTGGGCTGGAATGCCAGCGGTGACAAGAGTCCGACGAAGGATGTCATTAAGGTTGCCGTGTCGTGAAATACGACCTGCGCTCCTGCTGCATGACAGGCCATGGTGACCAAGGCAGTCCACACCCTCTCCACAGTGACAGAGATGTGGAGAAACACATGGCGCGCCTAAACGGAGGCAAGAGGCGATGCGGAAGGTCGTATCGTCCAGCATGGTACCTATGTTGGACGATAGCAGTGCTTGAAGCCAGAGGCGCGACTCCCACTCTCCCACAGCCAGTAGACGAGCACGCTCTGCAGCATTAGACGATGTGCTAAGAAGATTTTCTCGTATTCTGCTGCAAAGCGGTCCATCCCACTGCCTCTGAGAGGATAGGTCTCGGGGTAACTCAGTGCTTGGACACTTCTCCAAGCATTCATGGCATCAGTCTTACACGGCACCTCAGAATCGACCAGTGTTGGTGCTAAGATTTTCCTGGTCAATTCTGCAGTGCTGTAGACCGAGGACAGGAATGCTGGTAGGCTCACATCGGAGATTTTGCGAACGCCGAGGCCGCCAAAACGTACAGGCAAGGACGCCTGTAGCCACAATCGGTCATTCATGCTATATTCAAAATTTGACTAAGAGTATTTTGTAAAAAAAATTCCATTTCAATAAGTAGGCTCGAATTTTCCAAAAAGGTGAAGCTCGAATAGCGTGGGTAAATTTAGGCACGAAAAGACCGAATTATAGTGAAAGCCGAATAAATGTTAATTTTGAGGAGCCTGTCAGAAAATTCACTAAAATTTTGAAATTTTTCATGAATAAATGAATCAAAACCTTCGTCTAAAATCGGGGACCCAAGGAGGCGAAGATAACTTTTTTCAATGTGGGTTATACTGGGAGTCAGCAATTGAAATTTGGAGAGTATAGATGATTTGTTTAAATTGTCGTTTATGAAAATTTCACATTTAGTTGGATTTAGGTGCAAGCCTATGGATGAAAATTTAGATTTTAAGAAAGCCAGATCTTGATAAACAGACTCTACATCGCCTCCCAGGGTTCCATCATCGAGTTACCAGATGTTGAATTTTGAATTTAACTGGCTGATGATTGGGTGAATAGCTAAGCTAAAAATGAGTGGTCCAAGAGGGTCACCTTGTTGACAGCCAACGGCGGATTGCAAAAGATTTTCCTTGAAGATTAATTTTAAAGGGTTTCTGTAACACTGCCAAAGAAAGTTGTAAATTTTAGGTGTTTCAATTTTAACTGGTGTCAACAAGGTGTCCCGGTTCACTGAGTTAAAGGCGTTCTTTAAATCAACCTTCAAGATAACCTCACCCCCATTACAGCCAAGGTACGTTGACAGGGCATGTATGGCAGCCTCGCAATCCCCCTTGGATCCAAATCCGAGTTGCAGGGGTTGGAATTTATTACCTAAGTTGGTATTATAATAGCGGCAGCATATCTTGGCTGCCATACGCCTGTACGTACACCCTACGGCAATGGGACGAATGCCACCGTCCCTCTTTCGCAAGGCACAGAGATTTGCGCCGTACAAAATAGGGACGATATCATTGTTCACACTGCCGGAGAGCATAAGGTTGATTAGAGCCGTTAGCTCCCTCAAAAGCGCGTCCCCAGCAGCTCCGGTGCTCACACAGACGAGATCCTTAAGGTGCTGTGGTGTTAAGTCGTCGAGACCGCCGGCAGACCCGCTTTGGAAAGAGCAAACGGCAGCAACCACGTCCTTGGCTGTAACATTGAGACAATCTGAGTTAGTGTCAGGTGGGTCAGGAAAGGAGAGGTTATCTCCTGGCGCTGGATGCTTGCTCTGCAGACTCGCGAGTGTGTCGGCAGAGCAAGGCGCCACCACATCGCTACTAAATAAGAGCCTGGAGGCTCCCCTGATATCACCTTCCCTGAGTTTGGATTCTACGTGATGGTAGATGGGGTATGGTTTAGGAGGGTGGGGATTGGATTGGAATGTGGAATTAATAAAATTTTCTTTAATTTTTGATGTAAGTGTTTTTTTTTGTTATCCGGTCTTCCTGTGCATGCAAAATTCTATAGGGGAAGGTGAGTAACTGCTCTCAAGCGGTTATAGAATTCTCCCGCGTGACAAGACCTATGCAGTGTGCTAGATTTTGGGCCACTGAAGGTCTTGCACCACGGGAAATTCGCTTAAAAATCGAAATTGAGTTTTTTAATTGACTTAAATGTTGCCAAAAGGGAATTTTGGGGGAGACTGTGTTGTTGTGTGTTTGTGTGGACGTATTGGGGCCAGAAAGTACATTCTGGTTTTTATGAATTTTACCAAAATGTAATTTTAGGCCCCGCTCACCTTTAAAGTAACGAGCTTGGGAACAATTCGGGCAGCGCACCAGAGTAGACGAAGTGCAAGGTTGATCCGCACCTATTTCATCATCACCCTTACCACCGTTAAGAGACATAAACTTAAAATATCACTCACTAATAATAAATACTATCTAAATAACAACGAAAATATCAAAATAACAACAACACAAAACGCTTGACTTTGACACTGTCTAGTTTTTATTATTGTCCGTGGCGGCGGCTTTCGGCCGCCGGCCAGTACGCTGACGGAGGCCGGCATAGCGTCACATCAGCCCTGCTAGCGGAGCGGAGGCTGCACGACGCTGCTCACGCCAGCCAGCAAGAGATTTTCCTTATTTCTTGCCTTCTCTTGCGCCAATTATTGTTTTATTTCATAAGTTATCGATTTCCGCAAAGAAATTGTGACACCAATGACACTTTTTCGTTTTCATCAATAATATAATAAGTTTTCCTTCTCTTGCAGTGTTGTTCTCTGCATAATGTGCTCCCTCTGTCGGCTCTTACGACACCCATGGGATGATATCAGCGTTATCCCAGTTTCAATCTGAGGTCCGCTTACTAGTCTAACCGGATTTGGATGAATATTAGCTTTTCCACGGAGCGACTGCCTGTCTGACCTTCGCAACCCGAAGGGATAGCGATACTCCATGGTTTAGACTAGTGTCAGTTTATTTAGAAGGTACTGTTACGATTGTCAAAGATCTACATGGCAACCGGGACCGACAGCTTAACGTGCTCTCCGAGGCATGGGACAAGCGATAATTAACAATTTAATACGCACATAACTCCGAAAAGTTATTGGTGCGCGCCGTGGATTCGAACCCGATACCCTCTGCACGGCAGTCTGTTGGTATCTCCACTCGGCTATCGCTGCCTCTTACTTATGTGAGTATTGATATAATAATATCTACTGTTTTAACATTATCATCCAAATATTAAGAACTAAAATTCTATACTGTTATACTATATAGTCTTAATTTTTATTCCACAGACACATGTATAACAAAAATACAAGTATGAATGCAATAGACAAAGATCTTGGTGACATTATAAGTAGCTCTGGGAATTCTGTTCACTGCAGCTAAACATAACCACCTTCGGTTTGCCGACGATATCGTTATCGTGGCAGAGAGCCTGGAAGAGCTGAGCGAGATGCGACGGGTCGGTCTCGGCATGAACTTGGATAAAACCAAGATTATGTTCAACGAACACATTGTGCCGGGACCGGTTTATGTCGACGGATCGATGCTCGAAGTTGTTCAAGAGTATGTCTACCTTGGGCAAGTAGTCCAGCTTGGTAGAAACAACTTCGAGAAAGAAATCGACCGCAGGATCCAGTTGGGTTGGGCAGCGTTTGGCAAGCTACGTCGAGTTTTCTCTTCGCCCCTACCGCAATGCCTGAAGACCAAAGTCTTCAACCAATGCGTCCTACCTGTTATGACGTACGGTGCCGAGACGTGGACACTCACAGTGGGACTAGTCCACAAACTAAAAGTCACGCAGCGAGCTATGGAACAGGCTATGCTTGGCGTCTCTTTGGGGGATAAAATCCGAAACGAAGTTATCCGCCAAAGAACTAAAGTTACCGACATAGCTCACAGAATCAGTAGGCTCAAGTGGCAGTGGGCTGACCATATCTGTAGAAGGACTGATGGCCGATGGAGCAAGCGTATCCTAGAGTGGAGACCACGCCTCGGCAAGCGTAAGGTAGGGCGGCCCCCGGCTAGGTGGACCGACGACCTGCAAAAGGTGGCTGGGACAGACTGGATGCGGAAGGCTGAGGACCGTGTACGGTGGCGCGTGTTGGGAGAGGCCTATGTCCAGCAGTGGACTGCGATAGGCTGATTGATTGATTGAAACATAACCAGGTTATTCAACTGTGATATTTTCTTTATTTTTTTCAAATGACTCTTTTAAAATGACTATTTCTGCACTAGAATAGACTCTTACGTTATGGAATGACATATATTCAATGTTATTCCATAACATGGATGATTTAAAATTATAGAACTATACTACAGATACACAGACAACTCATACGCGTGGCATAATTATTATTGGATCGCGCCAACTATTGTGATAAATGGCGAACGAACGACCAAGCCAACAACATACTAGCAAAAGCGAAGTGAGTACTCAAACTACTACACCACAAGCCACATTTGGAATCAGTATTATGTACAAAGCTGATACTGATTGATACCTAGAAGAATTGGAAATTATATTCACAGCCAGTTGTGCACTCTCAAACTGCTCTCAAAACAAACTCATTTTAAGGACTAAAATGAGAAAGGTTTATGAACGCTTAGCCTATCGAAGAATCTTCAACTTTATAGCGTTATCTCAGTTGCATCTTGGTTCTAAACTGAATATTAGTATTTCCACAGAGCGATTTCCTGTCTGACCTCTGCAACCCAAAGTGATAGCCATATTCCATGGTTTAGACTAATGTCAGTTTCTTCAGAGGTTCTGACTTCCCAAAACGACTGTCAAAGATCTTCGAGACAACCGGGACGGACGCTTTAAGGTTTTCTCGGAGGCACGGAACAAGCAATAAATAATAATTCAATACGCACTTAATCCCGAAAAGCCGAAAATCTAAATCATTGCAAATGATTCATCATCATCTCCATCATCAGCGTGCTATAGTCCACTGCTTGATGTAAACTTTCATTGTAAATGATAAGCCATAATCATATATTTTATTTTGTTCAATTTTAAACAGTAAAAACTTCTATTATAGTAAGTACCTACTAAAGTTCAGAAACTATTTTAAGTACAGGGTAGTACTGAAAGTTTAAATAATCCAATATTCAACTTGGCTCGACATCGATCGTCGTGTCGCAATTTGTTAAACGAGATCAATTTATTTAGATGGGACATTTTACTTTTATTTTCCTTGTGTTTCTCCATCGGAACCCCTATTACATGGCAAGGCATTATTAAATTATGTCATTCTTCCTTTAATTTTAGAAAGTTTCATTAAATGATTTTATTTTTTGGCATTAGGCTTAGGTAATATTTGTTTGGGAAAATTGAATTATTTTGACATACTTAATCTTGTTCGTATAAAGTAGAAACCCAGATAGACAAATCCACGGCACGCACCTATGACTCTTCGGAGTTAAGTGCGTATTAAATTGCTAATTATCGCTTGCTTATCAGTGAAGGAAAACATCGTGAGGAAACCTGCATGTCTAAGAGTTTTCCATAATGTTCTCGAAAGACATGTGAAGTCTGCCAAACCGCACTTGGCCAGCGCCCTTCTCATAGTGAGAAGAGGCCCATGTCCAGCAGTGGGGCAGTAAAAAGGGCTGATGATGACACATCACTCAGGGCACTGCTAAATGGCGATGTGATAGTTTAAACCACAACCGCATCAGATAACATAATCCACAGCACCCTCCTCTTGTGGTCAGTCATTAAATAGAATAAAGTTATAACATAAATGTTTACCTAATACTACTACAAATCATATAACTCATATTTATTATCCTTAGATCCAAGAGAAGAGCATGCATGAAAAATTTGATGGGAGTGAATGAAGCAAGAGATGTATGTCAGGATCGTTGCAAATGGCGTTCTGTAGTCTCTGCCTACCTCTCCGGGAAACAGGCGTGAGTCTATGTATGTAGATCCAAATTAAAACAACAAACCTGAATGCGTAACACATAATTTGGTTGCACACACGAGTTGAAACCAGCACTAATCGTGGAATAATGACAGCGGTGTTGGTCACACAACCGCTGCACAATCCGTTCACTCAATAACGCTTTACATATTTTTCAAAACGACATATTCGGCAGGTTTTGGTAGCAGTTGTGACGTATATGAAAAGAACATGTAAAATATTAAACATATATTATAAAGTAATGTAATGTCTATTCTGCAGCGTTATGCTGTTAACAATTTTATTAACTATCTAAATTAAATCAAACTACGGTTTAAGTATTTAATCTTGGTATGTTTTAGTGACAATGTAATGTCAAACTGAATAATCTAGAAACTACATTATTTATTACTATCCGACGTTTTAATTACAGAAATTGTTGTCACAGAAGACTAAGGCGACATTTGTCTTTGCCTTGAATGCAGAGGTTTTTCTTGTAGGTCTACCATCTAAGCAGAATGAGCTCACAGTGTCCTGATGTCTTTGCCCTTATTGGATTTCATCCCAAAAAGTCTATTGACAGGATTTCTATTCAGAGGAACATTCCAAAAACTTCTCTATTGAAATTAGAATGTTTTCTTTATAATTTCAATGGCCTCACCCGAGGTTTATCAAATAACAGGTAATGGTTGTTTCCTTGCTATACCTACAGATTCACACATGATATCTAATTGAGCCTTGACCACATGTACAATTGACGATTTTAACGCTGAACACGATTTCTTTAACACAAAATTAGGATACTATCAGAAATCTGTGGAAGGTTTTCATGACAGCGGAGTCCAGAGAACAGTCGATACACGGAGTAAACACTGAATAAACTAACACTATAATATATTTTCTTGGGTTTACGCGAATGTTACACATTGAAATAAAACTACGGGGACTAAAACCAAATGAAGGATAGTTAGACTTGACGTGCCTTTCAAGAACACAATGAAAAACACTCAGACATGCAGGTTTCCTCAGGATTTTTTTTATAGACTCACGCCTGTTTCCCCGAAGGGGTAGGTAAAGGTGTAATATTACACCCACATTTCGCCATGAATTTTTAGGCCCCACATAATAGGAGGCGAGCTTATTGCCGTTACCGGGCACATCACCAGAGTTCACCAGACTCCGTGCTGATACTGAGAATTTGGAAAAACCCAGTAACACTTTTTCCCGACCCGGTAATTGAACCCGGGAGCTCCGATTAGCAGTCGCGTACGCTATACACTGGACCATGGAGGCAGTTCCTCAGGATATTTTCGATAAATACCAATTTAACTCGTACACCTGAATATCATGAAATGTTTTAGGTGATTTTCCTTCAATGGATCGTAATATTTCAAATGGCAAAATATTTTAATTTATTTCAACTACTGCTAAAGGGAGCTATTGAATCATTTCACTTTGTACAGATTACAAGGTTTGTTAAACATCCTCGCGAAATGACTGGTATTATATTTGCTATGGTGACATGGCGGCCAATTTGCACGATTATGTTTGTTATGCTAATGCAAAATTTCTGTATTATATACTAAATATATACCAGTATATTTTATAGTTACATTACATGCAATTTATGCTACTTAAATTTAAGAATCGCAATTCAAACGCTACATTATAATATTACCGCTTATATAATATATGGGCAATTTGACAGCAGTTTGACAGTCTCTTATGTTTTGGTGCTTCATACTTCACAGCATTTTGTCAGTTGTTTTAAAGGTATTTAATAAAGATTAACGATAGCCTTGAGGGGAGATTGGTACGGCCTTACTAATCTTTCTATGCAAAGGCTCATTAAGTTAAACCTATGAAACACATCACAGAGTTTTAGATGTTTAGTTTTATTTATGATTGCTTCCTTTAATGTGAGATGTTGAAGGATCACCGTGAGGCAATCTGCACGTGAGAGATATCCCCATAATGTTTTTGATGGACACGACTATGATGACTACCAATTCGAATTGCGCCAGCGTAGTAGAATATGTTCCATTCTTTGACGCAGTGAGAAGCAGTAAAACGGTTAACAACGCTGATATTAATATTATATAAAAAATCTGAAAATATTCTAACCTATTTTGACACTTTTCTGTATCTCTCTAACTTTTTAATTGAATATTCTATAAGACTGTCTGAATTTGAAGATTATATTTAACTATCTTAAATTGTGTCTATAACTGTAAATAAAACGACATTCAATTGCTATTGCACAGTCCTTGAAACTCAAATACAAGATACATGAGCCGTTAACATCACTAAAGATCAAATGTGCTTGTTTATGCTTAGCTCGGTTAACCAAAATAATGTCTGCGGCGCACATGTATTGAGTTTCGTTCGAACCATGTGCGTTACTAAATTTATCGACCGCAAAATTAAGTTCAACGGGAATGCACTGCTTTGCATTGGCCTACAATTAAAGGTAGAAAGATTATGCGAATTTTTATAAATACTTTGAAGATTGAAGCGCTTTTTGAATTTTGTAACGGCGTAAATGGGCCGGCTCAACCGGAGAACTCTCACAAAATATGGATGTTACGTAACAGTAAGTCATCATCAGCCCGTTACAGTCCACTGCTGGACTAGGCCTCTCCTTTGTAAGCAGGAATTGGCTTACTATACCACGCTGGCCAAACGGGTTGATATAGGGTTCGTATCAAGTTTTGCTTCTCTTACAGTGCTGTTCTCTGCATAGTATGGTCCCTCTGTTAGCTTTTACGACACCCATGGGATGATATGGGGTGGTGACATTGCGTATTCTTAATCCGTCACCACACGGACATAAGTAAGTATATTGTATAAACTAAATTGTTGCGTTTCGTTCGGTGAGAGAGTGCCCGAGGCCTCACCCTCCTTTTCCCTTTTTTATCCGCGTAAACATTATAAATGCTAAAGTTTTCTTTGGTTCTTTTTTTTTAAACGCAACTGTTATACGTCACGGCTGAGCGTAGAAGACTGGAGAATGACATTAGCTACTTTTCACCGCAACAACCGACTCCAACGCGGGCTAAACCGCGGGTGAAGACTTGTTCATTATAAGCATCGAAAGATCACAACGGTTAAACCTTCAGCTTATTTCACCTAAAGTGACGTATTCAGTGTTGAACTCTATGCAGGTCAAGCGTTTGTACAAATATTTGCTTTGTGTCTGAGTGTTAATTGTGCGTTGTTTTAGATCTTTGTAATAACCTTATATTTGTAATATTCGGTGAGAGTGTTAAATCTTTTAATCATGCTGCAAATATTTTAATGACAAAGTTAGGTTATTTATAAGTTTAGATATAGACACAAAAATGTTTGAACCGATTCGGCTGTTACAGCGTGTACAAATACTTGTTTAACAATATCGAAAAAATATATTTATATAATAATACATTATTTTGACGTGTATTTATTGCGCGTCACATAAAATATTTTTGAATGTAATAACAACTCTTCCCTTTAAAGCCAGCCCAGCAGCAGCGCCCGCACAACCCGCTGTGCTAGGAAGATGTGATGGCGCGAGGGTATCGACGCACGTTGCGTCCCATACCAAAGGCCTTCCCAACTTCCATGGCAGTAAAGACATACCGTCTGGTCTTTTGCCATCGTCGCGTACCAGGCCCTGAGGTTTAAGGTGGGCTGGAATGCCAGCGGTGACAAGAGTCCGACGAAGGATGTCATTAAGGTTGCCGTGTCGTGAAATACGACCTGCGCTCCTGCTGCATGACAGGCCATGGTGACCAAGGCTGTCCACACCCTCTCCACAGTGACAGAGATGTGGAGAAACACATGGCGCGCCTAAACGGAGGCAAGAGGCGATGCGGAAGGTCGTATCGTCCAGCATGGTACCTATGTTAGACGATAGCAGTGCTTGAAGCCAGAGGCGCGACTCCCACTCTCCCACAGCCAGTAGACGAGCACGCTCTGCAGCATTAGACGATGTGCTAAGAAGATTTTCTCGTATTCTGCTGCAAAGCGGTCCATCCCACTGCCTCTGAGAGGATAGGTCTCGGGGTAACTCAGTGCTTGGACAGGCACTTCTCCAAGCATTCATGGCATCAGTCTTACACGGCACCTCAGAATCGACCAGTGTTGGTGCTAAGATTTTCCTGGTCAATTCTGCCGTGCTGTGGACCAAGGACAGGAATGCTGGTAGGCTCACATCGGAGATTTTGCGAACGCCGAGGCCGCCAAAACGTACAGGCAAGGACGCCTGTAGCCACAATCGGTCATTCATGCTATATTCAAAATTTGACTAAGAGTATTTTGTAAAAAAAAATCCATTTCAATAAGTAGGCTCGAATTTTCCAAAAAGGTGAAGCTCGAATAGCGTGGGTAAATTTAGGCACGAAAAGACCGAATTATAGTGAAAGCCGAATAAATGTTAATTTTGAGGAGCCTGTCAGAAAATTCACTAAAATTTTGAAATTTTTCATGAATAAATGAATCAAAACCTTCGTCTAAAATCGGGGACCCAAGGAGGCGAAGATAACTTTTTTCAATGTGGGTTATACTGGGAGTCAGCAATTGAAATTTGGAGAGTATAGATGATTTGTTTAAATTGTCGTTTATGAAAATTTCACATTTAGTTGGATTTAGGTGCAAGCCTATGGATGAAAATTTAGATTTTAAGAAAGCCAGATCTTGATAAACAGACTCTACATCGCCTCCCAGGGTTCCATCATCGAGTTACCAGATGTTGAATTTTGAATTTAACTGGCTGATGATTGGGTGAATAGCTAAGCTAAAAATGAGTGGTCCAAGAGGGTCACCTTGTTGACAGCCAACGGCGGATTGCAAAAGATTTTCCTTGAAGATTAATTTTAAAGGGTTTCTGTAACACTGCCAAAGAAAGTTGTAAATTTTAGGTGTTTCAATTTTAACTGGTGTCAACAAGGTGTCCCGGTTCACTGAGTTAAAGGCGTTCTTTAAATCAACCTTCAAGATAACCTCACCCCCATTACAGCCAAGGTACGTTGACAGGGCATGTATGGCAGCCTCGCAATCCCCCTTGGATCCAAATCCGAGTTACAGGGGTTGGAATTTATTACCTAAGTTGGTATTATAATAGCGGCAGCATATCTTGGCTGCCATACGCCTGTACGTACACCCTACGGCAATGGGACGAATGCCACCGTCCCTCTTTCGCAAGGCACAGAGATTTGCGCCGTACAAAATAGGGACGATATCATTGTTCACACTGCCGGAGAGCATAAGGTTGATTAGAGCCGTTAGCTCCCTCAAAAGCGCGTCCCCAGCAGCTCCGGTGCTCACACAGACGAGATCCTTAAGGTGCTGTGGTGTTAAGTCGTCGAGACCGCCGGCAGACCCGCTTTGGAAAGAGCAAACGGCAGCAACCACGTCCTTGGCTGTAACATTGAGACAATCTGAGTTAGTGTCAGGTGGGTCAGGAAAGGAGAGGTTATCTCCTGGCGCTGGATGCTTGCTCTGCAGACTCGCGAGTGTGTCGGCAGAGCAAGGCGCCACCACATCGCTACTAAATAAGAGCCTGGAGGCTCCCCTGATATCACCTTCCCTGAGTTTGGATTCTACGTGATGGTAGATGGGGTATGGTTTAGGAGGGTGGGGATTGGATTGGAATGTGGAATTAATAAAATTTTCTTTAATTTTTGATGTAAGTGTTTTTTTTTGTTATCCGGTCTTCCTGTGCATGCAAAATTCTATAGGGGAAGGTGAGTAACTGCTCTCAAGCGGTTATAGAATTCTCCCGCGTGACAAGACCTATGCAGTGTGCTAGATTTTGGGCCACTGAAGGTCTTGCACCACGGGAAATTCGCTTAAAAATCGAAATTGAGTTTTTTAATTGACTTAAATGTTGCCAAAAGGGAATTTTGGGGGAGACTGTGTTGTTGTGTGTTTGTGTGGACGTATTGGGGCCAGAAAGTACATTCTGGTTTTTATGAATTTTACCAAAATGTAATTTTAGGCCCCGCTCACCTTTAAAGTAACGAGCTTGGGAACAATTCGGGCAGCGCACCAGAGTAGACGAAGTGCAAGGTTGATCCGCACCTATTTCATCATCACCCTTACCACCGTTAAGAGACATAAACTTAAAATATCACTCACTAATAATAAATACTATCTAAATAACAACGAAAATATCAAAATAACAACAACACAAAACGCTTGACTTTGACACTGTCTAGTTTTTATTATTGTCCGTGGCGGCGGCTTTCGGCCGCCGGCCAGTACGCTGACGGAGGCCGGCATAGCGTCACATCAGCCCTGCTAGCGGAGCGGAGGCTGCACGACGCTGCTCACGCCAGCCAGCAAGAGATTTTCCTTATTTCTTGCCTTCTCTTGCGCCAATTATTGTTTTATTTCATAAGTTATCGATTTCCGCAAAGAAATTGTGACACCAATGACACTTTTTCGTTTTCATCAATAATATAATAAGTTTTCCTTCTCTTGCAGTGTTGTTCTCTGCATAATGTGCTCCCTCTGTCGGCTCTTACGACACCCATGGGATGATATCAGCGTTATCCCAGTTTCAATCTGAGGTCCGCTTACTAGTCTAACCGGATTTGGATGAATATTAGCTTTTCCACGGAGCGACTGCCTGTCTGACCTTCGCAACCCGAAGGGATAGCGATACTCCATGGTTTAGACTAGTGTCAGTTTATTTAGAAGGTACTGTTACGATTGTCAAAGATCTACATGGCAACCGGGACCGACAGCTTAACGTGCTCTCCGAGGCATGGGACAAGCGATAATTAACAATTTAATACGCACATAACTCCGAAAAGTTATTGGTGCGCGCCGTGGATTCGAACCCGATACCCTCTGCACGGCAGTCTGTTGGTATCTCCACTCGGCTATCGCTGCCTCTTACTTATGTGAGTATTGATATAATAATATCTACTGTTTTAACATTATCATCCAAATATTAAGAACTAAAATTCTATACTGTTATACTATATAGTCTTAATTTTTATTCCACAGACACATGTATAACAAAAATACAAGTATGAATGCAATAGACAAAGATCTTGGTGACATTATAAGTAGCTCTGGGAATTCTGTTCACTGCAGCTAAACATAACCACCTTCGGTTTGCCGACGATATCGTTATCGTGGCAGAGAGCCTGGAAGAGCTGAGCGAGATGCGACGGGTCGGTCTCGGCATGAACTTGGATAAAACCAAGATTATGTTCAACGAACACATTGTGCCGGGACCGGTTTATGTCGACGGATCGATGCTCGAAGTTGTTCAAGAGTATGTCTACCTTGGGCAAGTAGTCCAGCTTGGTAGAAACAACTTCGAGAAAGAAATCGACCGCAGGATCCAGTTGGGTTGGGCAGCGTTTGGCAAGCTACGTCGAGTTTTCTCTTCGCCCCTACCGCAATGCCTGAAGACCAAAGTCTTCAACCAATGCGTCCTACCTGTTATGACGTACGGTGCCGAGACGTGGACACTCACAGTGGGACTAGTCCACAAACTAAAAGTCACGCAGCGAGCTATGGAACAGGCTATGCTTGGCGTCTCTTTGGGGGATAAAATCCGAAACGAAGTTATCCGCCAAAGAACTAAAGTTACCGACATAGCTCACAGAATCAGTAGGCTCAAGTGGCAGTGGGCTGACCATATCTGTAGAAGGACTGATGGCCGATGGAGCAAGCGTATCCTAGAGTGGAGACCACGCCTCGGCAAGCGTAAGGTAGGGCGGCCCCCGGCTAGGTGGACCGACGACCTGCAAAAGGTGGCTGGGACAGACTGGATGCGGAAGGCTGAGGACCGTGTACGGTGGCGCGTGTTGGGAGAGGCCTATGTCCAGCAGTGGACTGCGATAGGCTGATTGATTGATTGAAACATAACCAGGTTATTCAACTGTGATATTTTCTTTATTTTTTTCAAATGACTCTTTTAAAATGACTATTTCTGCACTAGAATAGACTCTTACGTTATGGAATGACATATATTCAATGTTATTCCATAACATGGATGATTTAAAATTATAGAACTATACTACAGATACACAGACAACTCATACGCGTGGCATAATTATTATTGGATCGCGCCAACTATTGTGATAAATGGCGAACGAACGACCAAGCCAACAACATACTAGCAAAAGCGAAGTGAGTACTCAAACTACTACACCACAAGCCACATTTGGAATCAGTATTATGTACAAAGCTGATACTGATTGATACCTAGAAGAATTGGAAATTATATTCACAGCCAGTTGTGCACTCTCAAACTGCTCTCAAAACAAACTCATTTTAAGGACTAAAATGAGAAAGGTTTATGAACGCTTAGCCTATCGAAGAATCTTCAACTTTATAGCGTTATCTCAGTTGCATCTTGGTTCTAAACTGAATATTAGTATTTCCACAGAGCGATTTCCTGTCTGACCTCTGCAACCCAAAGTGATAGCCATATTCCATGGTTTAGACTAATGTCAGTTTCTTCAGAGGTTCTGACTTCCCAAAACGACTGTCAAAGATCTTCGAGACAACCGGGACGGACGCTTTAAGGTTTTCTCGGAGGCACGGAACAAGCAATAAATAATAATTCAATACGCACTTAATCCCGAAAAGCCGAAAATCTAAATCATTGCAAATGATTCATCATCATCTCCATCATCAGCGTGCTATAGTCCACTGCTTGATGTAAACTTTCATTGTAAATGATAAGCCATAATCATATATTTTATTTTGTTCAATTTTAAACAGTAAAAACTTCTATTATAGTAAGTACCTACTAAAGTTCAGAAACTATTTTAAGTACAGGGTAGTACTGAAAGTTTAAATAATCCAATATTCAACTTGGCTCGACATCGATCGTCGTGTCGCAATTTGTTAAACGAGATCAATTTATTTAGATGGGACATTTTACTTTTATTTTCCTTGTGTTTCTCCATCGGAACCCCTATTACATGGCAAGGCATTATTAAATTATGTCATTCTTCCTTTAATTTTAGAAAGTTTCATTAAATGATTTTATTTTTTGGCATTAGGCTTAGGTAATATTTGTTTGGGAAAATTGAATTATTTTGACATACTTAATCTTGTTCGTATAAAGTAGAAACCCAGATAGACAAATCCACGGCACGCACCTATGACTCTTCGGAGTTAAGTGCGTATTAAATTGCTAATTATCGCTTGCTTATCAGTGAAGGAAAACATCGTGAGGAAACCTGCATGTCTAAGAGTTTTCCATAATGTTCTCGAAAGACATGTGAAGTCTGCCAAACCGCACTTGGCCAGCGCCCTTCTCATAGTGAGAAGAGGCCCATGTCCAGCAGTGGGGCAGTAAAAAGGGCTGATGATGACACATCACTCAGGGCACTGCTAAATGGCGATGTGATAGTTTAAACCACAACCGCATCAGATAACATAATCCACAGCACCCTCCTCTTGTGGTCAGTCATTAAATAGAATAAAGTTATAACATAAATGTTTACCTAATACTACTACAAATCATATAACTCATATTTATTATCCTTAGATCCAAGAGAAGAGCATGCATGAAAAATTTGATGGGAGTGAATGAAGCAAGAGATGTATGTCAGGATCGTTGCAAATGGCGTTCTGTAGTCTCTGCCTACCTCTCCGGGAAACAGGCGTGAGTCTATGTATGTAGATCCAAATTAAAACAACAAACCTGAATGCGTAACACATAATTTGGTTGCACACACGAGTTGAAACCAGCACTAATCGTGGAATAATGACAGCGGTGTTGGTCACACAACCGCTGCACAATCCGTTCACTCAATAACGCTTTACATATTTTTCAAAACGACATATTCGGCAGGTTTTGGTAGCAGTTGTGACGTATATGAAAAGAACATGTAAAATATTAAACATATATTATAAAGTAATGTAATGTCTATTCTGCAGCGTTATGCTGTTAACAATTTTATTAACTATCTAAATTAAATCAAACTACGGTTTAAGTATTTAATCTTGGTATGTTTTAGTGACAATGTAATGTCAAACTGAATAATCTAGAAACTACATTATTTATTACTATCCGACGTTTTAATTACAGAAATTGTTGTCACAGAAGACTAAGGCGACATTTGTCTTTGCCTTGAATGCAGAGGTTTTTCTTGTAGGTCTACCATCTAAGCAGAATGAGCTCACAGTGTCCTGATGTCTTTGCCCTTATTGGATTTCATCCCAAAAAGTCTATTGACAGGATTTCTATTCAGAGGAACATTCCAAAAACTTCTCTATTGAAATTAGAATGTTTTCTTTATAATTTCAATGGCCTCACCCGAGGTTTATCAAATAACAGGTAATGGTTGTTTCCTTGCTATACCTACAGATTCACACATGATATCTAATTGAGCCTTGACCACATGTACAATTGACGATTTTAACGCTGAACACGATTTCTTTAACACAAAATTAGGATACTATCAGAAATCTGTGGAAGGTTTTCATGACAGCGGAGTCCAGAGAACAGTCGATACACGGAGTAAACACTGAATAAACTAACACTATAATATATTTTCTTGGGTTTACGCGAATGTTACACATTGAAATAAAACTACGGGGACTAAAACCAAATGAAGGATAGTTAGACTTGACGTGCCTTTCAAGAACACAATGAAAAACACTCAGACATGCAGGTTTCCTCAGGATTTTTTTTATAGACTCACGCCTGTTTCCCCGAAGGGGTAGGTAAAGGTGTAATATTACACCCACATTTCGCCATGAATTTTTAGGCCCCACATAATAGGAGGCGAGCTTATTGCCGTTACCGGGCACATCACCAGAGTTCACCAGACTCCGTGCTGATACTGAGAATTTGGAAAAACCCAGTAACACTTTTTCCCGACCCGGTAATTGAACCCGGGAGCTCCGATTAGCAGTCGCGTACGCTATACACTGGACCATGGAGGCAGTTCCTCAGGATATTTTCGATAAATACCAATTTAACTCGTACACCTGAATATTATGAAATGTTTTAGGTGATTTTCCTTCAATGGATCGTAATATTTCAAATGGCAAAATATTTTAATTTATTTCAACTACTGCTAAAGGGAGCTATTGAATCATTTCACTTTGTACAGATTACAAGGTTTGTTAAACATCCTCGCGAAATGACTGGTATTATATTTGCTATGGTGACATGGCGGCCAATTTGCACGATTATGTTTGTTATGCTAATGCAAAATTTCTGTATTATATACTAAATATATACCAGTATATTTTATAGTTACATTACATGCAATTTATGCTACTTAAATTTAAGAATCGCAATTCAAACGCTACATTATAATATTACCGCTTATATAATATATGGGCAATTTGACAGCAGTTTGACAGTCTCTTATGTTTTGGTGCTTCATACTTCACAGCATTTTGTCAGTTGTTTTAAAGGTATTTAATAAAGATTAACGATAGCCTTGAGGGGAGATTGGTACGGCCTTACTAATCTTTCTATGCAAAGGCTCATTAAGTTAAACCTATGAAACACATCACAGAGTTTTAGATGTTTAGTTTTATTTATGATTGCTTCCTTTAATGTGAGATGTTGAAGGATCACCGTGAGGCAATCTGCACGTGAGAGATATCCCCATAATGTTTTTGATGGACACGACTATGATGACTACCAATTCGAATTGCGCCAGCGTAGTAGAATATGTTCCATTCTTTGACGCAGTGAGAAGCAGTAAAACGGTTAACAACGCTGATATTAATATTATATAAAAAATCTGAAAATATTCTAACCTATTTTGACACTTTTCTGTATCTCTCTAACTTTTTAATTGAATATTCTATAAGACTGTCTGAATTTGAAGATTATATTTAACTATCTTAAATTGTGTCTATAACTGTAAATAAAACGACATTCAATTGCTATTGCACAGTCCTTGAAACTCAAATACAAGATACATGAGCCGTTAACATCACTAAAGATCAAATGTGCTTGTTTATGCTTAGCTCGGTTAACCAAAATAATGTCTGCGGCGCACATGTATTGAGTTTCGTTCGAACCATGTGCGTTACTAAATTTATCGACCGCAAAATTAAGTTCAACGGGAATGCACTGCTTTGCATTGGCCTACAATTAAAGGTAGAAAGATTATGCGAATTTTTATAAATACTTTGAAGATTGAAGCGCTTTTTGAATTTTGTAACGGCGTAAATGGGCCGGCTCAACCGGAGAACTCTCACAAAATATGGATGTTACGTAACAGTAAGTCATCATCAGCCCGTTACAGTCCACTGCTGGACTAGGCCTCTCCTTTGTAAGCAGGAATTGGCTTACTATACCACGCTGGCCAAACGGGTTGATATAGGGTTCGTATCAAGTTTTGCTTCTCTTACAGTGCTGTTCTCTGCATAGTATGGTCCCTCTGTTAGCTTTTACGACACCCATGGGATGATATGGGGTGGTGACATTGCGTATTCTTAATCCGTCACCACACGGACATAAGTAAGTATATTGTATAAACTAAATTGTTGCGTTTCGTTCGGTGAGAGAGTGCCCGAGGCCTCACCCTCCTTTTCCCTTTTTTATCCGCGTAAACATTATAAATGCTAAAGTTTTCTTTGGTTCTTTTTTTTTAAACGCAACTGTTATACGTCACGGCTGAGCGTAGAAGGCTGGAGAATGACATTAGCTACTTTTCACCGCAACAACCGACTCCAACGCGGGCTAAACCGCGGGTGAAGACTTGTTCATTATAAGCATCGAAAGATCACAACGGTTAAACCTTCAGCTTATTTCACCTAAAGTGACGTATTCAGTGTTGAACTCTATGCAGGTCAAGCGTTTGTACAAATATTTGCTTTGTGTCTGAGTGTTAATTGTCGTTGTTTTAGATCTTTGTAATAACCTTATATTTGTAATATTCGGTGAGAGTGTTAAATCTTTTAATCATGCTGCAAATATTTTAATGACAAAGTTAGGTTATTTATAAGTTTAGATATAGACACAAAAATGTTTGAACCGATTCGGCTGTTACAGCGTGTACAAATACTTGTTTAACAATATCGAAAAAATATATTTATATAATAATACATTATTTTGACGTGTATTTATTGCGCGTCACATAAAATATTTTTGAATGTAATAACAACTCTTCCCTTTAAAGCCAGCCCAGCAGCAGCGCCCGCACAACCCGCTGTGCTAGGAAGATGTGATGGCGCGAGGGTATCGACGCACGTTGCGTCCCATACCAAAGGCCTTCCCAACTTCCATGGCAGTAAAGACATACCGTCTGGTCTTTTGCCATCGTCGCGTACCAGGCCCTGAGGTTCAAGGTGGGCTGGAATGCCAGCGGTGACAAGAGTCCGACGAAGGATGTCATTAAGGTTGCCGTGTCGTGAAATACGACCTGCGCTCCTGCTGCATGACAGGCCATGGTGACCAAGGCTGTCCACACCCTCTCCACAGTGACAGAGATGTGGAGAAACACATGGCGCGCCTAAACGGAGGCAAGAGGCGATGCGGAAGGTCGTATCGTCCAGCATGGTACCTATGTTAGACGATAGCAGTGCTTGAAGCCAGAGGCGCGACTCCCACTCTCCCACAGCCAGTAGACGAGCACGCTCTGCAGCATTAGACGATGTGCTAAGAAGATTTTCTCGTATTCTGCTGCAAAGCGGTCCATCCCACTGCCTCTGAGAGGATAGGTCTCGGGGTAACTCAGTGCTTGGACAGGCACTTCTCCAAGCATTCATGGCATCAGTCTTACACGGCACCTCAGAATCGACCAGTGTTGGTGCTAAGATTTTCCTGGTCAATTCTGCAGTGCTGTGGACCAAGGACAGGAATGCTGGTAGGCTCACATCGGAGATTTTGCGAACGCCGAGGCCGCCAAAACGTACAGGCAAGGACGCCTGTAGCCACAATCGGTCATTCATGCTATATTCAAAATTTGACTAAGAGTATTTTGTAAAAAAAAATCCATTTCAATAAGTAGGCTCGAATTTTCCAAAAAGGTGAAGCTCGAATAGCGTGGGTAAATTTAGGCACGAAAAGACCGAATTATAGTGAAAGCCGAATAAATGTTAATTTTGAGGAGCCTGTCAGAAAATTCACTAAAATTTTGAAATTTTTCATGAATAAATGAATCAAAACCTTCGTCTAAAATCGGGGACCCAAGGAGGCGAAGATAACTTTTTTCAATGTGGGTTATACTGGGAGTCAGCAATTGAAATTTGGAGAGTATAGATGATTTGTTTAAATTGTCGTTTATGAAAATTTCACATTTAGTTGGATTTAGGTGCAAGCCTATGGATGAAAATTTAGATTTTAAGAAAGCCAGATCTTGATAAACAGACTCTACATCGCCTCCCAGGGTTCCATCATCGAGTTACCAGATGTTGAATTTTGAATTTAACTGGCTGATGATTGGGTGAATAGCTAAGCTAAAAATGAGTGGTCCAAGAGGGTCACCTTGTTGACAGCCAACGGCGGATTGCAAAAGATTTTCCTTGAAGATTAATTTTAAAGGGTTTCTGTAACACTGCCAAAGAAAGTTGTAAATTTTAGGTGTTTCAATTTTAACTGGTGTCAACAAGGTGTCCCGGTTCACTGAGTTAAAGGCGTTCTTTAAATCAACCTTCAAGATAACCTCACCCCCATTACAGCCAAGGTACGTTGACAGGGCATGTATGGCAGCCTCGCAATCCCCCTTGGATCCAAATCCGAGTTGCAGGGGTTGGAATTTATTACCTAAGTTGGTATTATAATAGCGGCAGCATATCTTGGCTGCCATACGCCTGTACGTACACCCTACGGCAATGGGACGAATGCCACCGTCCCTCTTTCGCAAGGCACAGAGATTTGCGCCGTACAAAATAGGGACGATATCATTGTTCACACTGCCGGAGAGCATAAGGTTGATTAGAGCCGTTAGCTCCCTCAAAAGCGCGTCCCCAGCAGCTCCGGTGCTCACACAGACGAGATCCTTAAGGTGCTGTGGTGTTAAGTCGTCGAGACCGCCGGCAGACCCGCTTTGGAAAGAGCAAACGGCAGCAACCACGTCCTTGGCTGTAACATTGAGACAATCTGAGTTAGTGTCAGGTGGGTCAGGAAAGGAGAGGTTATCTCCTGGCGCTGGATGCTTGCTCTGCAGACTCGCGAGTGTGTCGGCAGAGCAAGGCGCCACCACATCGCTACTAAATAAGAGCCTGGAGGCTCCCCTGATATCACCTTCCCTGAGTTTGGATTCTACGTGATGGTAGATGGGGTATGGTTTAGGAGGGTGGGGATTGGATTGGAATGTGGAATTAATAAAATTTTCTTTAATTTTTGATGTAAGTGTTTTTTTTTGTTATCCGGTCTTCCTGTGCATGCAAAATTCTATAGGGGAAGGTGAGTAACTGCTCTCAAGCGGTTATAGAATTCTCCCGCGTGACAAGACCTATGCAGTGTGCTAGATTTTGGGCCACTGAAGGTCTTGCACCACGGGAAATTCGCTTAAAAATCGAAATTGAGTTTTTTAATTGACTTAAATGTTGCCAAAAGGGAATTTTGGGGGAGACTGTGTTGTTGTGTGTTTGTGTGGACGTATTGGGGCCAGAAAGTACATTCTGGTTTTTATGAATTTTACCAAAATGTAATTTTAGGCCCCGCTCACCTTTAAAGTAACGAGCTTGGGAACAATTCGGGCAGCGCACCAGAGTAGACGAAGTGCAAGGTTGATCCGCACCTATTTCATCATCACCCTTACCACCGTTAAGAGACATAAACTTAAAATATCACTCACTAATAATAAATACTATCTAAATAACAACGAAAATATCAAAATAACAACAACACAAAACGCTTGACTTTGACACTGTCTAGTTTTTATTATTGTCCGTGGCGGCGGCTTTCGGCCGCCGGCCAGTACGCTGACGGAGGCCGGCATAGCGTCACATCAGCCCTGCTAGCGGAGCGGAGGCTGCACGACGCTGCTCACGCCAGCCAGCAAGAGATTTTCCTTATTTCTTGCCTTCTCTTGCGCCAATTATTGTTTTATTTCATAAGTTATCGATTTCCGCAAAGAAATTGTGACACCAATGACACTTTTTCGTTTTCATCAATAATATAATAAGTTTTCCTTCTCTTGCAGTGTTGTTCTCTGCATAATGTGCTCCCTCTGTCGGCTCTTACGACACCCATGGGATGATATCAGCGTTATCCCAGTTTCAATCTGAGGTCCGCTTACTAGTCTAACCGGATTTGGATGAATATTAGCTTTTCCACGGAGCGACTGCCTGTCTGACCTTCGCAACCCGAAGGGATAGCGATACTCCATGGTTTAGACTAGTGTCAGTTTATTTAGAAGGTACTGTTACGATTGTCAAAGATCTACATGGCAACCGGGACCGACAGCTTAACGTGCTCTCCGAGGCATGGGACAAGCGATAATTAACAATTTAATACGCACATAACTCCGAAAAGTTATTGGTGCGCGCCGTGGATTCGAACCCGATACCCTCTGCACGGCAGTCTGTTGGTATCTCCACTCGGCTATCGCTGCCTCTTACTTATGTGAGTATTGATATAATAATATCTACTGTTTTAACATTATCATCCAAATATTAAGAACTAAAATTCTATACTGTTATACTATATAGTCTTAATTTTTATTCCACAGACACATGTATAACAAAAATACAAGTATGAATGCAATAGACAAAGATCTTGGTGACATTATAAGTAGCTCTGGGAATTCTGTTCACTGCAGCTAAACATAACCACCTTCGGTTTGCCGACGATATCGTTATCGTGGCAGAGAGCCTGGAAGAGCTGAGCGAGATGCGACGGGTCGGTCTCGGCATGAACTTGGATAAAACCAAGATTATGTTCAACGAACACATTGTGCCGGGACCGGTTTATGTCGACGGATCGATGCTCGAAGTTGTTCAAGAGTATGTCTACCTTGGGCAAGTAGTCCAGCTTGGTAGAAACAACTTCGAGAAAGAAATCGACCGCAGGATCCAGTTGGGTTGGGCAGCGTTTGGCAAGCTACGTCGAGTTTTCTCTTCGCCCCTACCGCAATGCCTGAAGACCAAAGTCTTCAACCAATGCGTCCTACCTGTTATGACGTACGGTGCCGAGACGTGGACACTCACAGTGGGACTAGTCCACAAACTAAAAGTCACGCAGCGAGCTATGGAACAGGCTATGCTTGGCGTCTCTTTGGGGGATAAAATCCGAAACGAAGTTATCCGCCAAAGAACTAAAGTTACCGACATAGCTCACAGAATCAGTAGGCTCAAGTGGCAGTGGGCTGACCATATCTGTAGAAGGACTGATGGCCGATGGAGCAAGCGTATCCTAGAGTGGAGACCACGCCTCGGCAAGCGTAAGGTAGGGCGGCCCCCGGCTAGGTGGACCGACGACCTGCAAAAGGTGGCTGGGACAGACTGGATGCGGAAGGCTGAGGACCGTGTACGGTGGCGCGTGTTGGGAGAGGCCTATGTCCAGCAGTGGACTGCGATAGGCTGATTGATTGATTGAAACATAACCAGGTTATTCAACTGTGATATTTTCTTTATTTTTTTCAAATGACTCTTTTAAAATGACTATTTCTGCACTAGAATAGACTCTTACGTTATGGAATGACATATATTCAATGTTATTCCATAACATGGATGATTTAAAATTATAGAACTATACTACAGATACACAGACAACTCATACGCGTGGCATAATTATTATTGGATCGCGCCAACTATTGTGATAAATGGCGAACGAACGACCAAGCCAACAACATACTAGCAAAAGCGAAGTGAGTACTCAAACTACTACACCACAAGCCACATTTGGAATCAGTATTATGTACAAAGCTGATACTGATTGATACCTAGAAGAATTGGAAATTATATTCACAGCCAGTTGTGCACTCTCAAACTGCTCTCAAAACAAACTCATTTTAAGGACTAAAATGAGAAAGGTTTATGAACGCTTAGCCTATCGAAGAATCTTCAACTTTATAGCGTTATCTCAGTTGCATCTTGGTTCTAAACTGAATATTAGTATTTCCACAGAGCGATTTCCTGTCTGACCTCTGCAACCCAAAGTGATAGCCATATTCCATGGTTTAGACTAATGTCAGTTTCTTCAGAGGTTCTGACTTCCCAAAACGACTGTCAAAGATCTTCGAGACAACCGGGACGGACGCTTTAAGGTTTTCTCGGAGGCACGGAACAAGCAATAAATAATAATTCAATACGCACTTAATCCCGAAAAGCCGAAAATCTAAATCATTGCAAATGATTCATCATCATCTCCATCATCAGCGTGCTATAGTCCACTGCTTGATGTAAACTTTCATTGTAAATGATAAGCCATAATCATATATTTTATTTTGTTCAATTTTAAACAGTAAAAACTTCTATTATAGTAAGTACCTACTAAAGTTCAGAAACTATTTTAAGTACAGGGTAGTACTGAAAGTTTAAATAATCCAATATTCAACTTGGCTCGACATCGATCGTCGTGTCGCAATTTGTTAAACGAGATCAATTTATTTAGATGGGACATTTTACTTTTATTTTCCTTGTGTTTCTCCATCGGAACCCCTATTACATGGCAAGGCATTATTAAATTATGTCATTCTTCCTTTAATTTTAGAAAGTTTCATTAAATGATTTTATTTTTTGGCATTAGGCTTAGGTAATATTTGTTTGGGAAAATTGAATTATTTTGACATACTTAATCTTGTTCGTATAAAGTAGAAACCCAGATAGACAAATCCACGGCACGCACCTATGACTCTTCGGAGTTAAGTGCGTATTAAATTGCTAATTATCGCTTGCTTATCAGTGAAGGAAAACATCGTGAGGAAACCTGCATGTCTAAGAGTTTTCCATAATGTTCTCGAAAGACATGTGAAGTCTGCCAAACCGCACTTGGCCAGCGCCCTTCTCATAGTGAGAAGAGGCCCATGTCCAGCAGTGGGGCAGTAAAAAGGGCTGATGATGACACATCACTCAGGGCACTGCTAAATGGCGATGTGATAGTTTAAACCACAACCGCATCAGATAACATAATCCACAGCACCCTCCTCTTGTGGTCAGTCATTAAATAGAATAAAGTTATAACATAAATGTTTACCTAATACTACTACAAATCATATAACTCATATTTATTATCCTTAGATCCAAGAGAAGAGCATGCATGAAAAATTTGATGGGAGTGAATGAAGCAAGAGATGTATGTCAGGATCGTTGCAAATGGCGTTCTGTAGTCTCTGCCTACCTCTCCGGGAAACAGGCGTGAGTCTATGTATGTAGATCCAAATTAAAACAACAAACCTGAATGCGTAACACATAATTTGGTTGCACACACGAGTTGAAACCAGCACTAATCGTGGAATAATGACAGCGGTGTTGGTCACACAACCGCTGCACAATCCGTTCACTCAATAACGCTTTACATATTTTTCAAAACGACATATTCGGCAGGTTTTGGTAGCAGTTGTGACGTATATGAAAAGAACATGTAAAATATTAAACATATATTATAAAGTAATGTAATGTCTATTCTGCAGCGTTATGCTGTTAACAATTTTATTAACTATCTAAATTAAATCAAACTACGGTTTAAGTATTTAATCTTGGTATGTTTTAGTGACAATGTAATGTCAAACTGAATAATCTAGAAACTACATTATTTATTACTATCCGACGTTTTAATTACAGAAATTGTTGTCACAGAAGACTAAGGCGACATTTGTCTTTGCCTTGAATGCAGAGGTTTTTCTTGTAGGTCTACCATCTAAGCAGAATGAGCTCACAGTGTCCTGATGTCTTTGCCCTTATTGGATTTCATCCCAAAAAGTCTATTGACAGGATTTCTATTCAGAGGAACATTCCTAAAACTTCTCTATTGAAATTAGAATGTTTTCTTTATAATTTCAATGGCCTCACCCGAGGTTTATCAAATAACAGGTAATGGTTGTTTCCTTGCTATACCTACAGATTCACACATGATATCTAATTGAGCCTTGACCACATGTACAATTGACGATTTTAACGCTGAACACGATTTCTTTAACACAAAATTAGGATACTATCAGAAATCTGTGGAAGGTTTTCATGACAGCGGAGTCCAGAGAACAGTCGATACACGGAGTAAACACTGAATAAACTAACACTATAATATATTTTCTTGGGTTTACGCGAATGTTACACATTGAAATAAAACTACGGGGACTAAAACCAAATGAAGGATAGTTAGACTTGACGTGCCTTTCAAGAACACAATGAAAAACACTCAGACATGCAGGTTTCCTCAGGATTTTTTTTATAGACTCACGCCTGTTTCCCCGAAGGGGTAGGTAAAGGTGTAATATTACACCCACATTTCGCCATGAATTTTTAGGCCCCACATAATAGGAGGCGAGCTTATTGCCGTTACCGGGCACATCACCAGAGTTCACCAGACTCCGTGCTGATACTGAGAATTTGGAAAAACCCAGTAACACTTTTTCCCGACCCGGTAATTGAACCCGGGAGCTCCGATTAGCAGTCGCGTACGCTATACACTGGACCATGGAGGCAGTTACTCAGGATATTTTCGATAAATACCAATTTAACTCGTACACCTGAATATTATGAAATGTTTTAGGTGATTTTCCTTCAATGGATCGTAATATTTCAAATGGCAAAATATTTTAATTTATTTCAACTACTGCTAAAGGGAGCTATTGAATCATTTCACTTTGTACAGATTACAAGGTTTGTTAAACATCCTCGCGAAATGACTGGTATTATATTTGCTATGGTGACATGGCGGCCAATTTGCACGATTATGTTTGTTATGCTAATGCAAAATTTCTGTATTATATACTAAATATATACCAGTATATTTTATAGTTACATTACATGCAATTTATGCTACTTAAATTTAAGAATCGCAATTCAAACGCTACATTATAATATTACCGCTTATATAATATATGGGCAATTTGACAGCAGTTTGACAGTCTCTTATGTTTTGGTGCTTCATACTTCACAGCATTTTGTCAGTTGTTTTAAAGGTATTTAATAAAGATTAACGATAGCCTTGAGGGGAGATTGGTACGGCCTTACTAATCTTTCTATGCAAAGGCTCATTAAGTTAAACCTATGAAACACATCACAGAGTTTTAGATGTTTAGTTTTATTTATGATTGCTTCCTTTAATGTGAGATGTTGAAGGATCACCGTGAGGCAATCTGCACGTGAGAGATATCCCCATAATGTTTTTGATGGACACGACTATGATGACTACCAATTCGAATTGCGCCAGCGTAGTAGAATATGTTCCATTCTTTGACGCAGTGAGAAGCAGTAAAACGGTTAACAACGCTGATATTAATATTATATAAAAAATCTGAAAATATTCTAACCTATTTTGACACTTTTCTGTATCTCTCTAACTTTTTAATTGAATATTCTATAAGACTGTCTGAATTTGAAGATTATATTTAACTATCTTAAATTGTGTCTATAACTGTAAATAAAACGACATTCAATTGCTATTGCACAGTCCTTGAAACTCAAATACAAGATACATGAGCCGTTAACATCACTAAAGATCAAATGTGCTTGTTTATGCTTAGCTCGGTTAACCAAAATAATGTCTGCGGCGCACATGTATTGAGTTTCGTTCGAACCATGTGCGTTACTAAATTTATCGACCGCAAAATTAAGTTCAACGGGAATGCACTGCTTTGCATTGGCCTACAATTAAAGGTAGAAAGATTATGCGAATTTTTATAAATACTTTGAAGATTGAAGCGCTTTTTGAATTTTGTAACGGCGTAAATGGGCCGGCTCAACCGGAGAACTCTCACAAAATATGGATGTTACGTAACAGTAAGTCATCATCAGCCCGTTACAGTCCACTGCTGGACTAGGCCTCTCCTTTGTAAGCAGGAATTGGCTTACTATACCACGCTGGCCAAACGGGTTGATATAGGGTTCGTATCAAGTTTTGCTTCTCTTACAGTGCTGTTCTCTGCATAGTATGGTCCCTCTGTTAGCTTTTACGACACCCATGGGATGATATGGGGTGGTGACATTGCGTATTCTTAATCCGTCACCACACGGACATAAGTAAGTATATTGTATAAACTAAATTGTTGCGTTTCGTTCGGTGAGAGAGTGCCCGAGGCCTCACCCTCCTTTTCCCTTTTTTATCCGCGTAAACATTATAAATGCTAAAGTTTTCTTTGGTTCTTTTTTTTTAAACGCAACTGTTATACGTCACGGCTGAGCGTAGAAGACTGGAGAATGACATTAGCTACTTTTCACCACAACAACCGACTCCAACGCGGGCTAAACCGCGGGTGAAGACTTGTTCATTATAAGCATCGAAAGATCACAACGGTTAAACCTTCAGCTTATTTCACCTAAAGTGACGTATTCAGTGTTGAACTCTATGCAGGTCAAGCGTTTGTACAAATATTTGCTTTGTGTCTGAGTGTTAATTGTGCGTTGTTTTAGATCTTTGTAATAACCTTATATTTGTAATATTCGGTGAGAGTGTTAAATCTTTTAATCATGCTGCAAATATTTTAATGACAAAGTTAGGTTATTTATAAGTTTAGTTATAGACACAAAAATGTTTGAACCGATTCGGCTGTTACAGCGTGTACAAATACTTGTTTAACAATATCGAAAAAATATATTTATATAATAATACATTATTTTGACGTGTATTTATTGCGCGTCACATAAAATATTTTTGAATGTAATAACAACTCTTCCCTTTAAAGCCAGCCCAGCAGCAGCGCCCGCACAACCCGCTGTGCTAGGAAGATGTGATGGCGCGAGGGTATCGACGCACGTTGCGTCCCATACCAAAGGCCTTCCCAACTTCCATGGCAGTAAAGACATACCGTCTGGTCTTTTGCCATCGTCGCGTACCAGGCCCTGAGGTTCAAGGTGGGCTGGAATGCCAGCGGTGACAAGAGTCCGACGAAGGATGTCATTAAGGTTGCCGTGTCGTGAAATACGACCTGCGCTCCTGCTGCATGACAGGCCATGGTGACCAAGGCTGTCCACACCCTCTCCACAGTGACAGAGATGTGGAGAAACACATGGCGCGCCTAAACGGAGGCAAGAGGCGATGCGGAAGGTCGTATCGTCCAGCATGGTACCTATGTTAGACGATAGCAGTGCTTGAAGCCAGAGGCGCGACTCCCACTCTCCCACAGCCAGTAGACGAGCACGCTCTGCAGCATTAGACGATGTGCTAAGAAGATTTTCTCGTATTCTGCTGCAAAGCGGTCCATCCCACTGCCTCTGAGAGGATAGGTCTCGGGGTAACTCAGTGCTTGGACAGGCACTTCTCCAAGCATTCATGGCATCAGTCTTACACGGCACCTCAGAATCGACCAGTGTTGGTGCTAAGATTTTCCTGGTCAATTCTGCAGTGCTGTGGACCAAGGACAGGAATGCTGGTAGGCTCACATCGGAGATTTTGCGAACGCCGAGGCCGCCAAAACGTACAGGCAAGGACGCCTGTAGCCACAATCGGTCATTCATGCTATATTCAAAATTTGACTAAGAGTATTTTGTAAAAAAAAATCCATTTCAATAAGTAGGCTCGAATTTTCCAAAAAGGTGAAGCTCGAATAGCGTGGGTAAATTTAGGCACGAAAAGACCGAATTATAGTGAAAGCCGAATAAATGTTAATTTTGAGGAGCCTGTCAGAAAATTCACTAAAATTTTGAAATTTTTCATGAATAAATGAATCAAAACCTTCGTCTAAAATCGGGGACCCAAGGAGGCGAAGATAACTTTTTTCAATGTGGGTTATACTGGGAGTCAGCAATTGAAATTTGGAGAGTATAGATGATTTGTTTAAATTGTCGTTTATGAAAATTTCACATTTAGTTGGATTTAGGTGCAAGCCTATGGATGAAAATTTAGATTTTAAGAAAGCCAGATCTTGATAAACAGACTCTACATCGCCTCCCAGGGTTCCATCATCGAGTTACCAGATGTTGAATTTTGAATTTAACTGGCTGATGATTGGGTGAATAGCTAAGCTAAAAATGAGTGGTCCAAGAGGGTCACCTTGTTGACAGCCAACGGCGGATTGCAAAAGATTTTCCTTGAAGATTAATTTTAAAGGGTTTCTGTAACACTGCCAAAGAAAGTTGTAAATTTTAGGTGTTTCAATTTTAACTGGTGTCAACAAGGTGTCCCGGTTCACTGAGTTAAAGGCGTTCTTTAAATCAACCTTCAAGATAACCTCACCCCCATTACAGCCAAGGTACGTTGACAGGGCATGTATGGCAGCCTCGCAATCCCCCTTGGATCCAAATCCGAGTTGCAGGGGTTGGAATTTATTACCTAAGTTGGTATTATAATAGCGGCAGCATATCTTGGCTGCCATACGCCTGTACGTACACCCTACGGCAATGGGACGAATGCCACCGTCCCTCTTTCGCAAGGCACAGAGATTTGCGCCGTACAAAATAGGGACGATATCATTGTTCACACTGCCGGAGAGCATAAGGTTGATTAGAGCCGTTAGCTCCCTCAAAAGCGCGTCCCCAGCAGCTCCGGTGCTCACACAGACGAGATCCTTAAGGTGCTGTGGTGTTAAGTCGTCGAGACCGCCGGCAGACCCGCTTTGGAAAGAGCAAACGGCAGCAACCACGTCCTTGGCTGTAACATTGAGACAATCTGAGTTAGTGTCAGGTGGGTCAGGAAAGGAGAGGTTATCTCCTGGCGCTGGATGCTTGCTCTGCAGACTCGCGAGTGTGTCGGCAGAGCAAGGCGCCACCACATCGCTACTAAATAAGAGCCTGGAGGCTCCCCTGATATCACCTTCCCTGAGTTTGGATTCTACGTGATGGTAGATGGGGTATGGTTTAGGAGGGTGGGGATTGGATTGGAATGTGGAATTAATAAAATTTTCTTTAATTTTTGATGTAAGTGTTTTTTTTTGTTATCCGGTCTTCCTGTGCATGCAAAATTCTATAGGGGAAGGTGAGTAACTGCTCTCAAGCGGTTATAGAATTCTCCCGCGTGACAAGACCTATGCAGTGTGCTAGATTTTGGGCCACTGAAGGTCTTGCACCACGGGAAATTCGCTTAAAAATCGAAATTGAGTTTTTTAATTGACTTAAATGTTGCCAAAAGGGAATTTTGGGGGAGACTGTGTTGTTGTGTGTTTGTGTGGACGTATTGGGGCCAGAAAGTACATTCTGGTTTTTATGAATTTTACCAAAATGTAATTTTAGGCCCCGCTCACCTTTAAAGTAACGAGCTTGGGAACAATTCGGGCAGCGCACCAGAGTAGACGAAGTGCAAGGTTGATCCGCACCTATTTCATCATCACCCTTACCACCGTTAAGAGACATAAACTTAAAATATCACTCACTAATAATAAATACTATCTAAATAACAACGAAAATATCAAAATAACAACAACACAAAACGCTTGACTTTGACACTGTCTAGTTTTTATTATTGTCCGTGGCGGCGGCTTTCGGCCGCCGGCCAGTACGCTGACGGAGGCCGGCATAGCGTCACATCAGCCCTGCTAGCGGAGCGGAGGCTGCACGACGCTGCTCACGCCAGCCAGCAAGAGATTTTCCTTATTTCTTGCCTTCTCTTGCGCCAATTATTGTTTTATTTCATAAGTTATCGATTTCCGCAAAGAAATTGTGACACCAATGACACTTTTTCGTTTTCATCAATAATATAATAAGTTTTCCTTCTCTTGCAGTGTTGTTCTCTGCATAATGTGCTCCCTCTGTCGGCTCTTACGACACCCATGGGATGATATCAGCGTTATCCCAGTTTCAATCTGAGGTCCGCTTACTAGTCTAACCGGATTTGGATGAATATTAGCTTTTCCACGGAGCGACTGCCTGTCTGACCTTCGCAACCCGAAGGGATAGCGATACTCCATGGTTTAGACTAGTGTCAGTTTATTTAGAAGGTACTGTTACGATTGTCAAAGATCTACATGGCAACCGGGACCGACAGCTTAACGTGCTCTCCGAGGCATGGGACAAGCGATAATTAACAATTTAATACGCACATAACTCCGAAAAGTTATTGGTGCGCGCCGTGGATTCGAACCCGATACCCTCTGCACGGCAGTCTGTTGGTATCTCCACTCGGCTATCGCTGCCTCTTACTTATGTGAGTATTGATATAATAATATCTACTGTTTTAACATTATCATCCAAATATTAAGAACTAAAATTCTATACTGTTATACTATATAGTCTTAATTTTTATTCCACAGACACATGTATAACAAAAATACAAGTATGAATGCAATAGACAAAGATCTTGGTGACATTATAAGTAGCTCTGGGAATTCTGTTCACTGCAGCTAAACATAACCACCTTCGGTTTGCCGACGATATCGTTATCGTGGCAGAGAGCCTGGAAGAGCTGAGCGAGATGCGACGGGTCGGTCTCGGCATGAACTTGGATAAAACCAAGATTATGTTCAACGAACACATTGTGCCGGGACCGGTTTATGTCGACGGATCGATGCTCGAAGTTGTTCAAGAGTATGTCTACCTTGGGCAAGTAGTCCAGCTTGGTAGAAACAACTTCGAGAAAGAAATCGACCGCAGGATCCAGTTGGGTTGGGCAGCGTTTGGCAAGCTACGTCGAGTTTTCTCTTCGCCCCTACCGCAATGCCTGAAGACCAAAGTCTTCAACCAATGCGTCCTACCTGTTATGACGTACGGTGCCGAGACGTGGACACTCACAGTGGGACTAGTCCACAAACTAAAAGTCACGCAGCGAGCTATGGAACAGGCTATGCTTGGCGTCTCTTTGGGGGATAAAATCCGAAACGAAGTTATCCGCCAAAGAACTAAAGTTACCGACATAGCTCACAGAATCAGTAGGCTCAAGTGGCAGTGGGCTGACCATATCTGTAGAAGGACTGATGGCCGATGGAGCAAGCGTATCCTAGAGTGGAGACCACGCCTCGGCAAGCGTAAGGTAGGGCGGCCCCCGGCTAGGTGGACCGACGACCTGCAAAAGGTGGCTGGGACAGACTGGATGCGGAAGGCTGAGGACCGTGTACGGTGGCGCGTGTTGGGAGAGGCCTATGTCCAGCAGTGGACTGCGATAGGCTGATTGATTGATTGAAACATAACCAGGTTATTCAACTGTGATATTTTCTTTATTTTTTTCAAATGACTCTTTTAAAATGACTATTTCTGCACTAGAATAGACTCTTACGTTATGGAATGACATATATTCAATGTTATTCCATAACATGGATGATTTAAAATTATAGAACTATACTACAGATACACAGACAACTCATACGCGTGGCATAATTATTATTGGATCGCGCCAACTATTGTGATAAATGGCGAACGAACGACCAAGCCAACAACATACTAGCAAAAGCGAAGTGAGTACTCAAACTACTACACCACAAGCCACATTTGGAATCAGTATTATGTACAAAGCTGATACTGATTGATACCTAGAAGAATTGGAAATTATATTCACAGCCAGTTGTGCACTCTCAAACTGCTCTCAAAACAAACTCATTTTAAGGACTAAAATGAGAAAGGTTTATGAACGCTTAGCCTATCGAAGAATCTTCAACTTTATAGCGTTATCTCAGTTGCATCTTGGTTCTAAACTGAATATTAGTATTTCCACAGAGCGATTTCCTGTCTGACCTCTGCAACCCAAAGTGATAGCCATATTCCATGGTTTAGACTAATGTCAGTTTCTTCAGAGGTTCTGACTTCCCAAAACGACTGTCAAAGATCTTCGAGACAACCGGGACGGACGCTTTAAGGTTTTCTCGGAGGCACGGAACAAGCAATAAATAATAATTCAATACGCACTTAATCCCGAAAAGCCGAAAATCTAAATCATTGCAAATGATTCATCATCATCTCCATCATCAGCGTGCTATAGTCCACTGCTTGATGTAAACTTTCATTGTAAATGATAAGCCATAATCATATATTTTATTTTGTTCAATTTTAAACAGTAAAAACTTCTATTATAGTAAGTACCTACTAAAGTTCAGAAACTATTTTAAGTACAGGGTAGTACTGAAAGTTTAAATAATCCAATATTCAACTTGGCTCGACATCGATCGTCGTGTCGCAATTTGTTAAACGAGATCAATTTATTTAGATGGGACATTTTACTTTTATTTTCCTTGTGTTTCTCCATCGGAACCCCTATTACATGGCAAGGCATTATTAAATTATGTCATTCTTCCTTTAATTTTAGAAAGTTTCATTAAATGATTTTATTTTTTGGCATTAGGCTTAGGTAATATTTGTTTGGGAAAATTGAATTATTTTGACATACTTAATCTTGTTCGTATAAAGTAGAAACCCAGATAGACAAATCCACGGCACGCACCTATGACTCTTCGGAGTTAAGTGCGTATTAAATTGCTAATTATCGCTTGCTTATCAGTGAAGGAAAACATCGTGAGGAAACCTGCATGTCTAAGAGTTTTCCATAATGTTCTCGAAAGACATGTGAAGTCTGCCAAACCGCACTTGGCCAGCGCCCTTCTCATAGTGAGAAGAGGCCCATGTCCAGCAGTGGGGCAGTAAAAAGGGCTGATGATGACACATCACTCAGGGCACTGCTAAATGGCGATGTGATAGTTTAAACCACAACCGCATCAGATAACATAATCCACAGCACCCTCCTCTTGTGGTCAGTCATTAAATAGAATAAAGTTATAACATAAATGTTTACCTAATACTACTACAAATCATATAACTCATATTTATTATCCTTAGATCCAAGAGAAGAGCATGCATGAAAAATTTGATGGGAGTGAATGAAGCAAGAGATGTATGTCAGGATCGTTGCAAATGGCGTTCTGTAGTCTCTGCCTACCTCTCCGGGAAACAGGCGTGAGTCTATGTATGTAGATCCAAATTAAAACAACAAACCTGAATGCGTAACACATAATTTGGTTGCACACACGAGTTGAAACCAGCACTAATCGTGGAATAATGACAGCGGTGTTGGTCACACAACCGCTGCACAATCCGTTCACTCAATAACGCTTTACATATTTTTCAAAACGACATATTCGGCAGGTTTTGGTAGCAGTTGTGACGTATATGAAAAGAACATGTAAAATATTAAACATATATTATAAAGTAATGTAATGTCTATTCTGCAGCGTTATGCTGTTAACAATTTTATTAACTATCTAAATTAAATCAAACTACGGTTTAAGTATTTAATCTTGGTATGTTTTAGTGACAATGTAATGTCAAACTGAATAATCTAGAAACTACATTATTTATTACTATCCGACGTTTTAATTACAGAAATTGTTGTCACAGAAGACTAAGGCGACATTTGTCTTTGCCTTGAATGCAGAGGTTTTTCTTGTAGGTCTACCATCTAAGCAGAATGAGCTCACAGTGTCCTGATGTCTTTGCCCTTATTGGATTTCATCCCAAAAAGTCTATTGACAGGATTTCTATTCAGAGGAACATTCCTAAAACTTCTCTATTGAAATTAGAATGTTTTCTTTATAATTTCAATGGCCTCACCCGAGGTTTATCAAATAACAGGTAATGGTTGTTTCCTTGCTATACCTACAGATTCACACATGATATCTAATTGAGCCTTGACCACATGTACAATTGACGATTTTAACGCTGAACACGATTTCTTTAACACAAAATTAGGATACTATCAGAAATCTGTGGAAGGTTTTCATGACAGCGGAGTCCAGAGAACAGTCGATACACGGAGTAAACACTGAATAAACTAACACTATAATATATTTTCTTGGGTTTACGCGAATGTTACACATTGAAATAAAACTACGGGGACTAAAACCAAATGAAGGATAGTTAGACTTGACGTGCCTTTCAAGAACACAATGAAAAACACTCAGACATGCAGGTTTCCTCAGGATTTTTTTTATAGACTCACGCCTGTTTCCCCGAAGGGGTAGGTAAAGGTGTAATATTACACCCACATTTCGCCATGAATTTTTAGGCCCCACATAATAGGAGGCGAGCTTATTGCCGTTACCGGGCACATCACCAGAGTTCACCAGACTCCGTGCTGATACTGAGAATTTGGAAAAACCCAGTAACACTTTTTCCCGACCCGGTAATTGAACCCGGGAGCTCCGATTAGCAGTCGCGTACGCTATACACTGGACCATGGAGGCAGTTCCTCAGGATATTTTCGATAAATACCAATTTAACTCGTACACCTGAATATCATGAAATGTTTTAGGTGATTTTCCTTCAATGGATCGTAATATTTCAAATGGCAAAATATTTTAATTTATTTCAACTACTGCTAAAGGGAGCTATTGAATCATTTCACTTTGTACAGATTACAAGGTTTGTTAAACATCCTCGCGAAATGACTGGTATTATATTTGCTATGGTGACATGGCGGCCAATTTGCACGATTATGTTTGTTATGCTAATGCAAAATTTCTGTATTATATACTAAATATATACCAGTATATTTTATAGTTACATTACATGCAATTTATGCTACTTAAATTTAAGAATCGCAATTCAAACGCTACATTATAATATTACCGCTTATATAATATATGGGCAATTTGACAGCAGTTTGACAGTCTCTTATGTTTTGGTGCTTCATACTTCACAGCATTTTGTCAGTTGTTTTAAAGGTATTTAATAAAGATTAACGATAGCCTTGAGGGGAGATTGGTACGGCCTTACTAATCTTTCTATGCAAAGGCTCATTAAGTTAAACCTATGAAACACATCACAGAGTTTTAGATGTTTAGTTTTATTTATGATTGCTTCCTTTAATGTGAGATGTTGAAGGATCACCGTGAGGCAATCTGCACGTGAGAGATATCCCCATAATGTTTTTGATGGACACGACTATGATGACTACCAATTCGAATTGCGCCAGCGTAGTAGAATATGTTCCATTCTTTGACGCAGTGAGAAGCAGTAAAACGGTTAACAACGCTGATATTAATATTATATAAAAAATCTGAAAATATTCTAACCTATTTTGACACTTTTCTGTATCTCTCTAACTTTTTAATTGAATATTCTATAAGACTGTCTGAATTTGAAGATTATATTTAACTATCTTAAATTGTGTCTATAACTGTAAATAAAACGACATTCAATTGCTATTGCACAGTCCTTGAAACTCAAATACAAGATACATGAGCCGTTAACATCACTAAAGATCAAATGTGCTTGTTTATGCTTAGCTCGGTTAACCAAAATAATGTCTGCGGCGCACATGTATTGAGTTTCGTTCGAACCATGTGCGTTACTAAATTTATCGACCGCAAAATTAAGTTCAACGGGAATGCACTGCTTTGCATTGGCCTACAATTAAAGGTAGAAAGATTATGCGAATTTTTATAAATACTTTGAAGATTGAAGCGCTTTTTGAATTTTGTAACGGCGTAAATGGGCCGGCTCAACCGGAGAACTCTCACAAAATATGGATGTTACGTAACAGTAAGTCATCATCAGCCCGTTACAGTCCACTGCTGGACTAGGCCTCTCCTTTGTAAGCAGGAATTGGCTTACTATACCACGCTGGCCAAACGGGTTGATATAGGGTTCGTATCAAGTTTTGCTTCTCTTACAGTGCTGTTCTCTGCATAGTATGGTCCCTCTGTTAGCTTTTACGACACCCATGGGATGATATGGGGTGGTGACATTGCGTATTCTTAATCCGTCACCACACGGACATAAGTAAGTATATTGTATAAACTAAATTGTTGCGTTTCGTTCGGTGAGAGAGTGCCCGAGGCCTCACCCTCCTTTTCCCTTTTTTATCCGCGTAAACATTATAAATGCTAAAGTTTTCTTTGGTTCTTTTTTTTTAAACGCAACTGTTATACGTCACGGCTGAGCGTAGAAGACTGGAGAATGACATTAGCTACTTTTCACCGCAACAACCGACTCCAACGCGGGCTAAACCGCGGGTGAAGACTTGTTCATTATAAGCATCGAAAGATCACAACGGTTAAACCTTCAGCTTATTTCACCTAAAGTGACGTATTCAGAGTTGAACTCTATGCAGGTCAAGCGTTTGTACAAATATTTGCTTTGTGTCTGAGTGTTAATTGTGCGTTGTTTTAGATCTTTGTAATAACCTTATATTTGTAATATTCGGTGAGAGTGTTAAATCTTTTAATCATGCTGCAAATATTTTAATGACAAAGTTAGGTTATTTATAAGTTTAGATATAGACACAAAAATGTTTGAACCGATTCGGCTGTTACAGCGTGTACAAATACTTGTTTAACAATATCGAAAAAATATATTTATATAATAATACATTATTTTGACGTGTATTTATTGCGCGTCACATAAAATATTTTTGAATGTAATAACAACTCTTCCCTTTAATGAATTGTTTAATAAAAAGCTATATTTGGCCTCTCTGGTATTTGTTCCTCGAAATGCTTCCATGAATACGTAGCGTTTCACTCAAACAATGCATATTAAACATGTCATGTAAAAGAATCGTATCCTATAATTGATAAGTAATGTCATAGAAGAAAAATCTTTCAAAAGTTGGCGAACAAGGTCAACTCAGAGAATAGTTTCAAGAATACCAATACCGCCTGTGTCCTTATTCAGTCTTTTAACTTTATCACCGAGAAATGCAAATCAGTCTTATAAAAGTTTCAAAACACGTTTTGACACGTAATTTCTTTTGTGATTTAAAAATATCTGTCTGAACACCCTGAGGAATCTGGGCCGGATCTTTTAGGCTTCATTCACATGTACCAAAATGTCGCTGCGGATTTTTGCAGTTGCGTTGAGCTATCTACATAATGTAGTTGTTGCTGCACTGTCGCTAGTGTTTGCGATGTGGTCGCGAAGCGTACAAAAGAACAAGGCGCAGGCGGGCTGAGTTTTAGTAGTTCCACCGACGCAACGTGGCTGTGATGCAGTTGCATACGCGCGATCCCTATTGACGGCAAAATATGATCCGTACGAATTTAACTATTACGCCGTTAGTCACCGACGTGTTCGCATGCGGCTGCGAACCTCTTGTAGAACTAATGCGGAAGCAAAACAGCTATTTTGCAAAAAAAGAACACTGTAGTTTTCGTGGACTGTGAGTGTAGCTATCTTCTCTTACGCATTTTTACCATCTACGCGTCCAACTGCATACATTTCGGGATACTTTCGAATGAAATTCATCATTATTTCAATACTTTGACTTCTATTATGCGATAATCTGTCCTTCCTGACGCATTGTCATGCGAAACACCGCTAGCATAACGTTTTCATCTGTGTACGGACCATTGCGCAGTTATTTGAGGAACAGTAGCGAAAAGCATGCGACTAATAAGACCGGTTATGTAATTGAATGAGACATAGTACATACGGAACGCCTTTATAAAACTGACACATTTTTCTTAGTTACATGCTTAAAAAGCGTTAATGTTCATACAAATTAGCGTCGCAACACGTGGTGTAGAACTTGTAGTTTAGTTGTGGTACGTGTGAATTGCGTTTTAGAAAAAGAACTCTGAAATTAGGTGAAAATATTTGTCCGAGAGTCAGGGTGAGAATTTTAGTGAAACAATCTCGGACCAAATTAGTCCCCGAACTGGTTTTGGCCCTTTTATTGTTTAAGTTGGATAATTATTTTGCAGGGACATATATGTCAGGGTCTGCCTTTTATTAAGCTTATTTCGGTTACCTGATAAACATGCGAGGATTTAATGAGCTAAGTGGCTTCGATATTACGTGGAAGAATTAAGGATTAATTTAATTGGAATGTAATTATGAACTCAATTTACAACGAAAAAGATCCAGCCAGGTGCATATAATTCTGCGCACAATGAAGGGTTCCGTAGAAGCCATTAGCTAGTATCCTAACAATGGACTTGATCACAAATTGCATTTCAATGTTGATCGATTATTACTAGTTAAGTAGTAAAGTGTAATGAGTCGTTATAGTAGGTACTTATAATTTTCACTAACACTTAATTATGTGCGTCACTATAAAGGATATATAGTTTACACACACCAGCAATAGAAGATAGAGGAGAAACAGACACTTTGCAATTAATGTTTTTTGCTAAATATTTCTCACAGGTACTCCTGGCCTGATAGAAAAACGATTAAAACAAACCTCTGTTATTTTTCAAAGACCCTTCTGTTATTTTTTTTTAGATTTTATTCGACGGTTTTGTCCGCGTGGTTACAATGTATAACAATGCCAAATTCACTTCACTAGTGATAAAAGACTCCGCGTAAAACTGCAGATAAATTGACGAATAAACGGAAATGGCGAAACTATAAGGGTTCTTTGTAGATTACTACAAACCCTAAAAAAGGCATCATGTGGAATACCATATATCTACCATAGACCATATTATAGTCATTTAACCGTTCGGTAAATGGGGCTAAATATTACCTTATATTTGAGTATGTTTATCACGAGCATTATTAGTTTATTAATGAGTTGATAAAACTGCGACGCTGTATGTCCTTCCACGATTTTATGCCCTGTTACATTATGTCGACTTTTTATAATTTATGACTCTGTGCTAGAGTCAATTCTAGACAGAAACAGCGTCCCATGTAAAATACTATAGTGCTCCACTACTAGTGTCCCATGAAAAATATTATAGTGTTATTTGCTGATAATACATCACTTATTTTTAAACTTAGACGGCAACAATCAAATAATGACGATGTTAATAACGCTCTCTCTAAAGTAGTTCAATGGTTTACTGTTAACAATTTATTGTTAAATGAAAGAAAAACAAAATGTATACGATTTTCAAGACCGAATGTAAAACAATTTAAACCTAACATATATTTGAATGGAGAAGAGTTGGATCTTATAGATAACACCGTATTCTTAGGCATAACCTTAGATTCTAAGCTACAGTGGGGCCCGCATATAGGTCAGTTGTCGAATAGACTTAGCTCTGCAGCGTACGCGGTTTATAAAATTCGTCAGTTAACGGCTATATCCGTTAACTGAAGAATTACGAAATACGGCCGGATTGGTATATTTTAGTTATTTCCACAGCATTTATTTATTAATTTATTTATTTAAAAACTTTATGCACATACATACTGTACAATGGTGGACATAATGCCTTGAGGCATTCTCTACCTGTCGACCTTTAGGTGGTGCAGAGATAAATGTGGTAGGTGCACAAGAGATTTGTTTTTACACGTTTTCAAATAATATACATTAACTGATAAGATGAGCATATTAGTAATAATTATGAAGTATAATAGATAATGAAGCATTATGTCATATGGCATTTTATTATGGGGCAGCTGACATTTAAACTGTGTTTGTACTGCAGAAGCGGGCTATTCGTGCAATCTACAGTCTTGGTTCAAGGCATTCACTGAGGGAAAAATTTAAAGAAATTAAGATAATTACTGTCGCATCTCAACACATTTATGAGAACTTGTTATATGTCAGGAAAAATATAAATATGTTTTCTAAAATCAGCGACATTCGTAAATTAAACACACGAAATACAAACAAACTAGTTCTACCTTCAACTAGACTACAAAAAATAAGTAACTCATACAAGTGTCAAAGCATACTAAAAACGTATGCAACGAAATTCCAGGCAATATTCAGGAACTAAGTATTAAGAAATTCAAAGTATTTATTAAACAGAGCTTGTGTTCAAAAGCTACACAGTAAAAGATTATTTAGCAGACAAAAATGCCTGGAATTGAGTTAAAAAATTATGAATTTTGACATTTTGAAATTAGTGACATAATATTTTTATTTACATTTGTAATACTTATATTTTTACATTTTGACATTTTTGATTTGAAATTTGTAATTTTATTTATTTTCTTTTGGCATTTTTTGATTTGACGTTGTAATTTTATTTATTTTCTTTTGACATTTAAAATTACCTACTTAAGTAAAGTATTTTTAGACATTTTTAAACTGATATTCAAAAATATTTTCTGACATTTTAAATACATAACATTTTATTGTTTAAATTTTTATTATTTTTAACATATTGTTTACAACATGTATTTTAACATGTACCTATTAGCATGTAAAGTTGTGAGTACGATGTGGGCATTATTAAGCATTAAATCAAATAGTTGTGGCAACCTGTATGATGGCTTAGGCTGACATGCTTATGCATATACCTTCTGATGGCGTGGAGGCATAGTGAGACAGATCGTGCTGGCTCGCTCAATCAAGGTTGAGCCGTACGATTGCTGTTGAATGCGGGCCATCAGTGGGCCGAGTCAGTCAAAAGCGTCAGATAATTTCCTGCATTGTACTTGCATACTAAACCTCTTTTTGTCTCGACTTTAAAAGATCAATAAAAGATGAAAGAAATTGAAGTGACAAAAAAAACAATGACTCTGAATTTGTTTCGGTCTTTCTTCTCAAGAAGTCATTTAGCTAGGAAAAGCCGGCATCATCTAGAATTTCAAATCAGGGTTTTGACTTGTGTAAGTGTTGTAAACAACCAAAATGCAGAAATAAATATGTCTTTATGTCTTTACTCCTCTTACTAATTGTGGTAATTTATTTCCTAACGGTATGTTCATAGTTAACTGTTAGGCAGAACTTGAAAGTTTATTAATTTAAATTGAAGCCACGGAATACTTGCCAATTATATAACCATCAGTTACGACAATCTATTTTCATCCATTCTCCCAAAATAGGCTGAAACCTAATTTTCTGTTAAACAATACACTTTGCTTAATTTTCACAACTTAAGCTCAGGTAATCGCAGCGTCAACTTCCAAATTGGGTTTTAAGATAACGAAGGCAAAAGGGCGAGTTCAAAATGCGTCACTTTGAAGGGATAATGGAACACCTAGGATCGTCCCTGAGCTGTCCCATTTAAGTTTTCCAGGTCTAACTAGATTACTAAAGCACTTGGCATTATTACAACTTGTAGTTTTGGTTTCTCTGCCATTAATTGGTCGGGAAAGTTATTTTAATGAGGTTAGTTTTAAGTTCGCTTGATTTTTAGATATTATATAAAGTAATCACGGCGGAATTATCGAGTGATCTCTGAGATAATTATTATGCTAGGCTGAGTTAGAAAAAGGTTTTGTTATTTTTACTCTATAGAGGCATAGAAAATGCTTCTTTTTAAAGCTCGAATAGGACCTTTTTCCATCTTTATTTTGTAGCAAATCACAGAGGGATAACGTAGATTAGTGTTTCCATAGGGCCTTTGTAGCACGAATACATAACGGCTTACCTAGTTGTGTTTGATGCTAGCGTTTATCTTATAGGGAGTCTAGTTGGACCTCATTTTATTGTTTAGCACAACACTTACAGTATAAAAATTTACATTGAAACCACGCTTTAAATAAAATAAACCTTTACCTTGATTACTATACATCAAGGCCAATTCTCGTATTTTATGAAATTAAAACTAAATTTTGAACGAAATGAGATTCGATTTAGAATTGACTCGCAATCGCTATTCCGTTAATTTAATGTCATTATATGAGTAGGAATTAATAACGAACATTTACATCATAATGATTTGACTATTTTTCAGTAGCCATTGTATGTGTGCCGTCGTGTTATGTAACTAGTTCTAAGTTACTTTAACTATTGTAATTCCGTATGTACTGTATACTCGAGTATTTATTTTAAGTTTTTTAGTTGTAAATCGTCATTCGTATCGTTTCGTTTATTACACAATGACCGTATATTAACTCAATAAAAATCCGGCCAAAAACAGGATGAACCGATTACCAGACCAGCCCACCTCCAAAATTCAGTGTGACATTCTGATTAATGACTACCACTGAACATTTAGTGAATTTAAATAACATTTTTACACTCAATGAATTATTTATTGCGGTCATGAATAAAACCACTTGTATTAAATGTTTCAAAGTAAGTTTCGTCGTCGTCGTCGTTATTCTTGGAATGAATAAAACTAAAATTAAAAAAATAATAATGTAACTCAGGTTGTAGCAACGCTGGTCGCAGTGGGAGTACATCTTTGTTTAGCTGTATAATAATTTTCAGACTGTGAGATAGGGGTAAGCAGTCATATTATTATAATGTTTGAATTTGGTTTAGAAATATTATTACACTTCACTAATTGGGTTAATGTCTACAAAGTGTGTGTAATTTTGTATGAAGAGTATATCGAGTATTTTGTGAATAAAATAGATTGATGACTTCCTTATTGCAAGCATCCAATTTTTATATTGAAACCTTTGTCCTTAACTTTGTACCTGTGTGTTTTCCAAAGCTCAAGTTTTTAAATAAAATTCACAAATACTATTATTTGAAAAAAATCTCCATGTAATAAGAACATGCAAAATAATATCTCATGACAGCGCTCATCATTTAATTTTCCTATTTTATTTTGTTGACAGTGGCAAAAAATCTACTACACTACCTTCTAACTTTCTTCTTCTTTCTCCTAGCGTTATACCAGTTTCAACCCGGGGTCCGCTTACTAGTCTAACTGGATTTAACTGAATATTAGCTTTGTCACGGAGCGACTTCCTGACTGACCTCCGCAACCCAAAGGGATAGCGATATTCCATGGTTTAGACTAGTGTCAGTTTATTCAGAGATAGGTACTGACTCCCTATAATGACGTTCAAATATTTTCGTGACAACTGGGACTGACGGCTTAACGTGCTCTCCGAGGCACGGGGCAAGCGATAATTAATAATTCAATACGCACATTACTCCGAAAAGTCAGTGGTGCGCGCCTAGGATTCGAACCCGATACACTCTGCATGGCAGTCTGTTGGTATCTCCACTAGGCTATCGCTGCCTTCTAACATTTTATTTAAAAATATGGATTTTTTAAAGGATCCCTATAGTTTATAATGTCTGCTGCTATGCTATGTTGAACTGATATAATTACAGCAATATATCACAAATGCGCATACAAAACCGTCAAATATTCTTCTTCTCAGTCGTGCACTCTTGTCAGAGTGGTCGTGGTCATGCGTCGGTCGGTTCTTGTGCCGTTGCTGTTCTTGTGATGCGTCGCCATGTAGCTCTATGTTTTGCGGAGTGAGAGCAGTCGTTAATGTTGGAGTTCGTCACAGATTTAATCAGATCTGTCCATCGTGTCGGAGAGCGCCCACGTGATCTCTTGCCCTCAACTTTCCCTTGCACGACCAATCGTTCCATTGAGTCTTCGTTACGGGTGACATGGCCAAAGAACTTGAGGATTCGTATTTGCACAGTCGACGATAATCTCTCTTTGATGTTGAGTTCCTTCAGGATGGAAACATTGGTCGATGTGCGGTCCATGGGATTCTGAGCATGCGTCTCCAGCACCACATTTCCAGGGCGTCAATTTTGCGGCGATTCTGCATCCTTAGCGTCCACGTCTCAGCTCCGTATAGAAAGATTGGAAAGACCAGGCACCTCATCAGTCGAACCTTTGTGTTTCTGGTTATTCTGCGATCTTTCCAAATCTTTGTGAGTTTTTCCACTGAGGATCTTGTCACCACGCAACGCCTCCGAATTTCATCTTCGCAGCCTCCAGCGTTGGTGATAGTAGAGCCTAGATAGACGTAGCTCTTGACTACGTCGCATCCTGCTATTTTTTGGACGTCCGGTTGGTTGTTGTCGACCCGATCTACAATCATCATTTTAGTTTTGTCCCGATTGATTGTAAGTCCAAAATCCAATGCTGTGGTCTCTAGTCGTTGAAGAAGAGTCTCGATTTCATCCTTGGTTGATGCTAGGAGTGTGGTATCATCAGCGTATCTAAGATTAGATATTTTTCGACCCCCCACAGATATTCCCTTGTCCCAATCTTCAAGAACTATTCGCATGATATACTCCGTGTAGATGTTAAAAAGAAGGGGAGATAGTATGCAGCCCTGTCTATCGCCGTCAAATATACTACTGTGTAACGGGTTCTGGTAGTAAAACGCAGAAAAGGTTCTATGCGTTTAATTGCCGAGTATTGTCTCACTTCCCTTGCCATGAGTATGACCGACCAACAACACGACACTGGCCTGAACACTAAAGGCTGCAGTCCCCCACGCTGTTCCCTCCGGTAGTGTGCAGGGCAGGTTGCTCGAAGGGCTGGGCGTAGCGGGCAGATCCTCGCAGGCCGTTGGTTCAGCTGGCAGACGCCGGCGGTGTGAGTACGATGAGCAGGGCAGGCCAGACTCTTCGGCAGAGGTGACGCCGATGGCGATGCAGCAGGTGTAGCGGTCTAGGTAGTGTAGCCCGAAGCTTAAGGTAAACCTGGAACCTGAAGGACAGCAGCATTAGGAGAGCCACAACCAATAGAGTCAGGCAGGCGGCGTCAGCCGGCCTCAGCTAGCAGGTAGAGAGATGGGCAGTACGCTAACGCAGTAAATGTAGTGCTTACCCGTAGCTGGGAGCAGGATACACGTAAATACGACGTAGGGTCAGTAGGTACGCTTAGTTATAGTAGAAGCGACGTTAGAGTAGCGGTGCCGGCCTCTCTGTCGGCCCCTTTATATACCGGGCCCTCCATCAGGCTGAGAGTCCGTTTATGACCATATTTGGTCAGGCTTTGCGAGTGCGGACGATGGCTTTCTCTGATTGGCCGAGCGTATGGGCGGTACTGTGACGCAACGCGGTAAGTACCGGACATACGTTACAATACCGCCCGCCTTAGGAGAGGATTTTACGTGGCTAACAAGGAAAATCCGACTAGCTGCGTTAGGTCTATGAGTCCGCTACTGTCCAAGCTAAGACGGCATAAAGAGAGAAGGAAGGGAAAGTCTTCTACGGTTTGTAACAAATAGTTAGGCACCATAGTGTATAAGTTTTAGGTCCTTAATGTGCCAAAACCCAATAGAATTTCCAGACGCGTCCGACAACTCGTAAACGAGAGGCGACTTTTTATTAATCACTGTGCACTTCACGAATTTAGGGGCTAGTTTCTTACAGAAGGACTTATCCTTGTCGCTCTAATAAAAAGTCCGTTTCCACACAGTGTCTCCCACATTAAACTCAGCTGGTTTACGGTGTAAATTATACGTTTGGGAATTCCTAGCATGAGCTTGAATGAGGAGTGCCTGAACTTTGTCAAATATGCCTGATAAGTGACCTATGTTTTCTGCGTAATCGTCCCTAGGTATGTATACTATATCATCAGCGTCTGTGTCGACATAGTGTGAGCCGCATAGAACTAGTTCACGTCCATAGACTAAAAAACTAGGTGTATAGCCCGTGACTTCATTAACTGCAGTATTTAATGCAAACTGCACCTTAGGTACGAGAGTGTCCCATAATCTCTGGTCATTTCCTACAAACGCCGCTAAGGTAGAACCAATGGTTTTATTATAGCGTTCGACCGTATTGACATGTGGGGAATATTTAGGAGTATAATGAAGATTAGGGATTTTGTACTTGCGCAACATAGCTTTTAAAGTAGCACTGACAAACTGTTTACCATTGTCCAATATAATTGTAGATGGTATACCATGAACTAAAAATATTTTTTCTTCCAAAATATTAGTTATTATTTCAGCAGTTGCGCGCCTGATAGGAAAAAGTAGACAGTATTTACTAAAACAACAAGTTACTACGAAGATGTAGGCGTTTTGTTTTCTTGTGACGGGTAGTGGCCCCACCAAATCTACACTAATGGTTTGGAAGGGTCGTGAACACACTTTGGGTCGTCCCATGGTTCCCAATGGTGCGTGGTTCTGATGTTTGTGCGCGATACAAGTGTCGCAAGAATTTATGAACTTAACTACGTCATCGCGCATTTTGGGCCAATAGTAACGCAGTGCTAAGCGCTTGTAAGTTTTAAATATACCGAAATGCCCCGAAGTGGGTTCGGCATGGTTCTCTAATATGGCATTATTTCGATCAGAAGAAGGTAGTACTTCTTTCCATTCGAACTCCTTACGTAGCATACACCTAGATTTAATCAAACGATATAATTTATTATTTTTAATAGAATAGTCTGGATAGTCATTAGGCGAAGATAAACAACCATTGTAGGTGGCTGAATACCATTGATCAGTGTTACATTAGGGTCATTCACGTTATTATTATTCGCGTTAATTATATTTACAGGTAGGGATCGTGATAACGCATCGGCTATAATATTATCCGCACCGCGCCGATGCTTTATTTCGAAGATGAAGGCTGACAGACGAACCGACCACCGAGCTAATCAACCAGTCGGGTTGCTCAAGTTTAGGAACCATTTCAGTGCGGAATGGTCAGTATACACAACAAACTTTAACCCGTTATCTAAATAACAGCGCCAATATTCGAGGGCTGTTAGAACTGCTAATGTCTCCCGTTCTGTTATACTGTAGTTTTGTTCCTGTGCATTTAGTGACCTACTCATGTAAGCGATAGGTAGTTCCACGCCATCTATTTCTTGTGTAAGTAACCCACCGATGCCGCTCGCACTCGCATCTGTGTGAACTTGAAAAGGTTTCTCGTAATCGGGACACGATAATATTGGTGCGGAGCGTAACAATTGTTTTAGTTTACAAAACGAGTCATCAGCTTCCACCGACCACTGAAATGGTGCGGCTTTCTTACCGGTAGAGGTAAGTTTGTTCAGAGGACCGGCAATAGTACTAAAATTAGGTATAAATTGCCGATACCATGATGCAATGCCTAAGAACCTTTTGACTTCTATTTTATTCTTAGGCGTAGCATATTGAAGAATGGCTTCCACCTTACATGGGTCTACTTGTAATCCTTTAGAGTTTACTACGTAGCCCAAGTACTTCAATTCATCACGGAAGAATTTAGATTTTTCCAAGTTGATGGTAAGGTTGGCCGATTTTAATTTTTCGTATACTTTATTTAATAGTGACACATGAGCATTAAAGGATGGCGATATAAGCACGATATCATCTAAAAAAACGAATACAGAGTTTTTGAACTCAGGAATGTTCGTAAACAAGTGATCCACCAAACGCTGTTGTGTCGCAGGCGCATTCTTTAAACCAAACGGCATAGTCACAAATCTAAATGTTCCTCTAGTAGGCACATAGAACGCAGTCTTATCACGATCACATTCGCGAAGAGGCGTCTGCCAAAAGGACTTAGATAAGTCTATACTACTTAGATATCTAGCGTTCCTAAGGTTGTCTAAAATTTCGGATACGTAAGGTAGTTTGTACGCGTCTTTTTTAGTAATAGAATTAAGTTTCCGACTATCTAAACAAAACCTTAGTTTACCGTCTTTCTTAGGCGATAGTAAAATCGGTGACGACCACGGACTTTCGCATTTTTCTACCACTCCCAATGCAAGCATTTCGTCTAATTCGTCAATAATTATTTTCAATTTCGCCGGCGGTAACCTATAATATCTTTGGCGTATCGGCGCAGAATCGCCAGTGTCTATTGCATGTTCTATTAAGTGAGTTCGTCCTAAACCGGTTTTTTCAGTAGAAATCGACTCGTATTGCTTTATAATTAACTTAGCCGTTCTCTGTTGTGACTCACTCAACTCACTAAAAGATTGCAATACGTTCGTGTTACTTAGCTTATTTTCACCTAACACACTACACGGCAATGTTTTAGACATGCATACGGATGCGATATGGTTAGGCAGTAATTTAAATAGTTTCCAGAAATCGATGCCTAAAATTAAATTACTTGTAACTTCTGGAATAATATAAGCTTCCAATAAGTGGGTTTCATTATTAAAAGTAGTGGGTAAGTTGATAAAACCGCGCGGCAACAATATATTTCCACCTGCGGACCGAATGGAATTAGTGTTGTGACACTGCTGTATTTCTAACCCGGTTTTAGTAATTACCTCCAGATGGGAGTTGTTACCTAGAATTGTAATGGCTGAACCGGAATCGAGCAATCCACAAATAGGTAAACTGTTAATCGTTACGTTAACATAGGGCCGTAGGTCATTTTTAGGTTTATTATCCAGGATCGAGGCGACGGAATAACTAGAGAAATACACTTTTAGAGTGTTTAGCCAATTTCTCCAATCATCTTTGTCAAAATTGGTTGAATAGGTTGTAGAACCTAATTTAGATTTTGACACGCCCCGACCCTGACCAACTAGTGTTTTGGTTTCATCGATTTACAGTTCGGGCAGTTAGGGAATGTCACATCCCTACAGCCGCACTTGAAGCAAATTGCGAAGCGATCGCGTTTGCATTCATTCAAACTGTGATCATTGATTCGGCAGCGCGGGCAGTACTTGGACGTGACTAGAGCGACAGAGCTAGATTTAGACTTAGGTTTGCTAGGTTCGTTGTTCACAGTGTATTCGGACGTACCCTCTATAATAGCAACGGGATAATTATTGTAGGAATTATTACGCGCTCGGTTATTAGGTTTGTAACTGTAAGCTAGGTCTGGTGCCAACGTGTCGTTATTATAATACGGTTCGCGGAATTGAGAGTTCAAACATTTCATCCGTTCGTAGTTTAAACATAACGTCTGCAGTGTTGCTATACTGTCTATTGAAGATATTGACGGAGCTAGCACTAGTGAGTAGCATGGACGTATGTTATGCAATAGGATGTCTAACTTTTCGCGTTCGGACAATCGCTTTGACGAGGACAGCCTAGCGAACAGCTGATTCATTATCGAGAGATAAATAATTATAGTTTCGGTAGCACCTTGAGTACGTCGGCGGATTTCATTTAATAACCGGTAGTCATAATCGTACGGTGTGAAATCGTCTATTAATTTAGTGGTGAGTTCTTCCCATGTAGTGAAATATTCTTTTAGGCCGCGGTACCAGTGAAGTGCGTTACCGGTGAAAATTTCGGAGGCATATGATAAAATTTTTGTGGAAGGTAGATTACGCGCGGTTTGGAATTCGGTTACGCGTTGTAGGAACGCTCGGACGCATCCCGTACCGTCGTATTTTAGCTTAGACAGTTCGCTAACTCTCAAATGCTCGCAATGCAATACTGGGGCTAACCCTGCCTGCGTCGAGGTAGACGGCGCAGGTTGGACCTCTGCCACAGCATCAGCTGAGCGAACAGCTGATTGCTCAATGGCGGACAGCTCCGCCGAGAGCTTGTCGAACCGGCTGCACAATTCGGTAATCCGTTTTGAAAACGCCGTAGGACGTTCCATCCTACGGAGTCTATGGTATAAGTGGTTGTGCAGTGCGGTAGACCTCTTAGCTAGGTTCGCGTCGTAAGAGGCAGATAACGAATTTAGTCGCTTGGCCAGCTCAGAGACGGCCTCGCTAGCGCCCTCGAAGTCCACTGCTATGGCTAGACCCGACTCCAAAATGTCATCATTTGGAATGGCTTCCAGTAATTTAGGGAGCTGCTTCCGCAGACCTAGGACAGAGGTAGCCGGCTCCTCACCTCTAATCGCGACCTCGTAAGCTAACTCGTTCTTGTTTAGCAGGAAGTATTTTATGGAGTGTGAGCCCATTGTGTATGAATAACCGCGTAAGTATACACTACACACTACACTTAGTGCGCAAGCGTTCCGCCCTTACAAATGGCCTACTTTACGATTAGGCGTAAAAGTTCGACCGTTAGGACTAATTAGAAAAACGTTAGATTCAAATTTGCGAACTAGTACGTAGTAGGTAGTTACACTAAAAGGTAAGCAATTAGTACAACAATACGTACCGGTTCGCTGTAGCCGCACCTGCTCGCTTACAATGATGGAGACCTGCTAGATGAGAACTCGAGCACGGAAAGCGAGACAATAACCCACGTAGGCGCCACTGTAACGGGTTCTGGTAGTAAAACGCAGAAAAGGTTCTATGCGTTTAATTGCCGAGTATTGTCTCACTTCCCTTGCCACGAGTATGACCGACCAACAACACGACACTGGCCTGAACACTAAAGGCTGCAGTCCCCCACGCTGTTCCCTCCGGTAGTGTGCAGGGCAGGTTGCTCGAAGGGCTGGGCGTAGCGGGCAGATCCTCGCAGGCCGTTGGTTCAGCTGGCAGACGCCGGCGGTGTGAGTACGATGAGCAGGGCAGGCCAGACTCTTCGGCAGAGGTGACGCCGATGGCGATGCAGCAGGTATAGCGGTCTAGGTAGTGTAGCCCGAAGCTTAAGGTAAACCTGGAACCTGAAGGAAAGCAGCATTAGGAGAGCCACAACCAACAGAGTCAGGCAGGCGGCGTCAGCCGGCCTCAGCTAGCAGGTAGAGAGATGGGCAGTACGCTAACGCAGTAAATGTAGTGCTTACCCGTAGCTGGGAGCAGGATACACGTAAATACGACGTAGGGTCAGTAGGTACGCTTAGTTATAGTAGAAGCGACGTTAGAGTAGCGGTGCCGGCCTCTCTGTCGGCCCCTTTATATACCGGGCCCTCCATCAGGCTGAGAGTCCGTTTATGACCATATTTGGTCAGGCTTTGCGAGTGCGGACGATGGCTTTCTCTGATTGGCCGAGCGTATGGGCGGTACTGTGACGCAACGCGGTAAGTACCGGACATACGTTACAACTGAAGATAATTTATTATATATATATATTATATATATTTATTATATATTAGTTGTTTTTAAGGCTTTTAAAATAAAAACATTAACGAATCTTTTTTTCTGAAAGCCTTAAAAACAACTAATACGGAACTAAATATTGTGAATACTTCTTACAAGAGTAGCTACGGCATCCGGCACGTGGCGATACGATAGGACCATGTTTGTTTTTGTAAATATTCAACACGAACTTGTTTCCCTTAAATATCCACCGCAGCATCCCATGACGTCACGGTAATATTTGATGTAAATTAATTACAAATAAACAAGATTTACGCGGTAGCTCTTCATACAAAAAATGTGCCGGCAACCATATAAAACAAACAATCCGGTTGGACAGCAAAAGGGGTAATTACCCAAATTAAACAACCAAGGACTTACCCCCAGTAATTTGCCTGCGACCGGTAATTACTTAGAGACCGTAAGAGTACGGAAGCGGACAAAATTCGCTTGTAAATTTCAAACTTTAAACGTTGGATGTAATGTACTAGTTGGCTAGACTGAATCTTATGTTAACTGCTGTTTGGCTGCTATTGTACTAAATTCAAATTCTACGGAACATTTTCGACGGTTTTGGCTTTGATTTGCAAAGTTTGGTGACTACTTAAGTTATACATGTATATTGTTGGAAAATACCGCCAATGACTAAATTAAATTTTCGTTGAGTGAAATGAATTGTAAGCAAAAGATTAATAAACAAATCACGACGGTCGATCCGGTTCCAACTTTAAGGTTCATTTGTGATTACTTTACATCAAATATTACCGTGACGTCATGGGATGCTGCGCTGGATATTTAAAGGCAACAAGTTCGTGTTCATATTTACAATGCAAACATGGTTCCATCGTATTGCGGCGTGTCGGATACTGTAGCTACCTTGCAAGGGTAGCTACAGCATGGACAGGACTTCATTATAATATTTTGGAAAGTATCAGAATGTTCTTAAGTGTTTCAGAAAATAAAGATATTTCGTTTCCCGAATCCCATTTACGGTTATGTTTTTTAGTATTTTTTTTAGCATATAAGCGGACATGGCAAAACTAAAGCGGCCCCTCCAAAAACCCGGTAATCCATATTTGTATCTATAATTATAGTAGGTAGTGTAGCAGATTTTTCTGCCACTGCCAACAAAAAAAAATGGGAATACCACATTTTGAGCACTGTCATGAGATACCATTTTGCTGGTTCTTATTCCATGGAGTACCTAATATTTTCAAATAATAAAACTTTTTAATTTAAAGTACAGGAATCTGAGCTTTGGAAAACACATACGCATATGTAAAGGAAATAATTTGCAATATACGAATTGAATGCTTGCAATAGAAGAGTCATCAATCGCGTGATCTGCTTTGATTAATTAACTACTCGACGTATTCTTCATATAAATTACACTTTGTAGACATTAACCCAATTAGTGAAGTGTAATAATATTTCTAAAGTACATTCTAACATTATAATAATACCATTTTTTACCCCTGCCTCACAGTCTGAAAAATATTATACAGCTAAACAAAGATGTTTTCTTAGTTCCCAGTGCGACCAACGTTGCTACAACCTGAGATACTTTATTATTTTCTCATTACAGGTCTCTCAAAGAATACTGACGGCCACGCAGCAAGTTTTCCACTAAACGTGTTTTGAAACATTTATACCAGTGCTTTTATCCATGACCGCAATAAATAATTCATTGAGTGTAAAAATGTTATTTAAATTCGCTTTAAATGTTCAGTGGTAGTCATTAATCAGAATGTCACACTGAATTTTGGAGGTGCCCTGGTCTGATAATCGGTTCATCCTGTTTTTGGCCGGATTTTATTCTCTTTATATACGGTAACTGTGTTATACACGTCATGATACGAATGACAATTTTTAACTTAAAATAAGACCGTTTTATTGTATCACATATGGCCTTGCAAACAGTCAAACTATTTTGATACAAATGTTCGTTTTTAATTCCTACTTTTAATTCCAGTGAAATGGTGAATAAACTTATTATTTTTTAGATAGTAACTACTTACATGAAGGTATTGAAACTGAAGACCTAAAAAATATTATTTTAATATTTGAAGAATAACCAGACTCGTAAAAATGAACTATGGATCACACAAAGTGTTGTCGGCACTGCTAAACAGCGAAGCTACCGCTTAATGAAGGTAAAATGTGAAATTAGCAGCCACGCCTTCAAAAAATGTATGTAGCGCATAAATTGTAGACTGCAAGTTTGGCGTAGTGGTTTAACTTGTTAATAATTTTATAGCACAATGTTTGCTTTTTTTAACAATCTCTGAAAATCCTATTTTTTTGTTAGAAATGCAACTCTCTGTTTTAGATCCGGAAAAATAACGAAACTCTTACACACATTACGTATGTCATTTTCGTCGTTCGTTTCTTTTGTACTAAAATTTATTTCAAGAGATCGTATTTATACGATTAGATATATAATGATCAAAGTAAAAAGTTTATTTATTCAAAGCGTATTTATTCTATTCCATTTCTATGCTAAAAATTATGTGTCCTTGTTTAAGGAAATGAGGTCAAACTAGAGGCCCGATAAAATCGTTCAGAAGATGGAGCTTCCAACCATTGCCATGGACTCAATAATTTTATGTCACAGGACTGAGTCGCCTAGTGACGGTCACAACCGGCTTATTTTAGTATGGTTTGCAGGAGTAGACCAAAAATCAGCAGTTTGGAGGGTTAAGGCGAAATTGAAAGGTACATCCGTCTTAGTGAAGCAATTCTTGACAAAAACCAGACAAGTCATTTTCGCTAAAGCTCGACAGCAGTTTGGTATGCGGGCTTGCTGGACGCAGGACAGCGTGATTATAGTGAAGGCGTCTGATGGAGTTCGTCACAAAGTGTTCCACTTAGAAGAACTGAACTCTTTGACCCTGAAGCACGCCAAGGCTACAAGTGGCTCCTCATCTCTGGACAAGAATAGCGCCGTGACTGCCGGTTTGTCGAGCACAGTCCACAAACGTAAATAGTTTTCTTTTAGTGTTTACAATTTCCATACTGAGACTCCCTCTTTTTATATATTTGCTTTGAACTGTAGATTATTAAGCTGTTTCCATTTATAATTTTCATTATCCACTTTCATAAATTCTTGTTTCTCAATTCTTTGTTATTGATAGTTAGATGTCACCAAACTCACCAATATTTTATTTCCCCGTACATACAAACAACAAAACAAGTAACTGTCAAAGTGACGTTGTCAATTGTAAATGTCAATCCTTAATTATTGCGTTCGGAAACTGCATCTAACAACTTTCATTGTATCTCGGTTACTTAATTTTTGTAAGCTGGCGGGTGGTGCTGGGTTACCCGTATTGCAGTGTAGTTAAGTCTGTTATTAAGGTAGTTTAACTTTGATTTAATTTTATAATATTAACATATTTATTTTATTTATTATATATATTTTATTTATGTATGCCATCGATGATACATACTGGTCTGCCGACGAATCATCTGCTTCTTCTGACAATGACAGTTTCGCATCTGCTGATGGTGCTTTAAGTGACTGCTTACGATTTTCGTTTGCCAATAATTGTCGAATAGCGTTGAATAATTGTCACTTAGCTCTTGCTCAAAGCATACCGAGCCACTTCAGTGACTTACTGGATCTTGTGGAAGATGTCAATGTACATGCCATCCTGATTTCAGAGAATTGGCTCAAACCTACTCTTCTTTCAACTTCTTTCTCTCTCCTCGGCTTCATTCTAATACGGAATGACCGAGTCGGGAGGAGAGGGGATGGGGTTGCAATCTATCTCCGCAGTTATTTTCCTTTTAAAATCCTCGAATCTTCTAATCCCGTCTCTTCGCCTGCGGAGTACTTATTCCTTGAGGTTGACGTCAAGGGAGCGAAAGCTGTTCTTGGCGTCGTCTACTGTCCCCCTACTGTCGATTATTCCTTCAGTCTCGAACCGATTCTGGAATCTATATGGTCACTGTATGAACATCACATCATCATGGGTGATTTTAACACCGATCTCCTTTCTCCCACCTCTAGTCGTTCCCGTAAACTCCTCGACGTCATCGAGTCAGCCAGCCTTCACGTTATGCCATTGCAGGCTACCCACCACAATAGCAGTGGGGTGGACACGTGGCTCTACTTGATCCTTACGTCAAATCCTTCCCTTGTGTCATCGCACGGTCAACATCCAGCTCCTGGTTTTTCCCGTCATGACCTTATTTTCCTTACTTACCGCTTAAAACCTCCTAAATCCCCTCCTCAAGACCGTTACTTGCGTTTTTTTGGTCGCATGGATGTTAATAAACTCGTTCAGGATGCCTGTATGCTAAATTTGGACAACATGTTTTCTGCCTCCACGGTTGATGAAAAAGTAAATATTTTTAACAGCACGATTTGTGGTTTATACGACGTCCGTGACGTCCACGACGGTGAGGCGGGTCAAGCTCAAGCGTCCTCCAGCACCCTGGCTTACGGTAGGTGTCCGAATGGCAATGCGACGTAGGGATCGGGCCTTCAGGAAATATAAAAGGGCACGGTGCGAGGAAAACTAGGCGCTTTTCAAATCTGCAAGGAATCGGTGTAATCAAATGGTGTGAAATGCAAATTCCGACACATTCTCAACAATATAACTTCTTCATCGCCTGCCAATATCTGGAAGTTCCTTAAGTGGCCTTATCGCACATTGCGATTTCTTCCAGGCAACCTAGTTTGGAAATAATTATTTAAATAAAAGTAAAATAGTGGGTAATGGCGTACCTTGTGGAAAAGTGCGAAAGCAAAAAATAGAAAGAAGATAAAGTTGTGTGAATTCTATACTTATAAATACATAATTAATAAAAATAAATATATATATATATATATATATGTATATATATATGTATATATATATATATATATATATATATATATATATATATATATATATACATGTTACTAAATAAACTACTAATATTAATATATACATAAACAATACATGGATGAATAAATACATAAACTAAACTATATATGTGTGTACGACGAACTATATATATGTCAGTCACGATGAATCTGTCATATAATGCTGAGTGACGAGTTTTTTAAATATGTTTAAGGATTTAGCCCGTCTGATAGATTCGGGCAACGCATTCCATAAGCGTACAGCCTGCACAGTGAAAGATTTTTCAAAGAAAATCGTTGAATGAGTAGGAACTTTCAGTTTTAGATTTTCTGATGATCGTAAGCACTTAGAATGTGTATTATGTAAATACTCAAACCGATTTTTGAGATACAAGGGAAAGGAAGGATTAAAAAGAATATTAAAAAGAAGACAAAGAATGTGAGTATTCCGTCGAAGGTTTTCAAATCTGCAAGGAATCGGTGTAATCAAATGGTGCGAAATTCAAATTCCGACACATTCTCAACAATATAACTTCTTCATCGCCTGCCAATATCTGGAAGTTCCTTGGAACTCTTGGTATTGGCAAGCAGCATCGATATGACTTCCGTCTGACACTTGGTTTGGATGATATTAACCAATATTTCACCACTTCCACTCCATTGGATCACCAGACCAAGTGTCTGGCAGTCAACTGCCTAAATAACTTATCCGAACTCGACATTGAATTTTTCCAATTTTCTCCCGAGTCTTCGGATGATGATATCAAAAAGATAATCCTTTCTATAAAATCTAATGCCGTGGGACATGACAATATCAGCCGCCGTATGGTCATTACTATCTTGGACCAACTCCTGCCGGCGATCTCCCACGTTATTAACTTTTCCCTTGAGTCTGGTTCCTTTCCGTCCTTGTGGGGAAAAGCCCACGTTATCCCTCTTGCCAAGACTTCCAATCCTTCTCTTCCCAACCAGTTTCGACCCATATCCATCCTTCCTTTCCTTTCAAAAGTGCTAGAGGCCTGTGTACATAAAAAATTGGGCCGGTTTATACACCGGCATAATTTGTTGAGTCAATACCAATCCGGATTTAGACCTGGCCATAGCACTACTTCCACTCTCCTCAAAGTGACTGGCGATATTCGAGAGGGCATTGATAACTTCAAAGTAACGGTTTTGGTTCTAATTGACTTCTCCAATGTCTTCAATGTACATGTCAGTCACGACCTCCTTTTATCCGTCCTCTCCTTTCTTAAGGTTTCACCTAAGGCTCTGGATTGGTTCTCAACATATCTTCGAGGGCGTCAGCAGTTGGTACACCTTGATGAGTCATACTCAAGATGGGCTGACATTAAAGCTGGTGTCCCTCAAGGCGGTATACTCTCTCCCTTGTTATTTTCTATTTTTATAAATCTCATAACTAAAAATCTTCAGTGTTCTCACCATTTGTATGCCGATGACTTGCAAATATATACCCAGGTAAATGTTGAGTCGCTGTCTAGGGCAATTGACATGTTAAACAAGGATTTGGCGGAAATACAGAATTGGACTACAAGGTTCGGGCTAACTGTAAACCCAAATAAAAGTCAGGCTATTGTCTTGGGTAGCCAAGGCCTGATACGATAGTTAAACACAACAGCTTTGCCCACCATCATATACAACGGTACGGACATAGGTTGGTACCCAGTGGTTAAAAATCTTGGGCTATATATGGATTCCACACTTAATTGGCGAACTCCAGTGAACCAGGTGAGTCAAAAGGTCACCGGCACCCTACGGACTCTTTTTAACGCCTCAAGAACATACTCCCATCCAAGATCAAGACAATGCTTGTGCAGACCCTGATTTTTCCCTTAATCGACTATGGTGATGTATATTACTTTGACCTGAATGCAGACCTTCTCAACAAACTCGACCGCCTTCTCAATAACTGCATTCGATTCGTTTTCAATCTTCGCAAGTATGACCATGTGTCTACGTATCGTTCCCAATTGAAGTGGCTTCCTATCCGTCATCGTCGCAGTTTGCGTGCTCTCACTACCCACTACTAACTAAGCCTAGCATAATAATTATCTCAAAGATGATTAAATGATACCATCAAAAATCAAGCAATCTTAAAAATAACCTCATTAAAATAACTTTCCCGACCAATTAATGGCAGAGTAATCAAAACTACAAGTTGTAATAAGGCCAAGTGCTTTAGTAATCTAGTTAGAGCTGAATAACTTAAATGGGACAGCCCAGGGACGATCCTAGGTGTTCCATTATCCCTTCAAAGTGACGCATTTTGAACTCGCCCTTTTGCCTTCGTTATCTTAAAACCCAATTTGGAAGTTGACGCTGCGATTACCTGAGCTTAAGTTGTGAAAGTTCCCAAAGTGTATTGTTTAACAGAAAATTAGGTATCAGCCTATTTTGGGAGAATGGATGGAAATAGATCGTCGGAACTGATGGTTATATAATTGGCAAGTATTCCGCTGCTTCAATTTAAATTTATAAACTTTCAAGTGCTGCTTAACAGTTAAATATGAACATACCGTAGGAAATAGATTACTAAAATTAATAAGAAGGGTAGTTGCGTGGAAGGCTGTGTCTGTCTAGAATAAAATTGGATTCTAGCACGTAGTCTATAAAATAAAGTCTATAAATTATAAAAAGTTGACGCCATGAAACAGGTCATAAAATTGTGATAGGACACCCCGTCGTTGTTTTATCAACTAAAAAACGGTTATAGTAGGCATAAAATAGTAGGCGCTATAGCGCCATCTACCGAACTGTTAAGTAACTATATGGTTAGTGAAATAAAAGTTTACGACAAATATACTTGTTCGTTCCTAACTTAAACTTCCTTAACAAACGAACTTTACTGCCGTCACATCACATTCGTCCACTAATCACTATTTGACATGGAATCATATACAGCATACCAAAAAACTTAGAAAAATAGCTCACTTTCCAGCTTACGAAACACAGTAAAATTCTTGTTCATTCCTATCCTAAACTGCCTGACAAACGAACTGTCGTCACAGCACATTCGTTCACCAATCACTATTTTGATGTAGATTCTGTCATCGCTTGCTTGAGATTCGCTCCACATGACCGCGATAGTTCATGCTTACGACGCGTCTACTTATCACCGGTGTGGTCATACGGACGGAATACGTGATCGAGTTGTGAAGTTTTTATTTAACATATATTTCGCTGACGTGTGGAAGTATTTTGACGTATATTTCATGTACAGCAGCTGCACTGATGTCAGCGTAATATACATATGCATATGCCAATCCATGATCTTAGATAGCGCTGTCAATAACAGAAGTAAGTGCTTGGATTCTTTTGTTTTTTTTTTATTATAGATAAAGTTTGTAGCCAACCATAGACCGCAACAGCAAACGACATGACGAGAGATCATTATGCGCCCGACGTCTTTGAGTCGTCAATGACAATGCTCGGTCGGGTAATACTGATATGCGATCGGGCAACACCTGGCTACGGCGCGCCGAAGCCGATGTGTCGCTGGCTACGGATAGTATTTCATAGAAATAAATAGAGAACAATAGTGTCGCGGTGATACGTCCTATGTTGCTTCGGCCTGCAGTAGATTACGAACTCGTACCTTAAGACTCTTTCAAGAGACACGACACAACCCACCCACTTGTGAACAATACAAAACTCACAGGGAAAGTAAATGCAAACCTTTTTACTTCAACTATAGTTCTAATTACACCCCTTCAAGTGACATCACATCTCTACTGGACACAATCCCAGCACTAGTCGGTGCAGTGAGACGTGAAGTTGGCTTCGACACAAAGCCCAATAAAGCGTGTTAAACACCGCATATAAATCGTACACACGGACAGCAGACAATAATATCTATTGAATGAACATAGGACGGCGGCAAGGGGGACGTTAAATAACTAGATATGCCATTGTATTCAGGTTATATGAATTACTAGTTTGTGATGAGATGGAATTTGTATAATATGGCTTGTTTTAAACTTGAAGACATTCCAAAAAAGGACAGGTTAGAAGTACCCTAAACCGAAGAGCATGCATGTGAAATTTGATGAGAGTGAATGAAGCAAGAGAGATACTCGTATGTCAGGATCATTGCGTATTTAAGTGACTACTGCTTCCGTCTGCTCTATATCTTTGTAAATCTACTCATCTATAAAGCACCCTTTATTTGTCGACTGAGGAAATGAAACACTAGACGGCGGCTAGCAGAAAAACTGGCTAACTACTGACTCAGCAGAATACCTTCTTGTTCGTTATCACATTTTTACACTTTGCCTTATAGTTATTATACTATAAGTATTTTTATTTCTTTTATAAACTACAGATAATAATAATATAGACAGTGGATAAGTTGTTAACAGACACGACTATACTGATTATAAGATTGCTAAAATAATACTCTCGAAAAAAAGGAAGGACTATTTCAGTCTTTTAATAGGACAGAAACATAAGAATGTTTTTGAAAACTTTGATGAAACGAGTACTATAGCCATTAAGAATATCTCCAACTGAAATACCTCTTAGGCAGATGCGTAATTTTCGTGCATAATTATTATGGTATACTAGAGGACACTAGCAAGTAGGCCCGCGCATTTTTATTATATTTACCGTTACTATTGATTTAATCAGGCGTTACCTGGCGGCACCCCACTGTATAAGGAACCTACTACACACCCTTGGATTGACCACCCCAACTATTGCATAGTAAAAGAAAAAGATTGACAATACCGAACTCCTTTGATGGAAAATGATAAAGGATGAATCATGTAGAAATGGAATCCAGGAAATACCTGACTTGCAGTATCCCGCTCTATGCGCCGACTATGCTTCGGCACGTGTTTCGCCTCTCCACGAGGCATCCTCAGGACCGGGCAATCCCAAGGAACATATATATATACTAAATATCAACTAACTAACCAAATAGTTCCGATGGTGCGTTGTCTGTCAGGCAGTCAGTCAGTCAGAAATGCAAGAGTTTTATATATTGAGGAGAAAGGATTGTTATGTTAATGTTTGTTGTTTTTTTTTTGTTTTACGTGTGAGTGTGTGGCCAACTCTGGTGTCGGAGTTTTCAGATAGCGCTCAGATGTAAATGCCAGACACGGTCACCCATCCAAGTGGCGACCTGTGCAAGCGTTGCTTAACGATCTGTAACGAATGGCAAGTCAAGTCTCGCTATGAGCGTTATGTTAATTATATACCGATACTTTACGTTGAAATACTCTAGAAAGTTAACATCACGTCGAGCCAATTATGCTAAACTTTGATAGGATCTATTTTTATTAATGTGTTCATGCAATTTTATTATGCATGATGCTTCATAAATGTATATAACAAAAATGAAATAATGCCACTGTCATCAGCAGTTATCATTAAACTTTTATGATGTAGGATTGTGTGATATAAGCATATTGTATAATTATAGTCCTGTGACTGAATATAAGAACATGTTTAAAAAGTATAAAATGCTTGGTTTATGCTATCTGTAATATTATTAATTTGTGGTGGTTTTACTGATGATGTGCCATTGCGCTTAAAGACATTTTCATTTGAAATATGAAAACCAAAAGGCTATATAGGTTTTCACCAGAACAAAACTTATAAAGGGCGTTCAGCACAAAATCATTTCTGTCACCTTAAACTAAGTTTTATTTAGATGGATTCCTGTCATATTTATATTCAACAAAAACACCTTTCTAATAAAGAGCTCATTAATGTGAAATATTTTCTTCTAATTAATTGACAAAATATTTAAATTTATATACTTAATCAGTATGAAAACCCAAAGGCAAGCACGCCGACCGCTGTTAACGTCAAATTCGGTGGTGGGTGCTCAAGGATGCCAAATCCCTGGAGTTCGCCTCAGCTATCGGCGACAAGTGCGCTGCTACTGAAGGCGAACCAACTCAGAGCCAGTGGGATAGAATCCAGGCGGTCATCACTGGAGCGGCGAAGGCAGTGCTGGGCATGTCTAAGGGCGGACCAAAGTGTGACAAGGAGACTTGGTGGGGGAACGACACAGTCCAGAGGGAGACAAGGGTGATGAAAGCCCTCTTTAAAGCGTGGCAAGCGTCCAAATCTCCTGAAGACTGCGACGCATATAGGGCTGCCAAACGTGCCACTAAGAGGGCTGTAGCCAGAGCCAGACGAGACCACTTGGAACCGCTTTATACCAAGCTGGAATCGTCTGAGGGGCAGAAGCTCTTATACAAGTTGGCACGCTCCAGGGTCAAAGCGGCACAGGACATTACTAAGTGTCTCTGTGTTAAAGACCCTGAGGGCAACCTATTATGCGCGTCAAGCGCGGTGAAGAAGAGATGGCGCTCGTACTTCCACTAGCTGCTTAATAAGCAGCATAAAGAGGTGCAGCCACCGGAACACCCTCCGAACCAAGGACTAGTGCCGCTGGTAACGCCTGAAGAAGTCCAGAGGACCCTTCGCCACATGAAGAATCGGAAAGCTGTCGGAACTGATGGAGTCCCCATTGAGGCCTGGAAGGCAACGGGCCTGCGGGGTGTGGGCACCCTTACTAATCTATTTAACCGCATACCGCCGTCTATAAATCCATCATTAGACCTGCCCTGTTATATGGCAGTGAGACGTGGCCTGTGCTTGAGCGACACAAGCAGAGTCTGCGTGTCACGGAGATGAACATGCTGCGCTGGATGTGTGATGTCACGCGGAAGGACCGCATTAGGTACTCCCGCATCCGGGGTAGCCTTCATGTCAGTGACATTGCTGACAAACTGCAAGAGTGTCGTCTACGTTGGTATGGCCACGTCTTACGTCAACCGGCATCTTACGTGGGTAACAAATGTCTGGCCATGCTACCTCCGCCGGGCCCCGGTAAACGGGGAAGGCCAAAGAAATGCTGGCTTTGACGTCGTAAGGGATGATATGCGTGCCAACCAAATAACCACCAGAGATGCTGAAGACCGTGCGAAGTGGAGGAGACATAGCCGGAAAGCTGACCCCGGGCTCCAAAGCGTTGGTTTTGGAGCGCAACCGGGACAGCGCTAGGATGATGATGATGATGACAGTATCAGTATGAATATTAATCATCAAGCAACATTTACACAGGTCACTACTTGGATGGGTGACCGTGTGTGGCATTTACATCTGAGCGCTACCGTGCTTCGGAGGGCACGTAAAGCTGTCGGTCCCGGTTCTTGTCTAGGATGATGATCGTTCGGCCATGTCGGAGGCCTTCGGGCGGTCTGAAAACTCCGACACCAGAGTTGGCCACACACTCACACGAAAAACAAAAAAAAATGATCACGACATAAATAAACAATACATTCATTATATTTTAAATCGTTCGCACATTTTTTTTTCTAATTCTACTAAAATATAAATAAGACCTGTGATCTAAAAAATCGGACTAGACTGGACATTTCATCCATGATCTCGTGCACATCTCACAAGTCAAACATTCATTACATTCGCAAAAGAATATAAACACAAGCTTCCATTCCAAAATACAGACAAAAAGGAACGTTGCCGTGGAAAGACATCCAGTCGAATACAAGTTGGGTATGAACCGAACTTTTTCTGAAACTCAAACATCCAAAACGATTTTTCAATTAGACGAACGTTTGATCTTGTGAGTGTTTCATTCAGAACCAGATCACGTATGATGTTGAGATCCAAAGCTCATTTCCTACACTCATGGCAAATGAAAGGCGTTGATTAAACAATTAGGAGTAGTTTGTGATAATTGCTTGTGTGTGGACGGATTTGGTAATTTGTGAGGCTGAGAATTGGAGAAGAGTTTCACAAGTTGTCCTAATTTTCTCGTTGAATTTCATTGCTTACCTATTTTATAAGTGATTTCTATAAAGTTAGAGACCATCTAATCTAATCTATACTTTATATAATAAAGCAGAAGAGTTTGTTTGTTTGTTTGTTTGAACGCGCTAATCTCAGGAAGTACCGGTTGGATCTGAAAAAATATTTTTGTATACGATAGCCCAGTTATTCCGGAAGGCTATAGGCTATATAACATAACGCTTCAACCCTTTGGGGCCGGGCAAAAGGCTAAAAAGGCTAAAAGATAATGTCGGCTAATCTCAGGAACTAGCAGTCGGATTTTAAAAATTGTTATTGCCTAAGGCTGGCTATATTAAATTACGCCACAACTTTTAGGGGCCAGACAAAAATAATAAAATAGTCAAACGAGAAGGGGGAGGGTTGGGTCAAAGGCGAAAAAGGGCTAAACGAATAGGATACATTCTATATGGGTATCGCTTTAGAGATTTTCGGGACGCTGATTAATAATATCAAATTTATTTAGTGATCCAAGATGGCGGTCGGGAAATCAAAGATGGCGGATGAGAAAATTTTAAAAATCAATATGGGTATCGCCTTCGATATTTTAAGGGGTGGGGAATCGAAATACAACATCTATTTCGTGATAAAAGAGTGCGGATGGATATCAAAGATGGCGGATGGGAAAATTTTAAAAAGTCAATATTGGTATCGTCTCTGATGATTTAAGGGATGGAGAATCCAAATACAACATCTATTTCGTGATCAAAGGTGGTGGATAGGAAATCAAAGATGGAGGACGGGATTTTTTTTAAAGTCGATATGGGTATCGTCTCCGATATTTTAAGGAATGGGGAATTCAAAAACACCATCTATTTTGTGATCAAAGATGGCGGATGGGTTTTTTTTTTAAATCAATATGGATATCGTCTCCGATGTTTAAAGGGATGGGGAATCCAAATACAACATCTATTTCGTGATTCAAGATGGCAGATGGGAAATCAAAGATGGCGGATCGGAAAAAAAATTTAAATCAATATGGGTATCGTCTTTGATGATTTAAGGGATGGTGAATCCAAATACAACATCTATTTCGTGATCAAAGATGGCGGATAGGAAATTAAAGATGGCGGACGGATTTTTTTTAAAGACGATATAGGTATCGTCTCCGATATTTTAAGGAATGGGGAATTCAATATTATATAAAAATCTTTGTTTGTTCATCATTTATATACTCTGAAATGATAAGAGATTAAGCGCTAAGTCAATGATAACTTTGGAAAAGTGGCTTCGAAAAAAGATAATTAAATAAAAATTCTTAAAAAGGCGATACGGAGTTCGCTGGGTCAGCTAGTACTAATATATAAAGCTGAGGAGTTTGTTTGTTTGTTTGAACGCGATAAGCTCAGGAAGTACTGGTTCGATTTAAAAAGTAATTTTAGTGTTTGATAGTCCATTTATCGAGAAAGGCTATAGGCTATATACCATCACGCTACGAGCCATGGGAGCGGAGCAGTAGCCTTAAATTATACGGGTGTAACCGCGGGCTCATCTAGTTTTATATTATATGCATCCCTTCGTTGTTTTATGCATTGTAATTGATCTACAATCAAAATGAGACTAGATCTACGCAAACTCTTTATTTCACACATACTTTGAACACTTTCAAAAACCCGTTGTTGTCAGAATATGATGTTAACCAGTCAGTCAATTTCTAAAACATCGACACTTCTCTTCTAATTTAAATTAAATATTCTTATTATTACGTAGTTACATACCATGTTAAAATATTTTTATTTTAATAATCATCTTCTAGCGTTATATTCGGCTACATCAACAAAATTCACTTTGGAGCTTGGTGGCCTGAACCCAGATTTAATGGAATAAAAACATTTCCACGGCATATGCGCCTAACCCCTGAAACACAAAGAATAAGAAAAGCATAAAACATAAGAAAAGCTTCAACCAGTTTTAGGATATTTGTAGCCATCACACCTCTTAAAGACACTCATAATCGTTCATGACAGATAAGTGGAACTTTTAACTGGAACATTCTAATACCAGACAGGGATTTACTTTAACTCGAGAATTTACATCATACTCCTCCAGTTTAGTGTTTTCAATAACCCAAATAAAATCTTGCTACAAGAGCACCGAATCATCGGTTCCCTTGTCTCATATGTATCCCTAACGGATTGAATAGCAATAAATCCATGGCCAGATTTATATAGGATGGGCATATTGCTGACAAGCTCAGTTTCAGTTACTATGCCAGAAATTATTTCCAAAATTCGAAATCAATACAAATACACACGATAGGTAGGTGAATGATCTGAAACATAGATTCAATGTCCAGTTTGCCTTGGCACATGCTTTTCGAATTATTAGCCTGTAAAGTATCTGCTAGGGGTACCTTGGGGTTCTTAAAGGGGTAGGTCAGGGTAAGGTTGGCCGACGATCTTATTAAGGTCGCGGAGAGTGGTTGGATACAGGTGGCTTAAATCGGTCTGTGTGGGGACTTGGGGAGGCCTATGTCCTGCAGTGGAGGTATCTAGCCTGAGATTATGAAAGTACCTGCTCTTTGAAGAAGTTTAACTACTATCTTGATAATTAATTAATTAGACTAATTATATATCGGTCTGCTGGTAGCGTGTTTCATGCTGAAGAAATATTGGGCGGGTATAAAAGATATTTCATAATTATTTTTCGATAAGACCCGTTGTATAAATATAAAAGCTCCATATTTATTATTTAGAAACTTATAACTATTTTCCAAATAGTTATTTAGATATCGAATCCTTCAACCTTAAAACAAAATAAAATTAATGCTTAGTAATTTTCATTCACTAGCTTTATTTCCAGGTGCCACACTGAAGCTAAATCTTAAGCCGTCTTAAGTAATGTTAATAATAATGTCTTTATAATTAACAAGTAAAGTCTGTATTCAAAGTAAGTCTTGCTAGTAGAAATCAATCATAAGCCTGTCATAACCATCATCTTCCTCAAAATCAGACTGAAGTTATGACACAGAAGTTACAAATTGAAATACTTTGACTGTTGATTAAAATGGTATTCATAATGAAAATGGATATTGCGCTAATATTTAATTAATATGATAATTAGGTTAACGGTTACGGTTAACAATATAGACTATGTGTATAATTTCATTTTATTTTGAACTAGCTGACCCGGCAAACTACGTACCGCCATATACAGAGTGTCAGGTAATTAATGGATAACCTTGAAATGGCTTATGAACTTATCGCCATGTAAAAAAAAATACAAAATAAAACTATCATAAGTAGTACCTAAGATAAGTTTAAAAAAGAAAAGAACAATTATTTTGCCTTATTTTACTTTACTGAACACTACGAATGGTAATTAATAAAATTCGTCGGCTTTTTTGTTGTTTTAATATTAAATACTTACAAACTATTCTGGCAGATAAATAGTAAATAGTAAGACTAGTTATGGTACTTTTTGAAAAAGAAAAATATGCAAGTTCATTTATTTTGGCAAATAAGCAAAATTTATTTTTTAAAGAAAGTTTAAACGTCTTGGGTAAAAAAAAGTTATGAATACATGAGTGACCAATCATTTTAAAATAATGTCAGTTTCAAGTACATTTGATTAAGGAAAAAATTTTAACTGTATCTATCTTAAATAGTGAATTATTACTATTAGTGTAAAAAAGGAGAAAAATGACTGAAACAAAAAATCAGGGACAGAAGACAGACTTTGTTTTATACTATGTAGTGATTAAATGTTGCAAAAATTTTACTTTTAACTAAAACTATAACACGTAATATTTATTTTTCAATAAACTACCCCGTATAGATCCGTTACATGAATATAACTGAAGATATGTCACTGTATGAAATGTAAAAAGAATTAGGTTTCTAAATAAAAAGTTTATAAATAAAATGTTTCTAGATATTGCTAGATCAAAGAAAATCACATACACAGCTAGTCTCAAATAAAAGCTTTCATTCATTGTATTTGACACCTATTCAATATCTATCTATAATACTTATCAAAGCTTTCTATATCCATTCGAACAAAAGCGAACATTCTAGAAGCTTCAATACTAGAAATAATGAAATCCACGAGAATCCAAAATAAACAAGACAAGTGTCATTAATCAAAGAACACAAAAGTACTTACCGATAAATACCGAGCCGTGCCGTTCCGTACTAAATTTTAATTTGCTATATAACGTAAAAGTTGAATGTTTAGCGTTTACAACAATTATTTGTGCAAGGTTTTATACAGGTGGCGTGGTGACAGGTAGTGGCAGTTACGGCTCACAGGCGTGTTTCCGTTATCATGAAAAAAAAATAACTTAAAACTAAAGTTTAACTGTGACTCTAAAGCTGCGTATTTTTCAAACTGAGATGTGAGGAACACGGGCAAGCAGAGCGACGTATGAGAAGAACAGCCATAAATATTATCAATATATCATATTATCACTTAACGCTTTGCCGCGACTTAGTTTAAGCAGAAATCGTAGAAACTGTTCGCTCTACACTGTGAGTGTTTTTATTAACACTGTTTCCTCATCATTCAAGCGTTGTCTCAGTTGCAACCCAATACCTTCGCCTTGGAGCACAAAGTTCCGCCATTACATATTTATTTCGATCAAAATTTGACTGTTTTGCCTCGGCCAAAGCAACTGCCGTCAGGCTTCCCGGCACCAAGGAACGGACGAGGTTCTTGCGCAAGCATAGCCTGTTCTTTCAGTAGCTACATCAAATAGCGGGTGAGGTTTACTAGGGTCACGAAAACCACATGTCTCTCTTTTTCTGACTTCACTCACATGCCAGATATATTTTCGCCCATCTCTGGTGGCTATGTGATCTACAGAGCCACCAGCAATGGGCGAGAATACCAATAAAATTTTCAGGCGAATACATGTATGTATTTTTCGGATTTAAAATAGAATTTGGAACTGCGTGCATTTTTTTAAACTTGCTTTGCCACCTGAATAGAAGTCACGGATTTTCGCTGAATGTTTTATTTTCATTCAAAGTTTTTTTAAGTTAAAAATTTTAAGTTAAAATAACTTCTTTTTGAGTAAATAAAGTATTAGAGGCCGAAATTACTCATTATGTTCCATCACCGAGTCGGACAAAATGTTGTAAGGTCTAACTTGTCTGTAAACTATTGTTGCAAGTGTGCAGTGTGTTGGCCCGCGTTTTCTTACATTGTCACATAAGATAGTTGACTGTTATGAAAATAATAATTGTTAGCTCGGAATTGTGTTTTGGGGGCAGTCCACTGATAGGGAGCTGGTATTTAGGATTCAAAAACGATGTGTAAGATCTATGTGTGGTATCAAGGTAACTGACAGCTGCGTTCCTTATTTTAAATCTTTAAACATTTTAACATTACCATCACTGTATATATTGGAAACGGCACTATTTGTAAAATGCAATCCACACTTATTTACAAGATTGTCTGATGTCAGAAAGGGTCCAATACGTGCTCAATATCAAAACCAATTAAGTAACATCAAATGCAAAACAACATTAATGCAGAAAAGTTTTTTTGGTCTCGCACCGCGAATTTATAATAAAGTACCCGAATCTATCAAGAATATGCCACTAAAACTGTTTAAAAAGAGATTTAATGAATTATTAATAGAGAAATGTTATTATAATATTGACGAATTCCTGAATGATAAACTGTAACTATTTTGAAACAAAAAAAAATAATTTTATTCTGTACTGTTTGACATATAAATTATTTCTATATTATCTATATCGCAAATTATTTCTTTATTAAAATTATTAAATTTCTATTTTAAACTTGATTTTGACATTGATTATTTACTATTACTTCCTTTGTTTATTATTATATTATGACATTATGTTTTCTTTTTATTTAATTTGTATTTTTGTTAACTTATTAGTGAATGAAGCGTAGACAATTTTTGTATAATATTAATATATTTGTATGTCTTTAAGGCAAAACACAGCGCACTCGAAATTGTAAACACACAAGACCTAAAATTATAATGTTACCTGTGTTTGACAAATAAATGATTATTATTATTATTATTATAGCTATATTCCCTGTAATAGAGGCAGATTTTATCTGGAAATTGTTGTTCTCCACTTTCAAGTTATTTCTTAATCGTACTGAAAAAAAATATTGTGGTCAAAAATATGTTTCTTTCGTATAGTAATGTTTTATTTATGTAGGAGTTCAGGCCAAAAACCGCCAGTTTCCTTTAGTACATTCCATATATTTTGAGGAAAACGATCATTTCTAGACATAAACAGTCACTGAGTCCCGTAGTCATTATACCAATAAAATTTAATAAAAACAATAATGATATGATGACCCTCACTTTGATGGCCTGGAGAACAGCTTTTTCACACCCCACTTTAAAGGTGACATCCCGGGATGTTTCTGGTTCTCAATATAGTTTATGATCTATGTTATATTTTCAATATAAAAAGTATATTTTAGCTCCTATTGCTAATTTGTCCTAAATTATTGACTCATTTACCCTTTTGCTTAAGCTATGTAATAACTTCTAAGAAAATAAACATAATTAAAATGCTAACTATAAATAAACTGGATAAGTCTGGACAACGAGGAGTCATTGTCATGACGACGGGTCATTGAAAACATCACAGACGATCTTTAAATGTTAATTAATAGATTACTTGAGAAAATATAAAGCAGTATTTATCGTGTCTATTGTTTTTCAAAAGTGGAGATACGATACTTTGGATATGTTGTATTTTTATTTGTTCTCATGTGTGCCGTTTATGTCATTAAAAAAACAATAGGCACAAACTAAGAACAACCTAACTTGAATAGCTATTTGAGATTGACAATACACTATGGTGTATGACAGTATCTTGTCCATGACACGCGATAGGAGGGGTCCACAAAACCCGCTACGCCACTGTACTGTCTATTAATTTCTTACTTTTCACGCGATTTCTTCAGACCGTTTGTTCACCTTACAAAGTTAAATGTTAATATTAATTAACATAGGCAATCTCTAGTACAAAATAATGTCTTATATACATTTTTCTCGTGTATCTCATTTGCCAGTTCATTGGAAACGCACATAGTATACACATGGCGTGACTAAGTAAGAGCGATACAATGAAAAGGAAGCTCGGACTCAATTATGTTTTCGTTTTAATTCCTACTGGTTTCCTTCGCCTTTATATTTTAGCGTAATTAACTTGTGTGCTTAGAGTTAGTTTGCTTGACAGGAAAATAAAAAATGGTCTAAATTGTACCTAGCGGAATTTTCAATTTTTATTTGCTTGACAGCCTTATTAGTGTTGTAGATATAAGCTTGCGTGCTTGTTTCAGTACCTAAAGTTTCAATTTCCATGCCCTGATAAAGAAAACCGCGGCATTAAGTAATGGATTTGATACTATTTAATTTATTACTATTTATACATAGCCTAGACACAATTTTCTGCGAGGTAAAACTTTATTTTTTAATGTTTTGGCTCCACATTTCTAATTATGTCTGTGAGGTAGATAGGACTGCTTCGTTCCTTCCTTCTTCCTTGCGGCATAAATGTGCGCGTGGGATTGGGAGGTCTCGGGTTCGATCGCCGGGTCGGGCAAAGTGTTATTGGGTTTTTCCATTAGGAAATTCTCAGTAGCAGCACGGAGTCTGGTAATGTGCCCGATAGGCTCGCCCCCTATTACATGGGACTATAATAAATCTGGCGAAAAGTGAGTGTAGCAATATACCTCTGCCTACCTCTTCGGGAATATAGGCGTGAAACTATGTTGGTATGTATGGCAGGTAGGAGTAAATACCAGTTGGAGATAACTGCTTCTATACATATAAATAAAATTGAAGTGTCTGTCTGTGATTTCAAAATAACTATGTTTTTTCAAGTGCATATATTTAGTTAGGTACACGATTCCAAGTTCAAAACAACCCTTTTTAACATTTTTGTCTGTCTGTCTGTTCATCTGTATGTCTGTCTGTCTGTCTTTCTGTTTGTCCGGGGTATTCTGTGCAACATCTGAACCGATTCAAATGAGACTTTCACTGCAAGGTAGAAGACTTTATAGCGCTACATATAGGCTACAATTTGACCTGGTAGTTGGCGCTGTTGTCGCGATATCGACTCTATGTAATATACAGGGTGTAAAAAGACCCTTAACGAAAACTGAAACCCCTTATTGTACCAATCATTATGAACATTTTTTGCTTCGGCACCATACCTGGGAAATTACTGGTTCAGGAGATATTGAGGCTCAAAGTTACTATGGAATTTTTGTAATTAGATACAAAATCGATGCTTTTGTCCCGCCAACCTCTTCTGTAGATGTCCTATGCACCCATAGATTAGTAGGTATTTCGAAAATTGCACGCGCGCAGTTTTTATAGCGCCTTGAAAAAAGTGAATACTTAAAAAAAAATGTCGTTTCCCAGGTTTTATTTTTGCTTAATATGACTTGGCATGATGTCCAAAACGCGTAGACGTTGGCTTGATGATGGGTCTTGTGACACCCTGTATATACCTATATGTGTATATTTTTAGTTATTATTAACTTTCAAAAATCGCCAGGCGTATAAAAATTTTATTTGGCTGAGATGTAGTTGATTTATTTTAGGCCTCCACCAAGAACGAATTTTACGAAAGGGCTTGATTGAGGAGGTTGTAGGGTTCGCGCAAAGTATGAAAGTTTAAATAAAATACTATAATTATCCGCGTGCGAAGCCGCAGGTACCAGCTAGTTTTAAAATAATATCAAACAATAAAGTACATTGCCTAGACTCCGAAATCCTACAAATAGCTACACGTGACTTCTATAAACACGGTCTTATAATTCAAGTTCGTTCAGTAATTCATTCAATAATTCAGTATAAATAAAACACAATTAAGTCACATACCTACTGTAAGTTTAGCTTATTGGAAATCTAGCCCGTACCGCATAGGCGAAACAAAATAGAGACCATTTCTCTTTGGGAGAAAAAAAATAATATGGTTCATGAAATCATGACTCAGCAAAATACACTAAACAAGGAAAAAGATGAGAGTTCAGTAAACATTTTTTATATATTTTTTTAGACTCACGCCTGTATTCCCGAAGAGGTAGGTAGAGGTGTAATATTACACCTACATTTCGCCATGAATTATTAGGTCCCACGTAATAGGGGGCGAGCCTATTGCCGTACCGGGCACATTACCAGACTCCGTGCTGTTACTGAGAATTTCCTAACGGAAAAACTCAATAACACTTTGTCCGACCCGGGAATCAAACCTGAAACATCCCAATCCCACGCGCACATTTATGCCGCGAGACCAACGAGGCAGTCCGTAAACATAAACGAACCGTTCAGTAAACATAAGCGTCAAAATATCGGATTGATGGTCACCAAATTCCCTACATCATCAAATTACTTGTTTAAATTATAGACTCAAAGCTTGTAACTCAATAATCCGATATCGAGTAAATGAGGAATTTGCACGCTCATGCATTTTCATAATTATTGGTACCATCGTAGGATTAAATCGGTAACCAGTTTACTCAATAGTTTATGAACATGAATCGATATGTTGATATAGATAATTAGGTAGATAGATTTTTAGATTCCGGAGTAATAAATTACATTATGTATAACGTAAAACTATTCTACGATTTGGAGAGCTAAGAACGATCTCTTACGACAACCTTGGAATATAAAAGGAATAATTTTATATAGTAAACCTTCGCAGTGATAGTCATATATTATGTAGATAGCAGAATTAGAAATAAACAAAAGAAACTAAGACATCAATTTATGGATTCTCTTGGGTGTTTCGTGTTTGTTAAATATTTTTTATTCAAAAATCTCGGGCCACGTGACTTATTATACATCTATTATACCAATTAAAATAAGTTCAGAAAAATACTTGCAATGATAATACCATATTGCAATGAGTTAGTCAGCTGAACTATGTTACAAAAAATTTAAACATGTCAAGGAAGCATTATGAATGAAAATTTAAATTTTTTTCCTTCTAATTTTATACCGACTTTCCAGCTTCGGGTTTTTAGGTTTAACACAACAATTTATGTAGATTCTATTTCATAAAAAATTGAAGTGCCAGCAAAATATCTAAAGATACTAACTACTAAAATGCTCATGAGTATAGTCATTTCTTATGATATAATGTCCGAATTTCAGACATTGACAGCGTCGTCGAGATACTAACAAACTGCCATACAATTCAACTCCATTGCGCGCATTGGTAACATTTTGATATCTATGCTAATATTATAAGGTTAAGAGTTTGTTTGTTTCTCTTTTTGCTCGAAAGCGCTAATCTCAGGAACTAATAGTCCGAATTGAAAAATTCGTTCAGTGTTAGATAGCACATTTATCGAGGTAGGCTATATAGGCTATTATATCATCACGCTATTTAGCCATGGGAGCGAAGCAGTAGCCTTAAATAACGCGGGTGTAACCGCGCGCTCATCCAGTTATTATATAAATTGATATCTATGCCGATCTCTCGCCACCTTTAATGGTAGAACGATGATAATGAGGAATTGTCCGAATTTGTTTGACCTAACCGTAATGTTCTAGATTGTAAGCTCGGTACTTATCTATAATCTACAAGCTCTCATCGAACAAATGAGGAAATGCCCATACATTGAGTTTGGGCCCAATCTATGTTTAACTTTCACTAATTGTTTACCCTCGGGTCGGCTTCAATCACCAATTTAACATGACCGCTACGCCTCAACAGACGTGACCGTGATCTCCCAAATTTGCCTGAATTGAAAGGGGGTGGGAAGGTCAACGTAATTTGGACGGTTGAACAATGCAATCTCGTGAAAACCGTTGTGGCATGGAAAACTTTTAATATGATTAATATTTAATTCGTTTATTGGCTGTTACAAAAGGTTTAACATTAATATGTTTTTGGGAGAATTTATTTTCATGACATTGATTGGAGAGATGTGATACTTATTAGAAAGGCTGTTTTCCTACATATATTGATGGCAAAACTAAGTGATGTGGTACAGCTTCGACACGTCCACAAATGATTGATGGTGTTGATGATGAATTTCAGGAACGTATCAGCAAAGACTAAATTTATACTATTTCAAACCATTTATCTAAAGCTGTTCTTATATTCATGCTAAGTTTGTTTCACTGATTGAAAGAAAGAAAGAAGAGAAAGAATATAAAGACTAATTAAAACTTTTGTATAAGTTACAAAAGTTTTGATTTAGTCTACATATTCTTAACCACAGATAAGGCCGATACTAAGTTACAAACAAAATAACATAAATAATAAATGAAATGAAAATCAATTTATAAAATAAACTCAGACAAAAAAATTTTTCGTAAATGTCAGTACAGTTAGCTTGAAGATTTCGGTTTATACACAACAAGCTTACCGCATTTCTAAATTTTAGTATATAGATCCAATTTTCAGTGCCCAAGTTTATTTTTTGTTTAACCAAATGATGGCCATAGATGATATACTATAACTAGAGAATTATTGGTACACTTACACTTGATAGATTTTAACATTTGACACTTTACGTAATTATTTTAATGACTGAGTGTATCTAATAAGAACTGGTAGCAATTAGGTAGTTAATATTCTTCTTATAATTGTAATTCATTTAATTGTAGTTCATTTAATTGTAATTCAATCTATATGCATCCAACAATTCCATTTGACATTTATAAAATTATTAACTCACTTAAGAGGACTAACAGTACAGGCTATGACGATATCCCTACCCAAGTAGTAAAAGATATAGGCAATCTTATTGCATCTCCTTTAAGCCATATAATGAATTTATGTATAGATCACGGTATTTATCCTGATAAGTTGAAAGTCTCAATAATAAAACCTCTTTACAAAAATAGAAATCATTCACAAATTACTAATTACAGGCCTATTGCCCTTATAACAGTCTTCTCAAAAAATTTTGAAACGGTAATCTATTCATGTGTTAATACATTTTTTGAAGAAATGAACTTATTCACACCATGTCAATATGGGTTCAGAAAAAATAAGTCTGTAAATATTGCTAATTTTATAATTTCTTACAAGATGTAATAACAAATATGGATAAGCGGTCGCCAGCAGTAACGCTATATATGGATATGACGAAAGCGTTCGACCATGTAAATCACGAAATTCTTTTAAATAAAATGTATAGGAATGGAATCAGAGGTAACGTACATAAACTAATAAAATCATACCTCAACAATAGGAGACAGGTCACGGTTGTTAAAAAGGTGTATATAATAAATACTAAAATGGAAGAAATTTATAGTTCTAAAATAAGAGATGTAAATACTGGGATACCGCGAGGTAGTATCCTTGGTCCTCTATTGTTTCTTATTTTTATTTATGACATGCCAAAAACAATTAATTATAATATGACCCTGTTTGCTGACGACAGTACTGTACTATTCACAGGAAAAAACTTGACTACTATAGAATATGACATTAATGCATCTTTGACATCAATTATAAAATGGTTAAACGAAAATTACTTAAAATTAACTTAAATAAGACTAAAATAATGAATTTTAAGCAACAAATCAAATCAGAGAATAAGCTGAACATTTACCAAGCGGATATAAACATTCAAGAGATAGATGTCACAACATTCTTAGGAGTCTACATAGACAATAAATTGAATTGGAAAGCACAGGTCGAACATGTATGTAATAAGCTCAATCAGTTTTCGTACGCATAATATAGGTTGAGCAAACTAGTAAATCAAACAGCTTTGATGACAGCCTATCATGGGTATGTTGCCTCTACGCTCCGTTATGGCATAATTTTTTGGGGCAACTCAACTGATCACTACCGTGCCTTCCGTGCTCAAAAGCGTTGTATAAGGAGAATATGCAATCTACAACAAACAGATTCCTGCAAACCATACCTTGTAAAATTAAATGTAATGTCACTGCCATCTCTGTATATTTTAAGCAAATCTTAATTTATTTGAATTCCGCACCAGAGCACGTAATAATGACAAATTGTGTATAGTAGCTAGTAAAACTCATTTGTTACATGAAAGTATATTCAGCACTGCTCCACGAATATTTAATAAAATACCGCCAGAAATTAGAAACATAACTGATAACAATAAATTGTCAAGACTGCTAATTTGCAAATGCTACTATTCTGTTAAAGAATTTCTAGATGATAAGACATTGTAATAAGGAGAATGTATTTATATGAATTAGATTAGAATAGTAATTGTTATAATAATAATTATTGTAATTGGTTTTATTATACTGACGTTATTTGATATTGACTACATACTTATAAATTTGCATGGCATTATTAATTGTATTTTTAAATGGAATATTTTATCATCATTTGATTGTATTAAATTATTTTTATGACCATAATATTGTATGCCTTGCAGGCGGAACATAGCTGAACACAAATTTTTTTTGTCAAACATCCTCTAGACCTATGATTCACAATAAAATGATAATTATTATTATTATTATCATATCGTGATAAGAGAACATTGGTTTAATGTTTATAGGCTACAAGGGTTATAATTTTTTTTATTTATTATCATCACACATCAAACCATTATTATATAAATTTGTGTAAATAACTAAACTGAAATATTACAAAACTACTTCACTTCACACAAAACTAAGTGCGTGAGACCTCTGTGAACGTCTTTCAAGAGACTAAGATTTTAAGAACGTCATTAACGTAAAACAATAAAAGTTGTTTAATGCAACCACACTTCCATCGATTTACAATTTTAAGTGTCTCAATTAACGAATCAAGTGAATTATAATAGTCATTTTTCTAAACTACGAAACCGCGAGTACATCGGGCGAACAAAACCTAAAGAACAAGTTAAATAATCAGACGGCTTTGTCTTTTATACTTTCGCATAGTTTAGAGTGTTCACATTACCACTAACAAAGACGACAAGAATAGTACGAACCTCAAAAGAGATACCTTTCCAAGTCATTATTGATCCAGCCTATTAATCTTTTGTTTCCATTAGAGTATAGAGAACAAAAGTTTGTTCCTCGTGCTGAAATCGAAACAAATTCACAAGTTTTAGATACAATGATGTTGATACGGTTACACTTACAAAGTATAGTATTATCAAAAGTATGTGTATGTCATTATCTACGTTCTAGCGGTATCCCAGTTGTATCTAAGACTTTTCGCCTTATAGCTTGGGGTCCGCTAACCATAGTCCAACCAGATTTGGCAGAATGTTAGCTTATCCACGGAGGGACTACCGTCTGACCTTCGCAACCCAAAGGGAGAGCTATAATCTATGGCTAGTCCAGTATCAGCTTTATTCAGAGCTACTTAGTCCTCATAACGACTATTGAAGATCTTCATGACAACCTAGCCTGACAGCTTATAATGTTCTCTGAGGCACGCGATAAGCGACAATTAATTATTAAATACGCACATAACTTCAAAAACTCTGCCGTGGATTGGAAACCGATACCCTCTACCTGGCAGTCTCTTGGTGTCTTCACTCGGCTATCGCTGCCTCAAAACGATGTATAGGTATATCTGTGTTACTACAGAAAAGTTCTGAAATGCAAATTGGTCTTAAAGCAAGTAGATTTCTGCATGCCAGTATTCTACTTTCTAAAAAGTTAAGACACCAGATATAATAAAAGACTCAGCACAAGTAAATCAGACAGTGTCGTTGCGAGTACTCGAATGCACTACATAGGGCATTTATATGCAGTCTGATGAACGTATAAGCTTCGTTATACGAAGCAATGAATTGAAAAATGTTAACATTCATACTTGTTTGAAGGAAAAATATTATTTGCTTTTAGTAATAATCATCATGTGTATTAAATTGTTAATAATCGCTTACCCCATGCCTCGGAGAGCTCGTTAAACTATCGGTCCCGGCTGTCATGAAGATCTTTGACAGTCGTTATGGAGAGTCAGTACCCTCAAATAAACTGATACTGGTCTAAACCAATAGAATATCGCTATCTCTTTGGGTTGCGGAGGTCAAACGGTAGTCGCTCTGTGGAAAAGTTGATATTCTATGTTACACCAGTAAGCGGACATCGGGTTCCAAGGCGTGTCAGTCTTTGATGCAACCGGCATAACGCTAGGGTGATGATGATAAGTAATAATCATCAAATAACAGACATATTTTAAATTATCTGGCAACAGAAGTATACAGCTTATTCGATTTTGAAAATAATGACTACATATTTCTGCTTTTGATCGGTATTTTGTTCAAACGTTTACACGACAAAGCTTATTTAACTTATATTGTTATTTGTTTCAATAATATTTTAAATTGAAATAACATGAAACATGATATTTCGCAATGTAAGTAAAGTACCTAACGAAGGCTGTTACCAAGACAAAGTAAAATAATATCGCCAAGGGCGATCGAATTTATTTCCTTTAGAAAGGGTATGCTATTGTTCTCCATTAAGAATTTTCTAACAGATCTCAATTTTAAAACAGCAAGTAATTAAGATAATGAGCGTAGTTGTTTTAATGTATACCTATACATTATTCGCTACGCTGAAATGCCGAGGCAAATAAGTAATATTTAACCTTTATTTTCAATAAATTACACGATATAAACTCGTTAGGTAGAATAACGTATAAATCACAAAAGGTAGATATATCCACAGCTGAACAGCTGCACGCTTAATACCATATACACGTACTTGCCATTTTGCCATTTTTGTCAGTCATGGAGAGATGGAACGGTGGTCAAACCAATCAAAACGATATATTAAACTTATAGTCAAACCTGAAAAATAAAAAAGAATGCTCAAGTATTATTTTGGAAAAATAAAAAAAAACATTGTTAACTACTTTTAAAATAAAAGCGAATATGGTCAACGAAACTCAAATTCCTGTTGGATTTATGTGTACCGTTTTTTCATTTGTTTAATTTTAATAAAATCAAGTTTTTATCTGGTATTGGAAGTGAAACAACAAATGACTTTCGGTAAAAATATGTATTTATTTTTTAAATTTAAATGTACCCACGTTTCTGGTATCCTCTTTCCAACAAAAAGTAAACGAAATCAGTTGTATACGGAACTTCTTCCATTTCCTCGTCTAAACAACATCAAATATGAAAAATAAAAATCGTCGTCGTGTTCCCAGAAATTCTATATTATTCTATAACGATACAATATTCGTAGGAAGGTAAGCTGATTAACATCGCTCCTTACTTTTTATACAGTTCAATATTTCCTTTACTACAAAATATTGTTTGTTAGAGGTTTCTAGAAACCTTCTCATTTGTTAGCTAGGCTCTTAGGAACCATTATTATAATGTGAAACTAGTTTGTGAAGGTTTATTTTGTTTACTGTAAACAAAAAAATCGATGTTCATCTTCTGTATATATAAAGATTTGCCGACTGACAAAAAAAGAAAGAAGCTAAAATTTAGCATGTATGTGCTTTGGGTATTCTCATGACAAAGAAACAAAATTGCACAAAATATCCCAAACGCATAACCTACAATTCCGTCCTATTCATAAAAGAGCATAGAATATTCCCATCGTATTCATTTAAGAACCACAACAAAAGCAAGATCTCTTTTACACATACTAACTAACTGCCTTTAAACCGAATCGGTTTAAAGGCTTGTATTGTAATAAGAATTCAATCGAGGCCAATATCCGGCCTCAATAGGACAACCGATCGATGTGACGCGAAGCTAAGCGTTGCATTCTTACTTTCTCAAATATTCATGTATACACACAGCTGGTGTACCGGGCCCATTAATACCGCGTTAAATATTTATAGCTTCGTCTGTGAATTATAGGGAAGGCTGTCGCTCTATTTTTGTTTAAAAATTCATTATGTTTATGGTAGTTGACTAAATGTATACGTATAGTATTATAAAAGCGAATGTTTGTGAGGTTGTATAGATATTTTTTTCCTTTACGCAAAATTTTCTGGACTTACTTTGATGAAACTTTGGTGTAATCAATCTTACCCTTTAAAATAGCTCATGAGACTAAGAGTTAATCTACTGAAACAATTTTATGAAATCGATAGTTGAAGAACCAGGGTCAAATATACGGGTTTTTAAAATGTCAATCCTTAACTTGCAGAAACAGAGGATTAAATAATATTCCTACATCTCATTTATACCTACACAATGAGAGCGAAGACGTGGGCAAAAACCAGTAATTAATATTTCGGTGCAATTCAATTTTTTTCCAAACTTGCACGAATCTTTCAATTTGTGTTTCTTTTTAAATGACCTTATAAAGTCTGTTAGTATAATATCTTTACATTACGTCACAGTGTGTAATCTGATTTGTCCCCTTTAATCCCAAAAACGTCCGTATTCAAACTTCAAGTACATAACTTTTTATTCCATTAACATTCGACTGGTAAGTAAGCAGTGGAATAGTTGGCATATTCGGTACTGAAATGACACATTGCGGGTCCTAGTGACGAAGTTTCGTCGGTGATTCGACCGTGTGACTGTTAAAACTTCGCCGAATGTGGCCGTTCTATGCCACAGCTAAACCAAGGGGTAAAAGAAAGTGGAGCTGAGCTGACATGAGGTGAGCTGTATGAATAATCCTTTGGTAAAGAAACGTTTACAAGTTTGGTATCAGTGTTCTGTTTTGGTTAATGGAGTAGTATATATGGGCGCAAATTAATATATAATGACTATATTGTTACGAAAATGTTACTAATATTTAAGATTGATATTTAAATAACTATTTGTGAACACAGAACTGAGAACTTCACTATTTTAGAATATTAGACACTGTATCGACTGCTTCACTGTTTTATAAAGATTGGGTATTTAATTTATCGCTTAATTATTAAGATAACTCCAGAAACTTTCAAAGTAAAATCAATTAGTATTAAATAACATTATTCTGACACTTATTTTTACGGTAATAAATAACATGCGCTTATATTTGCATCCTGTTGATAGCGCCATCTGTTGACAATGTTGTAAAGCAGCGTTTGGTTATTAAAATAAATTTGTTATTCGTATAAAATAAATCATTTGGTGTTGTGCAAAATTCATTACAATATTAATGTTGATTTTTGATTTATATTTAACTAGAGGACGCCAGCAGCTACGCCTGTATTTTTTTTTAATTTACCCGTTTCGGCCGATCCCGTGGGAATTTCGGGAAATCCCTTCTTAGTGCACTACGGTCCCCAAGGAACATACATGCCATATTTCAGCTTCCTGCGCCCAATAGTTTCAGCTGTAGAGTGTCTGTCAGTCAGTCAGTAACGCAAGGATTTTATATATTAAGATTATTAATTGTACAGTAATTTCAATTATATGTTGAAAAGGAAGTGGCAGTTGTTAAACATTAAGTGTAATGACGGTTAGTTCATAAAAAGGGCTGTAGCTCACATTTTAAGGCAATTCTGTGCTAGAAATCGTCTGAAAATAAACCAAGTAATATTACGTGAGTGTTTTTATTATAATGGAGTCTGGACACGATAACCCTGGCGTATCGCCGATATATACTACAGAATCTTGTCACAACATACTTGTCAAAGCAGCAAGGATTCCGTAATATAAGGATAATGATTGGAAACGATTAGAAAATACGCACCAAATTCAAAAATCCCGCCGCGCACGGTACAGACCGATTCAAAAGTTAGCTGTGACGCGCGCAGTGATACGGTCTTTGATCCCGCGCGCGTTGCGTTCTCGTCTCACTATAGTTCGAGAAACAATAAATTGAGTGCGTACGTGTTTTGGTGTTATAGTTCAACTGACTGTTGAATTGAAAGTCAAGTTTTTGAAATCATGTTTGTATCAATTTCGTATTTACAGTAGATGTCAAAGGTAAGTGATCCATGAAGTGCATAAATATGACTAAATGTAACTATTTTTCACGGAAATAAGTTGTGTATTGATTTTTAACATAACCCAACTTACATGCACAACTTAAATCCGCATTTTTTATTTAGTTACAATTACTTGTGCAAAATCAAGATAATATTGTGCATTATTTATGTTTTTCGTATTAAAAAGTTTTCGTATTACTTAAGTATCTACCAATTTGAACAGGAAAATATACCGTACCGATACAAATATGGTTGTGTCTTCTTTTGCCAATGTCATTGTGTTACTGTCGTTTTTGTGTACAAAAATGTTAAATAAATAAATATGATTTGTTTCAGTATGGCTCACAGCAAAGCGAGTAGTTCGAAATCAACGGAGGCCTATCGTGTTTTTCATGATGAATGGGAAAGTAAATATTGTTTTATTGAAAGCAATGCGCGTAAGCCTACATGTTTACTTTGTTTCACTACAGTAGCTATTGCAAAAAATATAATTTAGAAAGGCATTATAAGCAAAATCATAATAATTTTGAAAAAAATTACTCTGTTGGTAGTGCTATCAGAGAAGATTTTTTAAAGAAAAAGAAACGGGAACTATTTAACCAACAGAATATTTTCGTTAAAAGGCACGACGAGTTTGAATCCATGGTCAAAACATGTTACGAGATTTCTTTGCTCTTAGCGAAAAAGAAGAAATCGTTTTCCGCTGGAGAGATTGTTAAAGAGGCTTTGACGATATTTGCACGAAATTGTGATGATAAACAAGTCAAAGCTAAAGCGGACAATATTTCACTCTCACGGCACACTGTCACGAGACGGGTGGAGGAAATGGCAGCTGACATCAATGAGCAGATTAAAAAAATCGTAGCTGAGTATAAATACTTCTCACTGGCGATAGATGAAACTTGCGATTTAACAAGTAGATCTCAGTTGGCTATTTTTGTGCGGTGTGTTGACGAAAATTGGAATGTATTGCAAGATTTACTAGAAGTCTGTCAGCTAGAAAGTACAACCCAACGAAAAGACATATTTTTGAAAATTAAGAATTGTATAGAAAAAAAGAGTTTATCATGGGATAAATTGATATATTTGTGCACTGATGGTGCACCAGCAATGATTGGTAAAAACAATGGTTGTGTGGCTTTATTACAGAATTTCTTAGGTTGAAATTTATTTTCGTATCATTGCATTATTCATCAGGAAGCCTTGTGTGCTAAGGATTTGGAGTTGAATAACATTATGGATCCTGTAATTCGCTGCATAAATTACATACGTGCAAAAGCTCTCAACAGACGTCAATTTCGACTATTATTTGAAGACGAAATCAAAGAATATGGAGAGTTACAATTGTACTGTGCTGTGCGATGGCTTTCAAGGGGCAGCATGTTGAAACATTTCTTCAACTTGCGAGAACAGGTGTTGCAATTTTTAGAGCAGAAAGGGGCTTTACCATTGGAAGTAGATTTACTGAAGAATACATCCTGGTTGAGTAATCTGATTGGATGGAGGAGGAGAGCTGGATTGACCCGACACTATACCGAAGATATCCCGGACGTCAGCATGCACGAGATTAGTGTGGCTCTCAAACAGCTTAAAAACAACAAGGCGCCGGGTGATGACGGAATTACGAGTGAGCTTCTGAAGGCCGGCGGTGCACCCGCTAGAGAAGCCCTCCGGAAGCTATTTAATTCCGTCATTCTCGAGGGTAAAACGCCACAGGCGTGGCACAGAGGTGTGGTGGTGCTTTTCTTTAAGAAAGGGGATAAAACCCTCTTGAAGAACTACAGACCCATCACACTTCTGAGCCACGTCTACAAGCTGTTTTCGAGGGTCATCACGAATCGTCTCGAGAGCAAGTTAGACGACTTCCAGCCTCCCGAACAAGCCGGTTTCCGTAAAGGCTATAGTACCATAGACCACATACATACGCTGCGGCAGGTTATACAGAAGTCCGAGGAGTATAACCAGCCCCTATGCTTGGCGTTTGTGGACTATGAGAAAGCCTTCGATTCGATCGAAACCTGGGCGGTGCTACAGTCTCTCCAACGGTGCCGGATTGACTACCGATATATCGAAGTGCTGAAGTGTTTGTATGAAAACGCCACTATGTCAGTCCGCCTCCAGGACCAGAGTTCGAAACCTATTCAACTCCAGCGAGGGGTGAGACAGGGGGATGTCATATCCCCGAAACTGTTTACCACTGCGCTGGAGGATGTTTTCAAGCTTCTGGACTGGAATGGACTCGGCATCAACATCAACGGCGAGTACATCACTCACCTTCGATTCGCAGACGATATCGTAGTCATGGCTAAGACCATGGAAGACCTAGGCACAATGCTCGATGGCCTCTGTAGAGTCTCCCAACAAGTAGGTCTTAAGATGAACATGGACAAGACGAAAATCATGTCGAACGTCCATGTTGTACCTGCTCCTATTCAGGTTGGGAACTCTACGCTCGAAGTTGTCGACAAGTATATCTACCTGGGACAAGTAGTCCAATTAGGTAGGTCCAACTTCGAGAAGGAGGTCAATCGTCGAATCCAACTCGGTTGGGCAGCGTTCGGGAAGCTACGACATATCTTCTCGTCCGATATCCCGCAGTGTCTCAAGACGAAAGTCTTTGACCAGTGTGTGTTGCCAGTGATGACTTACGGATCAGAGACGTGGTCGCTCACTATGGGCCTTATCAGAAGGCTCAAGGTCACTCAGAGGGCGATGGAGAGAGCTATGCTTGGAGTTTCCCTGCGAGATCGAATCAGAAATGAGGAGATCCGCAGTAGAACCAAAGTCGCCGACATAGCTCTCCGGATAGCCAAGCTGAAGTGCCAGTGGGCAGGGCACATAGCTCGAAGAACCGATGGCCGTTGGGGCAGAAAGGTTCTGGAGTGGCGGCCACGTACCGGACGACGCAGCAGAGGTAGGCAATCAAAGCAAAAAAAAGCAAATCCCCCGCAAGGTGGATCGACGATCTTGTCAAGATCGCGGGAGGAGGTTGGATGCGGGCGGCTCAAGACCGGTCTGTGTGGAGAACCTTGGGGGAGGCCTATGTCCAGCAGTGGACGTTGTTTGGCTGATATGATGATGATGATGATGAGTAATCTTGCATTTCTTGTTGACATTACGAATTACCTCAATATTCTGAATCTCAAATTACAGGGTAAAGATTGTTCACTTCCGACTAGTTCAATTAAATACGCGGATTCAAAGCAAAATTAAATCTCTTCTCAATTAATTTAGCCACAGAAAATATTGATCTCTTCCCCACACTAAAAAGTTTGAAAGAGGAGCTCAATATTGCTTCTATTAATTACTCTGAATACCAATTTAAAATTGAATGCTGATCACAGTCGTTTGAGAGGAAATTTCAAGATTTCGAAAGTAAAAATCAAAATTTACAGTATTTCATAAATCCTTTCACAATAAGTTTGACTGAAATAGTAACTTATCCTGCAAATATTCAATTAGAACTTGTTGAACTGCAAAATCTTAGTACGTTAAAAAACATTTTTGCTAATAAGTTGTCTTCGAAAGTTCAAAACTCTTCAGAAGATTTTGCAGATTTCTGGAAATTAGTACCAAAAGGAGAATTCCCAGCAATAACTGACCTGGCGTTACAGTTTTTAAGTAGTTTGGGATCAACATATGTATGTGAAAAGGATTTTTCAGAACAACATATTTGGGACTTGTTGTTACTGTCAACGTCAGATTTGTCGCCAAACATAAGTATATTAGTAAAAGATAAACAATTGCAGTAATCACATTGATTAAACAAGAGTTCAATTTGTTTCAATTTAGTTTATGATACTGTTCCGGAACACTGTTTGCTCCAAATAAATAAAAAAATGAATGTTATTTTCTTAAAAATTGAGTTTTTATTGCGCTTGTCCTGAGAGTAACTGAAAGAGGAAATGTAAGTGGCCCGTAGTTAAGGACTGAATCCACCGTTTGACCCGACTCTTCAAAAGGTTGAGCAGCCTTGATTTAGAAGGTACATTACATGAATATATGCATGTAATGAGTTTATATTCCGTTATTATTTGAAAGTAAACGTAAAATACTTATATTTACCTCGACGCGCGACGTTTCAGCATGGTTACACCAGCCGTAGTCACGGGAAGAGGAAAGTTGAGTTAGTTTTAGTGTACAAGTCACGAACGATAAAAAGTATTCGTAAAAATAGTTGAGTTTGAACACATCGAAATAGGTGTGTGATATTATTATAAAAAGTATTAAGTAGAAGCCTGCCTCTGTGGTCCAGTGGATAGCGTATGCGACTGCTGGTCGGAGGTCCCGGGTTCGATTCCCGGGGCGGGCAAAAGTGTTACTGGGTTTTCTCGAATTCTCAGTAGTAGCACGAAATCTGGTGATGTGCCCGGTAACGGCAATAGGCTCGCCCCCTATTACGTGGGACCTAAAAATTCATGGCGAAATGTGGGTGTAATATTTACACCTCTGGCAACCCCTTCGGGCATACAGGGGGTGAGTCTATAAATAAAATAAAAAGTAAAAACCATTGTCACTTACACATGATTTTAATATTCTAACTAAAATTGAAGATTTAAGACAGACAAACGTCCTAAACGAGTTACCAACATCCTGTGTATGTCAATCCTCAAGCAGATTTGGTTTCCAAGTGAAGTGTACCGTACTACCGTTATAGCTCGATATTTCAGTAGTTTTGATTAACTGTACCTCTTTGATACTACTTTTGCAATTTCATGTCTCAATCAGTATGAGCAGTTACCTATTTTAAATGAGCAGGCAGTCCATCTATCAACAAAGTAAATATATGTTAGTATGTTTTCATACCAATCAGAATATTATTATGTAGAAGAAACGCGTGAGGATTGTAAGGATAGGACCTAGTGGCGTACTGTTGTCTCCGTCTACCCTGGCGGGGAAAAGGCGTGAGTATATGTATGAATGTATGTAGATATAAAGTCAGATCAACTACCTAAAAGAACGTGGAAGAGCTCGCCTTATATAAGGAGTGATGCCAATAAAAGCAAGACCTTGCGTGAATATGCGCTTTAACTTAGGCACGCACGCCAACTCTTCATTCATCATCTCAGCCGAGAGACGTCGACTGTTGTGTCCAACAGTACACATCCCTAAGATTTTTCACACAAACCGATCTTCATTCACCCGGTCCACTGCGTGCCACCCGCTCCCCGCAAAATGGGTTAACTTTTTATTTACAGTGAGTTATCTACGTGATTTTTTTACGGTAGTAGTGCCTTGCTGATTTCAGCATGAATAGGCCGACTCGACCGGGGAAGTACTACCCTCTCACAGAAAATCGACGTAAAGTATCAGTACCTAAACTGTTGCGTTTCGTTCAGTGAGTGAGAGTGCCGGAGGTCCTATCCCCTATTCCTTCTCCCTCATCCCACTCCCTCATCCCTTGCGGTCTTTCCCAACCGCAAGGGGCAGCAACGCACTTGTGACTCCTGTGGTGTTGCTTGTGTCCATGAGCGGCGGCAATTGCTTACCATCAGGCGATCCGTCTGCTCGTTGGCCGTTTATTTCTATAAAAAAATACTAGAGTTTATAAAGCACTATATATAATGTAACTGTTTTTTCCATGCTATAAGATTGTTATACATATATATGCCAAAAACAAAGCTTACTATTGTAACTGCATTTTGCATTTTCTCACATGCAGTCATATAACTCAACTCGTTAAGTTAACTTAAGCAAACTGAGTCAACAATAAGACACACAACTTACTGTTTTATCTTGCTATACATTTTCCGACTGCGGTAATAGTTTTGCTGTTTGAAGCATTCAGCGAAAATACGGTGTTAAATAATCCTAGAGCGAGATAGAGAGAGAGAGAGAGAGAGAGAAAGCTCGGATAGATATGCATGTTATATCGATTGTGCGCTTAGAGCATTGTTAGCTAGTTTCAAAGAGAAACCGTGCATGCTAGGTATTAGATTCGATTTTCTGATATTGAGATGTTGTGGTATTTAAGGCGAACTGTGTAGACGTCTATGTAATATCTTGTTTAAAACTATTTAAGAACACGGCTATTTATAACTACAAGAATATAATGTTAAATAGGTGTTGTAGACAAAAGCCTATAGGTACAGTCAATTTTAATATAAGATAGGTTGAGAGATAAAATTCAGATTTATAAGTTCTTCTTTTTTTTTCAGATATCTATAAGATTAGCTGCCACCTAAAATACCAACTGTTTTATTTTTATTGTTTCGTTGGTAGACGTTCTAACCGAAGAAAATCTTGGGATATCTGGCAATATAATATATTTGGCAATATTGCAAAGATTTAAATTATCAACTCTTATGGCAAATCTTTTGGGTTTTACCGTATTACATATGTACAAATATTAAACCTTGAATAATTTCATTCTCCACTAGCACCATACCCTTACGCAGACAGTCCGCCGTTATTTTTGGTTGTTAGCCCCTGAATGAGATAGCGCGCTCTATTGTATCATATAAAACTTGTGTCTAGCTCTCCGACTACATGTACTTTAGGAGCCACTGCCAAATATTAGTTTCTATTGTATTGTTACGACGGAAAATAGATATTGCCATGATTTGTCACTATTTTGTTTGATTTTATTTCGCATTGGGATGTTGATATTCATTAGCTATTGTTTTGTAATATTTTTGGGCAGTTCTTTAAGTTTTGTAAGGTTTCACTGGATAATTTAATTTAAAATTTATGTTTTCAGCTACTGGTTTTCATATTGTGAACTCATTGTTTTTGTGTAATCCATAGGAAGTGTTAGAACTATTAGAACGATAAACGTTTTCACTTTTAAGTGGGCGTTCTTACAGTAATAGAGCGGCTAGGTACGCAGTATTAAATTTAGAGTAATAGGTACTCTAATAGGAGACGGCTTAAGGTGTAATTTTTCTTCATGAATTTGCTCTATTTTACGAGATTTTCTGGAAGAAAATAGAACGGTTTTGTAATTAGACTTTGGATAAACCAGTGAATTTTTATTTTTTATTTTTTTGTTATTTGTTTAAAAGACAACTCCCGCAGACTAAATCCTGTGTCACGGCGAACTTTACAAACATGCAACTAACGGACACAATGAACACCCAGACTCGAAACAACAATTTATGAATCACACAACGTGTTGTCTCGTGTGGGGATCGAACCCACAACACTTCGGCACAGTGTCAAGCGGTGAGGCGGCTGCTTAAACCACTACGCCAACCGTGCAGTCAGCTATATATTATGGCTCAAAGGTTTTTTTTACTATGTGATCATATGATTTTTTATTCATTTATATTATATAGTCTATGACAGACAAATACTATTCCAAATATTACTTCTAGGTATAAACTATAAACCTGAATTTTATTTACTTCCACTTACATTCTAAACAGAACTAACCTTTAACTCTATTTTTGTCAACAGATTCTCACGTGGTGAACCGCAAGCTAGTCGACGTACCGCAGTTCGAGCGACCAATCGGCAATCACACGTTTCACATCGGGAAAGAAGCGCTGCTTGGGTGCTCTGTCATTAATTTAGGAAAACACAAGGTTAGTAACAAAAAATCACAATTATAAGAGTTAAAATCAACAGTTTCTTGAGTTGACCTTATTTAGGTCTTCTCAGCAAACTGTTGATTATCTCTGTTGATACTTATTACATACATACATACATAAACTCACGCCTGTTTCTGGAGGGGTAGGCAGAGACTACGGAACGCCATTTACAACGATCCTGACATTCTTCTCTTGCTTCATTCAGTCCCATCATGTTTCTCATGCATGCTCTTCTGTTTAGGGTACTTCTGACCTGTCCTTTTTTTATGATGTCTCAAATTTGGTCAGAGAGCGTCCGCCTAGGTCTTCCCCTTCGTCCTGTCCCATTCACACTTGTCTTATATATCTTCTTTGTCAGTTGATACTTTATTAGTTCGTAGATATTAACCAAACCAATAGGGTATAAGCAAGCCTGTATTATGGATGCCTGATAAGAAACCTTTAAAAGATTGTTAGTGTATTAAATTATACGTAACTAGATTTGGGCCGCGGATTCGCCCGAGTGAATTGTTCACCTAAACCTTCCTCAGGAATCACACCATCTACTGGCAAAACCGTACAAAAACCCCTTGGGTAGTTCTTGCTTTTATCGCGTTCACATAAAAGTAGAAAAAGGGTCTTCATTTTATAATATGTATAGATTTTAATGTTAAAACTCATCTATTGGAACACTAAAACACTTTTCAGGTCAAAGTAACTACTGTAAACTAATTAACGCTATAACAGAACATAAATACCGTCCAATCAATCTTATCGCAGTAACGCGCAGTAAAACGCCCCGATATTAAATTCCTTTCTATAATAAAACACGAAGAGCGTTTAAAAACTTTAAACATCCTATTTCTATAACATTAACAATGGGTAAAGTTTAAGTGCCCCATTGTCGGACGACATTAATTTGTTCGAAGTAATTACAGCTTGTTTATAGCATCGCTCAAGTTACGGGAACCATTAGCTCTGGCTGCTCACCTGAGCTTTGAGAGAGGCGATCCCTCGCTACGCCATGTTTGTATAGTTTACTTCGGCCCAAACTGTATGTATAATATTCTTCCCTTACTGCCCGATGGACAGACAACCCACAGCCTAAATTGCCGAGCGCAGGTACATACAATTTGGCATGTATGTATGTAGGGGAGTAATAAAAGAGGTTTTTTAGAAATTCCCCCCATTTTTTTTTCTTTTTTTATAGACTCGCCCACGTGGGACATTTCTACACCTTAGGAGGGAATTCTGCCTCCGTGGTCCAGTGGATAGCGTATGCGACTGCTGATAGTAGGTCCCGGGTTCGATTCCCGGGTCGGGCAAAAGTGTTACTGTGTTTTTACCGAATTCTCAGTAGCAGCACGGAGTCTGGTGATGTGCCCGGTAGCAGCAACAGGCTCGCCCTCTATTACGTTGGACCTAAAAAAATTCATGGCGAAATGTGGGTGTAATATCACACCTTTGTCTACCCCTTCGGGGATACAGGAAAAAAGAAAAAAAAGAAACTAAAGTACAATGCAAAAACCTTTGCTAACGATGTTTTTATCATAACACTAGCAGTCGTCCAAGACTTCGCCCGCCTTAAAAGGAATATAGGTAGTATCCAAATTGCATGTATAGGCTCTGCGATCATATTATATCAGCGTACAAATAATTTACTAGATGATGCCCACGGTTACACCCACGCTATTTTAGTCTACTGCTCCGTTCCCGTGGCTCAAATCAGACCAGTAGTTCCTGAGATTAGCGCGTTCAACCAAACAAACAAACAAACAAACTCTTCAGCGTTATATATTAAGAATTAGATGTTTATATGTCAGCGTCGTTAGTTAACATTAAAGGAAATTCATATTTGTAGCTTACATGGAATGACACCGACAGAACGGCGGCAGCGATGCGATTTACGTCTGACTTTAATTGCAGGCTGCATACAACTTACATTTGAAACTGTCGTGGACAGAATATCTTCAAATGAAACCATATGGAATTCAGTGCAGTCCACTAGAGTGACACGTACAGTTGCAGGATTTCCAGATATCAGAATACTAAGTTTGTTAGTGTATAATTACATCTGTGACAAATACGAGTATAACCTTAAAATGAAACTGAGCCCAGTGCACTAAAGTTATTAATACCTACTATTGCAGGCTTTCAGAATATTAGTATAATATATATTAGAATATTATAATATTAAGATTAGAATATTATATATCATTTTATATTAATGAGTAGGATTGTCTTTTTTTTCATTTTAAGATAAAACTGCACCTTTTACATGTTTATCTGCGTTACCCAAAGGTTGACTCGTAGATAATGCCTTCGAAAGTAAGTCCGCCTTTGTTCTATTATGTGCATAAAGATTTAAAATAAAATAAATAAATATTGAGTTCATTCGCGTAGAATTGCAACTGTGTCACCGCAGCTGCAATATCCGCCGAAGTACTTAATTAAGGTGTATAATTAGTTAACAAACGATAATTTCTTAATCCTATAAATGTCGCGCAGATTAAATTATAGGTATTGGTAGCGCCATCTACCTTCCTATCTATAACTAATCGCATCAACGTTAATCGTTCCATGCTATTCTAGTGCGAGCGATATCATATTTCCGTCCCTGTCTGCCATTCCCGAAGAAGGGGCACTGCCTTTCGCGTATTGGTTCGCGGCGATCGTCGACGCGAGTGACAGTCCAGAACTTTCAAGAACATTCGATTCAATATACGCGTCCGCTATACCGCATCACCGCGCCGCTCCCGTATAAGTTATTACCGCTTATAAAACCGCTCGCAAGTGGAAGTGACTGTGTAGTGAAGTGAAAACAAGCAACTGCATCACGAAACCACCAGGAGACTGCCCTTCGGAAACGAAGAAGATTGCCGTGTAAGGTAAGTGCCCTCCATCCTTGAAATATCCTATACCCACTCACAATCACCTCTTCCCGTATCCACTCCTAGGCGGCTAAAACCCGCTATCCTTTGTATACAGTCCATTTCCTTCTCCAAGTCGCCTAGAACCTAATCGGTTTCGGTGTATCGCCGAACCATTTTTTTGGTCCTTCGAGCCGGATTAATTTACGTTTTTATACGTTATATCGCTATACCTAGGCAGTTATAGCACCTAGCTATACTCCTAATATATTCACATAACCGTCACATGGTTATTTCCGCCCGCATCAGTAGGTAAACTTTTATGTAGCTACCTACTTATTAAATTATTAATTCTGGAACTATCATAGTTGTCTTATAAATCTCATATTTCAAGCAACTTTTAATTCCACAGCTCTAAAGTGTTGCCTACTTAGCCTACTGAGGTAAAATAATAGGTACATTAGATATTCTTATTTTGTTTTGTTCTCATTAGCTTATACTTACGTAAGCATGTCACAACAAAAGAAGTCACGCGTGTCGAAAGACAAAGAGATGACAATCTTAGAAGCAAAACGCAATATTTTATTTGAGCGCATTCAAAACATCTATGAACGCTCAAAAACCGCATCTATGTCTGTCAGTAATAGCGAAGCATTTCTTAGTTATTGTATGACAGAAGATAGTATTCGAACAGATTTTCATAAGTTGTTAGACGATTATAACGCAAGATTACTTTCTATCAATCCTGATGAAAAACCGAACTATCAGGCGTACACCTCATTCGAAGATCTTTATTGTATTATTAAGTGTATACAATCGCAATTGGAGGGTAAATGTTCGGCACAGCCCGTTGCCCGCAAACCGAGATTACCGCCGATCGAGATTATGTCGTTTGACGGAGATATACGAAATTGGCCGTTATTCTATGCGAGTTTTAAGTCTACAGTGCACGATAATGGTTCTCTGACAGATGCTGACAGGTTGTACTATTTAATAGGTAAACAGTCACCGAAAGCCCAGTCCGTATTTGCAGGTGTCACACCCAGTGCTGAGAATTATCAGGTCATATTTCAATCACTACTTGACAGATATCAGGACACGCGCGTCCTAGCGTCTACCTACTTTGACCAAGCTTTAAATCTCAAACTGTCCGGCAACGCGTCTGTCTCGAATTTCCAGCTGTTTATTGATAACTTCGTAACCGCGGTTAATTCTCTTAGGAATTTAAAATTACAAGATCTTTCCGACTATGTTGCTTCAACTCGCTTTAAAAAAGTTTGACACTGATACAATTCACGCATTCGAGATGACGGAACGCAATAATAAAATACCTACACTAGATAGTTTTATTTCGTTTATCAAAGATCAGTGTCGAATATTTCATAATACGCAGTCGGGTTCACCTGGCCCGTCTAACACTAACAGCAACAAACAAAGGTTGAATAAATCGCGAAATAGTAATAATAACTCGGTCCCTAATCCACAATCTTACGTAACATGTTCGGAATCTAATAGTAATAATTCACAGAAGTGTCTGTGCAGTAATATAGTGCACGACCATTACTATAAGTGTCCCACCTTTAATGATTTAAATCCAATTGCTCGTTTTAAATGCGTAAAAGATAGCAAAGCTTGCATTAACTGCTTAAGCATAAAACATAAAACAAGTAATTGTTCTAGTAAGACAAAGTGTCGGTCATGTAATCAAAAACATCATACACTGTTACATTTCGATAAAGGTAACCGGTTGTCAAGTCAAGCCGCTAACCTTGACACACTTACGTCGCAAGTGCAGAACACGGTAGCTGCGCCTTCCGCGTCTGAGGGCGAAGTATCGTTGTGTACGACATCCATTGCGCGGGCAACGTGCACGCGAGGACGGCACTCGCGCATCTATAATGATCCGCGCAGGGCCAAAACGCAGTGTACGGCGTCTAAGACGGTACTGTTAGCGACAGCGCAAGTTATCATATATGATGTTAATGGGTCGCCGCACATGGTACGTTGTCTGCTAGATAGCGCATCTCAGACCAATTAAATAACGTTAGAATTGTTCAAACGCCTCGGATTATGGAATAACTTTAAAAATACGAACTCAATAATCCGAGGGATAGGCGGATCAGAAAAACATTGCAAGGGTTCCGTAGATATTAAAATACATTCGCGTTTTGATAGGGACATTAATTTTAACATTTCTTCGCTTATCGTGGAGCGTATTACGGACACATTGTCGAAAGCTAAAGTAGACGTAGCATCACTCACTCTCCTCGAGTCATTGCCGCTAGCAGATGCGGAGTTTGCGAATCCGGCAGGCATTGATCTTTTGATCGGAGCTTCAATATTTCCGCACTTGCTACTAACAAACATAGTACGAAGTGAGCGATATGATTTACCGCCCGCTATTGAGACGGTATTTGGGTATGTGATTATGGGTACCGTACCTACGTTACATACTGCTCATTGTATTACGTCTTGTTGTTGTTCTGCTCTTCAAGAGATCAAGGTGGGTGCTAATACTGTGTGTAAGATAAAGCACTAATTAGCTATGCTATGCTATGCTATGCTATGCTATGCTATGCTATGCTACGCTATGCTGCGCTATGCTACGCTATGCAACGCTACGCTACACTATACTATACTACACTTCCGCTTTTTATATGGATGACCTTGCCTGTAGTGTCATACCCGCTCCGCTAGCAATTTCGCTTTGTGAAGAGCTTATTCAGCTTTTCAAGCGAGGCCAGTTTGATCTTGTCAAATGGACAAGCAACTCTAAGGAGGTTCTCGCACGCATACCAGATTCTCATAAGGCTTCTCCAGACATTGAGTTTGAGAAGTCTGTACCGCATAAGGTTCTCGGTTTACGCTGGGACAAATCCTGCGATAGTTTTCGGTTTGATGTCTCACCACCAGATGATAAGTGCACCAAACGCACTATGCTGTCCACAGTGGCTCGACTATGGGACATAATGGGTTTTGTGGCTCCCACAATTTTGTTCGCCAAGCTCTTGATCAAAGAGCTTTGGCTATCAAAGTGTGAGTGGGATGAAACACCCCCTAACCATATTGTCGCCGCTTGGGGCCAGTTTTGTATTGAGCTTACCGCGCTCAATCAAGTTACTATTCCGCGTCATCTTGGGTTGGTAGATGGATGTACTATATATATGATGTACGATAACTTGATAGGTTTCGCTGACGCCAGCGAGCGTGCTTACGGCGGAGTCGTATATCTGCAAGTCCGCATTGGTTCTAACTACTCGGTGCAGTTAGTTTGTGCCAAGTCTAAGGTCTCGCCTGTTAAAACCATTTCAGTTGCGAGACTGGAGTTGTGCGCGGCCCTTCTGCTGTCTCAGTTGCTCCGCAAGGTTCAAGACACAGTTTTGCCCCACTACCCCATTAATAAATTATACGCATTTTCCGACTCCACAGTAGCGCTCGCTTGGATTCATTCTTCTCCTCATCGCTAGCAGACTTTTGTCGCCAACCGCGTTAGCAAATTGATTGAACTGGTTCCTGTTACTTGTTTCAATCACGTCGCGGGTATTGAGAACCCCGCAGATTGCTTGTCTCGTGGTGTCACTCCACTTAATCTTCTGCATCATCCATTGTGGCGTCGTGGACCTTCTTGGATCTCCCATGATCCGTCAGAATGGCCCATGCAACCCTTTGACCACAGTGCAGAAGACGAAGATGTACCCGAACGGAAGTCTGTTTCTTATCCCGTGATTGCTGAGGTTGCGGAGTCTCCCATCTATGCACTCGCACTACGCATGTCATCGTGGTCTAAGTTACTCCGCGCCATCGTTTATGTCTATAGGTTTCTTAGGCACCTACCTAATGAGATTTTTGTATCAAGTACTGATATCAAATTCGCAGAATGTAAGTTACTACGCGCTGTACAAGCTGTTCATTTTAGTAACGACATTCAAAATTTAAAAGACAATGTACCTTGTTCTCCCGCTATCCTTAGACTCAAGCCGTTTCTCGATGAACACGGCGTTATACGCGTTGGGGGTCGTCTGTCGAATTCGGATGAACCTTATAACTACAAACATCCTTGTATTCTGCCGCGACATGATCATGTTGTCGACCTTCTTGTTGATTTCTATCACAAGAAGCACCTCCATGCCGGTCCGGAGTTGCTTATGTCCTTACTTAGGCATAAGTATTGGATTTTAGCCGCTCGACGAATAATTCGTCACAGAATACATAAATGTAACGTCTGTTTCAAATTTCGTCCGCGTCCGACTTTCCCTCCCATGGCCGATCTCCCTAGCCAGCGCGTCAACCAGGTTGCTAAAGCGTTTACACACACCGGTTGTGATTACGCAGGACCACTGCAGTATACGCCAGTGCGTGGTCGAGGTGTTAAAAGCCGTAAAGCCTGGCTATGTATTTTTACATGCTCAACGACGCGCGCTACGCATATTGAAGTTGCGACAGATTTAAGCACGGTGTCATTCCTGGCAGCCCTTAAACGATTTCTCTCACGGCGCGGCCCTATACAGTGTTTGTACACGGATAACGGCATTTGTTTTGTGGGCGCAAGCTCTAATTTACGCGACCTTTATAAGTTTCTCAGGGAAGAATATCGTACTCGTCTTCAGGAAGAACTTTCCATAAATCATATTGACTGGAAGTTTATTCCACCAGCATCACCACATTTCGGTGGATGTTGGGAAAGCATGGTCAAAGTAATTAAAACGCATCTCTTCAAGGTTATAGGTCAACAGATCCTCCCTTACGAAGAGCTTTTAACTGTCCTTGCACAAGTCGAGGCACTGATCAACTCGCGTCCGCTCACGGCATTGAGTAGTGACCCTGCAGAACCATCCGCGTTAAGCCCTGCACATTTTCTGAACACAGTGCCATTATCGTCATTTCCGGCTCCTGAAGCAGACTCTTCAAGCTTGCTTCAGAGACATACTCTGCTGGATAAACTCGTGCAGTCGTTCTGGCGGCGCTGGCGTGCGGAATATCTACACCAGCTTCAGGCTAGATCCAAGTGGAATAGTCTTGCATCCCCTATACAGGAAGGTACGTTGGTCGTAATAATACATGATAATGCTCCGCCGCTTTCATGGCCGTTAGCCATCGTAGAGAAATTGCATACTTCCAAGGACGGTACAACTCGCGTTGTTACCGTGAAAACCGCTAAAGGGAGTTACGTGCGCCCTGTTGTACGTCTCTGTCCGCTTCCAACTCAGTGAGATCTAGCCTGAAGTTGGACCTACCTCTTAGTTTAAGTATTTAGTTAGTAGTTTTCACTATTATTGCGTTTGTAGTTTTCGCTAAAGTTAATTTAGATTAATTTTATTGTCATATCGCTGTCTTAGCCTATTGATGGGTTATGCGGTAGTACACCCAACATAGCTAAGTTCAATTCTATTTTTCTTAAAGGCAACCCTTTAGGGCCGGGGGGATATGGTAGCGCCATCTACCTTCCTATCTATAACTAATCGCATCAACGTTAATCGTTCCATGCTGTTCTTGTGCGAGCGATATCATATTTCCGTCCCTGTCTTCCATTCCCGAAGAAGGGGCACTGCCTTTCGCGGATTGGTTCGCGGCGATCGTCGACGCGAGTGACAGTCCAGAACTTTCAAGAACATTCGATTCAATATACGCGTCCGCTATACCGCATCACCGCGCCGCTCCCGTATAAGTTATTACCGCTTATAAAACCGCTCACAAGTGGAAGTGACTGTGTAGTGAAGTGAAAACAAGCAACTGCATCACGAAACCACCAGGAGACTGCCCTTCGGAAACGAAGAAGATTGCCGTGTAAGGTAAGTGCCCTCCATCCTTGAAATATCCTATACCCACTCACAATCACCTCTTCCCGTATCCACTCCTAGGCGGCTAAAACCCGCTATCCTTTGTATACAGTCCGTTTCCTTCTCCAAGTCGCCTAGAACCTAATCGGTTTCGGTGTATCGCCGAACCAGGTATGTAAACCACTTGGTCAGCCTCAGTACGTTATTTTGACTGAAACTTTAAGCTACATAGTTAAAGAATTTGAAAATTATACATGAGTGAACATTGCTCATGGTTCTCTTACGGAGAGTAAGTAGCCAATGTTTACGGTTCACAATTTTTTTATTTTTTGTAAGTATTTTTGACGTGTATCAATATAAAATGATAACACAATGTATTTGATTGGTTGTTTCTCAAGAATTTAAATAAAGGTCTACATTATGATTTGATAGGACCCGGTCAAATGATCTTATTACCTTTGAGTGCAACAATAATTACGAATCCAAGTAATAAAGAAAGCAAGAAATAACCAGAATACAATAGAAGATATCCATTTTATTGTAAACATTAACTAAACTGAAAGAAAAAAAATACACTTTTATCGTAAACACAATAAGCACAAATAGGCACAAATATCTTTATTCGTTAAGGCCTCGTTAGCCTTGGTTGGCAACCTGTCTAGGAGAAGGAAAATTCCGAAATTAAACCAAACGTTCGGGGAGATGGGCCTCGTTAGCCTTGGTTGGCAACCTGTCTAGGAGAAGGAAAACGCCGAAATTAAACCAACTTTCAGAGAGCATACCCGACACAAAACCCCAATCTAAGGTGTCAACCGACCCGTGCTGAGGGATTCGTGGCCAGAGGGCAAGCTGGTCTCAAATGGAGGGTTAAATGGCGGCGACGAGGTTCGCAACCCGTCACGTCTCGTTGCCCGCAAGGGCAAAAAGCGGCCTGCGGAAAGCCGATTTGCAACATTGAATGTTGGCGGTGGAATGGACGGCAAATTGGATGAAGTATACCAGATGATGGATGATAGAAAGATTGATGTTCTGTGTGTGAATGAAACGAAAAAGAAAGGATGTGACACTACCAAGCATGGCAGCTACACGGCGTATTGGTCCGGAGTAGATAGTACCACCAGAGCCTGCAAGGGAGTTGGTATAGTACTGTCTGCGCGAATGAATGAGTGCGTAAAAGAGTTTGAATGTGTAAATGCAAGGCTACTATGGATGAGAATGAAAGTAGGACTTACTCGTCTTCTTATTGTAGGGGTTAACGCCCCGGTCAATATAGTAACGGGTATGTCACAACAAGAAAAAGATGAAAGGGAGGAGTTTTGGGAGAGTTTAAGAGAGATTCTGAGGACCTGTAAGGATAATGAAAGATTGATTTTGTTAGGTGATTTCAATGGATGGGTGGGAGTAAAGCGAAATGGATTTGAAAGGGTTTTAGGTGGATTCGGTGATAAGAATGTGAACGAAAATGGAAAAGAACTGCTTGAGGTTTGTTTGGAGTGGAGACTTTGTGTGACAAACACCATGTTTGATCACAAAAGGATACATTTGTATACACGTGAGGCGAAAAATGTTAGGAGAAGTATGATTGATTTTATAAAGTAGATGAACAACTGAGAAAGAATGTGTTGGATACTAGAGTGTTTCGAGGGATCGGCATCCATACAGACCACTTTTTGGTGTTAAGCCGGATAATTGGGCTCTTTAGAGGATGGCGACACCGAGAAAATAATCAAGAGAGGGTCTTAGAAAGAATAAAAGTAGAAAATCTGCAAGAGAAAGATGTGAAAGATGAGTATAAACGAAGATTGATAGCAAGGTTTGAGAGGTTCGATGGCATAAATGATATGGAAGAATTATGGCATTCCTTTAAAGAAGATGTAGTATGGTAGCGTCTGAAGTATGTGGTGTGATCAAGAGAAGGAAACTATAGGAAACTAAAAAAAGGCTAAGAAAACATGGTGGAACAAAGATGTACAATCAGCAGTATCAGAGAAGAAGAAAGCGTGGTTAGATTGGTTGGCTGCCAGAGCAAATGAAAGAATGAGAAAGGCAACGAGTGATGGCATAGATGAAGCAAGAAAGGAGTTTGTTAGGTGTAAAAGAATACTGAAAGAAATGGTTAAAAGGAAAAAAAGCGAAAAAGAAAGATGAGTTTGATAGTAGATTATTTGACGACTTTCGGAGAAACATTATGTTTTTCTGGAAATCCGTTCAGCAATCAGAGACAATAATGGAAAGATACTGAATGGTGAATCGTGTGTGCTGAAGAGATAGAAAGAGTATTTTGAAGGATTATTTGAAAGAACGACGTCAGAGAAATCAACAGGTGAAATGAATGGTAATGATAGCAATGATGAAAGCGATATTGGCGTGGATGAGATTTTGAAGGCACTGGCCAGTGTGAAATTAGGTAAGGCTGCAGGGTATGAAAGGATTACAGTCGAAATGCTGAAGGCTGGACAGGGTATCACAGTTAGTCAGCTGCAGCGTATATTTAACTTGTGCTGGAACACCGGCCGAGTACCTGATGACTGGGCCATAGAAGTAGTTGTGCCTCTTTATAAAGGAAAAGGCTCGCAACAGGACTGTAAAAACTATAGAGGCATTAGCCTTCTCAGCATTGTTGGCAAACTGTATGTGAAGGTACTGATTGAAAGAGTTATGAAAGTAACCGACAAGAAAATATGGGATGTACAAGCGGGATTCCGAAAGGGTATGGGGTGTACGGATCAAGTCTTTTCCTTGCGATGCATAGCCGAGAAATTTTTGGCCAAAGTTCAAAAGGTCTACTGCGCATTCGTGGATTTGGAAAAGGCTTATGATAAAGTGGTGAGAAATGAAATGTGGTCGGTACTGTCGATGTATGGGGTGAACAGCAGCCTCATTAGAGCTCTGAAATCCCTTTATGAGGATTCTAGAGCTTGTGTGAGGATAAACGGGGCATACGCTGACTGGTTTACCATCAACACAGGTGTTAGACAGGGATGTGTCGCCGTGGCTGTTCAACCTCTTCATGGACAGTTGTTTGCAAGATTAACGTGCTCTCCGAGGCACGGGACAAGCGATAATTAACAATTCAATACGCACATAACTCCGAAAAGTCATTGGTGCACGCCGTGGATTCGAACCTGATACGCTCTGCATGGCAGTTTGTTGGTATCTCCACTAGGCTATCGCTGCCTTGCCCATAACAGTTTAATAAAAATAGTAATTTTGTTTGTACAATGTGTCATTACACGATAACATTTAAGCCTTATGACACAGAATGAGTTTGTATATAAAATAACGTTATCACCTTTTTTATAATCTATCCCACAGCTGGCCACAGGCCTCTTCTCATTATAAGAATGGAAAGGCTATAGTCAACGACAACCCAGCCTACTAGACAAGGAGCAATTATTATATTTGCTCCTTGCTACTAGACACCTAATGTTTTCATTTCTACAAACAAACAATTCTGTCAAAGCGGTGAGGTATGCGAGGCGAAGAGGGCTACAAAAATGCATTCTAATTGGCCGGTTCAAATTTGCGGTACGTCATAATTCATAACTAATGTTCGCCTTACGTCTGCCGTCTAGTAGGTTTTTTTTTAAAGACATCTACTACCATACAGGCCACCAAATCTGCGGGTTCTTAAACTACTTCTAAAAATATTTAGACCATAGGCAACCACGCTGGTCAAGTACAAGTTCGTAGACATCTTATGCTTTCTTAGAAAATTGCAGGGAACTCTCTGACATACAGGTTTCCTTACGATGTTTTTTTTACCAAAGAGACATAAAATTACAAAAGAATAAAAACATACCCAGAATTATTCACAAAAGTAAGACAAATATTATGATCTAACGGGAGTATAACAAACCTCCTTAAAAACACAGGCAGAGACCGAAACGATGAATAAATGCATCTGAGCGTCTTACATCCAAGTATTTCAGTTTACCTCGTTAAAGAAAATACAATGCTACTTTTCAACATTAACGTTAAAATCTTTCCAAGTGTCTTTGTTTTTACTGTAACTGAAAACTTCCTACAGGGAGACAGTGCTGCTGCCTTAATTATAATAAAAGTAATTAACACCGAGTCCTATTCGCCTTAATATATACAGCGGTTTAATAATTTAATTAATTGTATCTTCTGTGAAAAACAACGGAAATGAGGTGTCTTGATTACGTGATTTTTTTAAGATTTGTTTTGAAGTACTATAAACGTTGTTTTGAACTGTTTTAAGACAATGTGTACTTTATCGTCGTTAAGATGTGGAACATATAAGTTTGAATTATAGAGATAACTACCATTTAGCACTTCTTTGCGTGTCGATAAAAGAACAGTATAATTATTAAAGCGCCAAATATGAAATACTCGATTTTGTATCCCTAATTTCCACCTACAATTTTCTAGAAGTTTTATTTTTCAACAAATAGTAGCCTCTGTCTCGAGGGTCTGATCTTCTTCAAAGCCAAAGTATATTACACAAGGCAAACAATATCTTTGGGAAGAGACGGTAAACTTGACATCGAACATTATACTAACTACCAACCCGTCTAGCAAGCGTGGTAAGCCAAATTCTCCTGTTGACTGCCAATGCTATTGTAACCCAAATTATCAGTCGGCTTTGACAAGCAGTATACTGCTAATAACTGTCCGAGTTTCATTTAAATCGTGTGATCTAATAAAGACTTTTCTCTTGAAATGTTGAATATTTCGTAGCTTTTCTAGTTACAGTAAGCTTTGATGTGGTTTTTCTTGAAATTCCTCAGCTTCGTTTTATTTTATAATGCCTTCACCACACTCTTGCTTAAACGATCTCAGGCTGTTAACATTTACGCAGATATATTTTGTCGATGCTAAGGAAATAGATGGCATGATTAAAAAGTAGTTTATGTGGTAGCTTCACCATCTAGTACTGCCTCAAGTGTATTGCGGGTTTGATTCCAATACCAAACTGAAGTCTGTGCAATCTATTCTAAGTCAATGTGTCTGTTAGTTGCATCTTTATGAAAATTAGGATAGAAATTTGAATTGTGAGAGTTCCTTTTTTAAAAGAAATAGGCTCACGTCTGTAAAACTATCTAAATATAAAACCTCCCATTGACTCACAGTGCTGCTGGTTACTGTGAAGTATAATAATAGTATTCTACCACATTCACATAACACCATCTAAGCAAGTCCCAAACTAAGCATAGCTTGTAATATGGGTGCTAGACAATGGATAAACATACATTTATACTTTTTTGTAAATATATACATATTATATATAGAAACACCCAGACCAAGACAAACATCCATGTTCACGCACACAAATGTTTGACTTGAGCGGGAATCGAACCCGCGACCTTCGGCGTCCCAGTCGCTTTCACTCCCGCTTCGCCAAATCGTTCGGTATATTAATTCACTACATTTGTTGGATGTTGGTTGGATGCGGGCGGCTCAAGACCGGTCTGTGTGGAGAACCTTGGGGGAGGCCTATGTCCAGCAGTGGACGTCGTTTGGCTGATATGATGAATACACTACATTCAAACACACAGTGAACCAAAATGAAATCTCTATCTATTATGGTTCATTAGCTGCAGTCATTCTGAGTCATAGTAATAGCACAGTATAAAGACAAGACTGTGGTAATAGTATCCCCTTGGTATATTTCGGGAACATACATCCATACATAGACTCACGCCTGTTTTCCCGAAGGGGTAGGCAGAGGCATATTAAAGGCCTACTTTTCGGCAGTGTTTTGATCCCACGTAATAGGTGGCGAGCCTATTGCCGCTTATCGGGATATTTTGTTTCCCAGAGCCTCGTTCGTTGATCGGCAGGTGCACCACTTGCAGGTGAGGTTGGCTTGGGACCCTGAGTTCTTGGTGGGAACCCTATTTCGGGAACAGAATTCTTAAAAAGATCGAATCATAAGAAATATTTAAATCCATTTAGATCAAATGTAAAGCAAAGTGCATCATAGTCAATGGTTGGTTGCGAAGGAGTTAAAAAAAATAATGAAAATAACTATTAAACCACAGGTCATGTGCTCCGTTTCCAACCAAGATTATTTTTTAATGAGATTAGCACGGTCATTTGTAATTTTTCAATTATATGCAAGAGCCTTATAACATTTAAATATGACTATCAGTTTTAAATAAGTACTACAGCACGCCCAAACAACCGACAAAAAACCGATCCCTTGGGAATTTTGGGAAATTTCTTCTTAGTGCACCTTTCAAGTCTCTCTCTCCAAATGTCAGCTTTCTTGCGTATGTTGTCTGTCAGTCAGGCAGTAAAGGAATAATTTAACGTAAACAGATTGATGATTGATAGTATAACAGTACATGATAATGAAATACCTGATGGTGCCAGCATAATTATTCATTATTACCGAAAAGTATGATCCAAATGTCACGTATAAAATATTAGCATCTGCTTTTTAGATTAGGTCAGCCATAATATTGTACGGTGCTGGTATATGACGGATAGCTCCGGTGAGAATAGTATCATATTAGTCTACACTAAAATAAAATGTACCCTAGTAGTAACTAGACTCTTTCGTCTTCATACGGAACGTTTTTGCTTGTTCTAGTTTCTGCTTAGGTTGGCACCCATTAAACCATTGTGAATAGATGTAATAACGCAGGTAATCTCATACATATACAATCGTTAGTCCATTGGAAAGTTACATTTGGGATGGTATTAGTTAAAGAACGCTATAAACCACATTTCCTGTAAAGTAGCCGAAACGTTGGATGATAATTAATATTATTTTTGGTCACTCGGTTAAAGTAATCACCAAATAAGCAATATATCGCGATAAAATCCGTAAACTGTTGTATAACTGCAACAAAATGATGATTTAGATGGTTGAGCTATCGAATCATTCATGACTGTGATTAACACGAATCGATACTCAAGCGCTCCCTCGATTACGATACTAACAATGTATACTATTGAAAAGAATTAGGGTTAAACTTTTCCGCATAGTTTGTGCCAACCCTTGAGGATTAACAGGACATTATTTTAAATAAGAATGTCGATACTAGTTTGCCAGTGTAAAATCTCTGAAAGCTCTCCGTTGGGCTACGCTAAATTTGTGACGGCCCTTGTCCCTAAGTGTCTTCCCTCAAGTAAAAAAAAAATATATGAACCCACATTATTCACTTCCTTGACAAATAACTCTAAAAGTTGGAAAAACCCGTGGCCACTTATATTTATTCCAACAAGACAGAAGTTCCGCAATTAAAGGGCTCGCGTTAATCTCAATTGCTTGGCCAAATGCACATAGTTTATAATGCGTAGTACCGTAAGTGGGTAGTTAATAATAAATTAGGTGCCAGTCTCATTTCGAAAAACAAATGTTTCTCTCCGTGATGCGTTCTTAATTCAAACACCGGAATTCACGTAATGGAATTTTGGATTTGTTGTAATTAAAAGAGTGAAAATGGAAAATGCGAATGCGATTCAAGTATCACTGTTTTATTGGAGATGCTTATAAAACATTTACTTTAGTAAAACAAAGAAACGAAACATTTAAAATTTAAAAAAAGACATCATCTTCGTAACAGCGATGCGGCATTGAAGATTTTCACATCGGGATCCAGTGTCTTATCTAGACAGATCATCATCATCGTCCTAGGGATATCCCGGTTGCATCCAAGACTAACACGCCTTGGAGCCCGAGGTCCGCTTTTTGCTCTTACCAGAAACGACAGAATATCAACTTTTCACAGAGCAATACGGTGTGACTTCTGTAACGGTTGGACCTGTGTCAGCATAATATGGATACTGATTCCCCATACGACTGTCAAATATTATCTTTATGGAAGCCGAGACCGGCGACGCAGCTTGGCGTTATCAGTTCTTATTTTTAAACCTAGCCCACAATTCGGGTTAATATCTCCAGTGCCACCAAATGAAATATTAACCAAAATAGAAAATATTATAATAGAATATACAATATGGAATTTTACGTACGCAAAAATATTTTATTAAAATTTATTTATTAAGAGTTGTCTAGTATTTCGCAAGTTCTTGTGATCCGGATACGTTTTTTATAAACCATTTTTTGATATGTAATAATAACAATATTATAACTATTGATGATAGGATTATAAAATTAGAATACTTCGATGTTATCACAAATCTTAGTAAAATATTGAAATTGAATAAAATTTAGATAGAGAAACTTCCACAATTTAATTAGAGTGTAGCGGTTAAAACCAACGACAACACAGCCTACTAGACACCTAATGTTTTCATTTCTACAAACAAAAAATTATGTCAAAGCGGTGAGGTATGCGGGGCAAGGGGGGGCTACAAAAATGCATTCTAATTGGCCGGTTCAAATTTGCGGAACGTCATAATTCATATCTAGTGTTGGGATTGGTCTTATATAAGACATATAAGTCTGATGTGTTGTTTGAAAGTGTTCGCCTTACGTGTGCCGTCTAGTAGGTTAGGTTGTCGTTGGTTAAAACCGAAGATTGTAGTGTTTTTAAAGTCAATATTCAAAGCTGAGAACTTGTTGAACTTGAGAAGGTGATAGGCTTTAATTCCATTCACAAAAAATATACATGAAATTTAAATAAAACTACGCAAGACGAGCGAAAGTTCAGCCCAATAGACTGCCTCGCAGAATGTCTCATCTAGTGCCGAAAGTGTAAAAAGTGGATTCCATTAATAGATCCAGGATGCAACAGAATTAATGTCAGGAGGTGGATCAATAAAATAAAAATATTTTTATAGCCTTTCACTGGTGTCGCAATAGCTGGCAGAATTGTGAGTAAATAAAAGGATTTCGCCTACTATACTGGCCAGACGGGTTGGTATAGGGTTTAATGGCGAGTTATTTCCTTCCGTTTCTTACTATTAAATACTTTTATAAATATAATAATATAATATTCTACCACATTCACACAACAACATCTAGTCCCAAACTAAGCAGAGCTTGTACTATGGGTACTAGATAATGGATAAACATACATATATACATTTTTTTTTGTAAATACATACATATTATACATAGAAACACCCAGACCAAGACAAACATCCATGTTCATGCACACAAATGTTTGACTTGAGCGGGAATCGAACCCGCGACCTTCGGCGTAGCAGTCGCTTACACTACCGCTGCGCCAACCGGTCGTCGATAAATAATACTAGCTGACCCGGCGAACTCCATATCACCTTTTTAAGGTCTTTTTTCTTATTTCTTTTTTTTCCAAACCTTTTTCCAGGAAATTCTGAACAAAGCTACCAAAGCCAGTGCTTAAAATCTAAAACTCTGAAATTTAGAGTTCATAAGGGTATGTTGTTCATCCATCCGTATGTCACAGCCGTTTTATTGCGAAATTATTGTAACTAGGCCTTTGAAAATTGGTAGGTAGGTACGATTTTTATACAAACATAAAAAAAGGAATAAAAATTAAGCGGGCCTATCCCTACATGGAACTGACGTGAAAAATATTTTTCCATGAGTAATGATAGATCTTTGAAATGATTTTGAGGTTCCTTAAAACCGTAGTTTCGCAAGCTCAATCATTTAAAAGATAGACGCTTCCAAAGTGGTAAAATGAGTGCACCACCGCTCCTCCCCTCTCCAACTTTTTAAGCAAGAGGGTAGCAAATCTAAAAAATACATGCTGTACATCGTAATAAAAAGTCCAACGAATATTGGTTTGAATGATGTATGTACTCAGCAGTTTTTGAGAAACATCACATGTTCGAAAACCGCAAATAAAACTTTGTCGTTTATACAAACACTATGAAAGACAAAGTTATTTGTGCTCGCAAAAAAGTGATAGTGGTATATAGTTAGGTACAGATAATGGATATGTTTAGTCTATACCTCTATGGAACCCTTCGTGGGCGAGTCCGACTCGCTCTTGATTAAATATTTTGAATCCGGTATGCGCCTGACGTGGACAACATAACATAACTTCTCGCCTTTTATCGCCGAAGGGTAAGGCAGAGGTTTATTACACACCCACACTTCGCCAGTTATGTTTCGGTCCCAATGTAATAGGGGGCGAGCCTATTGCCATCTTCCGGGCACATTACTAAGCGAGCGATAATTAACATTTATAATGCACACATAACTTCGAAAAGTCAGAGGTGTGTGCCCGGGGTACCTAGGGATCGAACCCGAGACTATCGTCTCAGCAGTCCGTTACGTACACCAGTGGGCTATCGCCGCCGTTTCCGTTAACACGATGACACGACAACCGATGTAGTGATGCGTATGATTAAATTACTAATATGGATATAAAAAAGGGGGTTGGTGCTAAAAGGCTGAAAATTAAGAGTTTTATGTGTTCTTTAATTCCGCATCATAAAAAAGAATAAATGAAAAAAAGCCGAAAAAAAAATAAAAAAAATTTGGGCTGGCCACCCTTATGAGTGTAGGGGTTCGAAAAATAGATTAAGACCGATCCTCAGGCCTACCAAATATACATGCAAAATTTCATACAAATCGGTCCAGCCGGAGGAGTATTTTAACTAAGGCGGTGGTCTGTAATAAACGCCGTAGGTCGCGTCCGATGGCGTCCGGCGTCTGCTGACGCTTGACGCGGCTTCCAGCGTTGTTTGCGATGGTCACTCAGGATTTTAGTTACGATCGCATGCGCTCAATGTGAATAGACGGGAGTGATTTAAATATGGATGAACAGACCATTTTAAGAATTCTTCTCGAAGAGGAGGAGGATGATGATGTCGTTTTACAAATTTTATTAAAACAGAAGAGAAGAAAAAGGCGTCACGACCTTTTCGTGAAGAGAGAAGTCGAGGTTTGCTTTAATACTATCTATATTATCGCTGGCATCAAATAAAATTCTGTTTAATTTAACTGCTTCTATCAGTAATTCGTCTTGCTCCTTTGTAAATTTTACAATTATTATGTCATAAACGCGACGTTCGTGACGCCAGAATGCCCCGAAATGACTGCGTAGGTGGCGTACGACCTATGGATGCGGCACACGGCGCTCGTGCGCCGCGTCGGGCGTTTGAGAGAGACCACTATAGTACATTATCATAGTAAGCATTCCTAGGCCACGTACAGTGTCAAGTCGGACGCGACCTACGGCGTTTGTTACAGACCACCGCCTAACACTGTGACACGAGAATTTTATATATATAGATCATCTAGACATTTTATTTACTTAAAAAAATATTTTTAACGAAGTACTCCCTAACACTAGAGGGAATTCCAAGCATGCCTACTTATCTTAATATATAAAATCCTTGCGTTACTGACTGACTGACAGACACGCTACAGCCGAAACTATTGGGCGCAGGAAACTGAAATAAGGCATCTATGTTCCTTGGGGACCGTAGGGGTGCACTAAGATGGGATTTCCCGAAATTCCCACGGGATCGGCCAAAAGGGGTAAATAAAAAAAAATGCAGGCGTAGCTGCTGGCGTCCTCTAGTAATATTATAAATTCGAAAGTGTGTATGTATGTATGTTCCGTTATCCAGCTAAAACGGCTGAATGGTTTTTTTTTGAGAATCTCCCAGGGGTTAAAACCGCCCCCGAGAGGAGTTTATTGCGACATAGTGCGCGAAATTTCTGCTATTTGATACAGAAATAGAGAGAACAATTTGAAAGCAAAAGGAAAAATATGTCGGTGTTATTGTTTGTGTGTATGCGTGGTTATGTGTTGTTGAAAAGTTTGAGTGTGCCGACGATGTGCGTTAGGTGTGTCATGAATGTGTTGGTGGCAGTTGCATCTGTGAGTATGGAGTCTAGGTCATATGGTATAAGTTGCTTAAAGTGGCAGTAATGTTCATGGTGTAGCCGTGTGAGTGTGTATTTTGGGCATTCTGTCAAAAGATGTATGAATGTTTGTGTGGTAGTGATGTCGCAGGGACACGTGTCCGAGTCGGTTATGTGGAAGCGGTGTAAATACTGTTTGTGATATCCGTGTCCAGTGAGTAGCTGTGTGAGTGCAAATGTGTGTCATGTGGTGTTAATGAGTTTGTGTAGATGGGTGAGTGTGGGGCACCAAGTTTTAATGATAACGCCTTTAGGGTTGTTGGTATAGGCCTCTGCGGTGAGTGTGGAGCTTTCTATTTTGGCTAGGCGTTTTACGTAGCTCAATGGGACATGTGAGAAGGTGAGTGGTTGGTCCATTGTTGCGGCGTCTTTGGCAGCGATGTCTGCTAGTTCATTGCCGTGTATATTTGTGTGTGCCTTGACCCAGACGAATGTGATATTTATTTGAGTGTAGTGTAAAAATTGGTGGATGTTTGTGGTTATTTGATGTGTACTGTTAGTGTTTTGAATGTCATCCAAGGCAGACCTTGAGTCGGACATGATGACTGCCGCCAAGATGGGAGGGGTTTGCATGGCAGCCCAGATGCATGCCTGATTGATGGCGACGAGCTCGGCTTGAAACACAGTACATGATGGGTGTAGTCTGTGATGCTCGGTGATGATTGTGTTTTGTGGGCTGTGTACGATGAAGGCGGCTCCCACCTGATCGTCGTGTTTGCTTCCGTCAGTGTAAATGTGATGCGAGTGTGTATGGTTTGTGAGTAGGTCATCGAGTATGTCCTGTGTGTCTGCAGTGTGGTATTGATGTGGACTGCGGTGTGCAGGGTGTAAGAGTTGTGCAGGATGTGTAGGTCGGTCGAGACATATGTCGTCGGGGAGGTGATCAGTGGAGCCAGTGATACGAGCCAGTTCCACGGTGGCGCTCTCTTTTACTTTAATGTCAAGTGGAGTGAGTTTTGCTATTGCGATTGCGTTGATGGTGTTGACAGTGCGGAACCCTTTAATTATTTTTAGGGCGAAGCCTCTTTGAAGGGATAGCAGTTTTTTCTTATTGGTGCCGTAATTGAGCGCGCCTTGCCATATACCAGCTGCATAACAAACGATGGGCTCAACCACTCCCCTGTAAAGTGTGTGTATGTTCTCGGAGTGTACTCCCCAGGTGGAACGAACGAATCTGGTGAGTTTATTGTGTAGTGCGCGTGCTTTGGTAGTGATGTAGTCGACGTGTTGTGTGAAGTGTAGCTTGTCGTCGATGATGACACCCAGAACCCTGGCAGTACGGCTAAAAGGGATCTGTATATTATTCATGCAGATGTTAAGTAGGCGTGTCTTGTTAGTGAATGCTAGAGCTACCGTTTTATCCGGGGCGAACGTTAATTTGGCCGAGTTGCCCCATTCGAGAATTGTCTGTAAGCTGGTGTTAATGTTGTGTTGAAGTGTAGTGAGTTTCCGGTGTGATGCAACCAGGGTGATGTCATCAGCAAAGGCGCGCAGGCGGCAACCCTCCGGTAGGCGCCCTCCTCCGGGTGAGTCGCCAGACATGTCTAGTAGCTCGTCCAGGATTAGGTTCCAGAAGGTGGGCCCGCATACAGAGCCCTGGATGCAACCCTTGGTAAGCGTTTTTGTTGTTGTGGTGTCAGTGTAGTGTATAGTGGCTGTGCGGTGTGTGAAATAGTTCTGTATCATAGTGTAAATGTTTTTGGGACATTTCGTGTGGTGCAGGCGTGCGAGGATGGAAGGCCACCAGGCGTTGTCGAATGCTGCCTTAATGTCTAAAGATATCATAGCGACATGGAGTCCTTTTTTCTTTTGTTGAGTGATCGTTTGAGTAACGTCTTGGAGTGCATGTATGGTGGATGTTTGTTGTTTGAAGCCATACTGCCTGGTGTTTGATGTGTGTGTGGTGTTGAGGTGATGAGTGAGCCGCTGTGTAATTAGTTTTTCAAGTGTTTTGCCCAATATGGGTATAAGCCCAATCGGCCGGTAAGAGGACAGTTTAGAGTGGTCGAATTTGTTTGCTTTAGGTATAATTTTTACAATAGCGTGTTTCCAGGACTTGGGGAAGAGGGATAGGGTTAAACAGCGATTCATTAGGTTGGTGATTATGTGGGGGAGGGAGAGGGTGAAGTGGTAAATTATGTCTGAAGTGAGATGGTCTGCGCCAGGGGATTTGTTAGGGTTCATGGATTTCAGTATGTTAAGTATTTCGTGTTGTGTAAATAAGGGTTCATCAGTAGTATCGGGTGGGTGAAGTGTGCGGTTGCGTAAGGAATGTTGTAAGAATGTGTCAGGTGTGTCATTAGGGAAGAATTTGTCAAGAAATGTAGTGGCTGTTTGGTGTGTAGATGTTGTGTATATACCAGGTGACGTCTCGATGGTTAAGGGTGGTTGAGTGGGGGGGCCTGTTTTAATTAGCCGCCTGGTGACCGACCAAACGTCCTCCTTCCCCTGAGTGGAGCAGAATTCACGGAAGTGTTGGGTAGAAGTCTTTTTAATTTTAGATGCGTACTCAGTTTTAAGTGCATCTCTTGTTGCGAGGGCTGCTTCCATGGGTAGGTTGTTATTTTTAAGTCTAGTTAATTCGTGATGGTTGTCTATAACTCTTTTCTTTAGGGAGCTCAATTCCTCCGTCCACCAGGGGGCCCGAGTAGGGCGTCGCCCGGCTTTTGGTAAATGTGTGTTACATATCTTCTGTATAAATTTGGTCAGTTTGTGTGTGTATGTGTCAATGTCTTGTTGGGTGTGTAAAGTGTTTATGTCGGTGTTAGGTATATCAGTGTTGTTTATCTCCGTGGCAAAGGCGTCGCGAAGCTCTGGCCAGCTGTTAAAACCACTAGTTTTGTATTTGAATGTGGAGGTGGTGATATTTCGTTTAAGTGGATGCGTGGAGTGCAGTGTAAATGAGATGGCATGATGGTCAGATGACGGGCATATAGATGTATCTACTTTCCAATCGCTGACATTGTTGGCGATATCATCAGATGCGATTGCGAGGTCAACTATTGAGCCCCGAGTCTGTCCGCCAACCATGGTTTCGTAGGTATTGTGAGTGCCTATGTTAAGTATGACCGTGTGCTGTGATAGGATTAGATCCGCGACGTCGTCGCCGCGGCTGTTGTTAGACCGGGAGCCCCACAGCCTGTGCCATCCGTTAAAGTCCCCGCATATGATGTGAGTATGATTGCGTGTGTCGTATAGCATGTGATGTAAGCTGTGAAGTGTGTTATGGTTGTCGGTACTAGGCTCGATATATACGCTTGTTACATATATTCTCTTACCGGTGGTCGTCGTGAATTGTATTGTGCAGAGATTTGGTGTAGAGTATTGTGTGAGTCCCATTGAGCTACCTGTGCCATTTCTAATGAGTATGCAGGCTTTAGTGTGTCTGTTAGTTTGTGGTTGCGGAAATTGGTATGTGGTGTAATTGGGTATGTTTTTCACAACAAGTTGATTGCCAGTGTATGGTTCATTAATTAGTATGATGTCTGTTTTGTGAGTGTTTATGTGTTGTCTGAGTTCATGTGTGGCAACGTATCCACGACCCAGATTCGCGTGTATGATAGTAATGGGTTTGGTGTTGTTGGGTGTTTGTCGTGTGTTATACATGTGTGAGTTTTGTAAAACAGGAATAACAAAATACTTAATTAACACGAATATAAAACAAAACTTAAGTAATCAGGGGTGTCCGAAGTCAGTAGTCTCCTCTACTTTCTGCTTGGCTATGTGAATTCTTGAGCAGGCAGTCTGGTTGTTGGCAGCGTGGTCGGTGGGTAATTTTGTGCCAAACTTGATGTTGTGGCGGGTACAGTTGTAACAGGTGAATGTGCCGGTGTCCTTGTGAGGGCAGTTATCGCCTGTGTGCGTTGTTGCCGCGCAGATGGCGCACGGATGTACTACAGCTGTGCACCTATTGTGTGAGTGACCAAATTGCAGGCACTTGCGGCACTGCAGATAGTGTGAGAATGGTTCAATGTGTACTTGCTGGTAGTTGATAGCTATTCTCTCGCAATGAATTAGTTGTTGATAAGAAGCTGGTTTGATTTCTAGTACGGCGTTGTATAGTTTGTCTGAATAGTTTCTTGTTAGAAAGCAGAGCCTAACGTCGGTGATTGGAATGGAATTCTGTTGACAAACCAGTTCGCAAATTTCGTCGCGTTTTGTGTCTTTATTTATTCCCTTGAGAATGACTAGGGGAGAGCGGTGCTTGGGTTCTTCGGCTTTGAGAGTACTTATGTTGTGTATCCTAGATTTTGTTTCCTCCTTTTGTGAGTTGGTGCTGAATTCCATATACACCCGACCTTTGCTCAAAGCCTTGAGTTTTGTTGGAGCGTAATTTCTGTCCTTGAAGCTGATTCGGCTTTTTATAACGTCCAGTGTGTTCTCGACGTTTGCAGATGGTGCCGAAGAGTCTAACGACGAGCCCGTGTTGGCCTCGATAATAAGAGCCGGTTTTTTGGGTTCAATGTTGGTTTTCGTAATTGCCGCGTATGACTTCTGTTTGGCAGTGAGGTGCGTTGGCAGGTTCGGAGTGACAGTAATGGTTCTAAGTGACTGTCCAATTGCGGAGTGAATTTCCGCCACAAGTTCCCGCCCCAACTTGGCAAAGCTTTCCTCAGAGATTTGGGTGGTGTTGAGTTGTGAGGGTGGTGGTGATTTAAATTGTTTACTTAGCGTAATTATTTCGTCGGCGGCCTCCTTGATAGATTTTTTAATCGCCGCAGTCACAGTTTTCCCCTCGTAAACGAGTAGGGAAATCGTCTGAGCGAGGCGCGCAATCTCCTCGGGAGCGGTGTCTCCAGCAGTAGAAGTGGTGGAGGTGGTGGTGTCTCCCCGTCCGCTCATCCTGTCTTCGAGTGTGGTTTGCTCAGAATGCTAGTGTAAGTATATAATAGGTAACGAAATTTATAATTTTATTTCACGTTGATTCTTGGAATCGGCCGCGGCGCAGGTGCAGGTGCGTACGTTTGTGTGCAATATAATCGTGCAAAATATTCGTCCAATTTAATCGTGCAAAATATTCGTCCAATATAAACGTGCAAAATATCCGTGCAAAACAATCGTGCAAAACAATCGTGCAAAACAATCGTGCAAAGTAATGGTCCAAAATAATTGTGCAATACAATCGTGCAAAACAATCGTGCAATATTATCGTGCAATAGATGCGCATGTGTGCGTGAGCGCTCTGATTGGTCAGATATGCAAGAGACGCTTAGATATTTCACAATTTTTTCAGTTCGTTGACTAATTGTTTTTGTTAAATGAGTTCACTGATCGTATGAAAATCACCAATAAAAGTTTAGTAAACACTTGTACACAGTATTATCCGTTTGTAGTAGCTTTTTTAGACCGTTCTGTTCACTTTTTACCACTGAAATAGAATTTAAACTGTAGCGGGACAGTGAGCGTGTCCCTACTGGCCCGCGGTCGCGACGACACTTACGGCTGAATGGTTGAAGGAGTGTCTTTTGACACAACACAGAACTTGAGACTGAAAGTAGATTTGTGTTACTCCTAATTTAACGCGCGCGCAGCCGCGGGCAAAAGCTAGTTTATTTTAAAATTCATTAGGTACGCTCAGTGACTGTTAGTTGAATTTTTCAAGTTTCTAAATAAAACTGGCCATTTCATTAGAATATTGAAGCAACAAATGAAAGGATATTACTGAGGTAATTTGCCGTGACGACTGTAACACTCAAGTTAAGTACTGAAACGGTACCGTCAGCATAATTAGCAGGCATTAAAAACGCCTTTTTTGAATTTGTAATGAGGGTATTCACTTCTGATGTGTTAAAAGCAAAATACGGTGTTGTTTTGAAATAATAACTGCCTTTTTGATAGAAAAAGTAAAATGTGTTTAGATTGGAGTAGATTTGAAGATAAAAATTACTTTATCGACATGGTGGAACTTACGTTTTAGTGAACACTAGATGAATTTTGACCAGAATCTTTGAGCGGTAAAAGCATAGCAATATAGAAAACATAGTCACTGTCAGAGGTTTAAAAGTCATTACTTTACAGTTAGTTTACGTACACCGTTAATGCTAAAACCTTTTCCTAACAAGTTGAGATCTATGCACCCATAGTCTAAGTCCTTAAGACCTACGCTTAAGTCGACCCTTTCCTCAGTAAGTTTCTTAAGCTCTTAACACGATAATTCGAATGAAAAGCTGGATATTATTTTAAGAAATATGCACTGCGAAGGTAAAAAAGCAAGCCAAATATTATTTTCCTTTCGTTTATTATAGGTCTTTGAACGATACAATTTGCTTTTATTACGTGCACGCAAAGCATATAATTATATTGTAAGCAGTCGTAGTTTTGAAAACAGTTACCTGTCTTAAATTGTCGAACAGTTTTAAAATCTATCATCCTTTACTCTAAGCAATATTTACTTCTCTTGGAAAATGAGTAGCAACAAACGAAACATCAAAAATTGCAAACGCCATTTGGTAAGGATAGGTGCAGGTTTTAAACTAATCATGGGTATTCTATGACAAGTAGTAGTCTAACAACTCTGGGTGCACTTTGATTTCTTCTTTTGAATGCTCGTGTAGTATAATTATTTCTTTAGTAGTCAGTGTAGCTAAAGAGCTACAAGAAAGTTGCTAGTGACGGAACACATCTCAAAATAAAAAAATATATATTCTCAATAAAAGCTTGCTAAAATGTGAAATCATATTCGGCAGCATTTGATTAAGAATCAAAATCTCACTTTACATCTAAGTAACAATGAATTTTCTCTTCAAGGTTATATGCCTCCAGTAACATTTTGTATTCGGTACGGTACAAACAACAAAATCCGACACACATCGCGTAATATCTCATTCGAGTCGGCTTATATTATACATCACGAAAAATGATCGTGCTGAATTTAATTAATCAGAACCTTATTGTAGGTGTTCATAATGTTCATAATCGTTACGTCAATTTGTAAACCTCCTGTTAAATTATTGTGTTGCTCGTGTTAACTTGATGAATTGCTTCTTGGAAATTTTAATTTCAGATTTGTTTTGTACATTTCAAAGAGAACTTCAAGAACACCGATATTACGAGATGTATCATGGGAAGATCTCGCAGAATCATTTATTCTATATATATATATACATGAACCCTTTCATCGTACGAGTTGATGTGATTTAATAGCTTTTAGGTTTTAGATTCGATTTTCGTAGTAGTATGTTGTAAAGAGCGTGACATTTCAACAAATTCTCATTCGTCGAACTTATTTTGATTTACAGATAAATTGTCAAGTTTCTATTTCAGTAGAAAAATAGCAACTTGACAATTAGAGCAAGTGTAATAGTGACTTCATTGCTGTGTAATACCGTTGAAAGGTTATTATATCGCTTTTACAGCATCGCAGAGTCTGGTAGGTAAAATAAAACCCTATTCTTTGTGAGCTTCATATTGAAAGCGCTAAATTATTTCACATTTCATTGGATATAAAGCTCTCTTTAAACCTAGGATCAACTTAAATACTAATAAAATATGCGTAGTACCCCGCAAAACCCGCAAATCTTTAATTTTTAACGAAACAATGCGTTCGCTAAGCAGCATTTAGGATCACTAACAGTATAAAAAATATATGAACGTCACTATAAAACACATTTGTTGCTCCCGCGAGCGTCATAAGCACTGTATAAACATAATAAATTTCGACACTAACATTTATAACGCAAATGTTAAATGAAGAATTTGAATCACGCACAACCTCCCAAATTGATTTGGTATTCGTCAACAGACACATTTAAATCCTCGGTCACGTAGTGGTTTATTGTGAGCGAAAAGTTACAATGGCCCGGCGCGAATAGTAATCTCTACGGGTACGTTATTTATTCTTGAAAATTGCCGAAACCGATTCGGTTTGATTGTATAATTGTATATAGTGGCGGCATATGCAGCTATCCTAGAAATATTTTGCGTTTGGTTTAGATAATCTCGTTATGCTGAATATTTTGTAAAATGGAAACAAAATATTAAAAAAACGATAAGAGAAAATATTGTGTTTTATTTGTATTTTCAAATATACGTGTTTATGATGATTTAGAAAAATAATGCAACTACGACAGCTTTTTGTTACTGTGTAAACTGCAACGCTGTTATTCTTGTCTATTAAATAACATATTAATAAATCACTCTTATTATTATTCTTAAGAATTTGTTCAGGTGCCTAATCATTTTTATTTAGTTCCGATTAGTCACGGTGTATAATAACAAAGTCGAAGAAAACTGTGGTATGTTTTCTTTCATGACATTTTTTAATTCGAATATTATTTTCATGCATAGGGTTCCCACCAAGAACTTAGGGTCCCAAGCCAACCTCACCTGCAAGTGGTGCACCTGCCGATCAACGGATGAGGCTCTGACAAACAAAATATATATATGATAAGCGGCAATAGGCTCGCCACCTATTACGTGGGATCAAAACACTGGCGAAAAGTGGGCGTTTAATATGTCTCTGCCTACCCCTTCGGGGAAACAGGCGTGAGTCTATGTATGTATGTATTATTTTCACTAGACCTCGAGGTCTAAAATGTTGCCTATGTCTCTACCGAGTCTCTTCGCTACCAAAATTATATCTTATATCATATCGCCGCTCCGTAATGTATGACATCAAAAAAGGACAATGAAACAAAGAAATACACTGTAATATTAGTATAATAGTTAGGATTATACGTTCTTAAGACCCTTCAATACATTTAATTTATCGATAACAAATCCTTCTAATTGGAGGTGTATTTCTAAAAAAAATAGTAAACAAGTGGTGTGGTACCTACACATTATTTCACTAGTAATATTTTTAAAGAAAATAAATTAATGTTTTCTATTTACTAAACGATCCTTGAGCTGTACAAGTCCGTTGATAAATCCTTTCAAGTATACACGGTTACACGGCGACGGCTTTACACAGGAAACACGTGCCCGTGAGCCTAGAGCTGAAAGGACAATGGCAGATCTCCATACATCAAAATGTCTGAAATTAAATTGAAGCGAACAGTAATAAAAAATATATCATAAAATTTGGCGTAAGTAACAGAGTCTATAATTGATTCTATTTTCACTCAGGAAAGGTGGAAAAAGAAGATATCGGTGTATGAAGTTTTAGTTAAGAATGAACAATGTAGGTACAAGGAAAGTTAAAGTATGAAAGTTAAACAATGTAGGTAGGTACGTTTGAATTATCAAATTACATATGTCAGATTGACATCAAAACGCGAAAGTATTTTGTAGCATCTAACTGTCACAGCCAAAGACAAAAGCAGAGCTGCACATTTTAAATCGATTTTATGTGAAATCGATACAACTTTAAAACGATGCTGTGACGTTTTTATTTGATTTAAACGTGTTTTGCTTCAAAAATATTAGCTTATTGATATAATGTTGATTAAATATTAAATAACTGCATTTTAAACCAAACCAACTCTATAAAGGTCGATCGTATCGATTACTTATTTAATAATCGATACGGATATAGCACTCACGTCTATTCCTGTCACACCATTGTCTATGGCAACAATCAAATAAAAAAGTATTCGTAATCAATTGGAATGCTTTTTATCATCATAAAATACTCCAGCTTTAACGAGACAAAGTGAAAATATTAAAAATCGTAGAAAAAAAAAACAATTTGTATTGTTCATATGAAGTTTAAGGTCGCCACAACAAACCCTGACCAAATTCTGCCATTGTTCTTTGAGATCCGAGATTCGCGAACCGAGTTACAAACCATACAGATTTGTTCGTTGCCTTATCGGCAGCCATATATAAATCCGCCGGTCGAGTATGCGTATGAATATTTTGAAACTATAACTGCCTTTTGATCCGGAAACTTATAGGTAGTCACTTGTCATAAGAGTACCAACGACATTATCTACATATTTTAAATAAAATATTGATGTTTATATGCTAGGCTACACAAACGACTGCTATGCGGAATGTCTGAGGTACAGCTCTAGGCAACCAGGCCACGGCGCATACCAATGACTTTTCGATGTTGTAAATAATAATTGTTAATTATCACTTGCTAAAGCTAATTTTGTGTATACCTGAGTGTTACCCATAAAGTTGTCGAAAGATATGTCTATCGCACTTGACCAGCGAGGTGGACTACGGCCTAACTCTTCTCAGAGTGAGAAGTGCCCGTGCCCCGCAGTACATTATTATTATAATAATAGAGCTTAAATATAAGGTCTAACTCTGTATAGTCTACTATTTGACTAAATTTCATAAGAAAGCGCAACACTATTAACTCGTTAATTTTATACGTTTGTTAGGGACTTTCTATATTAAATTCAGATATAATTAGGAACATTAATGTCAACAATGAAATAAGAGAGTAAATTAATTTGGTCTCAGCATACCTGTGTCGTGATAATTATGTTTCGTTAATGTTAAAAGGGAGGGATGGGTTTGTGGTTAATAGTATGTGACGCCTTGTGTTTTACGCAGTGATGGTTTTTATTTTAATTTTAGTATAATTTTGTTATTTTGTTTTTTTTTTTATAATCTCACGCCATTTTTCCCCAAAAGGGTAGGCAGATATTACACCCATATTTCGCCATGAATATTTAGTCCCACGTAATAGAGAGCGAGCTTATTGCTGTTAACGGGTACATCACCAGACTCCGTAACACCCAGTAACACTTTTGCACGACCGATCAGCAGTCGCATACGCTAACCACTGGACCACAGAGGAGTGTTATTTTGTATGTAAGAATAATAGAAGAGTGTGCGGTTAACACTTCAAACGAGACAACTAGGTTGTTAAGATAGAGGAGAGGAGTTACAAGTGCGTTACCGACCGGGATGGGAAAATGAATAGAATGAGAAGCGGGATGTGGGAGAACGAAAAAAGAGCACGTAATTAAAAATAGTGCCACGCTGATTTCAGCATGAATAGGCCGGTTCCACCGGGGAAGTATTACCTTCTCACAGAAAATCGACGTTAAGTTACAACACCTACACTGTTTTAATTCGTTCGGTGATTGAGAATTCTGTAGGCCCCATCACCTTTTTCTCCTCCGTCATCCCACTGCTCTTCCTATTCCTTTTCCCAACCCCAAGGTGGCAACGCACTTGTGACTCCAGTGGTGATGCTTGCGTCCGTTGGTCCCTCCTGTGGGCGTTGGTCATCGTTTACCATCAGGCAATTCGTCTGCTTGTTTGCGGTCTATTATATTAAATGTCAAAAACATGAAAATGCAAAACACAAACATATTAATTGGATTGATATCAAAGTATTGGATAGATATTTAGGAAGGTATATTTTGTCCATAAATAAAAATATTTGCCAATCATTTGATGTTGTGAATTTAACAAGCAATGGTAATTAAGTAGAGATGAATCAATAAAACCGCGAAATAGTGGTTTAGTTACACGCTAAGAGTTTTACCCGTGTCTGGGTAAAACAGAATAAAAGATCGCGGTCGTCACACAAAGATTTGTCCTGGGCAGAAATCGAATCTACGATCTCCAACTTAGACATGAGGATTACTAACCACTAGACAATCAGTCCAGTCATTTCAAAACGTCAAGAGGTTCTTTGTAGATGTTTAATAACAGTATATTATTATACCCAGTTGCGAGAAATAAAAGCATGATGAATCTACAAACTTTTAACGCGAAACTGGGCAAACGTGACGGTGATGAGCTGAGAGTGGGGCAATTTGGTTATGGGCATCGGAATTCCCGGGGTCACTTGCTGGCTAGCTTTATGGAGAAGGAAGGCCTCTATGTGATGAATTCCTTCTTCAAGAGGCGAGAATGCCGCAAGTGGACCTGGGTAAGTCCAGACGGTGCCACCAAAAATGAGATCGACTTTATCATGTCGACGAAGAGGCAGATATTCAATGATTTCTCCGTGATCAATTCACTTAATGTGGGGAGCGATCACCGAATGGTAAGAGGTACAAGCCTCGAACGGTCGAGGTTGATAAAGTCCACGCTCCGACCGGCACCGGTTCATATCCAAAACCCCGAGAGCTTTCAGCTCGAACTTAAGAACCGTTTCGAATGCCTGGGCTAATGCGTAGATGTGGACGAGTACAGTAACGGGTTCGTGGATGCTGTCCATACAACAGGGGCTAAATTCTTTAAGCCCCAGAAAAGCAAGAGAACCAGCAAGATCTCGGGTCCAACCCTCGAGCTGTTAGAGGAAAGGCACAAGATGGTTCTGCTATCCTCCGACGACATGCCGAAATATCAGCACCTCAACAGACAGATCTCTAAGTCTCTGACTCGCGATCTCCGCCAATACAACACAAAATGTGTTCGTGAGGCGATCGAGCAGAATAAGGGATCCAAAGTGTTCCAGAGGGATCTGTCTGTTGGGCAGAGTCAGCTGACAAAGCTGAAGACGGAGGATGGCAGAATCGTATCGTCCAAGCCTGAGCTCTTGGAGGAGATCGAAAGGTTCTATGGACAGCTATACACGACAACGCAACAACCCGCAAGTACTCCAGCGTCAGACCCTAGAGCTGGATTGACCCGATACTATACCGAAGATATCCCGGACGTCAGCATGCACGAGATAAGTGTGGCTCTCAAACAGCTCAAAAACAACAAGGTGCCAGGTGATGACGGAATTACGAGCGAGCTTTTGAAGGCTGGCGGTGCATCCGCTAGAGAAGCCCTTCGGAAGCTATTTAATTCCGTCATTCTCGAGGGTAAAACGCCACAGGCGTGGCCTGTGCCACGCCGGCACAGGCCACGCCTGTGGCGTTTACGGCACAGGTGCCGTTTTACCCTCGAGAAGGTGTGGTGGTGCTTTTCTTTAATAAAGGGGATAAAACCCTCTTAAAGAACTACAGACCCATCACACTTCTGAGCCACGTCTACAAGCTGTTTTCGAGGGTCATCACGAATCGTCTCGAGAGCAAGCTTGACGACTTCCAGCCTCCCGAATAAGCCGGTTTCCGTAAAGGCTATAGTACCATAGACCACATACATACGCTGCGGCAGGTTATACAGAAGTCCGAGAAGTATAACCAGCCCCTATGCTTGGCGTTTGTGGACTATGAGAAAGCCTTCGATTCGATCGAAACCTGGGCGGTGCTACAGTCTCTCCAACGGTGCCGGATTGACTACCGATTTATCAAAGTGCTGAAGTGTTTGTATGAAAACGCCACTATGTCAGTCCGCCTCCAGGACCAGAGTTCGAAACTTATTCAACTCCAGCGAGGAGTGAGACAGGGGGATGTCATATCCCCGAAACTGTTTACCACTGCGCTGGAGGATGTTTTCAAGCTTCTGGACTGGACTGGGCGAGTACATCACTCACCTTCGATTCGCAGACGATATTGTAGTCATGGCTGAGACCATGGAAGACCTAGGCACAATGCTCGATGGCCTCTGTAGAGTCTCCCAACAAGTAGGTCTTAAGATGAACATGGACAAGACGAAAATCATGTCGAACGTCCATGTTGTACCTGCTCCTAGTCAGGTTGGGAACTCTACGCTCGAAGTTGTCGACAAGTATATCTACCTGGGACAAGTAGTCCAATTAGGTAGGTCCAACTTCGAGAAGGAGGTCAATCGTCGAATCCAACTCGGTTGGGCAGCGTTCGGGAAGCTACGACATATCTTCTCGTCCGATATCCCGCAGTGTCTCAAGACGAAAGTCTTTGACCAGTGTGTGTTGCCAGTGATGACTTACGGATCAGAGACGTGGTCGCTCACTATGGGCCTTATCAGAAGGTTCAAGGTCACTCAGAGGGCGATGGAGAGAGCTATGCTTGGAGTTTCCCTGCGAGATCGAATCAGAAATGAGGAGATCCGCAGTAGAACCAAAGTCGCCGACATAGCTCTCCGGATAGCCAAGCTGAAGTGGCAGTGGGCAGGGTACATAGCTCGAAGAACCGATGGCCGTTGGGGCAGAAAGGTTCTGGAGTGGCGGCCACGTACCGGACGACGCAGCACAGGTAGGCCCCCCGCAAGGTGGACCGACGATCTCGTCAAGATCGCGGGAGGCGGTTGGATGCGGGCGGCTCAAGACCGGTCTGTGTGGAGAACCTTGGGGGAGGCCTATGTCCAGCAGTGGACGTCGTTTGGCTGATATGATGATGATGATGATGAATCTACAAAAGGTGACGGAGTTGTAATTCGTTAGATATAGTTTTTAGCTCATTACATTTTGTGCTGAACAATGTATTTACCGTGTTAGGTTGATGAAAAATATATCATATCTAGTTTGAAGGCAGCGGATAGTCTAGTGGAGATACCAACAGACCGCCATGAAGAGTGTACTGGATTCAGACCCACGGCGCGTACCATTGAGTATTGATGAAACATATTATCATCCCATCGTTATCAACCAAGATGATGAAACATCTTGGTTGATAACGATGGGATGATAATGACGATCATATTTTGTAAGATGGTTCACATAACTCTCATGTTCGACTATTTTGGTTCGACGTGGTTCGACTATTTTCATGTAATGCTCTATTTTTAGTGAGTGATTTAATAAACATTATTATTGAAGCGATAGCCTAGTGGAGAGACCGACATACTGCTATGCAAAGGGTGTCGGGTTCGAATCCACGGCGGGCACCAATGACTTTTCGACGTTCAGTGCGTATTAAATTTTTAATTATCGTTTGCTGAACGATGAAGGAAAACTTCGAGTGGAAACCTGCCTGTCTGAGAGTTCTCCATAATGTTCTTGAAAGATATGTGAAGTCTGCCAACTCGCACTTGGCCAGCGTGGTAGACTATCGCCTTATCCTCCTCATAGTGAGAAGAGGCCCGTGCCCAGCAGTGGGACAGTTTATGTACAGGGCTGATGATGACCATGATTTTGGCTTTTAGGGCTGTTAAGAGCAATTACAGAATCAGTCATTGGACGCTTCGTATAACACAGACTATTACCATAAAATATTCCCTGTTTCACCTATTCAACCAAAATTGTAGTAACAATAACTCGGCTAAAATTCAGCTGGAAACAATATTTTAAGTTAAATTCTATCAATATTTCGAAACACGTTTATTGTTTTATGTAGGGCGGAACGCTACGTATCCAAATTATAGAACAAACTTTATTTGTTCGAGGCAAAGTTGAAAATTTATTCAGTAGGGGACAATAGATCACCCTTAGCCGAACAGGGGAATTAATTATTTTGTAGAGATTTTCCTCTCTACAAAATATATTCAAGGATCGACTCGTAAATTAATTATTGTTGGGGATTAAATTATTGTACTACAATAATGAGTATACTATTCATACTTTTATTCTTTTATTGCCATTTATTTTAGTTGTGTTTTCGCATATGGTATAGGGCTCAACACAAGTATGTTTACTAGTGTAAAATCTTAAGTAATTTGGAAGGCAAAAATAATCGGGGCTAAAACATCAAATCAAGCCATTTAATTTCTAACAAGTTCCTATAATCATAGCCGTCAATTAAACTGATGGAAGGATGAATCGAAATATCGACATACACATACTTTTAACTGACCTGTTGATCTAGTAATTAATGGCTCCACTGCTTGTGAGAGGCTTTGATTCCCACACGCACAAATCTTTGTGATCAGGACGATGATCTGTTGAGTCCGGCTGTGTGTCATAGTAGGTATTATAAAATATATAGTAGGTATTAAATTTTTAAAGAGAGGTACACATTTTTTGCACAAATATTACAAAATAATTTAAAAGTTACAACATAGAACATTTTGAACTCTGGCACCTGTGATAAGATTTAACTTGTGTTACGGATGCCATCTGTAACATGCATGTATTTCAAATCTGTATACATACAATTCTTGCGTTACTGACTGATTGACAGATAACGCATAGCCGAAACTATTGTGCGCAAGACGCTAAAAATAGCCATGTATATTCAGTTACTAAGAAGAAAAATCCCTTCTCGAAAATTAATTACCTACTTGATTTCAAAAATAAATGTCTATAAGTGCTTTAAAAAAAATTATCAAAGTAGCAGTAAAACACATCCAGTATCCATACTAACAGGCAATTAAGAACAATCGAAACATTCAAACAATTACGTACATTTTGCTGATAATTACAAATAGTTGCCTAAACGTTACCGAGATCAAAGGCTTAACGAGCTTACAGAGGTTTACAAAGGTTTCGATATATTTCGAAAACTAATAAAACACAACGATTAATTACTAAAGGAATTGTATAGTCCGATTCATTAATCAATTAATTCAAATAACACTTGAAACCTGATTATAAATCGTGGTAATAAATTGATAGTACAGCGGAGAATAAAATATTTGTTGTATTTCATCGCCAACGGAAGAAAGCTTGTTGCAACGGATAAGAGCAGTCATCGTGAACGATGGTCCAATTTAGAAGTATTTACGGCTTTTGTGTTATTTCCCTATATTTTTAACACGCTTGTTAATTTGTTATAAAATTGTGTTATTTTAATATACGTGTGGTTATTATTATTTATCTTCTATTTAGCACTCTTTATGTCATTCACAAATAAAAATCATGGTGTTTCCAAATGACGATAATGAGATAAAGTGATACAAATTTTGAGTTTCACCAAATGGATACACGTGTATCCAGTCTCTACATCAACATTTGATCACTATAATATAATCAGATTTAATACATTAAAAATGCTTTTGTTATTCACATTATGCCAGTGATTATAGAAAACGGCTAGTAATTTTATTTCCGTATCAGCTTTGAACAATATTTAGACAGGAGACAAGCTCAAAATAATACCAGATCATCAAAATATAGCCTAAATTTTACTTCTCAACCTTGTACAACATCATTTTAGACACACTCAAACATTTATAATCCAAATTTAAATTTAAATTTCTAAGGTCCCCTTTAAAAGCGGGGTAATCTAGACAGTCTTAACATGACAGTTCTACTCAAGTATATTACTTGAAATTTATACACCGAGCCTTAGTGTATCTACCACGAAAACTAACAGGAACATCAGTGTAACGGAGCCTAAAGATTTTCCAGCAGTATTTAAAGTAATTGGACCATCACCATCTCGTATTAAATTAATGGTACCTGTCAGAATTCGTTGAAAACGCTCCTCGATAAATACAAAGGCACGCCAGAGAAGGCCATAACTCTCGGAGTAACAATGGGCCAATAAAATGTACAAGAACGAAGGAAAGTGTAGTCAGCAAATGTGCGATGTTTGATAACTGTTTTGATGTATACGATTCAGGCTGAGATTCTTTTTGTTGAAGCAAAATGCTTATTTATCTTGTGAAGCGTAAAAGGGAATGGAATTAATCAGATGTTGGATTATTAACCTTTGGTGAACTATGACCACGAATAAAACGAATAAAATAAAATTGTATTCTTTGTAAACGTCTATCATCTTTCACGGGCTTGGTTTATCTTCCCTTGGATACAGTCGACTTCTGACTGCTTAAAAGGTTTTGGTTGTAGCCTCAATATAATCTACATATGTGCGGGCTTGTATGTGTTTAATTCCCATAGTGGTCAAATAATTATTTGTTATTAGTGCTTTAAAGTGTTTCTTCATCCATTCTCTAAATATTTTAAAACACTCTCTTGATACTTGCTTTTTATTTGACAAACCTGGACCTCCCAGAGGTACCTCTAAAGGACGAAAGGAGACTATAATTCCAATAAACCTTCATAATTTTCATTTGAAACTAATCAAGGCTCCTTTTTTGACACCGTTGCAAACATAGAAATTCCTTCGTAAATTAAACGGCGTCTTGTTTAACATACATACAATGTCATTCCTAATTTTACATTGTTCGTGTTAGCTATTAATATGTAAATATACAGGGTGAAAAAGACCCTTAACGAAAACTGAAATCCCATGTTGTACCAATCACTACGAACATTTTGTACTTCGGCACCATACCTGGGAAATTACTGGTTCAGGAGATATTGAGCCTCAAAGTTAATATGGAATTTTTCTAATTAGGTACAAAATCGATGCATTTACCCCGCCAACATGTTTTTTAGATGCCCTATAACCCCATGGATAAGTAGGTATTTCGAGCATTGTACGCGCGCGCTTTTAATTGCGGTTTAAAAAATTTGAAAACTCAAAAAAAATATATAAGACTTAGGCTTGGTGATGGGTCTTGTGACACCCGGTATATGTAGGACCTTCCCCCAAGTATGGCTCTCCATATTTTCATTACTACTTTGCCAGGGTCGAGCAATCCTCTAATCAAAACAGCCATCCGCAGGGAGTTCTCTTTCTTATACGTGAGTTAAAAACTTGAAGGCAAACTCCGAAAAATTACTCCAAGTAGTACTTTAATGTTAGTAACTGCATTATTTTAATTAGGAAGGATTGGGAGATGGATTATTTTATGCTTCATATATATCACAAAGATAATATGGTTATTTGTCGTCGAAAATATTTTCTTAGAACATTCAAACATACGGCTTTATACTAGAAACCGAGATCTGACTCTCGACTAAAATAGTCCCCAGGTCGACTATTTTAGTTTAATGTAGTACTTACGGTTGCACTACCTGCACTTTTGCTAATTATTATAGTTATTTTATTACGTACATACATACATACATACATAGACTCACGCCTGTTTCCCGGAGGGGTAGGCAGAGACTACGGAACGCCATTTGCAATGATTCTGACATAATATCCCTCTTGCTTCGTTCACTCCCATCAGATTCCTCATGCATGCTCTTCTGTTCAGGGTACTTCTAACATGTCCTGTTTTTAGGATGTCTCCAATCTGGTCAGTGATTAACATACCTTTCTCGATGCTTGTCACTACATCTTCTTTTACCTCACAATACTCTCTTATCACACAATTCTTTACTCTGTCAGTCAAAGACACATCACACATACTTCTCAGTGCTCTCATTACTACAGCATTTATTCTTCTTTCATGACTCTTCTGCCATACCCAACTTTCACTACCATATATAAGTGTAGGTACTAACACCCCTCTATGCACAGCCGAACGTGCCTTTTTCGACACGTTTTGGCTGTTGATAAACGCCTTCAGAGCTCCATTCACTCTATTACCTGCATTAACTCTTCTTTCAATTTCTTCTACATTCTTACCAACTCTTGTAAACAGCGTACCTAAATATACAAACTCATTCACTTGCTCCACTCGTTCTCCATCGATCATAACATTACAACTCTAACGCATTCCTCCTGTTAAAAAATTACGTAATTTTCCATTAAACATCGTTGTGGATTACACAGCGCTTATTACATTGCAGTAAATGTTTATTTTATAATAATATTTTTAAGATATTATTATTATTTAAGACACAGTTGATACCACATGGAAAACAGGCATCTTCTAAAATGTATGTTTCTGAATCAGTTATTCATATTTTGTATTTTAAAATTCTCCTTTACACCGATCAAAAATCCAGCGCCACATATCATAACATGCAAAACAGAAACAGAAAACAGGCATCTTCTAAAATGTATATTTCTCAATCAGTTATTCATATTTTATATTTTAAAATTCTCCTTTACACCGATCAAAAATCCAGCGCCACATATCATAACACGCGCACATAAAAACAACACATGAATCTCGTACAAAAATGTATGATCGTATTATCACATCAAATGTACCGAACTCATCGTTCCGTAGAAAATGAGTAATTTCACCGCTTTTACAATCCTTCGTCATATCCTTTTCAAGTGTCATTTGACAGCCACCATTAATTCCTTCCCCCTCTTCCCCTTTCCCCATCTTTCCATCACGTTGCTGCATCATATGATAAAGTGAGCTCGAATAAAGCGCTCTTGAATGTGTGCGCCATCGTAATGAAGACGGTTTTAGTCAGGCTAAAATGTTTTTTTAGTCGCAACATTTGACGAAACTTGTTGAGCCTTTGGTTGTGGTTAATTAACTTTATTGTAAAAGGAAAAAAGATAAAGCATTTTGATTAAATTTATATAAATTTTTAATGCAAAGTAGCTCCATATGTCTGTTACGTTATAACGTAGAAAAAGAAAAGTGGTGGTTTGCAATCTAGGACCCAACGGTAAATATTGAATAAAAATTGGTTGCCTGTAAAGTCGGTATACGGGCGAAAGTTTTACGTGACAACGACTTTGAGTGGTAAAATAATTTTAATGTGAATATTCATTCGTATAGTAGGAAGAAGGATGAAAGACGCGTGCCTTTCACTTTTTATGTCTGTCTCTCTCGCTCTTAGGCGGGACGCGTGCCTCTCACTCGCTCTCATTGTGAGCGCATAACGTGAGCGGAGCGTAACGCAGTTTCTTGAAGTGTCACCCGGCAAACCAATTTATAAGACGTTGTCACGTCAATATAATTATACAATTTACACCACTTCATGGGCTGACAAATGAATAAAGATTTTGGTATCAGTAATTTAAAACATTGATCGTTTTTATTTGGACTAAGCCAAATATTCAATAAACTTCAAAATATGCAATTCATTGCCATATTGCTACTAGAAAAAGAAATAAATCAACGAGGAAACTTCTCCATTTAAAATATTATAACCATATTTTATTTCAATAAGTATATCGTAATTTCGTAACTGTCCATCTTAATTAAAAAGAAACCTAAATACGTTTCAATTTTGTATTTTCCCCGACGTTTCGGCATCCGCTACACCAGCCATGGTCAGTCATAATCTGAGCACAGCTTACATTATGACTGATTAAATTGCAACACAAAATTGACCATATTAAGAATATTACCTCTATATATTACACGAAAACATAAACATACGTTGAAAAAAAGTGTAATGATGTGAAAATTACTTTCTAGACTTAATTCAATTAAACTAAATGTAAAAGCCAGACACAAAAACTGTATATAAAATAATTAACAAAAATAAAATCTCCGTCACTCAAAAAACTATTTAACAAAATTACATTCATAAAAAAAATATTAATTATAACCTAAATTATTATTCGTAACAGATAATGGCTCCCACTCAGGCGAAATTAATTTGAAGTATCCATTAATTTTGGTACAAAGTAACAATTTCACCCGAAAATTTGTGACTAGACATTGTTATATCAATTTTGGTAAATAAAAGGGACAGGGTTATTAATTTTATAACCTTATTGAAAGCAAATAAATAGTGGTATAGGGATTTATGGCAACCATTTCCCAGAGAATCCTTTGACGGGATTATATGACGCTTGCTTTTTATACAATGCGTAATTAAAATGACTTCGTATTAAGTCAAATTATTTTTGTTTATCATTGCGTTATAAATAAATTGAACTTTAAAGGCAAAGATTCACAATAAAAAGAACATCAAATACAACTTGAAAAGTGGTTTTGATTCACTTTGGAAACTTTTTTTTACAAGTGTAATAAAAATCTACTGCACATAGATACAAATCAATGTCTTTTGAAATAACTTAGTATCTTTCTACCATGATAGATAATCAAAAGTCAAATAGCTGATTTGCAGCAACTGATTCTGTTCAGTACTACATAAGCTTTATCGTCAATCTTCTGTGTATATAACATTATTGCGTTACTGACTGACTGACTGACAGACAACGCACAGCCAAAACTGTTGGGCATAAGAAGCTGAAATTTGGCAGGTGTATTCCGGGATCTTTACGATCCCCCGTAGGGGTGCACTAAAAAGGGAATTCCCGAAATTTTAAGCATCGGACAGTAAGGGTTAAATTAAAACAAAATGTGCGGGCGTAGCAGCGGGCATCCTCTAGTGTAAACTTAAACAGAAATTGTAATTTACAGGGTGTCACAAGACCCATCACCAAGCCGAAGTCTACTCGTTGTGGACATCATGCCAAGTCATACTAACGAAAAATAATACCTGGGAAACGATTTTTTTTAAATTTCACATTTTTTTAAACCGCAATTAAAAGCGTGCGCGTGCAATGCTCGGAATACCTACTTATCCATGGGGTCATAGGGCATCTAAAGAACATATTGGCGGGGTAAATAATAATAATAATATTCTACCACATTCACACAACACTATCTAGTCCCAAACTAAGCAGAAGCTTGTACTATGGGTACTAGACAATGGATAGACATACACATATATATTTTTTTTTTGTAAATACATACATATTATACATAGAAACACCCAGACCAAGACAAACATCCATGTTCATGCACACAAATGTTTGACTTGAGCGGGAATAGAACCCGCAACCTTCGGCGTAGCAGTCGCTTACACTTCCGCTGCGCCAACCGGTCGTCATGCATCGATTTTGTACCAAATTAGAAAAATTCCATACTAACTTTGAGCCTTAATATCTCCTGAACCAGTAATTTCATGGGATTTCAGTTTTCGTTAAGAGCTTTTTACACCCTGTATGTATTTTTATACGCCTGTATCCCCGAAGGGGTAGGCAGAGGTGTAAATATTACACACACATTTCGTCATGAATTTTTAGGTCCCACGTAATAGGGGGTGAGCCTATTGCCGTTACCGGGCACATCACCAGACTCCGAGCTGCTACCGAGAATTCGGAAAAACCCAGTAACACTTTTGCACGACCCGGGAATCGAACCCGGGATCTCCGATCAGCAGTCGCATACGCTATCCACCGGAACACGGAGGCAGTATTAAAGAAAGTACTTAAATATGAAGTTTTGTAAATACGTATTACTGTTCTACGAATTATTAATACATACATACATACATATCGTCACGCCTTTTATCCCCGAAGGGGTAGGCAGAGGTGTATTTCTACACCCACTTTTCGCCAGATATACTTTAGTCCCACGTAATAAGGGGCGAGCCTATTGCCGTACCGGGCACATTTCCAGACTCCGTGCTGCTACTGAGAATTTCGTGACAGAAAAACCCAATAACACTGCCCTACCCAGGAATCGAACCCGGGACCTTCCGATCCCACGCGCACATTTATGCCGCGAGACCAACGAGGCAGTCGTTTAGGGTTTGATGTCGAGTTTTCCGTCTCTACGCAAAGATGGTATTTGCATTATTATTAATAATCCTATTTAAGCAAATACTTTGAAGGACCTCATCAACCTGTTCTCAAGAAACGACAAAATAATAATATAAAGCCAAAATGTAGCCAAAAAAGTAGTTTCGGTTTAAACGTTCTCGTAGGTTATTGAAATCAAAGTTTCTAGATCAAAATGATACATCTTGAATAATCTATATTTGTAAAAGTTGGAAAAGAACCGATGAGATTTGTTAGTTTTTAGGGTTCCGTACCTCAAGGTAAAAAAAGGAACCCTTATAAGATCACTTTCTTGTCCGTCTGTCTGTCTGTCTGTCTGTCTGTCTGTCCGTGTGTCACCACCGATTTTCTCAGGAACGGGTGGACCTAACCAATTGAAATTTATACCAGATACTGAGGTCTATAGTTGCTATTGGGTGTATGAAAATCAGGGTCCTGGGTCAACCCAATAAAAAGATATGTAAGATTGTAAGTACCAAAATTAACCTTAATTTTCAACTTTTTTTAATTTTCGGAATTTTTCCTTTACTTGTGCTGTAAGACCTTGGTTTTGACCAAATTTGACAATTCTAGGTCAATCGTAAGTACCCTATAGGTTTTGGGTCGAAAACTTATATGGTAGTTCCCGTTGAACTAGAATCACGAAATTTGGCCAAAAGCAGGGTCTTACAGCACAAATAAAGGAAAAATGACAAAAAATAAAAAAGTGGAAAATTTAAGGGTGTTCCCATACACACATAGTAGACTCCATTTAAGATAGTCCTCTAAGTTGTATGGGCGCTCATACAGATTTAGAGGACTAGCGTAATTCAACCTCAAATAAGGTAAAATGCGTACGGAACCCTCGGTGCGCGGGTCAGACTCGCACTTGCCCGAATGTTTTATTTAATATTTTAACCCATTCGCTGTCCGACGTGAGACACACTAGAAAATCAATCGTTATGGATCATATAGGTTATCATACCTATTTGATCACTAGTTTTTTGTTATCATACCTAGAGGATGGTGGAAATGTTAAGCAAAAGATATGTGTTATAAAAGCTAAGCCCACAGCTTAAAGATTATTGCACAATTTCCAACAATTGATGATCCACCATTAATCTGTATAATAATTTTTACTACATACTACTGTATGTGGGAAAAGCACTTAACAATTATCTGTACACGTATTTGCTGAAACACTTTTCCCGTCAAACAATCGCAACAATGATTGACTCCTATTGAAAATTCAAGCACAAATACCGACTAGTACCGACATTGAATAGAACAAAATTAAAGCACTCTCAATTCAAATAATTACTCTTGCACAAGACACAAAACGTGTGTCAATAGAAATACAATACACACATGAACTCACATACACTAAGACTCAGACACACACACTCTTAATAACAAAGTAGATGGTACATTAGAAATGAATGCTGTATTTGGTAATGAAAGCGTCATGCATTACGTAGCAAACATTATAACAGATAATGATGTTATACCAGGATTAATTTCCAACTAACACAAAGGGTCCTCGGTTCGTGTAATTGTGGTTTATTTATTTATGGGATTGTTTGGGGTGGGTAAGTAGTTTTTGTGCGGATTTGTACAATTCTGTGTAGCTTAGAGTAAAGGAATATTTTAATCAAACAACATCATGTCATAATGTTATTGAAATATTAATATTAAGATCAAAATCTAATTACTTGTCTTATTTTGTTTTCTTTTTATTTAGTTGTAGGTTTTATACGTATAATTTTAGTAGTGAATAAGTTAGTGTAAATGTTTGAGGTAGCGATAGCCGAGTGGATATACCAACAGACTGCTATGCAGAGGGTATCGGGTTCGAATCCACGGTGCGCACAACTGACTTTTCAAAGTTAAGTGCGTATTAAATTGTTAATTATCGCTTGCCCCGTGCCTCGGAGAGCACGTTAAACCGTCGGTCCCGGCTGTCATGAAGATCTTTGATAAGCGTTTGGGGAGTCAGTACTCTTAAATAAACTGATAATTGTGTAAACCACGGAATATGGCTATACTTTTGGGTTGTGGAGGTCAGACGACAGTCGCTCTGTAGAAAAGCTGATATTCTGTCAAATCTTGTTAGACTAGTAAGCGAACCCCGGGCTCCAAGGCGAGAAGCCTTGGATGCAACTGGGATAACGCTAGGACGATGATGATGAAGTTAGTGTAAATGTAAAAAATTGGTTGCCTGTAAAGTCGGTATACGGGCGAAAGTTTTACGTGACAACGACTTTGAGTGGTAAAATAATTTTAATGTGAATATTCATTCGTATAGTAGGAAGAAGGATGAAAGACGCGTGCCTTTCACTTTTTATGTCTGTCTCTCTCGCTCTTAGGCGGGACGCGTGCCTCTCACTCGCTCTCATTGTGAGCGCATAACGTGAGCGGAGCGTAACGCAGTTTCTTGAAGTGTCACCCGGCAAACCAATTTATAAGACGTTGTCACGTCAATAAGTACAAATTTGTAAAATCATTGAAACAAATTTATATCTTACCTTAGTTCATACGCCATCAATGTCTTGTAAAATGGGCAATACCATCTCAATTAATTTTGGCATCGATATATTTTCGATATCAGACATAACCCTTTTGTTTACTTGTACCTTTGTTTCCACTGTAATTTCCGGTTTGATAACAAAATTTTACTAATAATGGAAAGGTTTCGGCAATGACAACATCTGTTTAAAATAAATTATCCTAAGATTTGAGCCAGTTAAAAATGTTTCACAATTCAAATATTTAGCCGTTCGAATACTTTTACATTATTCAAACTAGGTAATCTAGGCGATGTGTTCTTTTTGAATGAGATTAATATATAATAATAATATATTTTTATTTACCACAATAAATGTTACACAGCGTTTACAAATGACAATAAAAATTCTTTGACAATAATTAAGAAACTATGTAGACAATATTAGGTTCCCTGGCTCCCAAACTAGGTTTATCACCTGTGACTTGGGAGTCAGTGTTCCTCCACGTTATATTTTAATAATTACAAGAAATAATATTTGAATAATTTCAAGAAATTGCACAACTAAAGTGACCAGATGTCGGAAATAAAGATTAGAATATCTTGAATCTTGATTTGTAAAGTTTAGCAGAGTAAGAGTGTGTGTGTATGTGTTTGTGTGTGTATGTGTTTGTGTGTGTAAGTTTTGTGTGTGTGTGTGTGGTGTGCATTTGTGTGTGATTGTGTGTTTGCATAGGCGTGTATGAATGTATGTATGTGCGAGTGTGTAAGTGTTTGTTATTTCTAAAATGGGATTACAAGTAGTTTCTCTATTTCGTCGTAGTTTTGATCCATCAACCACGTTTTGACTTTATTTTTACATTGGTAAATGTTAAGTTTGTAAATGTCTAGTAATTTGTTTATCCTGTTATACAATTTTTGACTGAGGTAGTAGAACTGGTGTTTTGTGAAGGTTGTATAATGTCTGATGGGAGGAAAAATAATATTAGCTCGACGTTTTTTATTAGTTTCTATTGGTATACGGTGTTTCCTCATTATGCATTGCAAGATGTATAATTTTCTCACTGTCAATACTTTGCAGTCCCTGTAGAGCCACTCTGTCGGATATCTGTAAGGTTTACTAAGCATAACTTTGAGCACAGCTCGTTGTGCTCTTTCAAGTCTTAGGAATTGGGTTTTACAGGCACCACCCCAAGCTGGCAAACAATAAGTCAGTAATGATTGACAGAGTGAAAGGTAAACAATCATGAGTGTATTCGAGTCAGCTGAGTAGCGAAGTTTTTTAAAGATGTAAATTAATTTACGAGTTCTGGATACCAAGTTATCAATGTGCGTATACCAGTTTAGATGTTTATCGATTTGCACGCCTAGGTATCTAATATGTGGTGCTAAAGATAAGCAAGGGCAAGTACAAATTGGACTCCTTAGGTAATCTGGGCAAGTATGAGCTTTAATAGTAATTGGTTTCGTTGGCTGGGTTTGGTCGCTTATTGAAAAGGGTATTACTTTAGTTTTATCTGTATTTAATGTTAGTAGGTTTTCGGCAAACCAACCCATTGTCACATCCATAGCTAATTGAGCATAATGTTCTGTTTCTTCCCAGTCCTTCCCGTGTATTAATAAAGCGGTATCCTCAGCGTACGTGTACACCGAGCAATTTGTGAGAGAAAGTGAGCACAGGTCATTTATGAAGACGAGGAAGAGCGTTGGCCCCAAAATGCTACCTTGGGGCACGCCACACTCAATTATGGCCCTGTCCTTCATCACATCCCCTATTTTAACGTGCTGAAACCGATTTGTAAGGTAACTTGAAAAAATGTCAAGTGCTATACCACGTACACCTATGTGTTCCAATTTTGACAAGAGCAGAGAGACAGGGACAGCGTCAAAGGCTTTAGAAATATCTAGGAAAATGCCAAGGCATTTACGTTTTATGTCCATTTGCCTGGCTGCTGTTTCAATTAAATTTACAACTGCATCTTCCGTAGCAATACCTGCTCTAAAACCGTACTGGTTTTTTGATAGTATGTTGTTAGCTCGAAGATAGGTAAGCAAACGGTTATTTAGCAGTTTCTCAAGGATTTTGGACATTGCTGGTAAGACCGATATTGGCCTATAATTATTGACACTGTCCCTGTCTCCGCCCTTGTGAATTGGGTGGACCAAGGCTATTTTAAAAGTGTCGGGGAAGATGCCTGTTGTTAGTGAAAGGTTACAAATGTGAGTGATGTAGGGGATTAGAGTCTTGCGTATTATTTTTAAAAGGTGAGTAGGTATGCCATCAATTCCTACAGCTGAATTAGTTTTTAAATTAATTATAATGTGCTCGACTTCTTGATAATCAGTTTCTAGAATAGCCATGGAGCGGCATAGAGTTTTGGAAGAACTACTGTTGATTGGTCGATTAATGGGATTGCGTTGGATTCTAGAGGCCAGATTACTTCCAATGCTCACGAAGAAGTTATTGACTGCGTTTGCGGATCTAAGTTCGTTAGTGTCAGATTTAAGGAGCTCTCTTGGTGGTGGTGGTGTTTGTTTGGTGTGGGTAATTGTTTTTATTAAGTCCCAGGTACCCTTAGGATCATTCTTCCTTTTTATGAACTCTGCTTTATCATAGTTGATCTTAAGCTTTCGTAACAGAGAGTTGCAAAAATTGCGATAACGAGAGTATGTTATTTTTAAGATAAGGTTATCAGGTTCGGCTCTGAATGATTTATGCATCTTGTCTCGATTACGGTGTGATCCAAGGTTTTAAATTTCGGTTTTTTCTAGATACTCTTGTGTGTCGTGTGTGTTTCTGAATTATTTGATGTAATAATGTGGTTAAAATATCAGTTGCCTCTTTGGCATGACTCGCTAAGAGAACTGGAGTAAAATCTGTGCGTTCTATGTCCTTTTGAATGCTTGTAATATCTAATATTTTGGTTGTATAATATTGTTTAGACTTTGGTTCGGTCAAGTTAATATTTAATAATACAGGCAGATGATCGGTAATAGGTGATTCTATCACAATGGTGGTCCCCATTAGCTTTGTTCTCAAAAGGACATGGTCAAGGCAGTTTTTTAATCGGGTAGCGTAAAGGTGAGCGGGCAGTAACCCGTGGGAAGCAGTGAAGGTGAGGTATTCGTAGGAGTTTTTATCTTTATTGTCAGACTTGATATCAATATTAATATCTCCGGCTAAGGCCACATGTTGCAATTTTGATAAAGGTTCTAGTATAGTATTCAGACTATTTAAAAAGTTGTCAATATGGGGATCTATATACTCCCAAAATAGTAGCATTACCGTTAACTTTACAAAGAAGGCAATTGGCGTCAGTAATATCAGGTTCTGAAACTGAGCATTGCAGAGATGAGTTTGTATACATTATAACGTCATCGTTTTGATTACGTGTGTTTTTTGTATAGTGCATATTATAGCCTTTCAAGTTCGGTATTATTGTAGTTTTCTTTAACCAACATTCAGTAAGTACTACTATATCACATAATAATTCTAATTGTTGTGAAAAGACTACTAAATTGTCTAAATTTTTATTAACACTACGTATATTCAGGTGCAAGACCGATAAATTTCTATGTGATTTATTTATATTTTAGAGCATTCACCTACCGGGATTTTGTACGATTTTGATACCTGAAAACCATCCAAATCTTGTGACAATTTTTCTATAAGATTAGCCATTTATGAGAATAATATACTTTCATCGTAATACGACAGAAGTTTTCGACTATAATATCTGGTATATTGTGACAGCTGAATAGTTTTATTCTTGGATTTTAGAGTGAGGTGGATGAGAGTAGATGTTCTATGTTTTGTGAAGTGTGAGTGTATATTGAAGGTGTTGAAGTAATAATAATGTGTTTTGTGTGATTGTATAATGAATGGAATATGTGTGTTTTGTGTATTTGTATTTTTTACAATTTCTAGTTCATAACAAAGAGTGTAACAAATCAAGACAATAAAAGAAAAAAGATTTGGGTTGTTATATAGAAAACTAAACATTATTTGATTAATACTGAGATACAACATGCATAGTCATTGCGGGTTTTTGAGTTCCTCAAAACATTTTTCTGATTTTACATAAACCAGTTTATCACCCTCAGTCTTGCGCAAATACACCTTGTTATTAGAACACCAACAATACTTGTACTTATGTTGTACTGCAAATTCTCGAGCCATATGGAAAACTTTTTTGACTGATGAAGACATTTGTTCACTGACATAGATAGGACGATTTTCACATTTAAGTCCCAGTTGAGAAAAAATTAACTTTTGCTGTCTCTCACGGCTTTTATTGAAGGATTTAACTGCGGCGATATATTTATTCCGTAACGGAACTGAAGAAAATTCGGCAACAATAGGCCTAGTTGAGCTCGCCTTCCCGGGAAGTCTATATATATCTCTGATCTCAGTCGACTTTATTTCACTTTGTACCGTAGTACCAATTTGCATTACAATTTTCGCTAGCTCCTCAGTTGTTTCATTATTTGTAGTGGGCACATTTCGAACCTCGATACCTGCCGAACGGGATCTGAACTCCATGTCTTGCAGTTTTGTCTCTAAAGTCTCATATGCCTGTTTGTAATAGTTTCGCTCTTTTTCGAGTAAATCAACACGACGCTGGAATTTATATTTTATAATTATTTCACTATTATCATTTAAATCAACAATACACTACTAATATTTAAAATTATACACCTCATTATGATTATTTATCATACTTGGACCATCAAGTTATAAATCTTCAGAAGTGAATAACTGCGGGTATAATAAAACTCTGTGTGACACAGCCATTACTATTCTCATTTCGGCAATCACATCTGCAGTACAGGGCACTGTATGTATTTCCCCATCAAATCTCCAGGGGGTGGCGCTGCCATGTATCGTCTGACTTTACCCAACATACATACGAATGAACACAACATACATAACATAACTTCACGCCTTTATCCCCGAAGGGGTAGGCCGAGGTGTATTACGTACCCACACTTCGCCAGTTATTATTTGGTCCCGATGTCATAGGGGGCGAGCCTATTGCCATTTACCGGGCACATTGTTAAGCGAGCGATAATTATCATTCTTAATACACACATAACTTCGAAAACTCAGAGGTGTGCCCGGGGTACCTGGGTATCGAACCCGAGACCATCGTCTCGGCAGTCCGTTATGTACACCAACGGGCTATGCCACCTGTATCTGTATATATGAACACAATAGTAATGAAAAAACGATTGCTGAACCAATATTTCAAAAAGTTCGCTCTGTGTAAGTTCACGTTAATCCCTGTTTAAAATTCAAAGAGCTTGCGGCCTCACTGCAGTCTCGAGTAAACTAAATTAAATAGAAGACCCGGTGACTTGCCGGGATGAGATGTAAATTTTGTACTGTTGCAACTATCGTGAAAGAGCAAAAACTAATTTGCGCATTTTAAAATGCCGGATACGGCTTGAATCATTGGATTGATTATAAATGGAGTAAATTATTTATCATAATGCAATTTGTGTTTACAGCTCCACTTTTGTCAACTTTTTGTCGTTATATCAGAAGCATTTCATTTATGAATAGCAACATTGTCATTCGTTTTTTTAAGATTATTTCTTTTTCTCAGGTTGGGTGGCTTCGCGCAGAAGACCAAACAGTTTTGTCTCTCAACGAACGAGTGGTTCTTAGTCCCCGATACTCAGTAAATTTAGATACTCCCAGCACTTGGCAGTTGAGGATCAGACCTCTACGGGCCGAAGACAGAGGCTGCTACATGTGCCAGATCAACACGCAGCCGAGTATGAAGTGGCAGATTGGATGCATCGATGTATATGGTTAGTATTAGTGGCGATTATTTTACGTTTACCTTAATGTACTCTCTTGCAAAAAATGTGTTAAAACTATCCAATACATTTGTAGCAGTCGCAATGATACTAAAATTACACAGTGAAATACAAATATCACAATCTAAAGGCAACAGCTAACCTCAAACATTCTAGAAACTTGTAATATAAATAATTATTATTGTGTTAAGTTATCGCCAACAAACATAACATTTTTAATTAAAATCGTTTTGATATTTATTATGATTCAAAGCGTAAATTAAAAGAGAGAATTGTGTCCCACTGTAGAAGCAATATTGAAAATGTGTAGCCGTAAAGAACTTAAGTAAATTACTTAAGTAAGTACTTAAACAAGAATTCGAGCGGGAGTATATTTTTTAATAGAACCTCGAAACGAACGATCCCTCTAAACGTGCAATCGGTAAAATAAAAAGAGAGGAAGTCTTAAGCTTATTAAGGATAGGGGACGGATCCGAAGCTTCAAAACATTTCAAAGTACTTACGTAGAACTTAGAACAAAACTCAGTATCAATGAAACGTCTCGAATGAACGTTGGGAAAAGTATTTTCTTCAGAAAAATAAATCACCTTAAGAGAAGTTAACGTTATTTCTGCGCGCCATTGAAGGTGGGCGCCAAGTTTTATCGCTCGCAGCTCAAATTAGTTCTGGGGGGTTTATTCTTTTTTTTCAATTCTCAAGTTTTGAAGTATGGATTTCAATATTGAATTTTTACTATGTCTCAGAGGTACCCAAGGCGTAACTTTTTGGATGAGGAATTTAATATATAATATCACGGCGGTAGAGTAACGAGGTTTTTTCTAAATTGTAAAAAGGTCAAATTGAAATATTAGGAAGCAGGGTCGCGAAATTTGATAGCCTTTATTAAAATTGGGTGAAACTAAGCTTAATACAAGAATTATAAGAAATTAATTACGGTTATAAATTATAATTCAAATTTGAATTCTTCACGGAGGAAGTTTTGGATGACTGATATATTGTGAAAATGTATTTTCCATTTATTTTCGTGTTGCCCTGTCTCAAATGGTACAAACCAACATCTGGTGAGAGGAAAAGCATGTCTTGTTCAGCCAAGCGGAACTGTTAAGTGTCTTGATTTAATTTATTAAGAAGCCTAAAACAACTTTTGGCGAGACGCCTCAAGTTTCATCGTTTGAATGATCAATGAGCTCGACGACTATTGATTTTAACTTACTTTTGTAATTAAATTAAATAAACAAATCTGTTGGTGAAATAATTTGCGTCAAGATTGATATGAAAAGTTATGTTCAAAGGTCTATGAAATATAATTTATTGGTTTCTGTAGGTGGTATTCATGTATACAGCAATGACAGAAAGATTGGACATAAGAAGCTGGTAAAATAACAAATTGCGTCAATTTTAGGGATCCCTGAATGCAATACACAACATACAAAATTTCCCGTAGGTCAAAAGCTGGTTACGATAGGTACATTAAATTAATATTGCCAAGTTCATTCGCAAATGCTATAGATGAAATGTAAAACTTAAACAAAAATAACATTGACTTATACTTTTATTCTCCTGACTTAGTAGTCGGTGGCTGAACAAACTGAGCAAGCAAAAACATTCTAGATCCTATGTTTTAAATGTAGTTATTATAAATGTATTAATTAAATTTCAACGTGTCACCCTTCTTTATAAAATATAAATAACATATTATATACTACCTACACTTAATTTATTTTGATAATCTTTCTTAAAGAAAACTTTCAACGATTTATTTACTGCTTACACAACAAAATCCATTTCGAAACCTGTTTTCAAACATCCACCTTCTTCATATAGCGAGCATCATTCGAAGAGTGAGTTAAATGTCAATAAAAAACAGTCGCTACCTCTTAGCTCCCACTTCGTACAGTTATGTAAATATGCAAGTGGTTCCCGCAAACGACCAAAGCGATACACTAGAGAACTCATAAAAATACGTTCCTGTCCTGACTCAGGCAAATCTCTAGATACGAAAAATATTGACGCTGGACGAAATTGCTTGCATTTTCCAGTGACATTTTTATGGCAGTGTACGTGTTTATTGACTATTGTTTTTATCATCATTATAGAGATCTAGATCTCAAAACTATTTCCTTAAAGATCGGGGTCAGTTTGATGGTCTGATCGGATTTGATGCAATATTCCATGTTTAGAACACATTAGGTGTTGTCAAAGAAAATCATGACAGACGGACAATGGTTTGAATTTATCTGTGATACTATACGATATTACACGTCCGATTTGAATAGTCCAGTTTAGACCAGTTTAATCAGGTATTCATTCTCCATAATGTCTGTCAAAGATCTTCATGGCAACCAAGACCGACGGTTTAAAACTTGGAGCAAGCGATAATCAAAAATTTAATTCATAATTAATCTTCTGTACAATTAATTGAAAATATAAGTATTTGAATGAGTGTTTATCCTAGGAATCTGTTTTATCTAAAGGCGTATAGTATCTTAAATGGATTGTTCAGCTTTATATTTCAACGTATTGTATTGTCAACATTTCAGTGAAAAGCTTCTAAACGCAATTTCTACGTTAAAAGAAACAATCTAACCAAAAAGTGAAATTTAATTTTAAAGGGCGTATAAATTACATAACAAAAAAACCGATTAATTTAATATCGATGTTGATGTGTTGCACGTAAAACATAATACATATTAATACTCCGATACTACAAAATAATTATATTTCAGTCTACAACATATGTATATATTTGTAGTCACGATAATATTCGAAAATCATAAACAAGGAAGCCAATCAACATTAATAAAGTTATGGAAATATACCAGTCCGTGAGATTAAATGTATTACTAGGGAAAATACTTTGCGTTCAGTTAAGTAGCCACACGGTCACCACTTGGATGGGTGACCGTGTGTGGCATTTTCATCTGAGCGCTACCGTGCTTCGATGGGCACGTAAAGCTGTCGGTCCCGGTTCTTGTTAAGGATAAGTATCGTTAGGCCATGTCGGAGGCCTCCGGACGGTCTGAAAACTCCGACACCAGAGTTGGTCACACACTCACACAAAAAACAAACAAAACAGTTAGCCTATTGTTTTAATACCACTTAAGGATGCCTGCAGGTACGTTCGCAAATTTTATTTGAACAGTTTCTGCCCGATGCGATGCCGTGGGATTTTCGGGAAATCCCTTCTTAATGCATCCCTTCGGTCCTCAAGATCATACATGCCAAATTCCAACTTCGTCCGCCCAATATTTTCGGCTGTAGCTTGTCTGTCAGTCAGTAACGAAATAATAATATACAGATTTATATGAAACAGATTATTAGTAGCGACTTCAGCTAGGTATTACGTATGTTCGTTCATCTTTTCGAGTTCTAGTTCTATTATAATTTAACAAATCAGTAATTCTCAAAAGTTTCTTGGTTGTGGACTGCCTCCGTCGTCCAGTGGATAGCGTATGCGACTGCTGATAAGTGGGCCCGGGTTTGATTCCCGCGTCGGGCAAAAGTGTTACTAGGTTTTTTCAGTAGCAGCCCAGAGTCTGGTAATGTGCCCGGTAACGGCAATAGGCTCGCCCCCTATTACGTGGGACCTGAAAAATTCATGGCGAAAAGTGGGTGTAATATTTACTCCTTTGCCTACCCCTTCGGAGATACAGGCGTGAGACTATAAATAAATATAAATAAATATAAATAAAATTCTGGGTTGTGAACTGAATATAGACAATGAGACGTCACATTGGAATCAGTACAGCGACCACTGCAATACATGAATTTTACCTACCAAAATAACATTAAACGTGCTGTATTTATTTAACAAAGAAAGCTTGATCGTTTATAATTAAATAGATACAGAGCAATTAATTCCCCGCAGTTGTGTTTGAACTAATTTAATTTTAGTTAGGCTTTAATTATTTGACCTCTTTCATATTTAATTTATCTAGCTGGTAAATTGTGCTAAATACACGCCACGCTGTGACTCGCATTCAGATCATATTATTAGAATGCGCAATAATTATGTTCACTTCAACGAATAACAGCTGATGTCAATGATCTATCCATTGAATTGGCTCCTAGAGATACATATTACTATTTGGTATTATTATTAGCTCCATACAACATATGTCACATACGAATCCTTAGATAGATCGAATAATGTACCTTTCATAAGTTAAGCATTTAATATAATAAAATTATAATTCCGTTTGTCCACGATTTTTGAGGAGACTGAAAGTCACATTCCATTATATTCCATAATCTGTTGTATATTACCTTTTGTTTCATCACCTTGTCTCTCACGCAGTCCCTCCTGATATCATCAATGAAGAGACATCAGCAGACGTATCAGCCCAAGAGCTGGACAACGTGACGCTAATATGCAGAGCCTCAGGACATCCTCCACCGAAAATAACATGGAGACGAGAAGACCACGAACCCATGCTGCTAAAAAAAGTTGGCAGCAGAGATTTCTACAAAGGTATGTTAAAGATCAAGTCAATCAATCAAAGAAAAATAAAACAGCCCAGATTGCTTTGTGGTTGTCTAAAGCTAAAGAAAACTTAAAAGCCAAGATTGAATTATAAATACCGAGTAAAGTAAAAAAATAACAGAAAATATAAAGACTACAAATCCAATCCAAGCTTACAAAACTCTTTCAGATTAAAGTACTGTGCATTATGTAGACTTTTGTGTTAAAAGGTACTTACTTTTAATGCCAAAATCACACATCGTGCCTAATGTATTGAAATTCGATGGACTTATAAAAGGCTATTTAGTAAAAATACGTTGTACGAATCGTAAGAGGCAAATCTCGAAAGCCAATGGTCCGGAACATTGCATACTTGAGCTTTTTGGACCGTGGATGGCTTTGATCACGAGGACGTTTTCATTCCGAAGCTATTTTTGTCTCACACTGATATTGATAAATGTTAGGGATGTTTACATTGAATATCTTCCTGGTGTCATCGTGTGATCTCAGCAAAGAAACATCAGTCACAATTTTAGCTATAAGTAACAATGTTCCTGAATGTTCTTAAAAATACATTAGTTTAACTAATCACACTGAAAGTTTTCTAGTCTGGGTAACATTTTTGTCAAACGACTTTTTAGGAATGCTTGCTTCAAGACGTCTCGACCTTAAGCCATACCCACTGATCATATATATTAAGGTACTGGATATGGATATGGTATGGACATAAATATAAAAGTCTCATCTAATATAGACGTACAAAAATACTAGCTCTTTCTCTCTCTTGAGCACATTCAAGTTTCTTACATCATCAAGATTGGATTTGAACTTCCCACAAGCGACTCTCTAATAAAATAAACGCATTGAGAACATTTCTAATAGACTGTTCTATCAATATAGAGCAAACTATTTTCAGACTTCGGCAAGGAAACTAACAGTTGAGTAAATTGAAGTTTCATCTGTGTTCGAACATAGTAAGTGTCGATTGAACCAAAGCAACAGAACTGTTTAGAGAATGTTTAATTGAGTCGTAACCGACACAGGGATTAGCCGGTGTTCTGGTGAAACAACCACATTCTGGTTATTGTCTGGTAAGTCTTACTTAGTATAAGGAACATCCCTTAATCACATGTTAAATTCTGGTATCATCTGCTTAGATGAGATTAATTGTTTGGGAGGTATTAATTATACGTATTGGAGGGATCTGTAATCGTGGCTTCGACTTAATGAAGAGATTTTGAAATTTTGCGTTCGTGATTGATAACTTCATTGGTACTTAATAAGAAGTATTGTTATAATAATGAGGTGAAATTATTGGGATTTGCGTGAGACAGCAAAAAAAAATGTAATACCGTAAACGATTTATTGTATCGTTAATCGTTTCTTGCATATTTTAAAAACGTATTAACTTGAAGGCGAAATTTCTTTGTGAAAATTATTTAAGATAGGTTTTATTTTACGATATGCACATAAATGCAAGTAATAATCGAAAAAAAGGGTATCACATATTTTCCACTTTCTGACTCTTTAGTTCTTTTATACCTATGTGAATAATCATTGGTACAATTAAACAAGTGGGCAGTGGACCAGTTTGAAAAAAAATCCCTTGGCTCGCTCATAGAGTCGAGGCACACTAGACCTGTTTTTGTATACAAATGTCAATGTTTCTGAAAAGTACCACTGGAAGCGACGATGTCTTGCTGAGCAATTCTCATCCTAATGGTGGTCTAGCGGGGAGTAGTTCGACTGTACATCCAAAGAGGTATAAACCTCAGAAAATTAATTATAATTAACATCTCTGTTAATTATATTAAAAACTAATATACTTTTTCTTTACAGTGGAGAGTTACACAGGCAGTTCCTTGCCTTTGTGGCGAGTTGACCGCAAGCAAATGGGTGCGTTTCTGTGCATCGCAGCTAACGACGTGCCGCCCGCCGTCAGTAAAAGGATCATACTCAACGTTAATTGTAAGTAAATATTATTTTCTTCTCTTATATGGTAGATCATTACTACATTTAAAGCTCTAGTTAAGGAACATTACTTGTCCGTTAAAGTTATTTCCTATTCTACAAATAAGTATTTAGTATTATGTACCTATTTAATTATGTTTGTTTATGTTATTTATGTTGGTATATTTTATAAATGTATATGTTTATACCTTCAAGAATATATATAATATATATATTAAAACTGGTAAACCTACAGCTGGCTTTAAGCGATAAGGCCGCTCTTTGTACTTTACTTAATATGTAAGATTTCTTTAATATTGATACTGGTGTATAATAAAGCTTATAAAAATATTAATTAACGATTAATAATTAATTTTCGACCCACAGATGTATCCTAGAAATGTTTATCTATATGTATATGCTATCTGTTAACGTCAAGCGTTAAACCATTTGACCTGGTTGACCGATAAAGATACCTAGAAGGAATAATATTAAATTAAACCACAACTTAGTAGTCTGTATGGGGCTCTGTAGGAGACTGACAATGCTTGAACTTCGCTGGCCTTATATAGTTTCGTTTGTAACCAAATAATAGTGTTTGAAGAAAACACCAAGTCTAGTTTAAACCATCAACGTATATTTCAATTATTACAGGCACACTTTTATACAGCACTACTTTTGCACAATCACACACTGTTACAATAATTTCCGCTTGCTACTTCGTAGTCCGAGAGTTATTATAAAACTGACTGTGCCGTCCTTTTACGCCTCCCTCTTCGACTCAGCCCTCTTCATAATAATCAAAAAGAGTGGGTAGTTAGTGAAGTGATGTGCGCGCTGACGTATAGCCCATAAATCATTTGAGTGTTTATAAAAACAATTCTCGTAATAATTTAATCGTTTTAGTGTGAATTCAATTAATTTAATATTAAACTAAACCAAAATAGGACAAGTGCGATCTAGAAAAAACAATTGGTATCGCAGATCATGGCAGTACACATTTAACATTATTTCGTAGTTTGGTCATAAACACTATCGGTGTTGATTAACCGTAATAATCAACTTTCGCCCCATACAACACTACCAGAAAATGAACCTTAAGTTATACTAATATGGAAGGATTGGGATGTAACCGTTCTACAAATCACTATCGCCGCATCCAAAAAGTTAATTCTATATACTACCATTGTAACAGATAAAACCAATTTACCCATCTGATCACTCCTCGTAGTCAAATCAATTGTGTTTCGACGTTTGGTAGCCTCAGAACGAGAGTACTGCACTGTCTGCATACAACCAATGATGACATGCAACAAACAGCATGTTCGGTAGCGTTAACCGTTACTGTGTCGTAAGTAAGTGTATTACATAGTGTGTGCTATAAGTACAGTATTTATATTATGTGGTCCTACTAAATGTTAAGACTTATAGTCCTGCACCTATATACCCGAAGGGTAAGCAGAGGTGAAATATAACACTCAAATTTTGTCGTGTTAGGAATTATTTTATTTCACGTAATAGAGGACGAGCCTTTTGCCTTTACCGGCCACATTGCCAGACTCCGTGCTGGTGCTGAGAATTCGGAAAAACTCTCTAATACTTATGCCCGACCGGTGACTCGAGCGTGGGACCTCCCGATCAGCAGACGCATACGCTATCCACTGGACCACGGAGGCAGTCTTGTAAATGTTAAGTTAAATTTCAATATTTAGTAAAGCTAAAAAAAGTTTAATTACCAAACAAAAATAACAGAAAAGATATTACAGGAACAACTCTTTAATTACAAAACAAAAATATCTATTAAAGAAGTTCCCAATCTGTAATTGGATAAACAAAACTGAGTCACAAAGGACAACAGATAAAAATCGCTTTTTTATTAAAAATATTGTTATATTGAATAACAGAGTCAAAATTATAAGGAATTTACCAAGGAGTGCTTCGCGTCTGTCTGTAAATGAGGTCGAAGAAACAAATTGAACGGCTCTCACCTTTGCTTCCAATACAATTAGACGATTATTCCTCTTGCCTACCTCCGTATAACTAAAGGGGTGCTGCAACTAATAAGCGAGCGCGTATCTTGACTTATACCTGCCTCATTATTTGATGTAAGCGAGAGAGATTATGTCAAGATCGTTGCAAATGGCGTTCCTTAGTCTCTGCCTACTCCTTTCGGAAACAAGTGTGAGTCTATGTATGTACATATGTATTGAAGTCAAATTGCGGCTTACGGATTCTATCGCGATGTATTGGTTTTACTGACATAGTTGGCGTAGTTTGATTTCAATGTGTAACATGCGCGCAAACCGAAGAAATACTAAATACTTCATTTTATATTTACCATATAATAATTGGTCGGCCGTATCTTGTTTCATTTCGTATTTTCTAAGATAATTTTTAAGCCTTTTTGTAGCTCTTGCCATGTGTCAACTCGACAATATACAACACACAGTATATGAATAGATCATCATCATCATCAGCCTTGTATACATACTGTCCCACTGCTGGGCACGGGCCTCTTCTCTCTGAGAGACGACTATTGACATAGTCCACCACGCTGGCCAAGTGTGCGTTTGCGGACGTTACATATCTTTCGAGAACATAATAGAGAAATGAAATGAAATGAATTGAAATGAAATGTTTATTTCGCTTGCTGTATGGTAGATTACAGTTGTTATGTATTACGGTTAGCACATCACATACTGCGTCGGAAAAGGTGTCCAACATGCAAAATATTTATAACATATTGAAGACAATTCATGCTTAATTTATAGAATTTTCATTATTAATTTCACCAAATATTACCAATAATAATACGAATGTGTACATGAATATGTCAAAAAGAATACATTTATGTCATAAAGAATTCATTCATATTATAAAAACACTTATCTACCAGCCACTTATAAAGTTTTGTCTTAAACTGTCTTAACGGTAACTCTCTTACACTTCTATGCAGATTATTATAATTTTTTATTGTCATAATGTGACAATTTTTATGACAGAGAGCAGTTTTTCGGTAAGGTATTATAAATCTTGTTGGATCTCTGTTTTTTATTTTAGATTTAAATTTGTCATTAAATGTTTTAAATAATGGACCATGTTCCTTAACAAAACAACCAGCTTAAAAAATGTACATAGACGTCAGGGTTAACATATTAAATCTTTTAAACAGAGGTTTACATGATGTGAGCGGACCTACTCCACAGATTGCTCGTAAGCATTTTTTTTAAACAATAAATGCTCTATTTACATCGGTACAGTTACCCCATAGAAGTAGCCCATACCTCAAAACAGAGGCCACATAACCATGATATGCTGTCATAGCTGTCTTTTGTCATGTATATCTTAACCTTTTTATAGCAAAAACAAACTGATTTAATTTTTTACATATTTATCGATATGGGCTTTCCAATTACAATGGTTATCAATAGTAATGCCCAAAAATATTGTATCATTTACATATTCGATAATTTCATTTCGGCATGTCAGTTTATAACTAATATTATTTTTATTATTGTAATTAGCAAATGTTATATACATTGTCTTTGATATATTTCATTCATTCATCATCATCAGCCTTTAATAGTCCACTGCTGGACTAGGGCTCTCCTTTGAAAGGAGGAATTGGCCTACTATACCACGCTGGCCAAGCGGGTTGGTAAAGGGTTTGTATCAAGTTTTCCTTCTCTTACAGTGCTGTTCTCTGCATAATATGCTCCTGCTGTCGGCTCATACGACACCAATGGGATGATATGGGGTGGTGACAATTCGTATTCTTAATCCGTCACCACACGGACATATATTTTTGATATATTTGTTCGTCGTTTGTCATTGTAGTACTGATTCAATTTCATTATTAAGTATATAGTCGTAATTCTCCTTTTTATCTTCGTGTGCTATTATGAGTGACATATCATCAGCGAACAAGACGCATTGATGCGTAGTAATGGTTGGCAAATCGTTAATATATAGTAAAAAAGGGGTTGCATAGGGTTCCCACCAAGAACTTAGGGTTCCAAGCCAACCTCACCTGCAAGTGGTGCACCTGCCGATCAACGGACGAGGCTATGGTAAAGAAAATATCCTGATAAGCGGCAATAGGCTCGCCACCTATTACGTAGGATCAAAACACTGGCGAAAAGTGAGCGTTTAATATGCCTCTGCCTACCCCTTCGGGGAGGCAGGCTCCCCTTCGGGGAGTCTATGTATGTATGTATAGTATAAAAAGTAATGGTCCCAATATGCTACCTTGAGGAACGCCGAACTTATTAAATAGACAATTGGATTTATAAGTGGTACATTCTAGGGCATCATTTAAGCTTTTGATTTCAACTGCTTTCGATTTTTTAAATAACTTTCTAACCAATTTAAGCTGGACCTCTGATTCTGTATGTTTCACATTTTTTTAAAGTAGCTTATGGTCAACAAAGTCAAAGGCCTTGGTCATATCGAAAAATACTACAGTTACAGGCACCCGTTTATCAATAAAATCTAACACGTTTTGAACTAGTTTAAAAGCCGCCAAGGTAGTGGACTTTTTCTTTAAAAAACCGTTTTGTTCTTCTTTAATTAACTTGAATTTTTCTAGAAAATCGCTGATTCGTTTATGCATAGTTTTCTCAAATACTTTGTCAAATATTGGGCTAAGTGTGATTGGCCTATATTTATTCACATCAAGTTTACTTTTCTTTTTGTGTAACGGCTTAACTAAAGACGATTTAAGTCTACTTGGATAAACTCCTTCGGTAAGCGACAGGTTTAGCAGATATCTTAGTACAGGAGCAATAATGGGTATGTACTGTTTTAATACAAGCGTTGAAACACCATCAAAACCAGTAGATTTTGTATTGTTCAGAAACAAAACAATTTGTATCACTTCCATGTCTGTCACCGGTGTTAAAAACAAACTACAGCTAATGTTTTGATGTCTAACATAGTTATTGCTATTTGACTGTATCTGATTTTTATTTGTTGAGTCTATAAAGAAGTTGTTAAAAGTATTGGCTATATCTTGTGGATTCTTAACTATATGACCGTTGTTCTCGATTTCATCTATATTATCATGATATTTCACGCAGTCAACCTTGTTTTTGATGACATCCCATGTTGCTTTACATTTATTTTTTGCAACTTTCAGACATGCAAGTTTCCTCACGATGTTTTCCATCACTGATAAGCAAGTCATAATTAACAATTTTATACCCACTTAACCTAGAAAAGTCATTGGTGCGTACCGTGGATTTGATCCCGAGACCCTCTGGGCTTATTTAAATAAATTTAATATCTTGACCTAGCATACATGATATTGCAACTTTATTCGTCTTCAAATTATTGTACACTAGCTGGCTTAGCACGCGGATAATAATAACATTTTATTTTAACTTTCATACTTTGCGCGAACCCTACAACCTCCTCAATCAAGCCCTTTCGTAAAGTATCTTCTTGGGTTTACGCGAATGTTACACATTGAAATTAAACTACAGTTTACGGATTTTATCGCGATGTATTGGTTTCACTAAGTTATTACATTTGAAACTAATGATCTACTACTCGACCAAGCCAACTAGACGAATGTCAACGTGACAAAATTCAACATAATTCAACAATTATAATCCCGAAATTCCTAGTACCGATTGCAGGCGCATTGTACGTTCACACGCCGCGTTCGCACGTTACGATAAATAATTTCTGGATTATAATTGTTGAATTATGTTGAATTTTATCACGTTGACATTCGTCTAGTTGGCTTGGTCGAGTAGTAGAAACTATATTTTTAATTTATTACTAGCCGACGTTTCGAATTCTTTACAGAATTCATGTTCACGGCAGACTGAGGTGATATTTGTCTTTTTCTTGAATGTATAAGTTATCTCAAAGTACCCGAACATTTTTCAACTACTGGTGTTACTATTTACGCAGAATGAGCTCACAGTGTCCTTAGGTCTTCTGGTGACTTTGTCCTTCTTGGGTTTCATTAGCCTTATGATAGGGTCCCACGCTGGAGGAACATTCCAACCATCTTCCCTATTGAAATTAGGGTGTTTTTTTAATTTCAATAGCCTCTCGTATCATCCTTGGAAGAAAACGGTGTTCTTTTGCGAGTATCTGTGGTTCATCAAATCGCAGGTAGTGGTTGGGTCCTTGTTCCACATGTTCACACACAGCAGACTTTGTTGAGCGTTTATGTTTTATGTCAGCTATATGTTCTTTGAGTCGAATGCCTATGCTTCTCTTGGTTTGTCTAATGTATGAGAGCCCACATTCACAGTCAATTTTGTAGACACCGGCCTCTTGCAAGGGTAACTGACACTTGACAGATGGTAATAATTGACTGATCTTCGTTGGCGGCTTGTAGTAAGTTTTGATAGAAGATCATTAGTTTCAAATGTAATAACTTAGTGAAACCAATACATTGCGATAAAATTCGTAAACTGTACCCTTTCGTAAAATTCGTTATTAGTGGACGCCTAAAATAAATAAACTACATCTCAGCCAAATATTTTTTTTAAACGCCTGGCGATTTCCGAAAGTTAATAATAACTGAAAATATACACATATAGGTATATATACTACATAGAGACGGTATCGTGACAGCAGCGCTACCTACCGGGTCAAATTCTAGCCTATATGTAACGCTATAAAGTCCTTTAGGACTTTTAGCGCTACATGTAGGCTTTCACTGCAAGGTAAACCTTGAAAGTCTCATTCGAATGGTTCAGCCATTCCAGAGATTACCCCGGAGAAACAGAAAGACAGACAGACAGACAAAAATGTGAAAAAGGATTGTTTTGGACTAAGAATCGTGTCACTAACTATATGCACTTGAAAAAACATAGTTATTTTGAAATCTCAGACAGACACTTCAATTTCATTTATTATATAATAATTAATACACACGTTCCATACACAAACAATATATTTAAGTAGAAGAAGTAAAGACTTGTTATCGCGACAACAGTGCTACCTACCGGGTCAAATTGTAGCCTATATGTAGCGCTATAAAGTCCTCTACCTTGCAGTGAAGGTCTTATTTGAATTGGTTCAGCCGTTTCAGAGATTACCCCGGACAAACAGAAAGACAGACAGACAGACAGACGGACAGACAAAAATGTTAAAAAGGGTTGTTTTGGACTTAGAATCGTGTAACTAACTATATGTACTTGAAAAAACATAGTTATTTTGAAATCTCAGACAGACACTTACATTTTATTTATATGTATAAATGTATAGATGAGTAGAAGAAGGTAAGACTTGTTATCGCGACAACAGCGCTACCTACCGGGTCAAATTGTAGCCTATATGTAGTGCTATAAAGTCCTCTACCTTGCAGTGAAGGTCTCATTTGAATTGGTTCAGCCGTTCCAGAGATTATCCCGGACAAACAGAAAGACAGACAGACAAAAATGTTAAAAAGGGTTGTTTCCGACTTAGAATCGTGTAACTAACTATATGCACTTGAAAAAACATAGTTATTTTGAAATCACAGACAGACACTTCAATTTTATTTATATGATGATGATGATGATGATGATGAATAGAAGATGTATAGATGATTATAAAATATCGATTGGAACTTCTCCATTTTATGTCACTATACATCGTCTATATAAGGTCAAAGTTTTCCCTAAAAGTATGTATTCAGAGCATGATATAGAAGCTACCTACACCATTTATTTTAGAACACGAACACCAATGATTATTTATAACAGCGGATCTCTGCTTTTCTTGTAAGGTTTATGCTTCAAATAATGAATTTAAAAACAAAATCCATTTCAGGCTCACTCGTGCGTTTGTTTTTACCTTGTAACATCTTTAAAATATTTGGTAAACTCAGTCATGCGAGTTTTCCCGCCGATGAATTTCCATATTTTAAAAGCAAATGATAATATACGTTTACTTATGATATTTTAAGAATCTCGAAACCCAAATTATCTAAGCATAATGAAATTTAAGGTAACGTTGAATCACATCATAAATTCCTCTCTCATTGTAAATATACCTAATATGAATTTAGTAACGGAAGTTTACTCATCTGTAGCCTTAAAAAATGGAGCTTTGGCACATATTTAAGTACTCTCTCCAATGCTATTCGAAGCACATATGCACATATGAATATAGTTAATAAGTATTTTAGTACTGAAATTGTCCTGTGTTAATATTAATACCCAATATTTCCATGGAAGAAGCTATACATGGTATTTAGATCCAAAACTAGGAAGAGACTGAATTATATTTACCCAGAACCAGATTTAAGTATTATTTTTTATAGACTCACGCCTGTATACCCGAAGGGTTAGGCAGAGAATAATATATTATTACACCCACATTTCGTCGTGAATTTTAGGTCCCACGTAATAGGAGGCGAAACTATTGCCGCACGGAGTCTGGTAATGTGCCCGGTACTGTTACCGGGCACATTACCAGACTCCGCGCTGCTACTGAGAATTTCCTAACGGAAAACCCTAATAACACTTTGCCCGATCCGGGAATCGAACCCGAGACCTCCCAATCCCACGCGCACATTTATGCCTGAGACCAACGAGGCATTTAAGTATTAGAATCCTTATAATAATATGTAAGTGACACCCACACGTAGAACAAATATATAATAGAGGTTTATCTTGGTTGGTAATCGAAACCACAATAATTATCTTGCTTAGCAGTATAAGTCACTAACCACTGGCCCGGTCATAGGCTATTGACGCAAAAATATAGAATATGTTTTACGACAAGTAAAAGCGATTGTAAAGTTTACAAATCGCTCATCGCCTATCCCTTCCACCATACCTATCGCCGTGATAAAGCCGAATTGATCTCTCTCTTGTAAGCCGCCCTTGCGTATAATTGACTCTTCCCTGTCATTGGCTGCAAGCCTCTCTAAGCCGATATACAGATCATATACTTGGAATATTTAGTGGTTCCACTGCGTAGGTAATCTGCCTATATTTTATATTAATATTATAAGAGGTAAAGTCTGGTTTATTTCAAAGTTGGTACGTTGAACGGAAGATGAGTTCTTCAGGCGTATTAATTTGTAGTCTGGTGACGTATATCTTTGAGATATATTTGAAATAGATATTGACGTACATTATATTATTATTATGTGAGTACATAAATAGAATATCGATATCTGCAACTTTTGAAAGGTAGTCCCATAGTTCAAGCTCTGCTTAGTTTTGGACTAGGTGGTGTGGTATGTATATGGAAGATTGGCAGTTATGCATCCTTACATTGCAATATTCGACTATCTTTAGTACTAAATAATTGAGAACTAAAATGTATGCTTTATTTTTATTTATATGAACATCAAACCTACAGTTTACCACGTGTTTGTTTATCAAGAGCATGACCAAAACACACAATTTAATTTTAAAGTTAATTCAGGTTAAAAACATTTTCCTCCTTAAAGCTTCAAGATTTTTGATTGATTGATTCCGCGTCACCACAAAATAGACGATTCAAAATCACATTTTCCCTATAACGTCAAGACATGGACAAAATCTAATACAGATTACCTCTTAGTTTACGAGTGCCGTTGTATCTAAACAACGTATACTTTAGAAGCCTTTTTATAGTTTCTTTAGAATCTTAATTATACCTTCGTTGAGTACAGACGTGTTTAAAATAAGTATTAAAATTAACAAATAACTTGCTGAATCGTGACCTACTAAGTGTTATACATGTGTAATGTGCATAGACATAACATGAATATGTCTGACGCGTAATAAGAAAGCCGAAATACAAAATGGATAGCAGCCCCTTCAACAGGAGTAGCAAGACCGTGCGCTCCCCGCCTCCTACACCGCCGGTAGGGCCTGCACCTGCACCCCCAACGAGACCTAATGCGCCGAGTCAAGGTGAAGATGTTCACGAAGTGATGCCCACTCGGGAAATCCAGTCCTGGATGACGATCATTGAACAAAGCCTCAATGAGATATGTTCTATTGTATCTGAGGGTAAGATGAACACGGAGCAGAAACTGAGAATTAATTATCTATGCCGTAAAGTTGACAACGCTAAATCTCATATGGCAGTACGGTACCATTCCCTGAAAATTAGAACAGTCCAAGCTTATTCGTCAATTCAATCCCTTGAAGAAAAAGTTGACCTTTCACATCAGCTGGAGAACCTTAAACGGACCGTTGAAGAATCGTCGAAACATCCCGTTACCAAGTCTTTTGCTGATATGGTAAAGAAAGGTACCAACAATTATATTCAGCCGACTAAATTGAATACCATAGCCATTTATCCTGAAGATAAATTGAAATCAAGTGACGACACAAAATCTCTCGTCCAAAAAATTATCAGTCCTGAGCAGATGAAGCTTCACGTACGCGGCCTACATAAGATAAAAAACGGCGGTGTTATAATCAGCACTGACACTAAAGACGATATACAGAAGCTCAAACAGTCAGTGCAGCTCACGAACTCAGGCCTTAAAATCGACGAGCCTCATAAGCGGAAGCCAAGGGTGGTAGTTATAGGTGTGCCCACATCAATGCAAGAAAAGGAAGTATTTACTTGCCTGTACCACCAAAATCTAGCCGATGTGTTGCCGAGTTGCAATCTCGAGACGTTTTTCGATTCCGTAAGATTAAGCCACAATTCGGGCAAGAAAGACGGTGAGACCTGCAACTACATTATAGAGGTCTCTGCAGAAATCAGGAAAGCTCTCATTACTAAAGATAGAGTATTCGTTAACTGGTCTTCATGCCCTGTAAAAGACTTCACATTGGTTACGCGATGTTTTAAGTGTCAGCAATATGGCCATGCCGCTAAGACTTGTCGGGAGGCTACATACATCTGTGGACATTGCGGTGATCGAGGCCACTCTATAAAGGATTGCGCGAAAAAGGCAGAAGAACCACAGTGTGCTACATGCTTGCACTACAAAAAGCCGAGCAAACATATTACAGGATGCATTGACTGTCCAGCTAAAATAATGGCCGAGAAGAGGTACATCAATACCATTGATTATGGAGATACCTAAGTTCTCTGTATAGAATACACCATACTCATTTTAATAAGACAATACGTATATTTCATCTACTATTTTATAAAGTTAACACCTCATTAGAATATTGACCTACTAACATAACATTGTTTCATCTAGTTTATAAGTGCACGTAACTGTGTAAATAAATGCTAAATTGTAATTGTAGTGTTAGACATACTGACATTATTCGCGATTTTGCTGACCCGCAGTTTTCCAAGTCAATTGCAGTTTTGTTTATCATGCACAACAAGTAATACATTGATTCTAATATACGATTAATAATTATGAATAGGTACCTAATTATTAGTAACTTAGTTTTATTTATTGATTATATTGTATACTGCCAATTTGTGTAATTATATTGCTGTATTGATAAAATACAAATCAACAAATTTGTTAAGAGGGACCCAACTGCCTGTGATACAGTTTTTAACTAGTACAGGAGTCTGGTGTTCTTCCCAATTCTTTGAACACTATTAGCCGTAAGTTTTATATAATATTATAAGAATACTATTTGTATCTGTGTTTTTTGAGAAATAAATTTATTATTATTATATTATTATTATTATTATTATATTATTATAGTCGAGGAGCCTATTAAGTTGAGTATAAGTTTTTAACGGACCGTTTTCTTTGTGATGAGCTGTAATAAGGGTTTAAGGTGCTATTTTGTCTCCTGTAATCGGATAAAGCTTGTATGGGTCCAATCGATTCTGTTAATAAGGTAGTATTTAATGAAGCAGGTGTTGAGGATTATCGGTTATATTAACGAGGACAGGAACATGGAAAGGTTTAACGAGTTCATGAGGTAGCTCCAAATTTGCTTAAATGAATGTATTTGTTGTTAAATTGAATGCTTCCATGTGTAAATGTTGGCGGATTTTCGATCGGGTGGAGTTAAATTGAAATTCGCAATGTTGTTGGAGATTACGTTAGACAATTCGCTGTTTGTACTACGTTTTAAAAATTTATAATAGAAGAAATTATAATATTCTACCACACACAACACCATCTACTACCAAACTAAACAGAACTTGTACTATGGATGCTAGACAACGGATAAATTCCAAATCCATGTTCATACACACAAATGTTTGACTTGAGTGGGAATCGAACCCGCAGTCTTCATCATGGCAGTCATATACACTCCCACTACGTCACCTGGCCTACTACCACCACAAGTAATGACAAGGATTCTTCAGACAACAGCTGTTTTCAAAAATGTTCAACTTGCTGTCGCTCGTGGCTACACCTTGCAACCTTAGTTTTTCTGTTGGTAGTAGAGCCTTACTGATTTCAACGTGCATGAGCCAGCTTGAATGGAGAGGTACTGCGTTCTTACAAAATATCGACTAACGGTACCTGTACTTTTGCGTCTCGTTCGTTAAGTGAGAGTATCTCAACGATGAAATTAATTGAAAACAACCGTAAACAATCTTCTACTAATTGCCCAACTGTAGTTTGTTGCAAAAGAAAACTCTTTTTAGAGGCGGCGCGGGAGAACTTCAGGCATACCGAGATAACGACTAGTGTAAGTTTTGCCGAAACGTTGAGACTAATGAAAAGGATTGAATCAACGGGATTCATCAATACGAATATTAGTTTGTGTACAAATGGCTCACGCTAGCATATAATGTTATTTACATTTTTAGACTTCTGCATTGGAGCGCAGGGTCCGCTTTCTAGCTAGTTCACTATAAATGTACTTACATTACCTTTGCAAACATATATGACTCATAAAATGACTGAAGATGAAGTTTTTTGTGTGTGAAACGTGTTAACTAGTTGAAGTTACTGCAAACTTAATAGTAGTTCTACAACATCTAATTTTTACAGCACTTTTTCATCCGCCTAGCGTTATCCCAGTTGCAACCGAATCGGCCTACTAGAACAACCGCATTTGACTGAATATTAGCTTTTCCGCAGACTGGATGCCTGTGTGCCCTCCGCTATCTAAAGGCATAGCTATATCCATGGTTAAGACTAGTGTCAGTTTATTCATAGATACTGACTTTCTGTAACGGCTGCCAAAGATCTTCACGATAGGACCGGTGGTTTAACGTGCTTTCCGAGACAGGGACAAGCGATAATTAACAATTCGATAGGCACGTAACTCCAAAAAATTAAGTGGTGCGCGCCGTGGACTCGAATATCTATCCTCTGCATGGCAGTCTGTTGGTAAAATTATAAGAATATTTATTTTCTAGAATTATGGTCAGATTAACACGATGTTCTAGATATTTTAAACGACACAGCATGATTCACCTGCATTTGGCCTGCAACATTTGCGAGTAGGTACAATCATTCATTAAATACACATTTATACTTTTTTGTTTATTTCATAAACATATTTAAGGCTATTGCTGCCCATTTTAATAGTCTGACTATGTCAATATTATATCAATACACCTTTAATTAGACGAAAAAAAGAACAAAATTGCCCTCAAAGCACACAAACAATCATAGAACATTTGAGCTTAATCGGTATCATTTCTGGCAATGTAGAGTGAATTTCACGAGCCATCGGAGTCGAATGCCGAGTAAGTACTAGCAGGGATCAGTTCCCGTTTTATCTGTACATTGCCTTGTGCGCCAAACACTAAGAAAATCCTCGCCACTCAACGGTTGGGTAAGGGGCGGAACATATCTGACGGAAGATCCGTCGCGTTTTATCCGTCGCGTAACGCCAATACATACAAATGTATAGAAAAACGTTCAACCTTTCACACCTGACCGAAGATCCGTTAGTACGTCGAGCGTACTGACGGATTATCCGTCGACGTCGCGCGCACCACGAACCACGTGAATTTTGACCATTGAGTAAGGAATATACATGGAGAGGGCAAATAGTCCATATAGAAAAATTACATTATACACATATATTATTATATTTTTTTATTTTTATAGACTCACGCCTGTATCCCCGGAGGGGTAGGCAGAGGTGTAATATTACAACCACATTTAACTATGATTTTTTTTATACACATATATACGAAATCGACATAAAGCCACCAAACATAGTGTTGTCTCGTTTTGTCTTAGGGATATCTCTGTCAGAAAAAAGAGATAGCTCTAGTTTACTGAATAAGTTAATCATGACGATATTTTATTAGAAATGTCATTCGTGCCACTGTCGCCATATTTTTGCCAAGGTTTGTGGTACATCTGCTGTGAAATCGTTGTATATCGAACATAATAATTTTGTTTTTGTGCATAAATATGTCTAAAAACCAGATGAATCAGTGCTTCAGGCTGTGTGTTTCATTACCGTATGTATGGTGCCATTCATGTCCGGTACTTTCTCAGCGACACAGTATCGATATTGGCTCTCAGAGAATATTTTGTTACATGTTTGATACAAGGGTCGTCCTTCGCTTTGCCATGTTCGCTCACATTTGCATTATGAAATAAACTAATCTGGCAAAAGATTTAAACTAACTAAAGTAACTTACTACAAAAATGTATTATTTTCCTCTGACCGGCTCCATATCGATATCGATTATTTTCTGGAGTACAACCCAAATGGCTGCCATTTTAAATTGCCCAACATTTCGTAGGTATGCACGCTAATTTCGTAGGTATGCACGCTAAATTCGTAGGTATTGGACATGCCATATCCATGTCATTCCCAGATCGGTGATTTTGAGTGACGCGTAGTAGAGTAAGATTCCAGGGCCGCCAGACCTTACTTATTTCTTCAGAAACGAAATGTGTACAATAATGTAGTTTTAGTATGTGCTATGAGTGTACGCATACTTGCTAGCCTGGATCGTGGGCCAATTTTTAGGTATAATTTTTAGGTATGAGGTTCTAAAGGTCTGGCAGAATTATTTATGATTTTAATAATATTTTCTAAAAATACCTAAAAACCAACACTGAGAATTTGTCTGAGTCTGAGTGTTCATTGTGTCCGTTAGTTGTATGTTTGTAAAGTCTTGCCTTATTAAAAAAAAAATTGAATATAAAACATGAAGAACACATTTTTACCAAAGATTCTACATTTACAGTTAATGCGACGTAGAGGCGTAGATGTTAGAACCATGAGAAAGAACAGGCAATAAATCTCACGGCTACGCCTTTTAATTTCCAAACTTTATATATTAAAATACCTACATAGAAAACATTTTATGTCATGCGCTGCAACTGTAACCCCTTCTATATCATTTGTATACATTTTCTTAAAAACCGTAACTAAATCGTATCATCATCTTTTAATTTTGAACCTCCATACCTATATAGGAAATATATTCAAATAACGCTTGTTAGCTACTATAAAAATCTTTTAAGTCCGACATATTTTTAATAGTCAAACTCGAATTACAATATAAATAACTACCGGACTTCAGTGCCTACATAACATCAGGGAACACGAAAAATGATTAGGTAAAAGAATATGACAGTAAAATATTGAACTACCCTGAGTACGGCCCTGCACGAACAAACTTATATGTGTGCATAATAGCCACGCGTTTAGCAAATGTGTGCAGATACGCTCGACGCATTTTCCGTCAGATGTGTATCGACTCATTTGATGGAATATACGCGACCGAAGATACGTTCGACGGATCTTCCGTCAGATATGTTCCGCCCCTTACACTTAGATTTTTAGTAAAATTGCTTGCTTTACCAATGATGTTATAGTCTATTTTTAGGGTAGATATGGTTGTTGAGCAGTATAAGTTGTTGTTTTAGGTTTAAGATTAGTTTCTGATTTGGATTATAAAGGTTGTTCATCGTTTTTTTTGTTGAATTTTCGAGTGTATAAATAGTTAAATTTGAAGTGTAAGTATGTATATACACCCCAATTTTCAACACAACATTCAACGTAATCATTATTTATCTTTTGTCATCTTATGAGTCACTAGATGAGCCTGCGATTACACACGCGTTTTTTAAAGCTACTGCTCCGCTCCCGTGGCTCACAGCGTGATGTTATATAGCCTAAGCCTTCCTCAATAAATGGGCTATAAGATTTTTTCAAATCGGATCAGTAATTCCTGAGATTAGCGCGTTCAACCAAACAAACAAACAAACTTTTCAGCTTTATATATTAGTTTTTGATTAAATGAAGTACAATATTTACGAGACAAGGCAGTTCTTCTTTTACTACTCAAATTATCTTGCTTAATAAGCATGTTACACAATGAAAACCTCTAGATTTCTTCTGCATAAACCTAATCTGATTAATTTATTAACCGATCCACTGCTGGTACTTCAGACTGGAATTAATGAGAACAAAAATAACATTCATGATTTGATCATGAATGTTATTTTTGTTCATCATCATCATCATCCTCTTAGCGTTATCCCAGTTTCATTTTAGGATTTGGCTGAATATTAGTTTTCCACAGAGCGACTGCCTGTCTGACCTCCGCAACCTGAAGGGATAGCGATATTTTATGGTTCAGACTAGTGTCAGTTGATTAAGAAGGTACTGACGCCCTGTAACGACTGTCAAAGATCTTCATGACAACCGGGACCGACGGCTTAACGTGCTCTCCGAGGCACGGGACAAGCGATAATTAATAATTCAATACGCACATAACTCCGAAAAGTCATTGGTACGCGCCGTGGAATCGAACCCAATACCCTCTGCATGGCAGTCTGTTGGTTTCTCCACTCGGCTATCGCTGACTTCATGATCAAACAGATTTTATTAAATTATTAATTCAATATTTTTATCGGACCAATTCTATAGTTTTGTAAATATATTATGTTTATTACATAATCGTATCTTTTGACTGCCTCGTTGGTCTCGCGGCATAAATGTGCGCGTGGGATTGGGAGGTCTCGGGTTCGATTCCCGGGTCGGGTAAAGTGTTATTGGGTTTTTCCGTTAGGAAATTCTCAGTAGCAGCACGGAGTCTGGTAATGTGTCCGGTACGGCAATAGGTTCGTCCCCTATTACGTGGGACCTAAGAATTCATGGCGAAATGTGGGTGTAATATTACACCTCTGCCTACCCCTTCGGGGATACAGGCGTAAGTCTATAAATAAAATAAATAAATATAAAAACAATATTTATTTGCAAATCTGTTCTTGTATTGTAACTCAATGCAAAAATCTTTCATAATCAATTTCCTCAGTACGTAATGATTACTTCAAGCAAACACTTGTATTAAGATTTGTATCATAAACGTTGTTACATATCCGGTCTATTTATTTTGTTTGACCCCGTTTTGCATAGGAACAGCTGCTAATACGCTGTTAACACGACGTAACGTTTCCTGCGAATTGCTGTTTTCATGGCTATCGTAGGGAGGTACTACTACAACAGCTTATTTTAAAGTCAATGGCCGTGTTTAAGTTTTATAGATATTATTGCAGTGAAGTGAATTTTGGACTAGCTGTATTTGTAGAATTATATTGAAGTAAAGTTGGATAACTTTTGAATTACCTTTGAATACCCTATGGCCACATTGTTTTTCTTTTTGTTTTAATAATATAACGCCTGCACTAGGAATAAGTTCTGTGTCCAAGTTTATGTATCATCATCTTTAGTTTTGCATAATGTTCATTGAATAAAGGCAAAATGCAAAACTAGATATTATAGTCTTTTAAACCGATAGTCTGAGAAATTCTATTCATTCCTGAACCGAAAAATTAGAAATAATCGAACCTATCATTTTATAGGATAGCTTGTCATTTTCTATTCTCTTCATGTAACGAGCAGTCTATTGAGGCAGAGTTTAATTTGGCAATTTATCATCCTTGCTTCAAAAAAGCAAACATTTCATTCCTAAATTGATCTGATACGTTTCATATTATTTTGCCGAACTATATTTCTTTTCTTTACCTGAATAAGACCTTGATCCCAGTCTAGACTTGTTAATGGGTCTTAAGGGATTCTTCCGAGTATATACGTGAGCTCATCTCAAACATTTCGTTCAACGAACATAAGTACGATATCTTTAATATTGCGATCTATTTCTTCATAATCATCATAAAGGGAATGTTTTATACGAGTCAATTGTGAGAATTATCTGGATATAAGTTTGGCGATGTGTATTTTGTTCTACTGTTAAATATTACATATTTTTATTAATTATTGATATTACGTATGCTCAAAGGTGTCATTGTATGTGCCTTTTTATTATTATTAAACGGTTTTATTTAGCTTGACCTATTTATTTGTTTGTTTGGATCAAATTTAGTAATTGGAATTTTAGTTATTTGCAAATCTGTTCTTGTATTGTAACTCAATGGAAGGCCTGATGACAGATTGATCTGATATTTGGTACACACTCTTAATCTTGATGACAATATAACATAATATATTCCTTATCATTGTAAACCCAAGATGGCCGCCGATACAAAATAACGGATCACATATTACTTCACAACAACCTCGATATGGGTATCAAATAAAAGGGCTTGATTGGTAGAATAGAGCTCACTATGAAAAATCCAAGATGGCCACCGATACAAAATGGCGGATCACATATTTCTTCACAACAACCTCAATATGGGTATCAAATGAAAGGGCTTGATTGGTAAAATAGAGCTCACTATGAAAAATCCAAGATGGCTTCCACCACAAAATGGCGGATTACATATTTTTCACAAATATCTCAATATAGGTATCGAATGAAATGGCTTGATTGGTAGAATATGGCTCACTATGAACTAACAACAGAACTAAAAACTTGAAAATAAAACAAAATAAAAAATATTTTTGTGTTAAACGGTTTTATTACAATAAAAAAATATGTAGTGGGGTATTGATCAGACAAATATGAAATCGTTGGGCGTAGCGTATCCAGAGTAAACATTTTGACAGAAATTTCACGCGCCCAACGATTTTATATTTATCTGATCAATACCCTAGATTATTATAGAGAAGATCGGTGCGATCTGGTAGCTAGGACTTGCCGAATTATTTTTTAGCTTTTAGTACATAACCTAACTAGATATTTTTTTATTGTAATAAAACCGTTTAACATAAAAATGTTTTTTATTTTATTTTATTTTATTTAATGCTACATTATTATCTTTTACAATCATAGGTTTAGAAAAATAAGAAATAGACGGCCAAGTTACGTAGTGGGAGCATAGCTAACTATCACACTGAAAGTCCAGGTTCTATGCCCGCTCAAGTCAAACATGTGTGTCGAAGATAAGTAGGAAATAAAAGAAATGTTTAATTCATACTCTAATTTTTTTTTAATTCCATGCTTATACAAAAACAATATAATGTTTAGAAAGTGATACGATTGAGACAACTTCAGTACATCTTCGTCTAATCTACCACTAACAGAACGTTCACAAACTAAGCCTGCAATGGATAATCAGATTAGAGGAGCACCGAATAAACAGGTGCCGAGAAACCAATAAATACACGATATGCCATGAGACGGCGTGTTGATTTTACATTATATCGGGATATGCAGTAACTGATGGAGAATAAATATGCTCATAAATAAAGCTTTTTCAACACCACAAGTAGTTTACAGAAATAAATTGAGAATTGATATATACGAGAAGAAAATTAATCACTATATTTTAAAATCATAAATATATTTTGCTTTTCTTTAAAAATACAACTCCCGATCTAAAATTAAATCTAGCCTAAGAAAGATACCAATAAATTGTCATGCAAGGAATTGTGTTCTAGTCCAAGGCGCATAACTTCGAAAAGACACTTTTTGATGTTATGCGCGTATTTAATAATTGTTAATTACCGCTTGCTCCCATGCATTGAACATGTTAACTCGTCGAGACCGGCTGTCATGAAGATCTTTGATAGTCGTTATGAGAAGTTAGTACCCTGTAATATACTGGCACTGATCTAAGAGATGGATTATAGCTATTCCTTTGGGTCGCGCGAGACAAACAGTCGCCCTGAGGAAAAGCAAATGTTTTGTCAAATCTGGTTAGGTAAGCGGACTCCAAGTTCCAAGCCGATATTTTGGATGAAACCGGGATAATTCTAGGATAATCATAGTGAAAATTCTCAGCTTTTTCTCAATTTAAATGTTATATTGGAACTAAAATATTTTACCTGCCTTAATGAAACAAATCGGTCATTGCAAAAAATCGCCTATGAACAAATCATGTACAAACCGGAGATACAAAAAGGCATACATGGTACTTTTCATGTGGAAGTTCAATAAAAATAACAGTATTAAAGTCCGCAACTTGGAACTAGATATGCAAGTGTGTGACGTAGTGGGTGTGTCGAATACGAATGTAATTAAGCCTAGGTAGCTAAACTTTGTAATATTTTGTTTACTCCGCTCTGGGTATTATAAAAAATATTTTATTACGTCATAGTTTCTAGCTACATTATCATCCAGATTTTTGCTGTTCACTGATAGACATAGGCCTCTCCTCATTTGGGCCACAAAAGTTTTGTAATTATTATGAGTCAATAGGAGAATTTGACCCACTATTCCAGCTGGGTTCGTATAGGTTTTGACGTTTAATTTACTCTTTCTTTGCAGAGGTAGATACTACATATTGTGTATTTGCTTTGTGTATTTGCCTTGATCGCCTCTTACCTAGCTACTAACTTACCAATGACTTACAAAAAGCAATTTCATATTTTTTCCAACACTTCAAATGAGTCAGATGTCTGGTACCTTTTAAATAAAATAAGGTGACTCTATGGGGTAAAAGTTAATTTATGTTGTAACCAGCGTGGCTGCCCTTTCTACAACAATAATTTAACCAATTTCTTTCTTCCCACAGTTCCACCTACAGTAATAGTGCCAAACCAACTGCTTGGAGCGCCACTTGGTACCGACGTGGTACTCGAGTGTACCGTGGAGGCGTACCCCAACACCATCAACTACTGGCTCAAGAATAGAGGAGAAATGCTCTTAGATGGGTAAGCATTCATCATCATCATCATACATAGACCCTCGCCTAATTCCTGAAGAAGTAGACAGAGACAGGCCGCATTTTATAAAGATCCTGAAATAACTTTCTCTCTAGATCCATTCACTCTTTTGAAATGTTTCATGCATACTCTTTTGTTTATGGAATTTCTAACCAGTCCGTTTTTACGTTGCCTATAGTCTGATCAGAGAACTTCCGACTACGTCTTTTCCTTCCCCCATCCCCTTTCATATTTGCCATCACTATAGAGCCTTTCGTAATCCACTGTTGTACAAAGACCTCTTCGATTGAGAAGGAGTTTGATATCGAGGTTTCCGTCTCTTCGCAAAGATACTATTTGCAACTTGTATTTTCCTTAGTTGCCTCTTAGGAATCCCTTGAATGAAATATGGCAGTGACGCTTTGTATCCTTAACCCACCACCACATTGAGAATATAGGAATAATGTAATGATAACAAAAATCACGAAGCATTTGACGATTCCTTTAGCGATAATACAACTAATAGCATAAATCTTTTATTTATGTTATTTGTTGTATTCCAAGATAAAACACTCTGATACACAACAAAGATTACTACATTTACTTGAGCATAGCTATTGGAAATTACTCACAAACCGCTAGGGATTGCCCATACCTTATGTCTTCGATGTTTCGCGCCCACGATTTCCGACCTCATTTTAATCTTTTATTGCAAACTAATGAAGTGAATAGGGTAATCCCTAAGGATTTTTTATTGGCGTTGGCTTTGATTTATCGATTTCTGATACTAGTATCCTTCTACTACTATAAATACGAATCTTTGTGAGAATAGATGGTTGTTTGTTGCTGTTACCGTGAAAAGCAGCTGAAAGAATCTTTATGAGACTTGCAGTACTAAAGCTTATACTTCAGAATAGCTAGAAGTCTACGACCAGCAGTGTGACAGTGTCTTTACAGGGCTAACATTATGTTCAAAATTTTATTATATTAAAGTTTTTTTAATATTCTACCCCGTATTATCGTCCTAGCGTTATCCCATACAGGTTCATTCTAGTCTCAGTACCTATATCCAGATTTTACAGAATATTAGCTTTTCAACAGAGCAACTTCCATTGGAACTCCACAACCAGTGTAAATTTAAGTTATTCAGGAGGTACTGACTCTTCATAATGACTGCCAAAGATCTTCATGGCCGCCGAGACCAACTTCTTAACTTGCTCTCGGAGGCACGGAGTAAGTCAGGCTATAATTAACAATTGAATACGTGCTTAACTTGCGTTGCATGACAGTCTGTTGATGAGCTGACTCATTTAAAAGCGTCAGACGATATCCTGCATTGTACTTTTGTACTTGCATACTAAACCCTTTCTGTCTGGACTTTAAAAGATCAAGAAAAGATGAAAGAAACTGAAGTGACAGACAAAATAAACAATGACTCTGAGGTCTTTTCGGCCTTTCTCCTCAGGAAGTCATTTAGCTAGGAAAAGCCGGCTTCATCTACATAGAATAGGGTTTTGACTTGTATACATAAGTGTTGTAAACAACCAAAATGCAGAAATAAATATGTCTTTATCCCTACCAGGCTATCGTTCCCTAATATTATTATTTTGTTGGTAATAATAGATATTTAATAATAGCCTACTCTGTGTAAAAAGCCGATTGAAAACTAAACAAGAATAGTTTCTACACTTATTGGCTTTTGAAAGCACCACTTCGTATAACCCTTTATTTGTCCTATCGTCTATCAAAAGCCCATATTCACTGTCGTGGTCTACGAGTATACATACTTATGCTAACGAGGGGCCCCACTTAACTGTATAACGCGAAGTTTAAGTACCAATAACTGCCATGGGTGTGGCCATAAAAACAGCGTGTGAAAGTTATAATATTGTTGGGGGCATAACCTGTCATTAAATGTAAAGTTTTGCTATATCAATATTTAATTATACTGGAAGATAGTGACAGTTTAATGTTTTTGGTCCTTATCAGATTGTTTAGGTAGAAGTTTGTTGCGGATATTCTTGTATTTGAAGTTTGATAATGAAATAAAATGTCTGTGTGGTGACGGATTAAGAATACGGATTGTCACCACCCCATGTCATCCCATGGATGTCGTAAGAGCCGACAGAGGGAGCATATTATGCAGAGAACGGCACTGTAAGAGAAGGAAAACTTGATACAAACCCTATACCAACCCGTTTGGCCAGCGTGGTTTAGTAGGCCAATTCCTCCTTTCAAAGGGGAGGCCTAGTCCAGCAGTGGACTGTTAAAGGCTGATGATGATGAATGAAATAAAATATACCTAGGTATTTTTTATAAAAACTTTATTTCTTTGAAAAATGCAAACTAGGTACTATTAGTGCTCGATAAACTTGCTCGGAAGCTTTTTTTCCCGCCGAATCTTGAAAGGACCTGAAGCATGGATTTTAAGACCAATGTTATCGTACAGTTTACGAGTAATGTATCTGCAAGCGTAGTAGCTTACCATATAAAATATCGATACTTACCAGAAAGAGGCTTCTGATCCAGCGTCGACGTGAAAAATTAATCAACTTTTTAGTTTATTTTTTATTCAATACATTTTATGAATGGTAGTTGATATTTTTTACATTTACTAATTTATTTCAAACTATTTCTAAACTTCATGTAAGTATTAAGGACTAAAACTAAATATGAATAATTAGTAATCTTTTAATTTCATGAAAAATACTAATCACTCTAAATATTTTCATGCAAATTTTAATTAGTAACAGCATCAGTTCTTAGGGCCCCAATTCTAGGGTTAGATTTCCATGTCTATTGTATTGAACAGCCAGTAATAAAGATGTTCATAGGGAATGATTGATATGCCCCTTACCATTGTGATCAATACGAATGTCGATCCATTGTTGAACAAAATTACTTGTGTTGTACCGGTCAAGTATAAAGAATTGATGGTATTTTATGCAGCGTTTCTTTTATACGAGTATAATTTGAAAAATAGTATGCGGATGTGTTGTGGGGTCGATGACCGGGATGGTCGATTTTATTAGCTGTCTACATACAGAGTATGTAGTTAGCTTTCGCAAGTTATTTCAGTTACTCATATAGCGCATAAACCTCGCCTTACATTTTTACTTGTTGCTTGCCCCGAGCATATTATTAAGTTGTTGTTAAAGAGTCTAGTCAAGTTTGAAAGCGATTCCTTTAGCCTAACAGTAACATATTGAATGTAATAACTTTACGTTGCGGTTAGGTTAGATGGCAGATGCTCTATGACAACATGTATTTTCTACCAATTCTTGGTGGATATTAAGGATGCTACTGCAGTCAGCTGTATCTTAATTCAATTTTATGTCATGAATTGCTTGACGTATCTACAGTACCACAGAGGCAGTCTGAATTTACATATTTTAACAATATTTTTCATGTCCTTATATATAAAAAGTGAATATTTTGTTGGCAGGCCAAAATACACAATAAGTGAAGAACGGTCATCGTACAGAGTTATGATGAAGCTGGTCATACGATACTTCGCCAGAAGCGACATTGGCACATACAACTGTGTTAGTACCAACTCACTAGGCAAGAGTGAGGGTACCCTTAGACTTTATGGTGAGTTTTACCACTAGTGTAAACAAAAGGTCTTAAATAGCGTGACTTGACAGCTCACAGTGGTCACCAAGATGATGAGTGACGGAATATAGCGGCATTTACATCAGTGCCCTACCGTTATGTTGCTTCAGATGGTATGTTATTTATTTTTTATTTTTTATGATAATAGGCGGCAAACGAGCAGACGGATCGCCTGATGTTAAGCAATTACCGCCGCCCGTAGACACAAGCAACACCACAGGGGACACTAGTGCGATGCCGCCCCTTGGGGTTGGGAAAAGGGATAGGATGAGGGAGAATGAATAGGGGATAGGGCCTCCGGCACTCTCACTTACCGCACGAAACGCAACAGTTTAGGTATTGTTACTTTACGTCGATTTTCTGTGAGAGGGTAGTACTTCCCCGGTCGAGCCGGCCCATTCATGCTGAAATCAGCAAGGCTCTACTACCTTGAATAAAGCTGTTGGTCACGTTTCTTGTATCAGAATAAAACACTTCTGTATTAAACCACACAATGGTGTTTATGTATTGCACGAACTCTCTAACGTGGCCTAATTATTGTTATCCAGAGACGAGAACCGGGACCTATGGCTTTAGGTATCCATAAAAACCAACCACCGGCAGACTACCGTCACAGTTCACAAACGAAAAAAATTTGTCTTACATATGTTAACAAAAATGTTATGCCTATTGCATTTGTGCGTTTACAAACTTAGGTATTCAATTTTTTATAGGTATGGTTTGTAATATTTACATCACTGTAAATTTCAAAAATATTCATAAAAAGAACAAACCCATTTGAACGCAAACATTAAAATATATCAATTCCATTTCCTGGTCCCACAATCTTAATCCGACAAACTTAGACTGAAAAACATCAAACGAATCTCATATTTTTAGATCCCAGAAGAGCTTACATGATGTATTTTTTTACAGAAATAAAATTATATCCCAGTTCTCAGTCGGCCGAAGTTAACATAGGCGGTAAGTAAAATAAAATATGATTTTACTCCTTTGGGTGTACAGAAATATGAATAAATAGTGAATATAAGTAATATGTAAGAGAGAAATTGAAACACGTATATTGAAAGGATCCTGTCTAGGGATTTGTTAGGGCTGGATAATGTTTTTGATTTTTATTTTGTGAGTCGCGGATACAAGTTTTAGTATGCGTGCGTTTTATTTTTGGATGTTTCTATTTCGTTCATAAAATGGTGGAATATTTTTGCTATAAGTAATTTGATTGCTCAAAATATTCATAGCTCATACGAGCAAGATACGAGGCAATCATGCAATGTATATTGTGTCATGCTCGATATACATTCAGCGCTTAGATCAAAGGCGCTTGAATCAAATAGCATCGTCTTAGGCAAATGATTGGTATCGCTTCGCTATACTAGACTCCGCGGTGCCTAAAAAAAATAGGTCCGTAAATGAGGCAACTCATTATGACAGTGTGTGTCAAACAAAAGCATCAAGACGCATGCGTGAAGAATTGTGTTGTCAGCTTCTCAACAGTTACCCGAGTAAATGGGAAAATATTTTATCCTGTGGTCTAGTGGATAAGTTATTGGTCTCAAAATCAGTTAAGAAAATTCTTAAAATTACAATTCATTAAGAGCATCAATATAATTGTGTTTAGGTTAGGCGTACCACGTAAGTTCCTTTATGCGAAAAATGGTTGGTATATTATCCAATGATTAGACCTCATTTTATTATAATGGTTTGTTGTATGCACGTACTTGTAGTATTTTGCAAATTATATAATGTAATAAGGCGGCGATAGCCCAGTGGTGTACGTAACGGACTGCCGAGACGATGGTCTCGGGTTCGATCCCCAGTTACCCCGGGCACACACCTATGACTTTTCGAAGTTATGTGTGTATTAAAATAAAAATATTAATTATCGCTCGCTTAAAAATGTGCCCGGTAGATGGCAATAGGCTCGCCCCCTATTACATTGGTACCGAAACATATCTGGCGAAGTGTGGGTGTGTAATACACCTCTGCCTACCCCTTCGGGGATAAAAGGCGTGAAGATATGATGTTACGTTATTATTAGAAATAACCATAGAGGAAATAAGGTGTTTCCAAAACAGTGCTTTCTATTTTCATGCTATTAGTCCATATTAATTTAGTTAGACATTATTAATTTAACATAAATAGTCGTGAAAACTACTTTGAATAAAGCAATAATCTTACACACTTAATTACACATATGACTAGGTAAACCATGTTTCTTGGGTAAGATGTTCAGTTGCTAACAACTAACATTTTCACCTTATTTGTAAAGGTATAAACATAAAATAATATTGAAAAAGGTAAAATATATAATAAATAGGTTAGATAAAAGAAATAGTAAAATATAAGGAAATACAATAACTATGGATTCACATACTAAAAATCTCAACTGTGGGGAAGTTGATACTTGTACTAGCAGCAACACTGAATGGCATTTTCGGTTTTTTGTAATTTTCTGTTGATATTTCATAATTATTCTTATTTTACAGATAGTATGTTATACCAGAGTTCTTTTTATTTCTTGCTGAGTTATTTTTACTCAGGATAAAAGCGCAACTTGGTATTGTACAGCGAATTATTTCCGTAATTAATTTGGTGGATAGGTATAAGGCTGTCAGTGTGACAGGCTCAACCATGCCAGCTAGCATGGTTTTTTCTGCCTCATTTTACAAGTATGACGGCTCCGTCTAGTAGAGCAGAGCGAGACCAATCATTAGTCTATGTAACTGCCATTTAATACCTACTATACATAATTATATTTTTTGCTTTTAGCTATGTAGTAGGTCAATTACATTTACCATGTACGTATTAATTGGTATTTCATAATGCTTTGGTATACAAAATTACTATTAATAGAAAATTTGTTTCCGAGTTGGAGCGATGCCGTAACGGTTCCTTTATAATGTGTCATGACCTTTAGAGAGATTGGTAGCAATCCGTCAATCACACTGACTTGATCAGAACGGATACTATAGTGTTTCATCAAACATATTTTGTTTTCAATAAGCCTGTACTTCTAAGACAAAGTACAGGACAATATAATGTTTCCGCTTATTTATACAGAACACACAATTTTATTCTATAAATTAATTGTTCTCCAAAGGTCATCTTCATTAGTCGTGTTTCTAATGAACTTTTATTTACAGGTCTTACCGAAGGAGCGGTCAAACAAAAACCTCCCTACAACAGTTCCAGCTGTTCTTTCAAATGGACAATTAATTTACTTTTGTTACTAATATTATATGTTGTTATGTACTAAATGTCAATATATTGCGTAGGTTCATTGTAAATATGTACATAATATATAAGAAACTAACTTCGACTGTTTTCATATGAGTATTATTTTTCACGGTGGTGACAAACATGTGTATGCGAATGCGAATATTATAATTATATCAATTTGTTGGATGGTATTGTCACATATTTATTTTATTTTAAATTTCATTACGAGGTCTTCTTACTGAAATTGCAAATTTTTATGTCTACTCGTAGCTTGAGTATGAAGATTTTTTGTCGTTTGGCACCATGAGCTATTGAGATACCGCGGTCCGAATCACCAAGCACTATTTCAGAATATTACTAGTCGGACCCCTGTGGTGCGAAGAGCCATTCAGAAAAAACTTTTGGGGAAACCACATATTGATAGAAAATGACTACAGAGTAGTATACGATCCTAGATCTGTCCACGAAATGTTGTATAAGCATAGTGGCAATAAGTGTCACACAGACTGAACCGCAATTTGTCATTGCTCAAGCGTACTGATTGATAAGAAACATTTTAGATGGAGTTTTGTAGGTATAGGAGGCAAACGAGCAGGTGGATCGCCTGATGGTAAGCGATTACCGCCGCCCATGGACGGCGGTAATCGCTCACCATCGGCGCCGCCCATAGCGACGGTAATCACTTACCGGAAGAGTTGCAAGTGCGTTGCCGTTCTTTTAAAAAAGACTACGCTCTTAACTTGAAACTTTGTCCGTCGCATTGTTTTTTTATTGTACCTAATAGGCGGCAAACGAGCAGACGGATCGTCTGATGGTAAGCAATTACTGCCGCCCATGGACACAAGCAACATCACAGGAGTCACAAGTGCGTTGCCGCCTTGCGGTTGGGAAAAGTGATAGGATGAGGAGTGGGGTTAGGGAGAAGGAATAGGGGATAAGGCGAACGAAACGCAACAGTTTAGGTATTGTTACTTTACGTGTGAGAGTACTTTCCCGGTCGAAACGGCCCATTCATGCTGAAATCACCAAGGTTCTACTACCGGTCGAGCAATACCATATGTGACAGCTCATTCCATATTGATTTGAGCTTGTTGATATAACTATTTTAACTCATTCAATTTACTGTTTATATGATCTATAACACATGTATATAGTACACATGTCTGGCACCACCTTCAAAAAGACTTAAACATTTTTGTTGCCACTGTACCTACCTTCTAAAATATATATCAATACATTTTAGACAGAAGTCATGTAGATATATTGTATCCATACTAATAACATTATTACCCTGATTATTGTGAACAGAACTCCCAATAAACATGTTAGAAGAATGCTGAATTTTAATTTCTTTGACCGTTTAGATTAAAGCGGAGGAACGAAAAATTTATACAACAACAATACAGAAGGTGATCCTTCAACTATATACAGTGCAGCTACTGAGAGTTTTTTAAGGGCTACATCATGACATCATTGTAGCAACTCTTGCAGTCCACTGGAGAATATAGGCCTATGTGTTATTACACATAGGCCGTACACTTTTGGTATATTATTATATACGTCACTATATCATTATGTGTCAATGGAAGGATTTGGTCTACTATATCACACTAGCCAGGGAGGTTGGTGTAGGGTTTATGTGAGGTATTTGCATCGGTATTTCTCGTGTAGTGACGGATAATGAATAAAAGTGTCACCACCCCATTTCATTCCGTGGGTGTCGTAAAAGGTGACAAAGAAAATTGCAAAAAGCGAATAATATCTTTGCGAAGAGATGGAAAACTTGAAACCAAACCCTACACCAACTCGTCTGGCCAGCGCGGTATAGTAGGCCAAATACCACCCAATGAGCGCACCAACGAACAAAAGGCCCCCAGTTCCCGGTAGTCCCGCTATCCGCAACTACGGTAGCGGTCGCGGTAACAGCGGGGCAGGGGGTGCTAAAAATCTCCGGGCTACGGCAAACGGCTACCACAAGAAACTGACCCTGGTTACGTACAATGGACGCTCTCTACGGCTGGACCAACACATCGCCGAACTCGAAGTAGAACTAGGTCGTATAAACTGGCATATATTGGGGTTGTCTGAAGTCAGAAGACAGGGGGAGGACACGATAACCCTTGAGTAAGGCAACCTGTTCTACTTTCGAGAAGGCGATCAGCCGACAGGTACTCTCTGAAGGTGGTACAGGTATATGCGCCGACCTCGACATACTGCGATGACATAGTCGAAGCCGTGTATGAGGATATTACTAAGGCTCTACATCATACCACTAAGACACACTACAGCGTTGTTATGGGGGATTTTAATGCCAAAGTGGGAGTACAATAACGCGGCGAAATGAAAATCGGATCCTATGGCGTGGGGCGCCGAAATCAAAAGGGGCAAATGCTGGTCAACTTTCTGGATTCACAGGGGCTCTTTTTAATGAACTCCTTCTTCAAGAAGAAGCCTCATAGAAAGTGGACATGGCTAAGCCCCGATACTCTGACAAGGAACAAGATAGACTTCATCATGTCTGATAGGAGGTATATATGTAGAAACGTCTCAGTGATCAACAGGTTTAATACCGGTAGCGATCACCAACTTTTCCGAGGCACACTAAATATAGATTTCAGAGCTGAGAGGCTTCGAATGATGAAGTCTACTCTTAGAACTACTGCGCCTCAGCTAGCAGTAGGATCCGAAAAGTTTCAACTGGAACTTTAAAACCGTTTCGGACTGCTGGAAACTCATGACACTGTTGCCGAGAAAACCAACGCTGTGGTCAAAACGCTACAGGATGTATCTCGAAGAGTGTTTCCCGGAAAAAGCGTTGACAAGCAAAGTAAACTCTCGCTCGAGACTCTCGAACTTATGAGGCAAAGAAGAGGAATGTCATATGCGCAGACTTCTTCGACGGATGGAAGAAACCTAACCGGAAGATCAGGAAGCTGGTGCGACGTGACCTCCGATGTTTGAATACCCGCGCCATTATGGCTGCGATTGAACAGAATCGAGGCAACAAAGTCTTCGCTCGCTAGCTTAGTAGAATTCATCTGTCGAAACTCAATACTGCGGATGGCTAAACCGTAACCTCCAATTTCGATATTCTCGCTGAAATTGAGAGTTTCTACAAGGATTAGTTCGCATCACGGACGCCTAAACCCACGAGACCCAGCGATGATGACCACAGAGCCCAACTCACGCGCCATTACACGGAGGACATCCCTGATGTCAACCAGGGCGAGGTAAGAGTGGCTCTCGAGCAGCTTAAGTACAACAAGTCTCCTGGGGATGACGGAATTACCACAGAACTCTTAAAAGCAGGTGGGACAGCAGTTTTGAAAGAGCTGGCGAGCCTCTTTAATTTGTTATCCACCAAGGCCTAATATCTCAGGCGTGGAGAGGGAGTGTGGTGGTTCTATTTTTCAAAAAAGGTGACAAAACCTTGCTGAAAAACTATAGACCCATTTCACTCCTGAGACACGTCTACAAGTTGTTCTCGAGAGTCCCAACAAACCGGCTCGCCAGAAAACTCGACGATTTCAGCCACCGGAACAAGCCGTGTTTCGAAAAGGCTACAGCACCGTAGACCACATCCATACTGTTTGGCAGATTGTACAGAAGACCAATGAGTACAATCAGCCGCTGTGTATGGCTTTCGTGGACTACGAGAAAGCCTTCGACTCCATCGAAACCTGGGCGGTTCTGGATGCTCTGCAACGGTGTCGCATCGATTGGCGTTACATCGAGGTGTTGAGATGTTTGTATGACACGGCCACTATGACCGTCCAGCTCCAGGACAGTAAAACCAGCCCCATCGAGTTGCGAAGAGGAGTGAGGCAGGGGGATGTAATATCCCCTAAGCTATTCACCAACGCACTCGAAGACGTCTTTAAGACGCTGGACTGCACTGGACGGGGCATAAACATTAATGTAGGGTACGTATCCCACCTTCGGTTTGCCGACGACATCGTCATCGTGGCAGAGAGCCTGGAAGACCTGAGCGAGATGCTGCACAGCCTAAATGGAGCCTCTCGACGGGTCGGTCTCGGCATGAACTTGGATAAAACCAAGATTATGTTCAACGAACACAATGTGCCGGGACCGGTTTATGTCGACGGATCGATGCTCGAAGTTGTTCAAGAGTATGTCTACCTTGGGCAAGTAGTCCAGCTTGGTAGAAACAACTTCGAGAAAGAAATCGACCGCAGGATCCAGTTGGGTTGGGCAGCCTTTGGCAAGCTACGTCGAGTTTTCTCTTCGCCCCTACCGCAATGCCTGAAGACCAAACTCTTCAACCAATGAGTCCTACCTGTTATGACGTACGGTGCCGAGACGTGGACACTCACAGTGGGACTAGTCCACAAACTTAAAGTCATGCAGAGAGCTATGGAACGGGCTATGCTTGGCGTCTCTTTGAAGGATAAAATCCGAAATGAAGTTATCCGACAAAGAACCAAAATTACCGACATAGCTCACAGAATCAGTAAGCTCAAGTGGCAGTGGGCTGGCCATATCTCTAGAAGGACTGATGGCCGGTGAAGCAAGCGTGTCCTAGAGTGGAGACCACGCCTCGGCAAGCGTAAGGTAGGGCGGCCCCCGGCTAGGTGGACCGACAACCTGAAAAAGGTGGCTGGGACAGACTGGATGCGGAAGGCTGAGGACCGTATACTGTGGCGCGTGTTGGGAGAGGCCTATGTCCAGCAGTGGACTGCGATAGGCTGATTAATAGATTGTCCGAATCCATCACCCGTCACCAATGCAAGTCACTGCCATTTTCTATTTGAGAGTAGACGTCGATTTCTACAAAACAATCAAACGCAGACATTTACCAAGAAGCGAATGAAATTTCTATAAAGTCGTTTTATCAAGTACTAAATATACACGCTGATTTTTTATTGGTTTAGGGAAAAAAAACCTCACGTTGGAAAAAATATCTGCTATTCATATTCAAAATCAAAATTTACCTAACACGTAAAATAAAAAAGTTATAAAAGTCAATAACTCTAGAAAATACTTAGTAAATCACGACAACGAGTTGAGATCGAGCGCGTCGGCGCGTTGTACCTAAAACAGCTGTTGACGTCGCGCGGCGCGGTCAACAGCTGTTTTACGTATAGCGCGTGTAACAGTAGGTAACTACCTACACATAAAACACGTATCAGTCAGCACAGCACTAAGAAGTACGGATGGATAGTGATACCAATATATATATTTTTTTTTTTTAAAGACCACTCTAGCACTAGGAATAAATCCTGTGTCGCGGGGGACTTTACAGACATACAACCAACGGACACAATGAATACCCAGACTAATTTACGTACTTACAAAACAAATTAATTACGATGAGATCTTCAGTAATTTTAGGCACATAATAATGATTAAAATAATAAACACATGTAACTTAATAGCTGTGCCAATTCTTTCGTAAGTCAACAGAAATAAGCTGTGGGTTCACGCAATCATAATAAACCAGTAGAAGAAAGAATGAAGAACTTATTATTAGTTACGTATTAGTCTTAGGTACATAATCATTTTCAATAACTAGTAAAAGCCGAATTTAGGTATTTACTTATTTCTGGCGTGTTTAAAACATGTTATCAACGTTGGTATTCACAACAATCAACATATCAAATCATTTACCTTTACAGTCTTCTGCTTACATCACAATCAATTGACACATTTTGCACTCGGAGTACCGACTCTGTTTCTTCTTTGTACACAAATCTTATAACCTCGATCCACTAATGAAACCCTATGGAGTTAGGTCAGGTTGCGGCCTATCAATCCACTAGCGAACACATCAGTATTGTAAGGATCCACGATTGTAGTTTTATTACGTAACACGGACACAGAGTGACGCGAGCGTGATATACGACTGTCCCATTGACCTAATTTCTTAAGACTGAAGGTCAACATGCGCCCGCGCCGCACCCCGCCGCGCCCCCGCCCCCTTCTGGCGCCCTGCAACGGAGGGGAGGCGCGCGCGCACGGCGGGGAGCGGAGAGGGCGGGAATCATAGTTCTTCAGTGACTAATGCTAGTGTGTGTGTGACACGATCGCTCGTACTTCGCCAGTATGCGGCAAAGTGATACTTCGTGTTCTCGTACTATTAAATTAATTAATTTCTCAAGATTTTTTTAGCTTATATTTCAAATATTATTAGCTGGTTAGATTCTATTAACGATAAGTAATAAGATGGCTTTCGCTCCAAAACCAATAAAAAATCAATGTGTAGATAGACACCGACCGAAGGCAGAAGGTTGCCAAATCGTGCTTATACAAAAAGCAGTGTATTTGTGTGACTCTGTCTTAAATTAAAGAACTGTTTTAAGTGTTTTGTGTTGCGTTATAATTTAGAAAATGTCTATACCCTCGATTTTTGGTTTACCAGCTGTGGTGATGGAATGATTGAGAGGTAAATAAATTAAATGTAATTGAACGTTTCACGTCCGCTGGCAGAAAAATACACAATTTCTGATGTAGCATTTTCATCAAAATCAAAATTTCTCAGCAGTACAATTTTTTTATAGACTCACGCCTTTATCCCCGTAGAGGTAGGCAGATGTGTAATATTACATCCACATTTCGCCATGAATTTTTAGGTCCCACGTAATAGGGGGCGAGCCTATTGCCATCACCGGGCACATCACCAATCTCCGTAATGCTACTGAGAATTCGGAAAAACCCAGTAACACTTTTGCCCGACCCAGGAATCGAACCCAGGAGCGCTGATCAGCAGTCGGATACACTATCCACTGGACCACAGAGGCATAAGGTTGTTGTACTTTAATTATTACTTAAAAACTAGCAACACCGTCGTACACGTCACGTTAAGGTGCTGTGAAATGTTGATGTTGCCAAAGATGCTAGAGTTAATATGAAGTATTTATTAATATTTTGTAAAATAAATGCTTTAGCAAGCTAGAAAAAAAGGCCTATGATAGACTGAGCACATACTTTTCGGATAACACCGACTTGAAATACACGATGCATAGTAACATAGTCCATTAGATAGGCGAGGTATACAAAGTGGCGAAGAAACATTGGTGGCATAACATCAGTCATTGTGGACATTTATGGTAAGAGGTCTACTGCCTAGAAGTTGTTGTAGTCCTTTATTTATAGGTGTTAATATGCACCCACTATTGTACACCTTCTAAAACCTCATTTATCTTGTGATGTTACAGTACGTTGTAACAAAACAATACGAATAAATAACTAGACCCGTCGCGGAATGGTTTAAATTGTCTTCTAGACAAGCAAACAAGTTGAAGAACTACTATAGTATGACCAAATACGTGTAAACCAGAGTTCCAACTTGATAAGAGCTAAGATCTTCCTTAGAGGGATCTACCAATTCCATACTTCCTGAAACTTTAAAATATCTTCTCTGACTATCTTTTCTGTCTTGCCGCACACTCTACTTACAGCCACCATCGACCTGTCGATCAAGATCGACCAGTTGATCACACCTGGTATAAACTACCCAGCACGGTGAGTTATAACGTTATTTCGTTGCTTTGTTCTTATATAAAATCATACAAATACTACACATAATACCTATTTTAATTTTTTACTTACATTCAAATACATACACAAAATGTAATTAAACGAATTAATTACAAAACAACGGTAGAAATAAACAAGAAAATCGTAATAACATCATCAGGCAAATTGCAGCATTTCCTCCATTACATCTCTCACAGCTAATGAAACAGCTAAAGCTCGGAATTTTACAACTCTGTTTAACTCTCATGGCTTAAGGTGTTATACTCGTAAAATACGGCTACAGGGAACAGATGGCGTTCCTACACTGCCCATAACACTGAGATGAGTAATTCGTTAAGAAATGGCCTTCTGCAGATTTGGAGCAATGAAATTATATTTCTAAAGTGGACTGCTTTGAGACATTTACTTTTTAACGATAATGAATGATTAAAACACAGAGGTAAAAAAATGGCAAGAATTGATTTATATTTTTTGGCAGTGGAGTGAGTACAGATTATATTATTATTTTCATTCCGTATAGCAAATAGGCCAGATGGCTCATTTGCTATACGGAATACGGAAACGGCACTTGCTTTCAGATGATAGTAAGTGATTAATTAAAAAACAATCACCATCGCCCTAGCGTTATCCAAGACCTTTCATTTTGGATGCCCGGGGTCCGCTTACTGGTCTAACCAGATAATCATATTTATCTAGTTAGATTAATATAGATTAATATTATATCATATCTGGTTAGTTTTTGTGTTTAGCTTTGCAACAGAGCGACTGCCGTCTGACCCCCGCAACTCATAGAAAAAGCAATACTCTATAGTTAAGAACATATTCGGCCAGTGTCAACATAATCAAGGGTACTCCCTAATAACGATTGTAGAAGGTCTTCGTGACAACCGCGACCGACGGCTTAATGTGTTCTCCGAGGCACGGCACAAGCGATAATTATACGCATATAACTTCAAAAAGATAGTGGTGAGTGTCGTGGGTTTCGACCCGATATCCTTTGCATGACAGTCTGATGGTATCGCTACCTGTTAACATTATCACTGGCCAGAGCTGTTGTGGTATTAGCTAACAACATACTCAAGCTACAATTGACTGCACGGTTGGCGTAGTGGTTTAAGCGGCCGCCTCACCGCTTGACACTGCGCCAATTGTTTGGGATCGCCCAATACTGGACAACACTTTGCGTGATAAATTGTTTTTAGAGTCTGAGTGTTCATTGTGTCCGTTATAAGTATGTTTATAAAGTCCCCCGTAACACAGGATTTACTCCGAGTGCGGAAGTTGCCTAAAAATATATTAAATGATAAACTACCATTCATCACCAAAAAAAACGCTGTTGTTCAAGTTTGGGAATCGTTTAGGCGGTCCGAATGTGGGTATTACACGAAAAAGTTAATCGAAAATCCGTTGAATAGCTGGTTGACTTTTGCATGTATCTCATTGTTGAATGGATGAAAACAGGACGTTTTCAATAAAAGGAGTAATTTCCTTCTACTGAGATTAGCTGAGTTCCTTCCAGGAATCTGGTCAGCCAATAGATAAATACAATACAAATAAACTAAGGTTTACGCAATGAAGTTATATATTGTACACAAGATTTTGTCTGCAGGTTCAGGCGTGTGGAATAATATGATGCTAATCTATATTTCTGCGAGGTTTAAACAAAATCCATATGGTTGTTTTATCGTGAAAGAGTTTAGTATTGAATATACATTCATCTGGTGGTGCCAACCTATGTATGCTATAACCAGCATAACTACCGCAATTAAAATATAAAAAAACAACAAAAAAATATACTGTATTGAATTATTTGTAAATAAAAGAAAATGTTTTATTTAAATCTTAATATATAAAATCCTTGCGTTACTTACTGCCTGACAGACACGCTACAGCCGAAACTATTGGGCGCAGGCAGCTAAAATTAGGCATGTATGTTCCTTGCAGACCGTAGGGGTGCACTAAGAAGGGATTTCCCGAAATTCCCACGGGATATGGCCAAAATGGGTAAATTTAAAAAAATTGCAGGCGTAGCTGCTGGCGGCCTCTAGTTATCCCATAGAAATCATAATAATAAGGCAATAGAAATGGCAAAGACGCGTGACCTTGTCGCCGCGCATGTGTCTCGTAGAACACAAGTGCGCGTTGAGCGTTTGTTGCGGTCGTTTGTGTTGTTTGGGACGCGGAGAGATAAACATGGTGTTTTGCAGCATATCCAACTGCGGAAATTCTTCCAAAGTTTGTAACTTTACAAATAAAGGGATAACATTTCATATGTAAGTATTTTATTTTTGAAATAATGTTGTTTTTAATCAATAAAATCAAATCAAATGTCTTTACCACCACTACTACGATAATCGCAGGAAAACGATATTTTTCTCAATTTAGTAACCATTAACACTTAAGCTTGTTCATATCTACTATTACAACTGCTAAAAGCAGCAATGAAACTATAGGCATGCGCAAATCGCAATAGAAAGATTGCCGCGCGTATGTAGGTATATTCCGGGAACACGCGGTGCGAATTAGTGTCGTGCCGCTCGTGCCACTACTATTTTATATCGATAATTTATTACGTGTGGTTTAATACCTAGATTTACCGAAATGGGAACGAAAGATGGGTTTTCGGATTTTCTTATTATCTAAATAGTTTAAAAAAATTGTTTGTCAATGATTTTCGTTGTAGTGGTGGTGAAAACATTTTATTTGATCCGTTTTGTTAATCGGTACTTTTGAACTATTTCTTCATTTATAAAATTTACAGGAGATAGGCTTATTATTGTTATGTATGGGGAAAAGTTAAAAAGTCTGCGTTGAGTATCCTTGTACCATTGACGTGTTCCACATCTATAAAATATTTTTTTTATGTCAAAGTAAAATTATACATAATTATTATTATATTGTAAGGATAGTTGATTAAATTCGATCGGTGAGAAGCTGGGAAAGAAAAAAAACATACATATTCATATCATTTAAGCATCAGTTTACTTTATCTTATGCTATTATCACAGGTTTCCAAAAGATCCGGATATTAAAGATAAATGGATATCTGCTACTGGAAAAAGAGATTGGTTCCCAACAAACTATAGCAGAATTTGTTCTGCTCATTGCACAAATGAACAATTTAATTCGTCAACAAAAAGACGGACTTTGATCAAATCAGCTGTACCGACAGTCGACATATGGAGACTGATTACGGTAAGAATAAAATTTTATTATATCTATGTCCTATTAATTTTGAACAAGAAAAATTCATAAAACGGGAAGTACTAATAAACAAAAAATTCAGGTAACAGAGGATTTGAAGCCGACGGTGACGCCATCAACTTCTTCACGTAAATGTGAATCGCCAGAGAATGTTGATGTAGGTATATACATTGGTATTGATATTTTATATCAATTTTATAACTGATTTTATATACTTTTCACTTTCCACGCGGTAATACAAAATAAAAATACTATCCTTTGGGGTTTTGCCGCAATCGCAAAAATATATGAATTTATCACATAGATAAGTAATTCGTATCTTTTAGTCCGCAGGTAACCAGCAATTGACGGCCCCTGTAAGTGATTCTGGTCAAGCTGATACTCCGAGGAAAAAGAAATTACGCTCTGAAATTATTAGAAGTCGCGTCGTCATTGCAGACCAGCGGTTAAAAATAAAACGTTTACAATGTAAAGCCAGACGATATAGCAAACAAATTTTGAAATTGAAAGACCTCATCAAAAATTTAGAAGATCAAAGATTAATTACGGGAGATCAAGGGTGGTGCTTAGAAAATATGAACATCACTATGAAAGATTTGATAGGAAAATACAATCAAAAATTGAAATCCGGTAAAAACACGCGTACCAAATAATCGCCCAGCTTAAGAAGTTTCGCTATGACGTTACATTTCTATTCGCCTAAAGACTATGAGTTTGTACGACAAAAATTTAATACATGTTTGCCTCATGTTAGAACATTAAAAAAATGGTATCAGTCTATGAATGCAGAACCAGGTTTCACTACAGAATCTCTTTCCGCCATCAAAGCTAAGGTTGAAGCTAGTAAATATGACCTCATCGGAAACTTGGTATTAGATGAGATGGCCATTCGGCAACGTGTCGAGTGGAATGGTAATCGAATGCACGGGTACGTAGCTATAGGCAATAGTAACAAAAATAATGAGAGCATGACGATTGCTAAAGAGGCGCTTGTATTCTTAGTAACGGCTATTAATGGATCGTGGAAAATCCCTGTTGGCTATTTTCTTGTACACGGAATATCCGGAGAGCAAAAATCTAATTTAGTTTTGCAGTGTCTAGAGCTACTTTATAACACAGGAATGGATATCATATCTTTGACGTTTGATGGCTGTCCAGCTCACATTGCCATGGCCAAAAAGCTAGGCTGTTCATTTGATTTGGAACAAATGGTTACACACTTTCCGCACCCGGTAACAAAAAATCCGGTATTTATTTTCCTAGACGTTTGCCACATGATGAAGCTAGTGAGAAATTCATTTGAGTCTAGTAAGGTATTTATAGACGATAAGAAAAAAATTGTCAAGTGGTCAAATTTGGTAAATCTTAACAAATTGCAAGAAAAGGAACACTTACATCTGGCAAATAAATTAAGGCGTAGGCACATTTTTTTTCAGAATTAAAAAATTAAAGTTCGTTTAGCGACTCAACTTATGAGTGATAGTGTTGCTTCCGCTTTAGACTTTTGCTCTCAACTAAAGCATCCGGACTTCATCGACGTGGACGGTACATCGAACTTTTTAAGAAACTTTAATAAATTATTTGACATTTTAAACTCACGAAATATGAAACAGTTGTATTTTAAAAAGCCTATCTATTTTAGAAATAAAGATTTAATATTTTCATTTCTCGACACAGTAGCAATTTATATAAAAAAGTTAAAGTTTAACGACGGGCAAGAAGTGGTAAAATCTATTAAAAAAACGGGATTTATCGGTTTCCTAGTTTGCATCGAAAGTTTTAAACAGATTTATATAAAGATTGTAGAAAATGAAAAAAAAAGCTAAAGTATTTGCCTGCATATAAGTTTTCACAAGATCACTTAGAGCTCACTTTTGGCCACATAAGAGCGCACGGTGGTTGTAATAATAACCCCACAGCTCGTCAGTTTATGTCAATATACAAAAAACTTATTGCACACATTGAGCTAAAAGACTTTGACAGTGGTAACTGTACGGCGCTAGAAAACGTATCAATTTTGAGCTGTACATCTGCAATTGACAAAATAAATTTAACAACAAGGGCACCATTTTCTGACAATGAGGATAATGAAGACATTGTTGACGATGAGGATGGACATTGCAACATCAGTAATATGTCTGATTTTGCATCGGAAGTCATCACATATATAGCAGGATCAGTGGTCCATTACTAAATAAAAAAAATTAAATGTGAAACTTGTATTTCTGCATTGATAAAGCCCGAGAGTTCCAATGAAAATACACAATTTATTAAACTAAAAGACAACGGAGGTCTTCTTATACCTAGCAAAGACGTGATAACGATTTGCAAAAAGACAGAAGTACTACTTAAAAGTATTGTCTTTGATAACAAGATAATAGCAAATAAAAAGTTTAAAAGTGAATTTGTTACGAAGGCCATGCGTCATTTCGTTGGGCTACAATTATTTGAAGATATTGATTTTCACCAATATGACCAGTCTCCACATGACAATCATGTCATTCAATTAATGAAATGTGTTTTAGAAAAATATATGGATATCCGCCTGAATCATATTATGGAAAATACTATCCAATTAATCCCAAAGAGACAGCTTTTAAATAAATTTTTACATTTTTCAGGGCAATAAATTCTAAGGGCGAGTTGTTTGATTAATATAATAATAAAAAATGTACCAAAACTTACTTATATTTTATTGTATTCCCTTTTCTCATTAATAACTCATCTAAAAGTGCGTCAAGGAATGAAACACTTTCAATAAATTAGTTATCTGTTGTTGCGAGACTCCTTGGATATTAAAGCTCAACCATGGGGTCTCATTCCTTAGAACGTTTTCCGTCATTCTTAACTCTCTCAACAGATGGCTTTACTAGTATCGATTGTTATTGATGACTTTTATGCATAAATGATAAATAAGAAAATAAAGTTCTAAAATATGATATTTATTAATTAAAAATCCCTTTATTACGATTAAATAAAAAAAATGAAACATTTAATTGAATATGAATATTTTTGAAAAATATGATGTGCACTTCGTTGCTCTGGTGGCCAAAATACGTACTAGCTTGTAGTAAAACGTTACAATGAGTTAACTTTCACTCGGCATTCATAGATGGCGCTTTTACGTATGTAGGTATATATTTATTTTTATTTAATTTGGTATTAATCTGTAGATGGTAAAATAAATAAATATGTATTAAATAAACATCAAATATTTGAAAAAGTAAGATATTATGTTAACCAATGAACGGCCATGAGCATTTATTTTAAAAAGTACCTGTATAGCCCTAGTCGAGCGATTGCGTTTTGTTTTTACATTTAAGTACCTACGTAAAAGTAGTGTAATATAAATTTTATACATAATAACAACTTACTGTGTTTGTAGTAGTATTATATAATAAATTTTCATAAATTATGTTAATCAATATGCGTCTTACATTTATAGGTACCTACCTATAGTCTGTTCAAGATACGAAAAAATAAAATGTAAACAAACCATAAAATGGTTCTTTTAACTCGGCAGGACGCGCTACTGGGTAAAATTTACCACATAGGGTATAAATTCGTAAATATTTCGTTTTCTGCTTATTTTGTGCCGCGCCGCTTTAGGTACCTTTCGAGAAACGTGCTACGGTCCCACATTTTGCGTAAGCGGCCAGTGTGCGCGCGGCGTTTGGCCACAGCAGACAAATAAGTTGCGTATGGGTATATTTAACCCGGTAGCGACTATTAGTGTCTTATTATTTTTGTTAGCCAACTTTTAATTAATTGTTGTTTTAGATTATCAAGATGCTTTATTTGCCTCTTGGTGAAGAGCAAATAGAAGAGTGTTTGCTTTTAGAATACAGTGATGATGAAGATGTGTCTGAAATTTAAGACAATGAAGAGTATAGTGAGCAGGAAGGCAATTCGGAGCAAGAAGGAGAAGACATACCGAGTCGATGTTTTTGACGACTTATGTAGGACGTATTCAGTGTCACGCATCACTAAGAGGTGGCCTATGGTTTTATTATTTGGCCTTATGAATATAGGTGGCATAAATGCGTATGGCATCGTAAAAGCAAACAAAGAAAATTTTGACGATTCTGTGTTACCAAAAAGAGATTATTTGAAAGAACTGGCTCAGTCACTTGTTATGCCACAAATAGAGTCAGATTTACTGTGCCAAATATAATTCCAGGCATTTAAGGTAAAATTATGTTTATACTTGGTGGCAGTAATGAACAAAATGACAATCTGAGTCGCCCTCAACAAGAAAGAGCTCTGCAGCCGCGATCAAAATGTCTGCATCACGATGTGAAGTGGGTCCTTGGGAAAAGGATCGAAAAACTAAGTCTGATTGTAATTTATGCCATAAAAAATATGGAGAGAACATACCGTTCCTATTTGTGAAGACTGTGCTATAAAAATAGTTATATAAAAGATTGTCGAGATATTATTATGTAAGGAGGCTGATTATTTTTATGTCAAACTTTAAGCGATTATTTAAAAAAAAAAGTCAAATTAATGTATGTTTCAAATTTCAATTATTGTTGCAAGTAAGCATATGTTATGTTCATTTGATATTGATCTCGTTTTTTAATTATTTTTGCATATTTAGAGTCAATTTTTTGTTTCTTTGTAAGCCTAGTGAAAAACATTCAATTATTACGTTGTGATTTCATAAATAAATAAAAATACATAGGCAGAAATATAATTACTTTGTTCACGCATTGTTTTGTTGAAAATATAACATAATTTAAGATAAAATTTTGTTTCATTAAAATGCTTATTAGAAGCCCCAATTTTTTAGGAAAGCCACTGTGGTACTTTTTACCCGGTTGCGACTGTCCGTGTTGTATTATGGGGCGCGCCTCCCACCGAGTTAATGTCGCCTTCGCAACAAAAGTAGATTTAAGTTAAATACTCCAAGCGAAAGATGCAGTTAGATTTACAAAAATACGCTTGTCCCTTCAATTCATAAATGATACTGTATATTTTTTACCTTTTATTTTTTTCGTAGGTATCTTGAACAGACAATAGCAACTAATAAACAGTTGATGTTGAGTATGTTGTAAATCAAGCTAATGAAAAAATCAAAACGCATTTTTAAACTTTGATAGCCGACTTCTCTAGAAGTCTAGAACTCATTCGCTTGGTTCCCGATAGGTATAGTATTAAATTTATCTATGCCGATAGTCATGACTTCATGAGTCGCACAATTGCAAAATCGCGTACCAAGTACACTAAGTGCGTCTCTATAAAAATACCAGGGTCGAAAACCAGGTATCAATATACTTGCAAGTTTTTGGGCACTCGAGTATAGAAAACTTCGTGTGACGCCCTGGTAATGCAAGTTGCAATGCAAGTTTGTATTGAAAAATAAACCTTATCTTAATATGAGTAAGGATGTTTATCGCAAAATTTGGTAAAGGACTTTTCTAAATACTTTCATGGAAATTTATTCCTTACCACCATATATTTAAGGATTTTTGTCGCGCAAAACCTTGCAATTTTTATATTCCTGAGTAGTCAAAATACTTTCAAGTATTTTAGTGTTTTGTGCGATAAAGTTCCGTAAATGTATGGCAGTAAGGAATATTATTTCATAAAAGTATCTGTAGGGTAAATACGCCATACGTCGGCCCCTCCCCAAACTTCGGCCGTCTGCACATTTTCGGCTTGCGTTCATTTATAACGTATTGAAGTTACAAATTTGCCACTTGAATTACAATCTTAGTTCATAATCTATATGTACAACCGTTACTTTCCGATTACGTTACACACTCTTCGCACACTGAGCGTCAGTAGCGATTGCGCCGTCGAAGCGTCAATTTCATATTTAAAGTACCTTACTTGCTGTGAATACCCACACTTCGGGGATTGATATTAGAACGGTCAGACATTCCTTTTTTATTGTTTTAAGCATTATTATTAGTAATTAGTGATTTTTACTATATTTTGAGATAGATTTTTCAATGTTTAACGTATTGTTTTAAGGGAAAATAGGAGGCCGCCAATAGAATACCAATTTTGAATTAAAACCGGATTCTCGGCCGTGGCCGACTAAAAGTAAATGCAGTCTGTTTTATAATTTCCAATTGCACTAATTCCATTGCCTTAATAAGAGAATTTGCAACGCATATAGGCAAATAAATATATTTTACGTTTAATCGCCAAATACCGGCCGGGGTGATATTAGTTGAATCTCGAGAAATAATGTACACAAAATAGAGGCTGGCTTTAGAAACATTAAAGATCGTAATGTCGACCAGCCTCGAATTCGAGCCCAACTATACAGGCTGATTACTTTTCTTATTTTCTCAAAATTAAATATTTATTATACGTTTATTTATTTATAATATAAAGAGTTAAGTTTAAATGTAGGAGTTGATATTATTGAAAACATTTATATTAGCTTATTATAGTATGGAAATATAATATATAAATGCTCTTTGGAACTTGCTACCTTAACCCATGTTAATTACGTAGCTTAAAAATATAAATATATTCAATAATGATACTCTGGGCCAAAAATGGTATGAATTATTTTTGAAAAGATATCCAGAACTAATTATAATTATTTTGATGTTTACTTTGTTATATATTGTAATACTTACCTAACGTTATTTAAGTGCAAATAAAAAAATACTTTACCTACTATTAAACAAATACGATGAATAACGTATACTTAGTGAGACTCCTGCCAAAATAAATCATATTAATAATATTTATCCGTCTTAATTTAAAACATTCTATACTCGGCCGATATTTGGAAAAAACGCGACCGACCATGGCCCGTGAATGGCCGACTTTAGGGATTTTTCGTTCTCGACGCATATAAACCTTAGTACTTTTTCCTTGTAGTAGAAATGTCAACCTTATGCCCATAAACATGAAATAGATTTATCAAACTATCCAAAACCGCATCGGAAGTTATCCTTTCGTTGCAAATTGATGGTGCCAGACCGATTCCAAAACAGAAAAACCGTAAGGATGCCGACATTTAGTATTTGTTCGCGTACGTTCAAGTAAAAAATACTTTGAAAGTGTTGCAAATATTTTAGTGTTTTGCGCGACAAAGTTCCGTAAATGTATGGCGGTAAGGAATAATATCCCATGAAAGTAAAAGTACTCCGTTACGATCGTGGATCGGCAAAACGCGATACGCGATCGCGTACGTTTAATTCAAGTAAGAAATACTTTGAAAGTGTTGCAAGTATTTAAAAAAAAATAGTTACAATCAGCTTCAAAATTACGAATCCTACAAAATAAATGATTTTATAATAGTTAAATTTAGTTTTTTATCTAATTCTGTTTATCCACTTTAATGGAGGAATAAAAAACGACCTAATTTATCAATTTAAAAATATTAATTTGCCAACATCTGGATTTGAGTTAATTATCTAAATAACTAACTTGCACGTTTGCATAACTTGCTTGTAAGGCCGAATTAATAAACCAATTGTAATGACTAGCTTTTGCGCGCGACTTCGTTCCCGTGAAAGTTGAAGAGAAAAAATTCCGACGTTTTTGCAAGATTTTTTGTTAGTTGACGAGGTATCATGGTTTCATAAATAAAAAAATAAAATGAACTGTTGTTTCATTTCTACATTTTAATAGTTATTTACCTACCTATTCCCCTTTTGCAATCTCGACGTTCGCTTCGCCAGGGGTTCGCCATTTAGGTTACATTAATTTCGCCTGAATACCAATTTAATTAAGAATATAATAATACAAATAAAGAATAACAATTTTCACGAAGCAGAACTCAAAGGAAAGCACCACCTAGTATAGTAATGTACCTATTACATTATCTGTAGCATGCACCACAGACCCTGGGACCACCGACCATCAGACCAAGGCAACCTCACAAGGTCATAGGTTTTGTCAAGTCTATTCAAACTAGCCCAAACACTACTAGTTTCTCATGTGTAGTTTAGGAGTTTCAGTGACCACCTGCCGGCTTCATCATCAGACCAAGGCAACCTCACAAGGTCCATAGATTTTGTCAAATCTATTCAAACGAGCCCAAACACTAATAGTTTATCATGTGTAGCTTAGGAGTTTCTGTGACCACCTGCCGGCTTCATCATCAGACCAAGGCAACCTCACAAGGTCATAGGTTTTGTCGGTTTTATCAAGTCTTGTCAAACGAGTCCAAACAAGACTAGTTTATCATGTGTAGTTTAGGATTTCCTGTGACCACCTTCTGGCTTCATCATCAGACCAAGGCAGCCTCACAAGGTCATAGGTTTTGTCAAATCTATTCAAACGAGCCCAAACACTACTAGTTTATCATGTGTAGTTTAGGAGTTCCTGTGACCACCTTCCGGCTTCATCATTAGACCAAGGCAACCACACAAGGTCATAGGTTTTGTCAAGTCTTGTCAAACGAGCCCAAACACTACTAGTTAATCATGTGTAGTTTAGGAGTTCCTGTGACCACCTTCCGGCTTCATCATCAGACCAAGGCAACCACAGAAGGTCATAGGTTTTGTCAAGTCTTGTCAAACGAGCCCAAACACGACTAGTTTATCATGTGTAGTTTAGGAGTTCCTGTGACCACCTTCCGGCTTCATCATCAGACCAAGGCAACCTCACAAGGTCATAGGTTTTGTCAAATCTATTCAAACGAGCCCAAACACTACTAGTTTATCATGTGTAGTTTAGGAGTTCCTGTGACCACCTTCCGGCTTCATCATCAGACCAAGGCAGCCTCACAAGGTCATAGGTTTTGTCAAATCTATTCAAACGAGCCCAAACACTACTAGTTTATCATGTGTAGTTTAGGAGTTCCTGTGACCACCTTCCGGCTTCATCATCAGACCAAGGCAACCGCACAAGGTCATAGGTTTTGTCAAGTCTTGTCAAACGAGCCCAAACACGACTAGTTTATCATGTATAGTTTAGGAGTTCCTGTGACCACCTTCCGGCTTCATCATCAGACCAAGGCAACCTCACAAGGTCATAGGTTTTGTCAAGTCTTGTCAAACGAGCCCAAACACGACTAGTTTATCATGTGTAGTTTAGGAGTTCCTGTGACCACCTTCCGGCTTCATCATCAGACCAAGGCAACCTCACAAGGTCATAGGTTTTGTCAAGTCTTGTCAAACGAGCCCAAACACGACTAGTTTATCATGTGTAGTTTAGGAGTTCCTGTGACCACCTTCCGCCTTCATCATCAGACCAAGGCAACCTCACAAGGTCATAGTTTTTGTCAAGTCTTGTCAAACGAGCCCAAACACGACTAGTTTATTAAGTGTAGTTTAGGAGTTCCTGTGACCACCTTCCGGCTTCATCATCAGACCAAGGCAACCACACAAGGTCATAGGTTTTGTCAAGTCTTGTCAAACGAGCCCAAACACGACTAGTTTATCATGTGTAGTTTAGGAGTTCCTGTGACCACCTTCCGGCTTCATCATCAGACCAAGGCAACCACACAAGGTCATAGGTTTTGTCAAGTCTTGTCAAACGAGCCCAAATACGACTAGTTTATCATGTGTAGTTTAGGAGTTCCTGTGACCACCTTCCGGCTTCATCATCAGACCAAGGCAACCTCACAAGGTCATAGGTTTTGTCAAGTTCATTCAAACGAGCCCAAACACTACTAGTTTATCATGTGTAGTTTAGGAGCTGTGACCACCTTCCGGCTTCATCATCAGACCAAGGCAACCTCACAAGGTCATAGGTTTTGTCAAATCTATTCAAACGAGCCCAAACACTACTAGTTTATCATGTGTAGTTTAGGAGTTCCTGTGACCACCTTCCGGCTTCATCATCAGACCAAGGCAACCTCACAAGGTCATAGGTTTTGTCAAGTCTATTCAAACGAGCCCAAACACTACTAGTTTATCATGTGTAGTTTAGGAGTTCCTGTGACTACCTTCCGGTTTCATCATCAGACCAAGGCAACCTCACAAGGTCATAGGTTTTGTGAAGTCTATTCAAACGAGCCCAAACACTACTAGTTTATCACGTGTAGTTTAGGAGTTCCTGTGACCATCTTCCGGCTTCATCATCAGACCAAGGCAACCTCACAAGGTCATAGGTTTTGTCAAGTCAATTTAAACGAGCCCAAACACAAGTAGTTTATCATAATATGTAGTTTAGAAGTTCCTGTAACCATCTTCCCGGCTTCATCATCAGACCAAGGTGCATTCACAAGGTCATTCATCACTGCACCATTTCAATGTTACCGTAACATAGCCACCAAACTTACGTAAGTATGTCAAATATCAGCTTTATGGAACAGTGTACAAAGTGCATTCCAAATTTTGAACGGAAAGACACGAAGTCATAAAAATATCGCTAGATGTTTTAACGCCACCGCACCGGTACATACGTAAAATAGGTACCTACTAGATCGGTTGATCGTGTTATAACCTTGAAATGAGGCACACTTGGGTGACAAGGTGAAATATCATAATATTTCTACATTTTAGACAGAATGCCTTTTTTTATTATAGCGCCATCTCTTCTTTTTAATTTAAAATAACATTGCTTACAAAATGAGACGTAAGATGTCGCTACCATCGACTCCCATTTTTTTCGTCGCTAGCGCCATCTGTTGTATTATTTACGGTATTAACAAGTACTTATAAAAATAAAGGTCTAATATTAAGGATCTAACGTGGCCAATTTTTATGGACGACTTGCGGCATCTGTACTGTAAAGTATTATATTTATCTATGGCTCAACGGAAAAATATCGATATAAGCATTACGAGTTATGCACTGCACTATGCATAAGTGAGAGTGAGCGCGCGATATCATTCTCTCCTTTTCGCACACGTTTATTATTGGTCCCGTCTCCTGAGGTTATGCGTTTTTAGAAAATATTGCATAATGTAATCATTAAAGGTTAAATTTTTGTTGCATGTATGCAAAATGCATGTGTAGGCGAAACTGTGTATTTATTGTTTGTCTATGTGTTGGTAACTGCGAACCGGCGACACGCGTCCCAGTATTAAAAGACAGTAGATAGCATTTCTATTGCCTTATTATTAAGATTTCTGTGAGTTATCCTATACAATCGAAACATTGTGCGATTCATGTGATACCGATTTTTCTATTTTTTGTAGTTTACTACTTCGCTTTGACGACCTGTAAAACTAATAAGCTACTTAGGTAGTCCATATTTATAGCTGATCATATTAAATATAACTTTGGCAACCCACTCACCAATATCAAATAAACACCAGATCAAATTGCTTCTTATTCCGCGCGAAAAGCTTTCCCAATTTCCTTCAAACATTGTTCGATACAAGTAACACAATACTTTAAATTGAAACATTCACATCACAGCACTACTACTGTCCAACATATTTTTCTGTCGAGATCAATATTGACTTCGAACCCAATAAACTGTTTGAGTTACCGTCACGGTCCATCTGTAAATTGTTACTGTTTAATGAAATCCAATAAGGGAGCTTTAACTTACTAAACGTACTACCAATCTTATAACGGAAATGAATTCCTTTGCGGATGTTAAATTGTAAGGTATTTCGGTATGTGGGTAAAGCGGGTAAAACGTTACTTAATTATTAATTTTATTTTTCGCAGAGCTAATGAATTGATGATGTTTAAAACAAGATAAAAATATCTGGCGTGTACGTAAAAGTAAAGTTAATATCCTGTCAAATTTAGTTAGACGAGAAAGTAGACCTCAGACTTTAGAATGAAAGTCTGATGTGCAACGCCGACAACTTCAGGATGTACAGATAATAATGAGTGCAGTTTTTAGACATTGGCGGTATACAACAAGTGGTCCATTTAATGGTATGTAATAATTCAATAATAGCGACGGATGATATAACTTAAGTTTCTCGTAGCCCATAATCATGAATTCACCACTGTCAAGGCTTTGATTCTTTTCGCTCAACAATACTATATATAAGTATAAGAGTGCCAACAAAATTTATCAAATACTTCTCATCTATGTGAAACAACAAGAAAGGAAAAATAATGAATAGGAAATTCTTTACTAATTGTACAGGTTTTGCATTGTGTACTATTATTTCGATGAGAATCACCCGAGAGAATATCTTTAACCATATTATGGTTTTAGAGCTACGCCTAAAAGCCGCAATATGAAGGCTAGATATAACGGTTACTGGGCTATTTCAGGCATGCACAACGTTGCAATGAACGGATTTACTTAAATCAATAATACTGGGATAGCTATTATGTAGATCGAAAGTGAAGTTTTGATAGGACAGTCTACATGAAATCAACTGTGGCCAGCAAGACTGCCTAATGGTGGGGAATCGGGAAACTTCGGAAATTGCCAGCTTACTGCGGGAACGCAGGTGTATATTTCAGTAACTTTGAACTCGCTAAATTTAAAATGGTTTGGCACCTCTTTGTCGTACCTTTACATAGTATAGCATCTGTTTAGTTTTCATATGTACGCGGGCGGAGCCGCGGGCGAAGTTTTATATAAAATTCCTCCGTTACATACTGACTGACAGAAAACGCACAGCCAGAACTACAGGGCGCAAGAAACTGACATTTGGCATGTATGGTCAAATTATCATTTATTGTCACCACAGCATTTGCAATGAGGTGTGTCAATCGACGTATCAATAAAGTAGCTGCTATATAATTCAAAATACCAAAGTAATACTTCTACTTCTTATAAAACTTAAACAATATTTTTTAGTATCTGCCTATAACATTACATTATGGTTATCCATCCTACATTTGACCACTACCTACAGTGCTCGGCCACAGTGAAAGGCGGGCGCGGGTGCGGGCGCGACGCGGGAAACTCAAACATATGGAACTCTATAGGAGTATCCGTAGTGGCATAGTAAAAACAGAATAGTAAGCTAGCTAAGGCCGCTCGGCGAGTTAATTGCCTACTCTTGCGTTGACGCACGGGTTGTCACTTGTTTACACCGCGGCGCCGGCTTTGTCGGCGCTCGCGCTTTTTCGCCGCTTTTTTAAGACGTAGGTTACACGCTAATTCTGGCGTCATTCTGGTCCATCAGTCTGCTCAGAATGACGGGAGAATTATCGTCTAACCGGTTGATTGATGGACTGATGGCCCAGAATGACAAAAATTAAATATTTTTAATATTTTCCATCAGTCTGTTGAGAATTACAGCAGACTGATGCCAGACTGATCGTGTAACCGCTCGCATCATTCTGGCATCAGTCACCGTCCCCGACGCAATGGAGCAAGACGTGCCAAGCAATGAAGCGCTGGTGCCGCCGCTCCCGTCACCGTCAATCGAGATAGAGAACGAATTAATTCTCACATTCGAGTCCTTGCCAGAGTTATGGGATAAAACACATACCTTATATCGACACCTCCTACGTGTAACATCGTAACTGGCAAAATGACCAAAATGTCATATTTAGATTTTCATTTACTTTGTAACATGGATTATCGTTTGATCTAATAAAAACAATATTGTTTTCAATAGAACCCATAGATATGAAGACTGCATATTATCGTATCATCATCTTTAGCGTAGTAATATGTCGTATAGCGCAACTACGATACAGTATGCGGAGGGTGGGAGATACCTGAGGGTCTAGTACGAGTTTGCACTCGATCGTCACGGTGGACGATAGCCTAGTCGACGGGAATAATTTCCATACATTTTGTAAAAGCGCCCTTAACGGAGAGTAGCGATCGATAGAGACCGCTACTCTCCGGTCGGCCGTTAGTGCAAACTCGTACTAGACCCTCTGTAAGCTGCGCGAGCCAATTGTAAGTGTAAGTACCGATAGAATACGCAGGTTACTATAAGATACTATAGCTATCAACTATGTTATCTTGATGGTCTTACAAATGATTGATGCAGTTATTGAACCGTTTAAACAAAATGTTCGTTTGATCTACAAAACCAAACGATTTTCTTTTTATTTAGCCTGTCTGTACAAAAAAAAGCAAACACCTCTCCCTTGGACCGCCATGCATCCCTGTATCGTGTTAAGTTCGTCCAGTCGCTGTATAATGCATCCAGGTCATCCCGCCATCTTTGTTAGGCCCATCTTTCTGAATGCATACGACAAACGTGTCCGACCCAGTCCCACTTGTCTAGCAGATTTTAATCCGACGTCAGCTATGCGTGTTTTGGAACGTAGCAAAGTGACCGTCGTCTTCAACTTACGAATGATGACTAACGTAAGGTTTATCAGTCTGCTGTCAGTCTGGGATTGAGCGTGTAACCGTGTTTTTCATTCATCATTCTGGCATCATTCTTAGCCGGATCAAACTGATGGACCAGAATGACGCCAGAATTAGCGTGTAACCTTTGTCTAAGTGATCGCGCTGAATACTTCACAATTTAAGCTTGAATTTATTTTTTCTCAAATACCTACTGACTACCTAAGCGTTATATAACTATCTAAATGCCTTTTTTAATGAGAAAAAGTAACAAGTTAAATTTACTGTCGTTTAACACATTGTATATTATTAATAACGTTTATTACAAAACAGAATGTATATAAACAATTCAAGCGGGCGAGCAGTGAAGTACCTACATAAATGCGCTCGATCAGACGCGCGGCGCATCCCGTACTGAATCCGCGCCGAGCTTGCCGCGCTCGTGAGATTGTGTGCGTGAAAAGTGCGTGCGTACACGGCGCCGGCGACTCACGCATACATTCTAACCAGCGCGGCAGCGCGGCGGCCGATTTGTATGAAGCTATCTTACTATTCTGTTTTTACTATGGTAGTGGGAAGGCGGGCGCGGCGAGCGGCGCGAGCTGTGCAGCGCAGGGAGCACGCGGGCAACTCAAACCATAGGACTTTCATACAAGTGTCCGTAGTGAATGCGCGGGCAGCAAGCGGGAAACAATGCGGAGCGTGCGGATCTCAAACTTTTATGAGCAATGATATTAAGAGTAATTATTAAATCAAGTGCGAGTCGAACTCGCTCATCAAGGTTAACGTAGTAGAGGGATTCACTTAACATAAGCATCACATAGCTCCCTAGCCAAATATCACTATCAATTTTTCGCCAGCAAAAATAACTTTGCTTTCCTTAGTGTTTGTATATCGATATTGTTTATTGATATTGAGCACCAAGGGTTTTGGGAAGCAAAATTTTAATTTAAAAATCTCCATAGACACTCCGCTAGTATAGGACAGATATTTTTATTTATTTTTATTTATTTTGCGGGCTGCCCGCGCTACTATGGCCAAGCACACAGCCTTGTTAATTTTTACTGCTCGATTATTGTAGATCATGACACCAATTAGCACTACAACATTAAGACAAATGTTATTGCCTAGTTAAATTGATGTATGTGATACGTAAACGGTACTAATACACAGGAAACAATAATTTATTGAAACAAGGGTAAATTTGGGGTGGCCATCGTAAAAATAATGGTTTAGGGTAAGAACCTTCGACCAACGATTACCAAATCAAACAAGTCAATTTGGAGTCGCCTGGGTGCCGCACTTGATCTCCAACGGTTATTTGGGGAGAATATAGATTTGGTAGAACGTATGAATTTGTAAGGTAACAAAATATAGGCATGATCATATTTTCATACTTTTATAGAATTTTGGGAAAGTGTTTTCCCACTTTAATTTATCTTTAGAAGATCAAGATTTCAGGTATGTATTCCAGCTTTACTGAAAAGTTCTAATGAATAAATACATAAAAACTGGCATTATCGTTGTGTGCGATTCTGTACTTAGAATGTTGACAAGAATATTTTCTATCGTCTGTTTTAAGCAAACTTCGTAGCATAAGGTAAACTTTAGCTTATAACTATGAATTATTGTAATATCTTAGATTTTATACAAACGTGTACAATAGCTATAAAATACGTAAACTAAATTAGTGTCTTTATATCACTGTCTAGTGGGAGCGTTTCCAGATCACTATCAGTATTGCCGCGTAATATAGCTGTGCTAATCACTCGTGCCAGATATAGGCCAGTCCCCTGGTCACGCGCGACAAAGTCTCTAAAAATATGTATTGCACTAGGACCTCCAAGGGGTGCCAATTTCTATGGCATAGAAACAGTTCTATGTCAAAATATTTTATAATGTGAATACCTACTCAAGAGTCATGGCCAAGCTGTAAGAAAAGCCACCAGGTTTTCCTTGAAAATAAATTGTAACTTATCTATAACACCTACTAAGATGCCGCAGTCCATAAAACAAAGATCAGACGCCACGTATTACACAGATTTCTGTTTGTAACGTAATCACTGTTCTTCGTTTCAACGTGATTTATCCAGCTATTGTTAAAATCTACTTAGAACCCAAATTGCTAACTTAGGAATTATTACCAGAAGCATAATAAAGTGACTACTAAAGCTAAGGAATTTGGAGGAATCTCCTATCATTTTTGGACTAAGGAAATTTAAGGCTGTGCGTGCACATCCGAAAACAAAAACAGTTCTTCATCTCACCATCATCAATTCAGTTCAAAGCCACTGCATGCCTTCTATCGAAAACTTGCCCGATGCTTAATATTTTATAAATAAATCACATCGACTTTTTATTTCCCTACCTTAAATAAATAAATCAAGTTTACTTTGAGGCGAATTGAATTTACTCCAGACAGATAAAGTGATCGTGTCGCATCTGAGTCAAATTATTCTTTGTGAAATGGTCAGCGTGATGTCACAATGCGCGTTTTTCGCGATGCGTGCCACTCTTAAGCGCCGGTTGCCTTGTCAGTAACTTATCTACGGTATTTACTAGTATATCGATGATTCTATGTATATGAAGTGAGTGATATGGTCTTAAATAACTTAACTGAATAGCAGATATAACACTTGAGTGCACGCACCCATTAATACTCCTTGAGCGCACGCGCCGGCTACAGGTGTAGCTCACTTGAAGTATTAATTAATTCTATGAAGAAGTAAACAAATTAATGAAACTCATTGTTTAACACTATAGTACACGCGTGGGCTACATATGTAACCCAGGATGTAATATTGACATATATTGGCAGAACTAGGTATGCCACAGCGCAATCGTCTTGTGTATTCTTTGATTGGTTCTTCCCGCTCCTACTAGTAGAATGCCTAAAATTACATTGGCATAAGGACGTGCGCAAAAATCGTCCTAGAAGTTGGTGGGCTACACCTGTGCCCCGCGCGTGCGTTGAAGGAAAATAAGTACCTAGTGCACAAGTGGTAAATATTGTATTTTTTTGTATTATTATGGCGTATTAACTGTCGGTCAGTAACATGGCAGATATAAACGGTCTAATAATAGTATAATAAATGAATAATCTACAAATAAAAGTGATCTGACGTCAATATTTCTAAAAAGTGGAATTCTGTCTAGCAAGAGCGTGTCCCAATTGAGCGTCGTATTGCCTAGGAAAATATAGGTACCAAGAGTTATTAAACTGAAAGGCAGGCTACTAAAGGATTAAAAGAACATCCCAGCAACAAAATATGCCTAATCGGGGAGGAGTTGGTTGGTATTTATTCTGCAGAACACGCAAGCAATGCAGCAAATGTATGAGACGCATTTGTAGTGAATCAGGAAGGTGTGTGTCCTCACCAATAGAACAGTTTTTTGCAAATTATTTAATTAAGTGATTAATAGAATTACTAGTGATAAAGTTTAAGGTAAATATTATATTCCTAAATGAAAACTCCTTACTCTCGAACTTCATTGTGCGTATCATCTGTATGCTGATGATCTACAGCTTTATACACAGACCAACTTAGAAAATCTGGATTCAGCCATAGCAGCCATAAACCAAGATCTGAACGCAGTCAGGGTTTGGTCTGAGCGGTTTGGACTGGCAGTGAACCCTGCTAAATGTCAGGCCATACTCGTTGGCAGTTCCCGTATTTTAAACAGGGTTGACTTGCAATCTCTACCAGCTGTAATTTTTTATGGATCTATTATTCCGTTCAGTTCAACTGTTAAGGATCTTTGCTTATATATTGATGCGAACCTTAATTGGCGGACCCAGGTTGTGAATGTAAGTCGTAAAGTCACTGGTGCCTTGCGTTCGCTTTATCGCCTGAAGAACTTTTTGCCATTCAGGACTAAAACAATGCTAGTACAGACTTTAATATTTCCCATCATCGACTATGGTGACGTGTGCTATCTCGACCTTAATGCAGATCTTCTCAATAAGCTCGATCGCCTTCTCAATAATTGCATTAGATTCGTTTTTAATCTCCGCAAATTTGACCACATTTCTGAGTACCGATCAAAGTTACGGTGGTTACCCATTCGTCAACGGCGTAGCTTGCGTACTTTGAGTACTCTTCATTCTTTACTACACTCTCCTTGTGCGCCCGCCTATTTAACTTCCCATTTTCAATTTCTCTGTAATACTCATGAGAAAAATCTTCGTTCCTCTAATAATCTTCTGCTTCTTTGTCCTTCTCACAGTTCTAGCCTAGTCCATTCATCCTTTAATATACAATCTATCCTTCTCTGGAATGCCCTCCCTTTTGATATCAGGATGTCCATTAACCGTTTCACGTTTAAAACCAGAGTCCGGCAGAATTATTTAGATGCACTAACTAAATCGTCATAGGTATTTTATAGTTTATTTATTTTGTATTATAGGTATATATTTATTAGAATTATAAAATATATATTATTGTGTTTATTAATATATATATAGTATATATTTATGGTATGTATGAGTATGCATATTAGGTATATATTATTTCATAATAATAAGTAGGTTTTGGTTTTCATTCTTCTTGCTTTTAATTTAAGAAATGCACCTATTACATGTTTCTCTACATCACCCAAATGTTGACTGGGAGATAATGCCTCCGGCATTAAGTCCGCCTCTGTACAAATTTTGTGCATAAAGTTGTAAAATATAATAAATAAAATAAAAAATAAGACTATGGCATCTCAAGCCTGCCAAATATTGGTGATTTTGAAGTAGCTTTAGTTTAAGTTTTGTATTATAATTAAGAAGACAAGTCTTGATTAATTTTATGTTTTATTCTGATTATAATAAAGATATCTATAAATAACACGATTTTGCTAGATTGAATTCCACTTTTTAGAAATATTGACGGCAAATCCCTTTTATTTGTAGATTATTCATTTGTTATATTTTTATGAGACAATTACTGCGTTGTCATGTTAAAAAGGTATGTTTGATCAAACAATGGAGAATTAAACGTAGAGACTATAGTTCAGAAAACATTGAAAAATTTAATAATTGCATAAAGAACTTAGCTTTTTTAGAGATGTGTGCCACTGAAGACATAAATCTAGCTTTCAATAACTTCCATGAATTATTTTTATTATTTTACTAGCTGACCCGGCAAACGTTGTTTTGCAAATTTTTTTTTTTTTTTAAATAGATGTTGGCCGATTCTCATAGATACCGGATAAACACAAAAAAAATCATCAAAATCGGTCAAGCCGTTTCGGCAGAGTATGGGAACGAAAACTGTGACACGAGAATTTTATATATTAGATAATCTCTGTTTTCCATCTAAGTTTAGATGGATCACAATTAACGCACACAAAAAGCAAAAATGGTTTCACGTGGAGTAAAAGCATGCAGTATAAAGAAACCAAAAAACGAGGATAATAAATATAAATTTAAGCAATATAGTAAGTTATTCAAGAAAATAATTAAATTAACACAGCGAGCACTAAATATTCCTTCTATTAACACATCAAACAACAATGTAAAAACAGCATGGAAAATAATACATAGTGCAAAGCAAAATACTCCAAGAGAGTCAATAAATAATATAAAGGTGCATGACAAAACCTCGACTGATACTAGAATTATATGTAATGCTTTTAATAGTCATATTATTGATATAATTGTCCCAAATAATTTATCAAACAGAGCACAGTACTCTATATATGTATCTTCTAGGCTAAAATCTATGTTTATGAAGCCATGCTCGCCACTTGAAGTATGGCATATCATAAGGAACTTAAAAAACACAACCAGTGTAGGGTATGATGGCTTATGCACTAAAGTTATAAAATACGTTGCTACTAATATTTCTCAGCATAGAAGCTACATAATTAATTAATTTATACATAGAAGCGGAAGTATTACCTGACAAATTAAAGACTAGTAGTAGTAGGATTATTTATTTTTTATAGACTCACGCCTCTATCCCTGAAGGGGTTAGTAGAGGTGTAATATTACACCCACATTTTGCTTTACGAATCTTAGGTCCCACGTAATAGGGGGCGAGCGTATTGCCGTTACCGGGCACATCACCAGACTACGTGCTGCTACTGAGAATTTGAAAAAACACTTTTGCCCGACCCGGGAATCAAACCCGGGACTACGGAGGCAGTCTTGTATCACGTATCAACACGTAAAATAAATGACCACCGTAGCAATACAGAAGATTAAAGTAGAGAAATAACTTAAACAAATTTTAGAGAAGACTAATTGTTAAATCTTGACTGTAATCCTATTTTCTATACATCAAGAGCTGTCATAATATACCTATCAAAATGCGGGCTAGGCATAATAGCTTGTATTGTTATTTTCTGATTATTTATTTACTACGTACTGTATAATATAATATTCATACTTATTTTTCTATCTATTTTACCTTCTTAGCGTAACGTGTTCTCCTGTAGTTAACAAACCATTAGATGATACAATATTTTTGTAAATATACCATCATGACATGTACTTATTTCTTCTAGAGACTGAATAATTTAAGGGCATCCGATATCGCTACAAGCACAAGGAATGTAACAAAGGAACTCGTATTATTTACAGACTGTATAAATCATAGATTTGATTCACCTATGACTTTTTTAAACCAAAAATAAAGGTACATTACAAAAAGTCTTTGACTAAGATAGGGGTTGTCTCTTTTCTATCAATACACCGAGTGTCGGTCTCTTCTCACCCGGGGCAGTATTTTGTGCGATCTGAAAATAGTTGCCTCGATGGGTGAGTATGGGTGTTCTTTGTGTCCATATATATACCGTTTGTCAAGTCTTCCACACTCCACTTATTTATTCAATCATCGCCATCAGCCTGCCATAGTCCACTGCTAGGCCCGTCTAATGGCACGCGACTGAGCCCGATTTTCGGCTTTTCGTGTCCAGCCGCTGCCAGTCACTTTGCGTATATCATCACTCCAACTAGCTGGAGGGCGTCCTACACTATCCCTAAGCGTCGATCCCTAAGCGCGACTATGCAGCTGTTGCCGCTGAAAGCAAAGCGGCCATGCCAGCAAATCGCCAGGATAAGAAAGGGCATAAACAGAAGGTTTGTGAGCCCCCCCGTAACAAGGACATGGAACGGACAGTCCCAGAAAAGGCAACGTGTGACAAAGACGGCTTCATCAAGGTGGAGAAAAAGAAGAAGAAGCCATCGTGCCGTAACCTTTGTGGTACCGGGATAGCAGGGTCTAATATGCTGCTACGTCCCGCAGTACCAACCACACAGTTGTACGTATCCCGGTTGCATCACTCCACAAAGGAAGAGGAGGTCGTGGAGTATTTGCGTCTGAAAACCAACTGGACTTTGAGAGTCGAGAGATTGGAGTCACTACATATCACGAACTTTAAATCATACGTGGTACGGGTGCCGACTCATCATCTCCAGACGTACCTCAAGGAAGAGTTTTGGCCGAAGGGTGTTGTCTATCGGCGTTTTTATGGACGATTACGCAACAAAACACAGCGAAACACGCCACTGTAAACAACACCTGTGCGTTGTATTATTATATTAGTAATTAGACATTTTATTATATGTATGTTAGTCTGTAAGGTATATATCTGTATGGGTTTTTATTATCTGAATTAAACGATTATTATTATTATTCACTTTATTTATTATATTTCTCATAATACATTTTATATTAATAAACTACATTAAAAAACGTTTAAAAATATAAAAGGGAGACCGGAGACCCACCGGTGTCGGGTACAGGGACCAAGCCACCGGTGGTTAGGGTCTCAGAGACAGGAACTTCCTCACGATGCGCGCCGTGTCGAGAAGAACTGCCTTCTGAATCAAGGACTTGATCCAGCTGCCCAGTGCGAGCCTCTTTAGCTGTTGATCGAGGCTCTTGGCGATTAGCCCATTTACCGACACGACTATCGGCACAATGATCGCCGAATCCACATCCCACATGTCAACAATCTCTTGAGCTAGGTCCAAATATTTAATCTCCTTCTCTTTTTCTGCCTTCACGAGATTGCCGTCATGCGGTATGGTGATATCGATTATCATTGCGAGTCGCTCTGCTCGGTCTATCACTACAATATCAGGCTTATTGGCTACAATAGTCCTGTCTGTAATGATAGACCGATCCCAGTACAATAATGCACGACCATTCTCGAGAACTGGGTCGGGCACATATCTGTAGTACGGTACCTCTGAACCAACGAGATTATATTTAAGGGCTAGTTGCTGATGGATTATCCTGGCCACTTGGTTGTGTCTGTGCAAATACTGACCGTTGGCAAGACTCGAACAACCGGACACTATATGCCTGAGCGATTCCCCGGGTTGGTGACACGCCCGACATATGTCAACCGTCCCATCCCTCAGAATATACTTCCGGTAGTTGTTTGTCATGACAACTTCGTCCATAATTGCAAAGACAAAACCTTCGGTTTCTCCAAAGAGATCACCGAATCGCAGCCAGGAGATTGAAGCTTTAAAATTTACATCGGGCCCATGTAAGGCCCGGTAGAATCGTCCATGCAGCTCCTTGCCCCTCCATACTTCCCGTCGGTCCTCAGTACTAAGTACTGCAGGTTTGTGCCAGTTCTCTTTAGCCAGAGCGAGCGGGGTAAGTCCGGTATCAATTGTGACTATGTCGCGATGCACATCCACACTCATCTGCAGAAAATAATCTCTGAGGTTGCACACCTCGCGGTTGTGGAGGGTCTTAGCACATAAAAAGCCTCGACCCCCACATTTCCGCGGGATGTACAGCCTCATTACCGATGAGCGTGGATGATGCATACGAGATGCAGTCAACATTGAACGGACTTTTCTATCCAGGGCATCTAGTTCAGTCTGGGTCCACCTGAGTATGCCGAAGGAATACATTAGGACTGGCATGGCCCACCCGTTGCAGGCCCGCACCTTGTTGCCACCTGATAAAAGACTGTTAAGTACTTTTCTCAGGCGGCCAAGGAACCGAGCCTGCAACGTCTGTTTCATGTCAGTCTCAGAAATATTCAAAGACTGCGACATACCCAGGTATTTGTAGGTATCAGTTGGGGAGAGAGATCTAAGTTGTATGGAATCTGAGAGTTGTGTCCCTGCAGATTCCATAATTCTGCCTCTCTTCACATGCATGACCGCACATTTATCCACACCAAATTCCATCCTGATAGAATTACTAAAGGTTTCGGTTACCTTAAGTAATGCAGTCAGTTGGAATTTGTTGGGGGCAAATAATTTCAGGTCATCCATGAAAAGGAGGTGAGATGTAACATGACCTCCACTCCTCAACTGATAGCCTAGCCCTGAAGCCTCTAATAAGGTACTTAGGGGGTTCAGAGCCAGGCAAAACCACAACGGACTCAGGCTGTCGCCCTGGAATATACCTCGCTCGATCATTATGGAAGCGCCGCAACCCAAGGTCGATCGACACCCTGGATAGCGCAATACGGTCCTCCATTGCCCCATACACGCCCTTAAGAAGGTGCATAGAGTTGTATCTACTTTGTACAAATCCAGCACCCTCAAAAGCCACGCATGAGGCACGGAGTCGTATGCCTTTTTGTAATCTATCCAGCATGTCGATAGATTCTTCCGGTTACGGCGCACCTGTTGGCTAATGGCCATGTCTAACAGAAGGAGCTCTTTAGTACCACGAGCCCCACTCTTACATCCATTTTGAGAAACAGATAAAATTGAATTATCAAATATATGTTTAGATAATTTCGTTCTCAAAATGGATGTAAGAAGTTTATATAACGTTGGTAAGCACGTAATTGGCCTATAATTCTTGGGGTCCGTGGTACTACCAGACTTATAAAGTAGGTGCGTAACGCCGGATGTTAAAAAAACAGGCAGCGACCCTGATTCCAATGATGATTGAAATTGAGATGCTAAGCAAGCATGCGAACTTCGGAGCCATTTAAGCCAAAAATTGTGCAGTCCGTCCGGTCCCGCTGACTTCCAATTTTGTAACGGACGGACTGCACTGGCTATGTCGTCAGTTGTTATATTTATTGGCTCCATAGATAGAATTCGTTCACATGCTCGCTCAACATCCCCAATCCAATCACCCTCTTCATGGTTGACGGGCATCGACCAGATGCTGCGCCAAAAGGCAACAGTGGCATCATCATTTGGTCGACACCCATCACCATTACTGGCCGAGGAATCAGGGTGCTCCCATCCGCGGTACACACACTTTTCGTCTCTCTGGAATGTGCGATTCAGGAAATATCGATCCACTCTTTTTTTATATCGCCGAATACGGTTTGCCCATGCATAAAGCTTTTGTTTTAGAAAGTCGATGCGCTCTGTAACTCGAGACGAATAATCTTGGGAACTGATACCAGTTCCCACGAAGGCCCGAGTCACAAAGCGTATCACTCTCGGTCGTGTATTACCGGCTCTAAAAGAAGACAGCTTGCCTATGAGTGCCCTAGTCTCAGCGATACGACTCTCAATCCTGCGTTGCCATGCTGGCACCATAACGGACCGTCGAGTAGCGGTATTATCTACAGGAAATTTAACTCCTGCTACTCGACATGCCGTAACAGCCGCACAATACAGGATTGACTGTGTATCGCTGAGATTTTCACTATTGTCAAAATAGATTGACAATAGTGAATCTAAGGCACTCACTAGCGCTATGTTTTTGTTATGCATGGGCAACCGAGGCAAACGAGGCCGAATACTTGGATTCATAGATCGGTATTCCCCAATAGCACATTCCAAAGTGCTCCTTAACTGATCATTGTACTGGGTACTTACATGAGAAGTCTCCTCATCTACCTCTTCATCGACGACATTAATAATTGTTAATAACTGTTGCTGTTGATCAATCTCTGTCCCAGTTTGAGATGAAGAAGTGATGGGGAGACTTCTCCGCACGTCAGAGCGAAGTCTCTCAAGCACGGTATCATCCAGCTGACGACACCGCTGGATGGCCCGCACTTGATCCGATAGCCGTTGTGTTGACACGTTGATAGCTGGCTCAAGCGCCTGAAACAAAGGCAGCATTCGATCACGGTACGCACTGAGGTTAGTTCCTCCCTCTGTGGCCGCAAAATATGCCCGCATGAAGTTTTCATTCATTGAACTTGTCCATCTCATGCGGTGCACATCACCACCGGAGCGGGGGCCCTGTTCGAGACCGGTGGGCCTCGGGGTCCCAAGCGTGTCGGTGGCCGGCCTCTCCCACGCCGACGTACAGGTGGTGGCGACGTCGGCGGAGAGAAATACTCGTCGCTCGACGAGCTCGACGCCTCAACACTCGCCGACGACGCTGGTGCAGGTGCCGGCGGCTGTGAGGCGGAGCTGAGCGACGAGCCCGGGGATCTCAGGCGTGCAGCAGCTGCTCTTGTCAACATTTTCTCATGGTTTTATTTGTTTAAATCTCATTTGTATTCTCATTTCTCAAGTTTTTGTTTGTTTATATCACGTCTTTCCTTTGACATTATATGTCATTCATCTTCGTAATATTTTGGCAATATTTTCTTTATATATTTTATGGTTTCTTTGATTTCTAATAATATTTATCATAAAAGAAGTCCTTGTAATATTGTAAATATATAACGGCACAAAACTATGACATAAAATACAAATAAAATTATCCAAGAGAAAAATTTGGTTTTCTTGTTGACGTGTTGCTAGGTTATTATTATTATTATGTTTGCCAAGGCGCGGTCTCCACTCTAGAACATAATTCAATCCATCATAGTCGTCTTTAAAAGAAGAATATTAGTTTCATAAGATATAGTCACTAAGATAGAAAAGTAGATAACTACATAATAATGTATTGACAAGCTATAGGCATCTAAAATCAATTTATTATAACAACCTCATCATAGTCGCGTTCTTCATTACTGAAGGTCGTGTCTTCTTTGGAAGTCTTCCGTCGCCTGAGTTGTAGTCTGCCTCCACGATTGTCTGTCTTCGGCATGCTTTGAGGCTTGCGGTACTGACAATCCAGTCAGTAGTCGTATCTGGTCTGTCCAGCGACCGAAATGGCTCAGGATTCTTTGATAACACAAAGTGGATAGCCTTGTTTTGACCCTTAGTTGTTCAAGAATAGATTTATTAGTTCTTTTTGCGGTCCATGGGATACGAAGCACCCTTCGCCAATACCACATCTCAAACGCGTTATTTTTTTTCCTTTCTCGTGAGCGGATTGTCCACGACTCTACTCCGTATAGGAAGATAGAGAACACGAGTGATCGCACTAGTCTCATTTTTGTTTTGTTGGAGACGTTTCGATCTTGCCTTATTTTTGTAAGCTTGCTCATAGAAGCTTTGGCCACCTGAGTGCGTCAACTGACTTCTTTCTCACATCCACCCTGGTTGGATAGTAGGTATATAAATTCTGAGACAACTTCAAGGTCTGAGAGTTCATTAGTATGTGTGAGTTGGCCAGTACGGTCAACTATCATCAGCTTTGTTTTTGATTTATTAATATGTAAACCTACCAACTCACTCTCTTTTTCCACTCTTCTAAACAGCTGGGTCAGTTCAGCTTCTGAGGATGCGAACAGGGTGGTATCGTCCGCATATCGGAGGTTACTGATGGACTGATGCAGGAAGCTGCCAGCCACTGATATACCACCGTCCCATTCTTCCAGGGCTTTTCGCATGAGATGCTTACCATAGATATTAAAAAGAATGGGAGATACTATACACTCCTGCCGCACCACCTTCATTGTTTTAAAAGGCCCAGAAATTACATCGTTGATTCTCACCATGTTCTCTGCATCTGAATATAAGTTAGAGATCAATATCACTAGGTGTTCCGGCACGCCCATTTCAATTAGCACTCTCCATAGACACTCCCATCTCACGCAATCAAAGGCCTTGGAGTAATCAATGAAGCACATTAGCATAGGCATATTAAACTCTCGGCTCTTCTCTATCATCTGCCTTAGGTTTACTATCTGCTCTTTAGTGCCACGACCTTTAACAAAACCTGCTTGTTCGCATGGTATTTGCCATTCCAGATAAGATTTTAGTCTGTCATTGATTATATAGAGACTGGGATCCGAATTCCGGCACAGAAAGTCTTTTCTTTCATTTATGACTTGCCAGGTTTTGTCAGTCATCCATAAATTCTTAGGGGAAGTGCGGTTGTTTTTCTGGACCTGCTCTCGAGTGGATATTATTAGATGTTTAAGGCTATTCCATTTTTGGTCAACATCGGAACTGTAAATATGCGGTAGGTCATCGATTCACTTGTCAAAGAGTGTTTTAAACTCATTTAGTTCTGTAGGATTTAGCCTCCTGTGGGGTTTGTCTTTTGGGCGTTTGCAAATTTTCAGCTTTATTTGAAATTCTGCCACAAGAAGTTTGTGGTCATTACCGCAATCAGCACCTGGGTAGGTTTTAGTATTTTTGATGCTGGATCTCCATCTATTTGCTACTGCTATGTAGTCTATTTGATTTCGAGCTCGATCACCAGGCATGGTCCAGGTATAAAGGCGTCTCAGATGATTCTCGAAACAAGTGTTAGTAATCGTGAGTGAGTTTTCTGTGCAAAATTGCAGCCACGTCTCTCCTCTTTCGTTTCTTTCACCAAGGCCATATTTGCCCACGACATGCCTTAAGTGGTCGTCTTGCAGAGTAGATCCGATCTTTGAATTTAAATCCCCCATTAAGATGTTAATGTCTCTGTTTGGTAGCAATCTAAAAACATCCCCCAGTTGACTATAGAACGAGTCAATGTCAGATTCTGATGATGCAGATGTAGGTGCATATACTAACACAACATTTACACGACATGGCCTGCGTTTATCCTTAGCGTCATAATACGGTCACTCACTGGATTGTAGCCCAGTACACATTTGTTTAAATACGATGATACAGACAGAGCGACCCCATTTCTGCTCTCTTTTTCTGGACCAGAAAAGTATACAGTGTGTCCGATTGGAGTTATATAATATCCCGTACCTCACATGTGTGTTTCGGTGAGTCCCAGTATCTCCAGATTGTAGAGATTTTGTTCTCTGTCTAAAATTTCCTTCTTGCCTAGCTGGATCATACCTCTGACGTTCCACGTTCCGATTCTTGTCTTCTTGCGAAAAATCGCGCGGTGACCGTTAAGAGACTTCTTGTCACCTTCTGTCCACACTGCGCCTGGTGCGTCGCGTCAGTATGGCCAGTAGCATATTTCACACCATGTGACCTGGACTCAACATGGCGCCGGGTGGTTTCCGGATCACATACCTTCGCATTCCTCGTGATACTGACTTCCATAGTTGATTTCTTGGGAAAAATAGTGCAGTGGTTTCCCATTGCCTTCTGCACCATACATTTTAGAGGATTATTTGATCCCCCAGGTCGTTGCAGCCTCTTCTAAAACCGGTTTCCCGGCTAGGTGTATGGTTATACCGCCATTGCTCGATCGTCAGAGCCTCGTCTGTTGTCTTTCAGGGAGCACCACGGCTGTTAGAGCCACCATCGAGATTGACGCGTGCAGGTGAGGTTGACAGTTGGGGCCGTATAGATGTTAGTTACGTTCTTCCCCTTACTCCCCTATAACAACCTAGGTTCTATCAAACTTAAAATTAAATCAATCACAATATTTAAAATTGATTTATTGCATAGTACTATGAATCAATTTCTAGAAAGAAAAAAGAAAAGCAAATTTTATATGTATCTCATAAAACTAACCCTTAAAACTAAACAGGTAAAGTACAAATTGAGTAGAGTACAAATTGGAACCTGCGTCAGCTATTGTTGCAGATGAACTGCAGCGCTGGTATTCTCGCAGGACCAGATGATACATAATAATTATATGTATATACTTAAATAATAATTATTATAAATAAAATGCTATATAAATGCTAATTAAAATATATATGACAATACTATATATACACATACATTTTTATATTATTTAAGTAAGCAAATAAATATAAATACTAAAAACTTTTAGTTGACATGTTGTTGTTTAACAGACAGGCAATCTTAATACAGTTATAGCGCGTTTCCGAACGCTTTCGGCCTATTGTCACTACTTGAGTGTTCTGTCAAAAGTGTCACTGTCAGCTGTCAAGCAAGATACCATTGTGTTAGCCGGCTGAAGCCGGTACCTAGTAATAAAAACATCAAACAGACATGCAGAACTCTCAAACATGCAGATTTCCTCACGATGATTTCCTTCACCGTCTAGCAAGTGATAATTAACAATTTAATACGCACTTAACTCCGAAAAACAAATACATCTGTTTAAATTTTTCTACATTTTGCAAGCTACTTTCGTTGTTAAAATCTTTAATGGAACTTTAAACATTGAGATAACGTAGATCTTGTCGTGCGAACACTGACAAATGTTATCCACAATACCTGAATAATAAAATCCATTGGTGATAAAAATATACCCTGAAAATCGCCATGTCACACTTAAGCAATAAAATCCCTTATCCATCCCTTCCAACTGCCGTGTTCTGATTAAATGATCCATAAAAGTCAAACTATCGCTCACGTAAAGAATGTGGCTCAGTTTCTATATTCACGGGCCAACAGGTGTAACAAAGAGGTTCGTTAGGTCGGCGCGACACCATTTTCGACGCCATATTGGAAACGGAATGGCGCGCGCGCCAAATTTTGTCGACGCACGTTTTCGTCAAATCAATGATAGGTTAATTTGGAATGTCATTTGATTTTCTGTTAATGTAGAATAAAAGCTATGTTTTATTTGATACAAAATAATAAAACGTGTAATAAATTTGTGTATGGACCTTGCCATTTCAACTTGTCATAAGGTTGATGTTCTTTCAAAATTATAATTATTTCTGGATATTCATCAGAGCTGTAATTTTATTATAAAAGTAAAACTCAGATACAACTGTTAACTTCCGTCAGGCCACAGCAAAACTTTAAATGAGATTCACTCACTTCAAATCGTGCTAATAAAATTTGAAAATTGCGTCGCCGAAAAAACACGACATCTAGCAAAGACCCACGGCTTACGAGTAAGTATCACATTCAACTGTATGTATGTGGACTTCACTGTACTTTCAATTGCAGAAATACAACACGACATAATAGAAGAGATGAATACAGTCGACGTCAAAGTATCATCTAACATTAACAGTAAACATAACTGTATAAATACATACATTTAAAAGATGGCGCAAAAATATTATTATTTCTGAATGCGACTTACGGCCAGCTTCAATATTCGATCTATCCATAGATTTTGAGATTCGAGATTCGTTTTTGACATACTTTGTATGGAACTTATGTCAAAAACGAATCGGAAATCTAAAAAAAGGGAAAGATCGAATACTAAATTCAACGGTTAGATGAGGCAGCGATAGCCCAGTGGAGATACCGACGGACTGCCATGCAGAGAGTATCGGGTTCGAATCCACGGCGCGCACCAATGACTTTTCGGAACTATGTGCGTATTGAATTGTTAATTATCGCTTGTCCTGTCTCGGAGAGCACGTTAAGCCGTCGGTCCCGTTTGTCATGAAGATCTTTGACAATCGTTACAGGGCATCAGTACCTTCTAAATAAACTGACACTAGTCTAAACCATGGAATATCACTATCCCTTCGAGTTGTGGAGGTCAGACAGGCAGTCACTCTGTGGAAAAGCTAATATTCAGCCAAATCCGGTTAGACTAGTAAGCGGACCCCAGATTGAGACTCGGATAACGCTAAGAGAAAGAAAGAACAAGAAGGTTAGATAAGCGGTAGTAGCGCCATATTCTATTTGTAACTTGTAACTAACATCCATGAAAGTTTGCTTACGGTACATGCTTATAGCTTCTTGTGCCACCTTCTCTGTTGATTGGCTAAGAAAAATGCCATCTTTATTTCCTCCCAGGAAATGTCGCAGTATATTCTCAGAATACAACGATCGATTGACACGTAATCTAGATCTTAACCATTTAATCGTGTCACGTCCAAGGATCGCGAAGCGTCTCAGGAGTGCAAGGTTGACGTAACCACTACTATATGAATATGTTCTCAATACTATTTTGCTTAAATTCTCACTAAGCATGTGGCAAATATCTGTGGCACTGTTAAATAAAATCTAATGTAGTAGTAGTAGTAGTAGTAGTAGTAGTAGTAGTAGTAGAAGTCACACATTATCATTCGACTACCGTTTGTCGCTTGTAACGGTTATTCTGGTTTTACAGTGATTCCATTTTAGTAGAAGGAAATATTATTAGAATATCTCTCTTCTTTCATTTAAGAGCCTGATCGGTGGAGCAATTGCCATTCCCCTCGGTTTTCTGCCCGTTCTTTGATTTCTTGATACGACCCAAATTAGAATCTCATTTGTTTTAAATTTTCTTTCAATATTTTAACTTCATTTTGAGTACCCAATATTTCGGTAATGTTGTATAGCTATGATCACGGATTTAAGGCGTGTAAAGATAAACTACTATTATTGCGGTTGCTTTGCTTTAACCGTGGACATTTGAAGACCCCCCGCGACCATAGTAAATCCTAAATCTATAGTATAATGTAAATCTAGAAAATATGCTGTAAACATTAGGTGTATGCCTGTATAATAAACTATATATTTAACATGATATTTCAATTTTGACGTGAATAAAGAATGAAAATAAAATCAAACTATCAATACAACTCCAATAGTAGGAGCCAATGGTAAGCTTCCAAACTCCTTCCGAAGCTAACTTCGCCGAATAAATGTACCAGAAACGTTTGAAGCTTTAATCGCAAGACGACGGACCGGCTTGCAAAGATAAAACCAAATTATACAACAACCCAAGTGAATGCGATTACGCTCAGGAATTTCCAAGTGTTCCGATTATTTATGTTACTTGGTAGATTACTGAATGTTTCAGTTTGTTTTTGGGCAAAATTTGTAGCAGTTGATAATTGAATCTCGCCGAAATAGATTACTTGTGATAAGAAATGGTGAAATATATTTAAGATAAATTATTGTTTTGTTTGTGTTCGGGTATAAGTTTGTTTGCACTTGCTGCTTTATTTAAATATGTATGCATAATATTGTTTATAATTCCATGTGGACGGAATTTTTCGACGTTTAGGAATAATTGTTAGTCTAGGTTGAAACAGCGGCTATTGACCGATTGACCGAACCGCCCCTTAATTTTAGACTGTGTTGTATTAACATGTATATTGGCACAACATGCATTTGTATATTAATGTGAAATATAACAAGCACCCATTTACTAAAATAGTTATTTTTTATACAGTACATATACTCCTTTATTCATAGCTTTCTATAAGAAATCTACGCTATACCTTAGCGTTAGACTTTATTGGTGGAGTAAAAGTCACAATATCTCCGTGTACAGAGAAATTGTGGCATTTACTTATCAATATTTTAATTTGCACATAATATTTATTACTTTTGCAGTGTGTTAGTTTAATACATAAATATAAAACAATTTTAAATTTAAAAAAACTTATTCGAAGTTGTCTCCATTGGCTGCAATACAGTCTTTTAAAAGTTGAGGCCAGTTATTAATAGAAGCACGCACTCTTTCTATGGGAAAATTCTTCACTGCCAATCGTATGGATTGTTTTAGGGACTCCAAATTATCATGGCGTTTAGAGCAAGCCGTACTCTCTAAAACTGACCATAAATCATAATCCAGCGGATTAAGATCGGGACTAGACGACGGCCAGTCTTCAGCTGTGATGAAGTCCGAAACATTCGCTTCCAACCAATACTGCGTGGACCGAGCTTTATGACTCGGTGCCGAGTCTTGCTGGAAGGACCATACTTGGTTATTGAACATGGTGTTGTTAAGGAGCTTAACTACCTTCTCGAGAATGGTATTTTGATTCACTTGTGCCGATGTTTGGATACCTTTGTCACAAAAATATGGCTCAGTCACTCCTTCATAGCTAACACCAAAAAACAAACCATCACTGAAGTCGGATAATGCCCACGTTGCACTCTGTCGACTATTTGGGAAGCTTCCTTAGAGCTTTGAGCGTAAATACTGTCATTTTGTTTGATAAAATGTTGCTCAATTGTAAAAAATATTTCATTCGTAAACAAACATTTTCTGTGACCTCCCTTTGCGTACCGCTTCAGCAGGTGTTTCGATTTTAGCACCCTATTCTTTTTTAAATTATCAGTTAAGAAATGACCGTCTCTTATAGGCTGCAAGTCCTTAGTCATCTTTTAAAATACGCGACATGGTTCTAGGTGCTATCTTCATCTCCTGAGATAAAATCTTTTGCTTTCGGCCAGGATTTCTTCGAATTCTTTCTCTTACTGCTTTGACCACCTTTTTCGTACGAACACTACGTGGACGGACGGCCAGGACTTTTTCTGCCACAAACAGAGGAGGTCTCATTGTACCTATTAATAGCCCGGTACACAAACATTTGACTAATACCAAGTGTATAGAGAGTTTAAAAAATTGCTTTTGGCTCCATACCTACTTTGTGTAATGCAATCACAGCGATTCGGTCCTCTTTATCACCCCACTCCATTTTAATATCGCAAAATATTGTACAAAATATTTTGCTATATTGCCAAAACGAGAAAACACATAAACAATCGTATAAAAATTCCAAATTCAAATGTAATATTTTTTAATTTTTTATTGTAGCAGTATTTATGGCCAGACTAAGTATATAGGCAAAATATAGGCCTATGACATTATGTCACAAAAGTACACTAGTATACACGATTCCGTGCAAGCTTGTCATTAGTAGCTAGCAAGTCCTTATCATATACATACTCGGTATAAGCAATGTGTTTACTGTACTCCGAGTAAACTATGTGGCACCTAGTGGAGACCTAATTATTTATTGTCCTCATTATTGCGCGCAGCGACCTCAGCCGGCCCACTGCGAGTGCAAACAATGCCGCTCTTCACTTATTTGATTGGACAATTAGTTTGATTTACATACACCTCTTTTAGTTTGGCTTTTTGAGCCATGGTTAATGTTAAACCTCCACGCAAATCGAAAAATGATGAGTTGGTTATTATAAAGTTTTAAAAGGAAGTGCCGTGATAGTAGAAATTAAATTATTTACTACTTCCGCTTTTGATAGTCTTTCGCTCTACTAGTTAAGAGAAATATAAACACATTGTTTTATGTAAGGCCATATAATAATATATTATACATCCAGATCTATCTCAGCATTAATATTTTTATAGTTATATAATAAGGATTAAAGTCAAAAGGAGTGACAAACCATACAAACCATAATAAAAGGCACTAAGAGGGTATGGGCATTGCGTCGGTGAACTAGTTGCGCCTTGCACATTTTCGGAGCAATTTTCCAAACGTGCATACTTTGAAAAACCATAAGGTCTTTAATATAAAGCTACAGCTACTAAAGGATTTTGTAAAAGTCCAAAAAACAAGAAATCAGAAATCATTAAAATTGATACTTGTAAATACGAAGCAGTCGATCGAGATACAATCTATATTCGCAGACATGGTTTTTCTTTCTCTCTTCTATCTTTCCCATCGATTTCCATTACAGTGCAGAGCGGACTCCGCCGCAAGTTTAGTCGAGCATTAAATTCTACTTCACAGACACCGCTTCCTAGTTCACTATATACTATGCTAGGTTCTAGGATTCTTATCGTTTTGTATCAATTTAGCTTCAGTAGATTGAGGCGACGGAAATAGATTGGTGAGGTGTAATTGGATTTTGACTGGCAATATTGGAGACGATAATAAGTGACGAGAATAAGAAAAATAAACTATATAGCACGGTACTCTCCATTTTAATCTTGTATTTTAACCTTAAATTTAACATAATTCGTGCTCTATAAGGAGCAGTTATATGGGTGCAATTAATATTAATCAACAGTTAATGGATGTTCAAAACAGCAGATGCTCTTATTTCCATATTTTTAGACTTAAGAGTTTTTTTGGCTAACCAAAAGGTTAAATAATACATTAAAAATAAAAGTTATAACTTAATACAAAGCACGCAATAATGGTGCAATCATAATGGATGTGAAGAAGTTCTTTAAGAAGGGTACATTCCTGAAAAAGATTATCTATTCATAAAAACAAAAACAACTCACTAATATTTATTCTAAAGACTGTTGAAGTAACAAGCGACTACTCAAGCAAAACACATACACGTACATTACATATCAGCAGGTCATATATTCTAAAAGCCAATTGCATTAGTGACAAACAGGAAAATGCAAGGGACGTAGAAAGTAAAGGGAAAATGTCGTTACTATTGTATATTAGCTATTAGGAAAATTACCAGCGGTACACCGCTAGCGACTAAACCGCTCACTTATATGTAGTGAACATTCTCCATAAGGAGGAAAGTATATTCTTATTCAATCGTGATTTTATATAATTTATAAAAAAAATATGTGTGATATTTATATATATGTTTTTTTACTAACTGCACGGTTGTTTTGACCTCTATGTTTATAGAAAGACGGTTAAGCCTCCGAGTTAAGCTGCAGACCGGTAGATAGATGGACAGACGTAGTAGAAAATAAAAACAAAACATTTTCAGACTAGAATTTCGCGTTGTAAAACCAAATTCACAAAAGCATAATAATATTAGGCTGGTTTAAGACTACAGAACGTATAGTAATATTTATGTGACGGGGATAGGTCGCGTAATTATTTGAAAATAAATGGTAAAATAACCTTATACTTATCTCGACGTTTCGGTATAGAATACACCAGCCGTGGTCACGAGCCGACTGCAAAAATAGCAATAAACTAACAAAATAAATGTTCTTCAGTGTTTAAAACTCTTCTCATTCATAGTAATTATTTTCATCTGAAATACCAAAAACAGCAAAAAAAATAACAAACCATATTTTGGTAAAAATATCTTTATCAAATGAATTAGTCACAATAACATTACATTGTTGGGTCAGCTCTATTGCCCTTGCGAAGCTATATTTCCACAGATGCTAAGCTTAATTTTGCGCACAATTTGCTTTATTGCGACCTGAGAATTTCTTCTGCCCTTAATATATTGATGACGTTGCGAACGTTATTTTTCTTGGCCAAACATTACAAATGTTGAACAAAGGAATTAATGTTCATATTGTTTTGGTAACATGAAATGAGGTGAATTAGAAATTGGTTAAATAAGGTTGGTAGTTTGATTGCATCGTTCCGATTGTAAGAAATAGATTCTGGTAGTGAAAATAGCGAGAGAGAAAGAGATAAATTCTAATTACATAAATAATTGCAAAAGGTTCCTAATGGCTTTCCCTACTGATCTAACCCATAACCCATTTTTATTCTAAGTATTGAATCATAGGTATAAACTAGAGTACCTATTAAGAACCCAAAAAGCTAATTATTAAATAATCATAAAACTACCTATCAAAATCCAGGTGTGAATCCATAGTTACATCTTAAGTATACCTCAAAGAAATTAGAATATGATATATTTGATATATTGGCATAGGCGTATATAGCGGGCCACCCAATCCATACTGGGATTCTAAATTCTAGGCTGGACACCTAACAAACTTCACAACATTGTTTTATGAAATACCCAGGTCCACCCTGAAAAATAATCCTACATACGTCAATGTATATAGCTACAAAAAAAATATACGTTATTTTATCTATACGTGCGATCTGTTCAGAAATAGATTCTTATGAAATACGCACAATACTATACGTGGGGTTTTTGTGATATCGATACGTTCATAATATGGACCGCAAACTCTTGAGACGTCTTACGCAAACATCCCACAAAGGTAATTATTTGACGTAGGATGATTTGAAAACCCACATTCGGTAATAAAACAGCATTACAATAAAATATGGGTATTCTTTTATAAATAGACAGTTTTAAGTAGGCGTCTTTTGTTCAATATTTCATGTATACATGCATCTATGACAGTGACAAGACGACAGAAATGATAATTACACATTTTGCTTGCTCTATTTTTAACTCCCGCTTGAAACTAAACTATTTTCTGAGCATTTACAGACTTACAGACTACATTAGATTAAGAACTGTTCTGGTGTTTGCAATAGTGTAGCTTAGTGGTGTACTAGGCACAGTTTTGCAATTTCAACAAAACATTATTGAACTATGAAACATAATTTGCCATTCAATCAATCGATATTTCATCTGCCAGCAAGGCAAGAAAAATATTTCGAAATATTTGCATTGCCACCATACTTTATGTTCACTCTAAAACCTACAGTCACATCGATCTAATATCAAAATTATTGAAGAATCCACTAGGAATACAAATTTAGCAAGCTTGTTTAAGTTGAGCACCCTTTTTATGACCTACTTTTGTCGCAATGGAATAATTGAGCAACAAAAATAATGAATGTCTTTTTTATCTTTTATAAATCACAGGACCAACTTAAAGAACAGTTTGGTTTTATTAATTTTAACAGAAAATAACTAGACTAAAATGAGTTACACGACTTTATGCAAAATTTTTATACCACCAACACCTCAATACAAAAAGTTCTGAACTCCAAATATTCAGTGGTCACTCAAAACACAATACACACGAACTCAACAGGCGTAAACCCAGAACTAACTGGTATCGGTATTCTATTATTCGGATAGTAAGGTAATGTCTAATGCCAGTTTCCACAGAATGCAGCTATGTTTTCGTACAAATCCGGAACTTGTTCACTTCAATACTCGTTTAAACTCTATTTTGTACAGGTAAATGCTGCCGAGAATTCTGTATTTCTCGTAAATCCGTTGGAGCTACCGATCACCTGCAGCTGACTGGTTCATCGAGATTACAATTTAGCTGTCGACAGCTATTCTCAACATTATTGTAATGGATCCTTTCGGTGGCCTTAATAACACTTGTATTCTTTGATTTTTAGGGCTTTGTACGAAAAAACAAATAACTGATGCATTATAGGTTCACTTGTGTGTCTATCCGTTGTACTATTTAATGTTTAATTAAAGACAAGAGGCAAGTACCAGTTTTTACAGCTGTTATGAGGGACTCGCAATGTCGTTCAAGAGCAAATGTTTAACGTTAAACTAAAAGAAATATGGTAACATAAAATTGAAGTCATATCTTCTGAATATGACATTACATTTCAGGATTCGAAGAATTAAGTCTTCTCTATTTAAGTACAGGACAATTTTTCCCTAACCGAACGTGTTCTATTTAAATCCATGGGCTGAACCTATCTAATATTAGCGTTTCTAGTGTCTTTCAAATACTTACATGTGCACAAACGTGTTCTATTTAAATCCATGGGCTGAACCTATCTAATATTAGCGTTTCTAGTGTCTTTCAAATACTTTACATGTACTCGGATACTGATATTGGCGCTCAACGTGGGGCCAACCGTACATCACACTCTGCCTACTCCTGAAACACATAAGCGCGATGCGATCTACATTACAATCGCTCGGAGACTGCTATTGGCGCTCAACGCGGGGCCAATTGTACCTCACACTCTGCCTAATCCTAAAACACATAAGCGCGATACGATTTATATGTCAATCGCTCGTAGACAGATATTGGCGCTCAACCCGGGGCCAACTGTACATCACACTCTGCCTAATTCTGAAACACATAAGCGCGATGCGATCTACATGACAATCGCTCGGAGACTGCTATTGGCGCTCAACGTGGGCCACTTGTACCTCATACTCTGCCTAATCCTGAAACACATAAGCGCGATACGATCAACATGACAATCGCTCGGAGACAGATATTGGCACTCAACGCGGGGCCAATTGTACCTCACATTCTGCCTAATCCTGAAACATATAAGCGCGATGCGACGTCATGCTTAATCCCAACATAATGAGCTTTTGTACATTGAACAGGAAAACGCTAGAGATTTAATTAATAGGTAATCCTTTGTTAAAATTAACTGAGCCAGTTACCTTTGAGTAACCGAGTTAATTACCGGCTGTTGATGCCGTAATTAATATCTTAATACAACGGGATGAGATATACATGTGTGTAAGGCTTTGCGGTATTGAGAGTGGGATTATGGAATGTGTTATAGAATATATAGACTGCTTTGTCTGTGGCGTGGCTTTACATTTGTATGAGCGGCCATAATGAGGTACCGGGTTTGATAGTCGAGTCTGAGATATGTTACTGAGAATTTCTTCAGATCTATCATTTTAGAGAAATTCTCCGAACTAAACTACCACAATACTAGAATGTAGTTAATCGTAGTTCAAGTTCATGACCTCTGAACCGTTACTTATAGTTTTAGTGGATAAAATATAATATAGAGTAGACAATGAGTCAATGGAAATATTACTTTTACTGACCTACCGATTCGTTTTCATAAACCGTCGGCTTAAAGCCGTTCAGCAATATAGAATTACGAGATGATGCCCGCAGCTACGCTCGCACTTTATTTTAATTCAAAGTATTCTTCTACCCGAGCACTTGGGAATTTTGGGAAATCGGTGATCGGTTTGAAGAATGCTATGGTCCCCAAGAAACACGCATGTCAAATTTTAGCTTCCTGTGCCCAATCGTCTTGGCTATAGGTTGTCTCTCTGTTAGTCAGTAACGTAAGAATTTTACATATCTTTCTTTCTTTCTTTATCTTTAGAAAAAGACAACTCCCGCATTAGGACTTAATCCTGTGTCGCGGGGGACTTTACAAACATGCAACTAACGGACACAATGAACACGCAGACTCGAAATAACAATTTGAGAATTACACAAAGTGTTGCCTCGTGTGGGGATCGAACCCACAACACTCGGCGCAGTGTCAAGCGGTGAGGTGGCCGCTTAAACCACTACGCCAACCGTTGAATATACATATATAGATGTATATTCAACGTTTTGATGTAAAAAATTACATAGGTTCCGTCGTAAAAAACAGTAAAATTCTAAAAGTAAACTGCTAAATCACTACCCAAGCCAGACCTCTGCCAGGTCCCTATTAATCAGTCTCATATACGACTAATAACATACGTTATCGACAAGCCTGTACCAAACAGATAACACTCCCGTATAATTTAGTGCGCCACCCCAATTATAAACCGACGGATGATACATACATTTTACGTAGTTATGCTAAATATATTACATTATTTGATTTGTTATTTATGTGACGGAAGATTTATGAATTTACTTGGGTTTAATTTTTTTTTGTTAGGGTTTTGCTTTTGTTTTATTTAATACGCGCCTGTGTTTGCTAAAATTTACGATTTTGCCAATAAACTTTCAACACTTAAATTTAAAACCTCATACAAAATTGGTTTATATAACTAAGATTTTATAAAGTGTTTTTTTGTAAATTTTTGTGTTTAATACAACTTATAACAAAGATTAATCTTTGTTATAAGTTGTATTTTATCTGATATCGACACTATAATTACATTTTAAATTGAATCACAATTGGTATTCTTTTAACGTTTTGCCATAATTAAAAAAGGGACCTAAAACATAGTGTTTGTGTTTGAAATATCAAACCTAATTAGCAGAAATCAAGCTCCAAAAAGCTTATACTACTTCAAACCATTATAAGAAGAGTTTGCATTGCTTGTGTTATGATAGCACTCTGAGTTGATTGGCATATTTGGCCTTCTATGCAACGCTGGCCAGACTGGTTGGAAACGGTTTGATGTTGAATTTTTATCTGTTCCCAAAGATACAATTTATATATATATATATATATATATATATATATATATTTTTTTTTTATAGACTCACGCCTGTATCTCAGAACGGCCATTGAATTTTTCGGTCCCACGTAATAGGGGGCGAGCCTATTGCCGTTACCGTTTACATTACCAGACTCCGTGCTACTACCGAGAATTTGGAAATAACCCGTATATATATATACTTTTGCCCGACCCGGGAATTAAACCCGGGACCTGCGATCGGCAGTCGCATACGCTATCCACTGCACCATGGAGAGAGTCTTAGTATGTAACGGGTTCTGGTAGTAAAACGCAGAAATGGTTCTATGCGTTTATTTGCCAAGTATTGCCTCGCTTCCTATGCCGAGTATGACCGACCAACAACACGACACTGGCCTGAACACTAAGGGCTGCAGTCTCCCACGCTGTTCCCTCCGGTAGTGTGTAGGCAGGCTGCTCGAAGGCTGCGCGTAGCGGTGCAGGCCCTCGCTGACGTTGGCTCAGCTGGCAGACGCCGGCGGTGTGTGTACGATGAGCAGGGCAGGCCAGACTCTTCGCCAGAGGTGAAGCCGAAGGCGATGCAGGAAAGTGTAGCGGTCTAGGAGCGTAGCCCGGAGCTTCCAAGGTGGACCTGGAACCTGAAGGAAAGCAGCATTAGGAGAGCCACAACCAATAGGTCAGGCAGGCGGCGTCAGCCGGCCTCAGCTAGCAGGTAGAGAGATGGGCAGTACGCTAACGCAGTAAATGTAGTGCTTACCCGTAGCTGGGACCAGGATACACGTAGATACGACGTAGGGTCAGTAGGTACGCTTAGTTATAGTAGGTAGATAGTAGAAGCGACGTTAGAGTAGCGGTGCCGGCCTCTCTGTCGGCCCCTTTATATACCGGGCCCTCCATCAGGGTGAGAGTCCGTTTATGACCATATTTGGTCAGGCTTTGCGAGCGCGGACGATGGCTTTCTCTGATTGGCCGAGCGTACGGGCGGTACTGTGACGCAACGCGGTAAATACCGGACATACGTTACAATACCGCCCGCCTTAGGAGAGGATATTACGTGGCTAACAAGGAAAATCCGACTAGCTGCGTTAGGTCTATGAGTCCGCTACAGTCCAAGCTAAGACGGCATATAGAGAGAAGGAAGGGAAGGTCTTCTACGGTTTGTAACAAATAGTTAGGCACCATAGTGTATAAGTTTTAGGTCCTTAATGTGCCAAAACCCAACAGAAATTCCAGACGCGTCCGACAACTCGTAAACGAGAGGCGACTTTTTATTAATCACTGTGCACTTCACGAATTTATGGGCTAGTTTCTTACAGAAGGACTTATCCTTGTCGCTCTGATAAAAAGTCCTTTTCCACACAGTGTCTCCCACATTAAACTCAGCTGGTTTACGGCGTAAATTATACGTTTGGGAATTCCTAGCATGAGCTTGAATGAGGAGTGCCTGAACTTTGTCAAATATGCCTGATAAGTGACCTATGTTTTCTGCGTAATCGTCCCTAGGTATGTATACTATATTATCAGCGTCCGTGTCGACATAGTGTGAGCCGCATGGAACTAATTCACGTCCATAGACAAAAAAACTAGGTGTATAGCCCGTGACTTCATTAACTGCAGTATTTAATGCAAACTGCACCTTATGTAGGAGAGTGTCCCATAATCTCTGGTCATTTCCTACAAACGCCGGTAAGGTAGAACCAATGGTTTTATTATAGCGTTCGACCGTATTGACATGTGGAGAATATTTAGGAGTATAATGAAGATTAGGGATTTTGTACTTGCGCAACATAGCTTTTAAAGTAGCTCTGACAAACTGTTTACCATTGTCCAATATAATTGTAGATGGTATACCATGAACTAAAAATATTTTTTCTTCCAAAATATTAGTTATTATTTCAGCAGTTGCGCGCCTGATAGGAAAAAGTAAACAGTATTTACTAAAACAACAAGTTACTACAAAGATGTAGGAATTTTGTTTTCTTGTGACGGGTAATGGCCCCACCAAATCTACACTAATGGTTTGGAAGGGTCGTGAACACACTTTGGGTCGTCCCATGGTTCCCAATGGTGCATGGTTCTGATGTTTGTGCGCGATACAAGTGTCGCAAGAATTTATGAACTTAACTACGTCATCACGCATTTTGGGCCAATAGTAACGCAGTGCTAAGCGCTTGTAAGTTTTAAATATACCGAAATGCCCCGAAGTGGGTTCGGCATGGTTCTCTAATATGGCATTATTTCGATCAGAGGAAGGTAGTACTTCTTTCCATTCGAACTCCTTAGGTAGCATACACCTAGATTTAATCAAACGATACAATTTATTATTTTTAATAGAATAGTCTGGATAGTCATTAGGCGAAGATAAACAACCATTGTAGGTGGCTGAATACCATTGATCAGTGTCAACATTAGGGTCATTCACGTTATTATTATTCGCGTTAATTATATTTACAGGTAGGGATCGTGATAATGCATCGGCTATAATATTATCTGCGCCGCGCCGATGCTTCATTTCGAAGTTAAAGGCTGACAGACGAACCGACCACCGAGCTAATCTACCAGTCGGGTTGCTCAAGTTTAGGAACCATTTCAACCCGTTATCTAAATAACAGCGCCAATATTCGAGGGCTGTTAGAACTGCTAATGTATCCCGTTCTTTTATACTGTAGTTTTGTTCCTGTGCATTTAGTGACCTACTCATGTAAGCGATGGGTAGTTCCACGCCATCTATTTCTTGTGTAAGTAACCCACCGATGCCGCTCGCACTCGCATCTGTTTGAACTTGAAAAGGTTTCTCGTAATCGGGACACGATAATATTGGTGCGGAGCTTAACAATTGTTTTAGTTTACAAAACGAGTCATCAGCTTCCACCGACCACTGGAATGGTGCGGCTTTCTTACCGGTAGAAATAAGTTTGTTCAAAGGACCGGCAATAGTACTAAAATTAGGTATAAATCGCCAATACCATGATGCAATGCCTAAGAACCTTTTGACTTCTTTTTTATTCTTAGGCGTAGCATATTGAAGAATGGCTTCCACCTTACATGGGTCTACTTGTAATCCTTTAGAGTTTACTACGTAGCCCAAGTACTTCAATTCATCACGGAAGAATTTAGATTTTTCTAAGTTTATTGTAAGGTTCGCCGATTTTAATTTTTCGTATACTTTATTTAATAGTGACACATGAGCATTAAAAGATACAAGCACGATATCATCTAAGAAAACGAATACAGAGTTTTCGAATTCAGGGCTGTTCGTAAACAAATGATCCACCAAACGCTGTTGTGTCGCAGGCGCATTCGTTAAACCAAACGGCATAGTCACAAATCTAAATGTTCCTCTAGTAGGCACATAGAACGCAGTCTTATCACGATCACATTCGCGAAGAGGCGTCTGCCAAAAGGACTTAGATAAGTCTATACTACTTAGATATCTAGCGTTCCTAAGATTGTCTAAAATTTCGGATACGTAAGGTAGTTGTACGCGTCTTTTTTAGTAATAGAATTAAGTTTCCGACTATCTAAACAAAATCTTAGTTTACCGTCCTTCTTAGGCGTTAGTAAAATCAGTGACGACCACGGACTTTAGCATTTTTCTACCACTCCCAATGCAAGCATTTCGTCTAATTCGTCAATAATTATTTTTAATTTCGCCGGCGGTAACCTATAATATCTTTGGCGTATCGGCGCAGAATCGCCAGTGTCTATTGCATGTTCTATTAAGTGAGTTCGTCCTAAACCGGTTTTTTCAGTAGAAATCGACTCGTATTGCTTTATAATTAACTTAGCCGTTCTTTGTTGTGACTCACTCAACTCACTAAAAGATTGCAATACGTTCGTGTTACTCGGCTTATTTTCACTTAACACACTACACAGCAATGTTTTAGACATGCATACGGATGCGATATGGTTAGGCAGTAATTTAAATAGTTTCCAGAAATCGATGCCTAAAATTAAATTACTTGTAACTTCAGGAATAATATAAGCTTTCAATAAGTGGGTTTGATTATTAAAAGTAGTGGGTAAGTTGATAAGACCGCGCGGCAACAAGATATTTCCATTCGCGGTCCGAATGGAATTAGTGTTGTGACACTGCTGTATTTCTAACCCGGTTTTAGTAATTACCTCCAGATGGGAGTTGTTACCTAAAATTGTAATGGCTGAACCGGAATCGAGCAATCCACAAGTAGGTAAACTGTTAATCGTTACGTTAACATAGGGCCGTAGGTCATTTTTAGGTTTGTTATCCAGGATCGAGGCGACGGAATAACTAGAGAAATACACTTTTAGAGTGTTTAGCCAATTTCTCCAATCATCTTTCTCAAAATTGGTTGAATAGGTTGTAGAACCTAATTTAAATTTTGACACGCCCCGACCCTGACCAACTACTTTTTTGGTTTCGTCGATTTACAGTTCGGGCAGTTAGGGAATGTCACATCCCTACGGCCGCACTTGAAGCAAATTGCGAACCGATCGCGTTTGCATTCATTCAAACTGTGATCATTGATACGGCAGCGCGGGCAGTACTTGGACGTGACTAGAGCGACAGAGCTAGGTTTAGACTTAGGTTTGCTAGGTTCGTTGTTCTCAGTGTATTCGGGTTTTCCGGTCATACCCTCTATAGTAGCAACGGGATAATTATTGTAGGAATTATTACGCGCTCGGTTATTAGGTTTGTGACTGTAAGCTAGGTCTGGTGCCAAAGTGTCGTTACTGTAATACGGTTCGCGGAATTGAGAGTTCAAACATTTCATCCGTTCGTAGTTTAAACATAACGTCTGCAGTGTTGCTATACTGTCTATTGAAGATATTGACGGAGCTAGCACTAGCGAGTAGCATGGACGTATGTTATGCAATAGGATGTCTAACTTTTCGCGTTCGGACAATCGCTTTGACGATGACAGCCTAGCGAACAGCTGATTCATTATCGAGAGATAAATTATTATAGTTTCGGTAGCACCTTGAGTACGTCGGTGGATTTCATTTCATAACCGGTAGTCATAATCGTACGGTGTGAAATCGTCTATTAATTTAGTGGTGAGTTCTTCCCATGTATTGAAATATTCTTTTAGGCCGCGATACCAGTGAAGTGCGTTACCGGTGAATATTTCGGAGGCATATGATAAAATTTTAGTGGAAGGTAGATTACGAGCGGTTTGGAATTCGGTTACGCGTTGTAGGAACGCTCCGACGCATCCCGTACCGTCGTATTTTAGCTAAGACAGTTCGCTAACTCTCAAATGCTCGCAATGCAATACTGGGGCTAACCCTGCCTCCGTCGAGGTAGACGGCGCAGGTTGGGCCTCAGCCACAGCATCAGCTGAGCGAACACCTGATTGTTCAATGGCGGACAGCTCCGCCGAGAGCTTGTCGAACCGGCTGCACAATTCGGTTATTCGTTTTGAATACGCCGTAGGACGTTCCATCCTACGGAGTCTATGGAAAATGTGGTTGTGCAGTGCGGTAGACCTCCTAGCTAGGTTCGCGTCGTAAGAAATGGTTAATAAATTCACTCGCTTGGCCAGCTCAGAGACGGCCTCGCTAGCGCCCTCGAAGTCCACCGCTATGGCTAGACCCGACTCCTAAATATCATCACTTGGAATGGCTTCCAGTAATTTAGGGAGCTGCTTCCGCAGACCTAGGACAGAGGTAGCCGGATCCTCACCTCTAATCGCAACCTCGTATGCTAGTTCACTTTTGTTTAAAAGGAAGTATTTTATGGGGTGTGAGCCCATGGTGTATGAATAAACCGCGTAAGTATAACACTACACACTACACTTAGTGCGCAAGCGTTCCGCCCTTACAAATGGCCTACTTTACGATTAGGCGTAAAAGTTCGACCGTTAGGACTCATAAAAAAAAACGTTAGAATTCAAATTTGCGAACTAGTACGTAGTAGGTAGTTACACTAAAAGGTAGATAATTAGTATAACAATACGTACCGGTTCGCTGTAGCCGCACCTCCTCGCTTACAATAATGGAGACCTGCTAGAAGAGAACTCGAACAGAACACGGAAAGCGAGACAATAACCCACGTAGGCGCCACTGTAACGGGTTCTGGTAGTAAAACGCAGAAAAGGTTCTATGCGTTTATTTGCCGAGTATTGCCTCGCTTCCTATGCCGAGTGTGACCGACCAACAACACGACACTGGCCTGAACACTAAGGGCTGCAGTCTCCCACGCTGTTCCCTCCGGTAGTGTGTAGGCAGGCTGCTCGAAGGCTGCGCGTAGCAGTGCAGGCCCTCGCTGACGTTGGCTCAGCTGGCAGACGGCGGCGGTGTGTGTACGATGAGCAGGGCAGGCCAGACTCTTCGCCAGAGGTGAAGCCGAAGGCGACGCAGGAAAGTGTAGCGGTCTAGGAGCGTAGCCCGGAGCTTCCAAGGTGGACCTGGAACCTGAAAAAAGCAGCATTAGGAGAGCCACAACCAATGGAGTCAGGCAGGCGGCGTCAGCCGGCCTCAGCTAGCAGGTAGAGAGATGGGCAGTACGCTAACGCAGTAAATGTAGTGCTTGCCCGTAGCTGGGACCAGGATACACGTAGATACGACGTAGGGTCAGTAGGTACGCTTAGTTATAGTAGGTAGGTAGTAGAAGCGACGTTAGAGTAGCGGTGCCGGCCTCTCTGTCGGCCCCTTTATATACCGGGCCCTCCATCAGGGTGAGAGTCCGTTTATGACCATATTTGGTCAGGCTTTGCGAGTGCGGACGATGGCTTTCTCTGATTGGCCGAGCGTATGGGCGGTACTGTGACGCAACGCGGTAAGTACCGGACATGCGTTACAAGTATTTGGTTCGTGTAATTTCCTTGGTCACTTCTTACGATACCCACGATATGAAATGGGGTAGTACCACCTTCAGGCTTAATTCGTAAGCACACGGAGCCTTCTATCTCATCTTACACGCCTACCTACGTCACAACCAAGTTAATGGCTTCTTAAATATGACATTTTGACATCAAACCTCAACCTGTACGTAGTTGTGTTGATGTAGTAACGTCTACACAACTACATACACATAAAACAAAGACAAGCTTGACACACACATATACATAACGATGGGTGCCTATAACGTTCCATTAGTAACATATCTTCTGGCAAACACCGTGATTATGCTAACGCGCTGCCATAATCGTTACTTGTCTATGTTCATTAGACAATACAGTTAAAGTTCAATAATTAGAGCTCCAATAGGTCCATGATTGATTGCTACAATGGTATTATATACCATTTGTCTTTGATTATCAAAGCTTCAATGCCCGTACTGTATAGAATATAATTCATTTAGGATATCACAGGTTTCGTAAATCGTGTATATGGGCTTGCTCTCTAAAGAGGAAAGTATGTTCTTGGTTTCCGTAAATTATTAGTTATATCTTCTGGAGGTATATATAAAATTCTTGCAATCGCTCTGGGGAAAAGCTAAGCTAGCTAGCTAGCTGTTCGGTCAAATCTGATTTAGAATAGTAAGCATTTAGCTAGGATGATGATGATGACAATACTATCCTACTAAACCTCTTTACTCCTATTGCAAATAAGATCGGAAATAGAGCCTAGAACCATGCGTCGCAGCAATTTTATGCTCTAATAAACATGAAGACAAATTTTCTTTGCACTAAGAAAACATAAACCGTATTTTATAGAACATTGTTCTCCCATCAATCTAAATATTCCTCATATTTTATTATATGTAGAAAACTACATAGTGGTAGGAGGTGATTTTTCACAAATACCCTCATAAACTCTTGGTAGTGCGTTCATCTGAATTGTATGGTTTCGTGGGTGATATCGTAAAATGTGAGCATTGTGCTTCTATAAAATATAGATCGCTCATTATCATCGCTTTCGACTAACAAGCTAGTGTTGTGGTGGGTGGTGTCGATAGATTTGGATTTCAATGAAGGAAAAATATTTTGAATAAAATGGTTGGTGTTCGGTTACCTCGATGCCTTGTTTGTTCGCTTGTTGTACCTACACAACAACTGCAAAAGATAAACAACTTGAGAACCACAGATAAATGCAATATAATATAGAGCCTATCAAAAGTATGTATCTATAGTTGGTGCCACGAGAAGATAGACTTTTTGTAAACAAACATTCAGAGCTTCACAACCTTTGTTTCAAACAGTTGTGTTATCCATTTTATGCTTTAGTGAAGTTTGATACTTTTGAACGGTATTTTTTTATGTATTTGACTTTATATGTATGTTAATATTATTATCTGTGCCTTCCAGTCATATCCAGAAAAATGTAAATTTGAATGAAAATAAACATATTTGATTTTGTGTAATAATGGTCGAATTTTCCTGGAAGAATGATCATTAATTTGGCGACTTTTTTGTAGTTTTTAACACTTAAGTAAATTCAAGTCAATGAAAGAGTACCATGTATGTCAATGATAGAGTACAAACAGGATACTCTATTATGGACTTTAATTTTTTTAAATCATATAGGCAATAAATAATTTGCTCCTAGCCTAGCTATCCTAAAATATTAAATAATTGTCCACAAATGTGATATATTACAGACAACTAGCTAGTACATCGCATTAAAATTTTTAGGCATGGAGATTTTTCGTTGTGTATGAATGAAAACGTCAGAATGAACTTAAACAAAATCCATTAAAATGTTACGGTAAATTTACATTCGGGGTAACCTGCGTAAAAAGACGCAATTTATTTTTATTACGTGTACAGAATCTTATGTGCGAATAATAGTTTATCATCTGCAATTTGCACCCGCATTGCCGTGATGTCGGCCGCGGGATGAGCATTGCGATCCTATAAACGTGCATTTAACTTTACACTTACCCCTCCTTGACATCTACAAAAACATTTTTCCTAAGATAAATGCAAGCTAAGCTCAAGACTGTAACATTTCAATGAAGTAAAACCAAATGTTGAGATTCCAGGTTCCAGTACCACAAAATATTTAAAGATCCTGTTGACAGCGCATAATATCGATAAAAACCCGATCCATTAACATATTTGTTTCCAATGACACGTAACTATGTACCGTTGCGCTCATTCGATTTGACATTATTTGTGTTTGACAGAATTGTCGCTAAGTCACTTAGTAGAAAATCTTTGTTAACAAAAAGTCTATGTTCCCGTGGCACGGACTATATGTATGTTTATCGATTGTCTAGTACCCATGGTATGAGCCCTGCTTAGTTTGTGACTACTTAGGTGGTGTTGTGTTATATTATTATTAGTATTATGATACTCGAATTATATATGAATGCATCCATACATGGTCCCCAACAACTCATGACTATCAACGACCAACGTGGATTTTCAATTCCAGCGCAACCAAAGTATTTTTTTAAGCTTTGACGCGTATTGTATAAAATAATAGCACCAGTATTATTCCAATAGTTAATAACATTGAAAATAATACAGAGCACCTCACTAACAAGTGTTAACAAGTTACACACTACCACCTTAAGAGCTCGCAGACCGATCGTAAAATTCTACCATTTATTTGTTTCACCCTAAGAATCCTTTCATATAGCAACCTACTTTAAAAGAAGTTCCTGTAGGATCTGTGTTATCATTTTATAGAGAAATCTTTTCATCACTACTAAATAAAATAAAGTTCAAGCACAATTTACGAATATTATCGCGGTATTATTGGCTTTACTGAGATTACATTAAACCGAATGATCTAGAAACTACATTTTTTATTATAAGCCGATGTTTTGGTTACTTTTCACTAAACTGTCGTTTAATTCCAATGTGTAACATTCGCGTAAACCCAAGAAAATACATAAACTAACATCTGTTTCCCGAAGAGGTAGGCAGAGACTGTGGAACACCATCTGAGATATCACTCTTACTATAAAAAAAAATCTTCTGTGATTTCAAAATCTTGGATATATTTCTCAAGTGTATGGTATGATATTACTGACAAATTACATCAATAGACATGAAGAAACTTGTCAATTAGTTTCAATAAATTGATTCACAACTACACTACATTTGTCAACATGCCACAAGAAACAGCAAACTTAATCAAGTGGGGGTCCAATTGTGTCCAAAATCAATGCGACCAGCGGTGTGCCGGTGTACCGGTGTACCCGACTGTGATGCTTGAGTTAACTAAAACAGTGGGTATCTGACACACAATCTGAGGCCCACAATGAAGCCAGCGAGCACCTAGATTATCATACAATGGCGCTGCCACATGGAATAGATAGCGCCTTCGTAACACTTTCTTTATGTGCCGTGTTAGAATATTGTATATAGTTGTATTTGCTTTGTTTTCTATGCTATAAAATCGTATGTTAGAGACTAATCTTGAGGAGGCAAATAAGACGATTGTTTTTTACCTTTTATAGTTAAGATAATATTTGAGGATGCCCGCAGCTACGCCCGTACATTTTATTATTTAATTATAATTTTACCATTTCTGCCTGATCCCGTGGGAATTTCGGTAAATCTCTTCTTATTGCAGCCGCATCGTCTCCAAAGAATGCCCAACAGCTTCTTATGCCCAATGTATAAACAGGCAAGATACCTTGCTAGCAGTGATCTTACAATAAGTCTTCTTTATATCATACTGAAGCAGTATATAAGTCTCCAGGCTATGTGGCAGCAGGTTGTACAAGGTTACGTTAGATTATTTGCTATTGCTATACTAAGAACACACTTTAACGATTATCCCAGATGAAAAGTAAAGACAATATAGAGAATATCGTTAGATTTTACATGTTTTTCAATCGTTCATCCAAACAGAAACAAACATAATATTTATGTGACACTGATCGTGGTTGTAACGGATTAACAATACACAGTGGCACACACATAAATTTTTAAGTTAATTCCGTGGATATCTGAGGCGACTAAGGCAAGAACACAAGTGGTTCAGTAGGTCAAATCCTATAAATTCACAATACTACTATAACTATGATAAGCAGAATTATGTCCATCACGGGTTTTTGCCGAATAGGTACTCAGTAGCAGCCCGGAGTCTGGTAATGTGCCCAGTACGGCAATAGGCTCGCCCCCTATTACGTGGGACCAAAATAAATCTGGCGAAAAGTGGGTGTAGCAATATACCTCTGCCTAACTCTTCGGGGATATAGGCGTGAGACTATGTATGTATGTCGATCAGTGGCCTGCTTAAGTTTATATGAACTAACACATGCATACAGGGCCATACCCAATATGTTACACATTACTAAGTTGGAAGGTCACGGACCCAAATATTGGCAGATCAATTCGATCGATGTGTGGCGGTTAACCTTAGTTGGTTCAGGAGAACCGCGGAACCGTTCGACGCATTATTAGCAACTCTTCCGTGCCTCAGTGAGCCAGTTAACCTGTCAATCTGTAAGGGCTTGTTTTTTCACCACCGCAGTGTTATGACTCGTAAACATTGCCACTGATGCAGTTGATTATGTGGTGAACTCGGTGCCTGAATTAGTCAAGTGTTTAGGTACGCACTTATCGGGTAAGATATTTTTTATTCATGGATTTATCATTTGTCTCTTAGTATTTGTTGTCAGAAGGTTTCGATTGCTCGTTCAACCACAATATACCTAGTATTTATTTTCTTCAATATAAGACTACTCGTGCAGCAGACGTGCTTATCAATAAGATAAAACTGTAACTATGCCACAGTCGTCAGCGTCTACCACTATACACTCTACTATATAGTTATTATGAAATTAATTGCCATAACCAAATTACGTGTGGTTGGCGGCATAGAATACAAGTGTCACCACCCCCTATCTTCTCGTGGGTGTCGTAAGAGGCGACTAAGGGATAACACGAGGCAAATACCATATTTGCATAAAGACGGCAAACTCGACATCAAACCCTATACGACTGCCTCGTTGGTCTCGCGGCATAAATGTGCGCGTGGGATCGGGAGGTCCCGGGTTCGATTCCTGGGTCGGACAGTGTTATTGGGTCTTTCTGTCACTAAATTTTCAGTAGCAGCACGGAGTCTGGAAATGTGCCCGGTACGGCAATAGGCTCGCCCCTTATTACGTGGGACTAAAGTATATCTGGCGAAAAGTGGGCGTAGAAATACACCTCTGCCTACCTCTTCGGGGTTATAGGCGTGAGACTATGTATGTATGTATGTAACCAAATTCAAAAGAATAACATTGATCAAATATTATATCTAAATTTTGACAAAGACGTCAGAGTAAGAGTAACTACAGCGATTCGTGAATGCTGCAATACTCATACAGGTACCGAGCAATATTTTTAATAATGAATGACATTATTGGTTTGTAAATTTACATGACAAATATGTACAATTCACACAAGATGTGTCTTGTTCAATGTCATTGCAACTGTAATGAATTACAACTATGCTGAATATTACATCATCTTAGGTAGTTTAAACGGATGGTGCAATGGTTCAAGTGGTCGTCTCACCGCCTTACACTACGGCAAGTGTAGTGAGTTTGATTCGCACGTGTGGCCCAAAAGGTTGTTTTAAATCTGGGTTTAAATTCACAATTAATTTGCAATGTATGAGACCTTTTTTTTTGTTTTACAAGGTGGAAAATCCCTTGGGATCTCTGACTTTTGGGGAAATGAGAACCGGAGTATGTCGTGTTACCACTAAAAACCACCTCAACTTTCTCATGTACCCGTGTGTCGGAGGGTCGGGTATCGCCAAATCATTCGTTGCAACCCCCCGACGGGTATTGGCCCGCCAGATGGTCAGGCAGGCATGCTTAGTAAAATCAATTTCAATGCTTCACAGTTTTAGTCAAAGTAAAATCCAAACAATTTGTCATGAAATACTTACATTGCTCCGAAAAGTCAGTGATGCGCGACTCATCCGCGATTTGTATCCGATACCTTCTGTGTAGCAGTCTGTCAGTCTTTCCAGTAGGCTATCACTGCCCTTTAAAGCAGTCGCTCACCGTATAAGATAATATTTAGTCAAGTCTTGTTAGACTAGTGAGCGGACTCCGGGTCTCCTCGGTGAAAAGTCTTAGATGCCTCTGGAGTAACGCTAGTACAATGATGATGATATTATCTCTACAAGCTTAGTACACAGTAAATATATTAAGAGAAACTCTGCCAGAAACTGTTCCTAACATGACTCGCCCTTTGTTTCATCATCAGCCTTTAACACTCCATTGCTGGACTAGGCTCCTCCTTTGAAAGGAGGAATGTTATTGGCCTACTATACCACGGTGACCAAACGGGTTGGTATAGGGTCTGTATCAAGTTTTCCTTCTCTTACAGTGCTGTTCTCTGCAGAATATGCTCCCTCTGTCGGCTCTTACGACACCGATGGGATGATATGGGGTGGTGACATTCCGTATTCTTAATCCGTCACCACACGGACAGTTTATTTATATCTTTGACTTTATTTATATCTTTGACTTTGTTTATATCTTTATAAATAATGATTCATGTATTAAAATTACGTCGTGTTTTGTATTGTACACAAGTAAAGTACGTTTCTTATAAAGTAATCCTTCTATTGACTGACATTTAATAAATATTTTGCTCCAAACATTTTATATATTAAAGCAAAGTCTTCTCAAACATTTGCAATTGAAAAGTTTGTACCGAGGCATGCGCGAGCAGCGTTCTATACATAATTTTAGAATTATTATTTCTTGACACAAAATAAACACTCTCTTGATAGACTCAATAGACTTTTGGTTGGTTCATTTGCGACGTCTGTGTCCTAAGTACCTTATATAATAAAATTTTAGTTAATGTGCACTAATCGTGTAGATCTATACTGATTTTAAAACTATAAATACTTCTATTAGTCTTCACGTTTCGACCGGCGTACTTAAAGAAAGGTAGAACTTAGCGGCTAATTATAATTGTCCATTGTTACTTGTCAATTATTTGACGATGTTTGTAATTGATACAAATAAAATCAGACGGACCCTTTTTCAGAGGATTCACTTAGGTAGTCGAAATTGGAAGGAGTGATCATTAGTCCAAATTAAGAATTAGTCTGTCACTTACACTTCTGTACATTAGACTTAGAGAGAGATACTAGATTCTGTTTCTGTGAAATTTCAGCTTCCTGCGCCCAATAGTTTCGGCTGTAGCGTGTCTGTCAGTCAGTAAGTAACGCAAGGATTTTAAAACTTTTTTGAAACTATTGGACGCAGGAAGCTGAAATTTAGCATGTATGTTCCTTGGGGACCGTAGGGGTGCACTAAGAAGGGATTTCCCAAAATTCCCACGGGATCGGCCAAAACGGGTAAATTTAAAAAAATTGCAGGCTTAGCTCCTGGCGTCCTCTAGATTGACATATTTTGTATGGAGATTATGTCAAATGTGTTCAAGTTCTTTATTGCCATGTATCTTTATTAGCGAAATTGATGGATAGGTCGGATATTCAAAAAAAATATTTCACGCAGCAATAAAAATAGTGAAAATGTCTCCTCAAGATTGTCATTTGTACCACACGTAAAAAATTAAATAACGATGTTGGAAGCGAAATCAAAACGATGATGAAATCGTTAAAATCGACTTTACTGGATCTTCTCGTAGGTGCCTTATTAAATTTCTCTTTGATGATAATACGTCATATATTAAAAAGGCAACATACTTACTCCTACAAAATGTCTAATGATTGCGAATTAGGAGATATATTTATGTTTATTTGCGAGATTTTTGCTTGCATGATATTATGTTGGTGTTAAATGTCAAAAGGTACCAATATCTTGGGTAAGGATTGAAAACAGGATTGGAATAAGCTCAAGGATGATGTGCAAAGTGAATTTAAATTCTCTTCCACCTATTATATTCAACGGATCTATCATTTTGACGACCGGTTGGCGCAGCGGGAGTGTAAGCGACTGCTACGCCGAAGGTCGCGGGTTCGATTCCCGCACAAGTCAAACATTTGTGTGCATGAACATGGATGTTTGTCTTGGTCTGGGTGTTTCTATGTATAATATGTATGTATTTACAAAAAAAAAAAGTATATAAGTATGTTTATCCATTATCTAGTACCCATAGTACAAGCTCTGCTTAGTTTGGGACTAGATGGTGTTGTGTGAATGTAGTAGAATATTATATTATTATTATTATTCCCTTCACCCATAGTGTGAAAAATCTCGGCTTACACCTGGACACTACTCTTGACTGGTGTTCTCAAATTGCGAGTGTCAGTCAGAAAGTCACGGTGCGGACAAGTGCGGTCTCTCTATCGCCTTAAGAATTTCCTTCCAATTAAGACGAAAACAATGCTTGTGCAAACTTTAATTTTCTCTCTTATCGACTATGGTGATGTATGTTATCTCGATCTGAATGCAGATCTGCTCAATAAACTTGACCGACTTCTCAACAATTGCATTCGGTTAATTTTCAATCTCCGTAAATACGACCATATTTCCTCTTACCGTGCCCAATTGCGATGGCTGCCTATCCACCAACGGCGTAATTTGCGCGCGTTAACGACACTTTACTCTCTTTTAAACTCACCTAACGCTCCTTCTTATCTGACTCCTCACTTTCAATATCTCTGCAGTGGACATGACAAAAACCTTCGTTCCACAAATAATGTACTTCTTTTCTGTCCTTCTCATAGCTCCACTCTTGTCCATTCGTCTTTTAACATCCAAGCTATTAATTTGTGGAATTCACTCCCTCCAGAGATCAGGATGTCTTCGTCTCGCGAACTTCTTAAGGCGTTAGAGTACGTAGGCGATACATGGAACAGTTGACAGAATCACAACAGTAGGCATATTTGTACTTATATAATATATATTTGTATATAAGTTATTTTATATATATTTGTACATAATATTATGTAACGTAAGTATTTATAGCTATGTATTTATTTGTGTATTTTATATTTGTATATACATATATTATAATAATATGTATTTATTATATGATTTTATTATATTGTTCATTTATTATTTTATTAGTTTCCCATATAACGTTACTTATTTCATATTTATTAAATAACTTAACGCCTTTTTATGCACCTACCATGATTGTCTCTGCACCACCCAAAGGTTGACTGGTAGAGAATGCCAATGGCATTAAGTCCGCCTTTGTACAATAATTTGTATAATTATGTCCAAGAAGTTTTAAAATAAAAAAAAATTAATACAATTAGATACGTTCCAATTATCTTATAAGAGTTGCTATTATTTTTAGCGGCCGCGAGATAAAGCTGTCTTATATCGAGAAGTGAACAAAAAAAGCAAAAGCATCTGTCTAATAGCGACATTTTGTAGTGTTAGAAAGAAAAAGGTTTGTGTTTGTTTAATTACGATACACTATACGAATGGTGATTATTTTTTAACTTCAGCAACCTTTTTCCACCTCCTTCAATGTCTATAACAAGCTGTTTTAACCAACCTGGAGAGATACGAACCCTATTTAAAAGAACTCTATAAGAGCAGCAAGATCTTTCACCCTAACGGTAAAAAAATATATATATCGCACAGTACCACACTTAAGTTTTATTCCGTCTGGCTGTCAGAAGCTGCCAACATTTATCTCTCAAATCAAACACGAAATATTACGACCACAATACTTTTAAAGCTTTCCATAAAAAATTCAGCCAGATTTGTGGAAAATTCGGTCGCGGTTACACGATAGACCTTTTTATATAAATCTCGGCAGGTAACGCGGCTGAATGGTCAGCAATGCCTAAAATAATGGTCTCGTGGAGCCCGTCCAGGTTTTTAACCCCTGATATAGAAAGTTATGGAGCTGGCCGTCATATTTGTAAGAGCTTGATGTTGTCTAAATAACGTTAGTACTGTTAAAAAGTTTTCGAGCCGGCTCCTTTCAAAAACCCGCTCCACAGCGAAATACTTGTTTAAATTTTACTTAAACTTATGCATCTCGGGATAATACTTCTACTGCGTGTAGAGGCTTTCATGCATATTAAGGACGAGTTTAGCTTAGAACTCATTTTCTCTTGTACTGGTAGTCCATCAACAGCTTTAGTAAAAGCTTAACAAAACTCAAGGATGGATGAACTCAAGACTCCAATATTTTGAATAATTCACATACAGGGTGTCACAAGACCCATCACCAAGCCGAAGTCTACTCGTTGTGGACATCATGCCAAGTCATACTAACCAAAAATATTACCTGGGCAACGATTTTTTTTTTAAGTTTTCACATTTTTTAAACCGCAATTAAAAGCGGATTGTCACCACCCCATATCATCCCATGGGTGTCGTAAGAGCCGACAGAGGGAGCATGTTATGCAGAGAACAGCACTGTAAGAGAAGGAAAACTTGATACAAACCCTATACCAACCCGTTTGGCCAGCGTGATATAGTAGGCCAACTCCTCGTTTCAAAGGAGAGGCCTAGTCCAGCAGTGGACTGTTAAAGGCTGATGAAAGAAGAAGAAGAATTAAAAGCACGCGCGTGCATTGCTCGAAATTCTATAGGGTCATAGGGCATCTAAAGAACATATTGGCGAGGTAAATGCATCGATTTTGTACCTAATTAGAAAAATCCATACTGATTTTGAGCTTCAATATCTCCTGAACCAGTAATTTCCCAGGTATGGTGCCGAAGTAAAAAATGTTGGTAGTGATTGGTACAACACGGGATTTCAGTTTTCGTAAAGGGTCTTTTTACACCCTGTATATACAAGTTCAATGATTGTGCTGATCTGAGGTAATGATAATTGATAAAGTATGCTCAATATAGCGTTACAGTATCATTGTCATTGTGAGTTAATTGCAGGATTTGAGGATGAAGATTAAATATAAAAGCTAATATTATATGCGCTACAGAGCGACTGCCATCTGGCGTCCCCTATGCAAAGTGATAACAATATACCAGCGTTAGTATATCGAAGAGTACTGATTCACCCTGTAAAAACTGACAAATATCTTTATGATATTCAGGACCGACGACGTGAAAACTAATTATTAAATACGTCTATTACTTCTAAAATTAAGTTATGCTCGCCGTGTCCATTATCTAAATTTATTCAATGAAAAGGTAATTTGTTATAATTTAGAGATATAAATTATAATAAAGAACCGACGCAACTTTATATTTGGAGTATGTGGAGGAGTGTTAAATTTTATTTCTTAATATATCTGAAAATTTTCGTTTTTAGGTTAATTCTCGTACTTATACCGTAGGATCGTATTTCCTTTTTGTCATGATTCCAGATCAACTGAAAGTACACTTTGACCTAAAAAACGAGACCTTGTGGGTTAAAATTTAGTTACTTGTAAATAAAGTATTTACATTTTATCATTACGGGTTTAAAAAATTGCTTGACAGGCAGACAGTCAAACGGATGGATAACAAAGTGATTCTATAGGAATTTTGCTATGCCTTTTACGAAACGAACTGTTAAAGGATAAGTACTCTAAGATATCCTACTCGAGACTATTCATACATAAAGTGATGCCTAACCCAAATCTTAGCGAATAATACGAGAGAGCAAATACATCGTAGGCATAGACGGTTCTTATTAGAAAAATATTGCCCTACTGCGATCAATAGTTATGTCTGGAGGATCAGAAGTGTTGCTATAATCTGCTAAAGATTTTATTGATGTGTCTTCCATAATTTTATTGATAAAAAATTAAGACAGGAACTTAGTTAATAATATATTGAATTAATTTGTCGTTTCAAATTATGCCCTTCATTTTATGCTTTATAAACACCCTTTCCGATAAAAGCTCTTAAATATATGTACGTTTCTTGCTAGTATATTCTTTGTACATGATATAGGAGTGCTATCATTTCTTAGAAGAGAAGAGTTAAGGAGACTGCACTGATGAGGCAGTGGATAAAGCAGCCGTCTTAACGTTTAACATCATCAGCACCAAGGGTAGTGACTTCGATCCCCGCTCGGAACAACACTTGGTGTAATACATGGATTACATTTTATTGTTTTTCTGAGTATGGGGGTTCTTTGGGTAATTGTGTTCCGCAACACAGGCTATATTACAAGGGCGGCAGCCGTCTTTTTAAAAAGTAAAGAAACGTTATCTTTCTAAAAATTAAACTTTGTGCAGGGGCAATATGTATGTTCAAATGAAGTTAATCCGATGTGCGACTATTGCTCGTATTTACAAAAGTAAAATAAACCATCATCATCATCATCAGCCCTTTATACTGTCCCACTGCTGGGCAAGGGCCTCTTCTCACTATGAGAAGGGTAAGGCCAAGTGCGAGTTGGTAGACTTCACATGTCTTTCGAAAACATTATGGAGAACTCTCAGACATTCAGGTTTCCTCACGATGTTTTCCTTCACCATTTAGCAAGCGATAATTAACAATTTAACACGCACTTAACTCCGAAAAACAAATACATCTATTTAAGCTTTTCTACATTTTGCAAGCTACTTTCGTTGTTGAAATCTTTAATGGAACTTAAAATATTGAGATATCGTAGATCTTGTCGTGCGAACACTGACAAATTTAATGTTATCCACAATACCTGAATAATAAAGTCCATTCGTGATAAAAAGATACCCTGAAAATCACCATGTCACACTTAAGCAATAACATCCCCTATCCATCCCTTCCAACTGCCGGGTTCTGATTAAATGATCCATAAAAGTCAAACTATCGCTCACTTAAAGAATGTCGCCCAGTTTCTATATTCATGACCCAACAGGTGTAACAAAGAGGTTCGTTAGGTCGACGCGACACCATTTTCGACGCCAATATGGCGTCGAAAATGGTATCGTGTCGGAAACTGAATGGCGCGCGCGCCAAATTTTGTCGACGCACGTTTTCGTCAAATCAATGATAGGTTAATTTGGAATTTCATTTGATTTTCTGTTAACGTAGAATAAATACTATGTTTTACTTGAGAGAAAATAATCAAACGTGTAGTAAAGGACAATGGCAGATCTCCATACATCACAATGTCTGAAATTAAATTGAAGCGTACAGTAATAAAAAATATATCAAAAAATTTGGCGTATGTAACAGAGTCTATAAATGATTCTATTTTCACTCAGGAAAGGCGGAAAAAGAAGAAATCGGTGTTTGAATTTTTAGTTAAGAATTAACAATGTAGGTAAAAGGAAAGTTATAGTACGTAAGTTAAACAATGTAGGTAGGTACGTTTGAATGATCAAATGACATATGTCAGATTGACATCAAAACGCAGAAGTATTTTGTAGCATCTAACTGTCACAGCCAAAGACAAAAGCAGAGCTGCACATTTTAAATCGATTTTATGTGAAATCGATACAACATTAAAACGATGCTGTGACGTTTTTATTTGATTTAAACATTGTTTTGCTTCAAAAATATAAGCTTAATGATATAATGTTGATTAAATATTTAATAACTGCATTTTAAACCAAACCAACTCTATAAAGGTCGATCGTATCGATTACTTATTTAATAATCGATACGGATATAGCACTCACGTCTATTCCTGTCACACCATTATCTATGGCAACAATCAAATAATAAAGTATTCGTAATCAATTGGAATGCTTTTTATCATCATAAAATACTCCAGCTTTAACGAGACAAAGTGAAAATATTAAAAATCGTAAAAAAAAAAACAATTTGTTTTGTTCATATGAAGTTTAAGGTCGCCACAACAAACCCAGACCAAATTCTGCCATTGTTCTTTGTGTATGGACCTTGCCATTTCAACTTGTCATAAGGTTGATGTTCTTTCAAAATTACATGGGTTTTGATCAGAGCTGTAAATATAAAAGTAAAACTCAGATACAACTGTTAACTTTCTTCAGGCCAAAGCGAAACTTTAAATAACATTCACTCACTTCAAATCGTGCTAGTAAAATTTGAATATTGCGTCGCCGAAAAATCCCGACATCTAGCATAGACCCACGGCTTACGAGTAAGTATCACATTCAACTGTATGTATGTGGACTTCACTGTACTTTCAATTGCAGAAATACAACACGTCATAATAGAAGAGATGAATACAGTCGACGTCAAAGTATCATCTAACATTAACAGTAAACAAAATAACTGAATAAGTACATACATTTGAAACATCACACCAAGATATTTTTTTACTGTATGCGATTTACGGCTGGCTTCAATATTCGATCTGTCCATAGATTTTGAGATTAGAGATTCCTATTTGACATATTTTGTATGGAACTTATGTCGAAAACGAATATAAAATCTCAAAAAAAATTGATAGATTGAATATTGAATTCAGCGGTTAGGTAAACGGTAGTAGCGCCATGTTCTATTTGTAACTTGTAACTATCATCCATGAAAGTTTGCTTACTGCACTTGCTTATAGCGTCTTGTGGCATCTTCTCTGTTGATTGGCTAAGAAAAACGCCATCTTTATTTCTTTCCAGGAAATGTCGCAGTTTATTCTCAGAATACAACGATCGAATGACACGTAATCGAGATCTTAAACATTTAAACGTGTCACGTCTCCAAGGATCGCGAAGCGTCTCAGGAGTGCAAGGTTGACGTAACCACTACTATATGAATATGTTCTCACTTCTTTTTCGCTTAAATTCTCACTAAGCATGTGGCAAATATCTGTGGCACTGTTAAATAAAATCTAATGTTTAAGTAGAAGTCACACATTATCATTCGACTACTTTTTGCCGCTTCTAACGGTTATTCTGGTTTTACAGTGATTCCATTTTCTCTCTCTCTTCTTTCATTTAAGAGCCTATTCGGTGCAGCAATTGCCATTCCTTTCGGTTTTCTGGCCGTTTTTTGATCTCTTGATACGACCCAATTTAGAATGTACTTCGTTTTAAATTTTCTTTCAATATTTTAACTTCATTTTCAGTACCCAATATTTCGGTAATGTTGTAGCTATGATCACGGATTTAAGGCGTATAAAGATAAACTACTATTATTGCGGTTGCTTTGCTTTAATCGTGGACATCTGAAGACCTCCCGCGACCATAGTAAATCCTAAATAATTACAATGTGCTGTATGCTGTGAAAATATGCTGTAATCATTAGGTGTAGGCCTGTATAATAAAATATATATTTAACATGACATTTCAATTTTGACGTGAATAAAGAATGAAAATAAAATCAAACTATCAATACAACTCCAATAGTAGGAGCCAATGGTAAACTTCCAAACTCCTTCCGAAGCTAACTTCGCCGAATAAATGTACCAGAAACGTTTGAAGGTTTAATCGCAAGACGACGGACCGGCTTGCAAAGATAAAACCAAATTATACAACAACCCAAGTGAATGCGATTACGCTCAGGAATTTCCAAGTGTTCCGATTATTTATGTTACTTGGTAGATTACTGAATGTTTCAGTTTGTTTTTGGGTAAAATTTGTAGCAGTTGATAATTGAATCTCGCCGAAATAGATTACTTGTGATAAGAAGTGGTGAAATATATTTAAGATATATTATTGTTTTGTTTGTGTTCGGGTATAAGTTTGTTTGCATTTGCTGCTTCATATAAATATGTATGTAAAATATTGTTTATAATTCTATGTAGACGGAATTTTCCAACCTTTAGCAATAATTGTGAGTCTAGGTTGAAACAGCGGCTATTGATCGATTTCAATAACCGCCCCTTTATTTTAGACTGTTGTATTAACATGTATATTGGCACAACATGAATTTGTATATTAATGTGAAATACATCAAACACCCATTTACTAAAATAGTTATTTTTTATACAGTATATATACTCCTATATTCACAGCTTTCTATAAGAAATCTACGGTATTACGTTAGCGTTAGACTTTATTGGTGGAGTAAAAGCCACAATATCTCAGTATTTGGGGCAAAGCAATTGGGGCATTTACTCATCAATATGTATGTGTATTTTACACTTTGTTACACATAGCGACAAAAATATACTGCATGACTTACGTTTAAATTAGGTTATTGATATCTCCTAAATTCCTTATTAAAATCATAATTACTCTCTTATACATTGTTTGAATTTTTTTACCATCATTTTCTATTTCAACCAAACCACGATAAAGGCCTATTATGTCACAAAATTATACAAGTATACACGATTCCGTCCGTGCAAGCTTATCATTAGTAGCTAGCAAGTCCTTATCGTATACACACTCGGTATAGGCTAAGTGTTTACAACGAGTAAACTATGTGGCACCTAGTGGAGAACCGTAATTGTCCTCATTATTGCGCGCAGCGAACTCTGCCGGCCCACTGCGAGTGCAAACAATGCCGCTCTTCACTTAATTTGATTGGAAAATTAGTTTGATTTACATACACCTCTTTTGGTTTGGCTTTTTGAGCCATGGTTAATGCTAAACCTACATGTAAATGGGAAAGTGATGAGTTGGTTATTATAAAGTTTAAAAAGTAAGTTCTGCGATAGTAGAAATTACATTATTTACTACTTCCACTTTTGAAAGAGTTTCGATGTACTAGTTAAGAGAAATATCAAAACATTGTTTTATGTAAGGCCATATTATAATATCTTATATATCCAGATCTGTCTCAGCATTAATATTTTTATAGTTATATAATAAGGATTAAAGTCAAAAGGACTGACAACCAAACAAACCATAATAAAAGGCACTCAGAGAGTATGGGCATTGCGTCGGTGAACTAGTTGCGCCTTGCACATTTTCGGAGCAATTTTCCAAACGTGCATACTTTGAAAAACCATAAGGTCTTTAGTATTAAGCTACAGCTACTATATTGTTTTGTAAAAGTCCAACAAACTAGAAATCAGAAACCGTTAACATTGATACTTGTAAATACGAAGCAGTCGATCGAGATACAATTTACATTCGCAGACATGTTTTTTTCTTTCTCTCTTTTAATCTTTCCCATCGATTTCCATTACAGTGTAGAGCGGACTCCGCCGCAAGTTTAGTCGAGCATTAAATTCAACTTCACTAACGCCGCTTGCTAGTTCACTATATACTATGCTATGTTCTAGGATTCTTATCGTTTTGTATCAATTTAGCTTCAGTAGATTGAGGCGACGCAAATAGATTGGTGAGGTGTAATTGGATTTTGACTGGCAATATTGGAGACGATAATAAGTGACGAGAATAAGAAAAACAATCTACATAGCACGGTACTCTCCATTTTAATCTTGTATTTTAACCTAACATTTAATATAATTCGTGCTCTATTAGGAGCAGTTATATGGGTACAGTTAATATTAGTCAATAGTTAGTGGATGTTCAAAATAGCAGATGCACTTATTTCCATATTTTTTAGATTTAAGAGTTTTTTTTTAGAATACAAAATAAAAGTTATAAATTAATACAAAGCACGCAATAATGGTGCAATAAAATGGCTGTGAAGAAGTTCTTTAAGAAGGGTACATTCCTGAAAAAGTTTCTCTATTCATAAAAACAAAAACAACTCACTAATATTTATTCTCAAGACTGTTTAAGTAACAAGCCGGTCATATATTCTAAAAGCCAATTGCATTAGTGACAACCAGGAAAATGCACGAGACGTAGAAAGTAAAGGGAAAATGTCGTTACTATTGTATATTAGCTATTAGTAAAATTACCAGCGGTACACCGCTAGCGACTAAACCGCTTACTTACATGTAGCAAACATTCTCGATAAGGAGGAAAGTATATTATTATTCAATCGTGATTTTATATTATTTATTAAAAAAAAAATATTTGTGATATTTACATATACGTTTTTTTTACTATCTGCACAGTTGTTTTGACCTCTATGTTTATAGAGAGACGGTTAAGCCTCCGAGTTAAGCCGCAGACCGGTAGAAAGATGGACAGACGTAGTAGAAAATAAAAACAAAGCATTTCCAGACTAGAATTTCGCGTTGTAAAACCAAATTTCACAAAAGCATAATAATATTAGGCTGGTTTAAGACTACAGAAAGTATAGTAATATTTATGTGACGGGGATAGGTCGTGAAATTATTTGAAAATAAATGGTAAAATAACCTTATACTTATCTCGACATTTCGGCATACACCAGCAGTGGTCACGAGACGACTGCAAAAATAGCAAAAAACTAACAAAACAAATGTTCTTCAGTGTTTAAAACTCTTCTCATTCATAGTAATTATTTTCATCTGAAATACCAAAAACAGCAAAAAAACCAAACCATATTTTGGTAAAAATATCTTTATCAAATGAAATAGTCACAATAACATTACATTGTTGGCTCAGCTCTATTTCCCTTGCGAAGCTATATTTCAACAGATGCTAAGCTTAATTTTACGCACAATTTGCTTTATTGCGTCCTCAGAATTTCTTCTGCCCTTAATATATTGATGACGTTGCGAACGTTATTTTTCTTGGCCAAACATTACAAATGTTGAACAAGGGAATTAATGTTCATATTGTTTTGGTAACGTGGCATAAGGTGAATTAGAAATTGGTTAGATAAGGCTAGCAATTTGATTGCATTCGTTCCTATTATGTAAGAAATAGATAGCCTGAATAGTGAAAATAGTGTGAGAGAAAGAGACAAAATTGTAATTACATAAATATTTGCGAATGTTAGTTTGTCAATGGCTTCCACTTTCACACATAGCCCATTTGATTCCAAAAAATTGAGCCCCAAGTAATAAGTAGAGTAACCTATAAAACATCCAAAATGCTTATTATTAGATAAGTATATAACTGCCTATCAAAAATTTAGAAAATCAGCAATACAAGTACATCGTATAGTTTCATCGTAAGTACAACACAAAATAAAATAGAATACAACAGAGTTTGATATGTAGGTACGATAAATATACATGATTTTATCAATGATAAGTACGATCCGTTCAGAAATAAATTCTCATGAAATACACACAATACTATACGTGGGGCTTTTGTAAGATATCGAAACGTTCATAATAAGTACCACAAACTCTTGAGACGCCTTACGCAAACATCCTACAAAGGTAATTATTTGACGTAGGATGATTTGAAAACCCACATTTGATAATAAAACAGCATTACAAGAAAATATGGGTATTATTTTATAAATAGACACTTTTGAGTAGGCGTCTTTTGTTCAATACTTCATGTATGCTTATATGACAGTGACAAGAAAGGCAGAAATGATAATAACACATTTTGCTAGCTCTATTTTTAACTTCCGCTTCAAACTAAATTATTTTCTGAGCATTTACAGGACATGTGTCTGAAATTTGTTAATTTGATGTTAATACAATGGCTGTGAAATGGAACACCAAAGGAAATAAATACCAAGTTAAACATCCTGAAAAACATTACTAAAAGTTACGCACGCGATTACTATATTTAGAAATTCTCGGCAATATGCGTTGGGCCGCGGTGCACCAGCCAGACTCGATCCACCAGCATGATCAGTAGTTGGGGGACACACTTCTGTTCTCCACATGAGTCTTATTAAGAATAGAATAGAAAAGAATAATATTTTTTTTCAAGTGTATGGTAGTACAAATGGTGTTTTAAAATAAAATATTATTACAGCATACTCTGCCATTTAAGGCATGTAAATGTTGAATATAGCAAAAGGCAATTATTCGACTTAATTAATCTGTAGACATACAATACAATTGGATTATATAAAAAATGTCATAAAGTTAATATCTACAATTCGATTTTTATTTAAAAAATGAGTGAATAATTTTCTTCTCTTCTTTAAATTTCACAGTACCTCAGTTCGTAACAATAACAGATGCCCTCTCCACAATATTCGCCCGTCACGAATGCTCGTTCTGCCTTATATACCTGCCATCACTATCCCCTTTCTATAGAGCTATACATTCTTCTTCTTTCTCTTAGCGTTATCCCAGTTTCAATCTGGGGTCCGCTTACTAGTCTAACCGGATTTGGCTGAATATTAGCTTTTCCACAGAGCGACTGCCTGTCTGACCTCCGCAACCCGAAGGGATAGCGATATTCCATGGTTTAGACTAGTGTCAGTTTATTTAGAAGGTACTGACGCCCTGTAACGACTGTCAAAGATCTTCATGACAACCGGGACCGACGGCTTAATGTGCTCTCCGAGGCACGGGACAAGCGATAATTAACAATTCAATACGCACATAACTCCGAAAAGTCATTGGTACGCGCCGTGGATTCGAACCCGATACCCTCTGCATGGCAGTCTGTTGGTATATCCACTCGGCTATCGCTGTCTATAGAGCTATACATTATCTACACATATTAAGGCAATGGACGTGCTCATATCAATGTGCATATTATAGACAATAGGTGTCTGGATCAACGATCACGGTCTTCGATTGTACTTGAGACGAAAATGGGGCGTGCACTGACCGCTTTCAGTGCGAAACGTTGACGAGATTGTAGTTTGCTAAGTAGTTTCCATCAGCATAGTTGTCAAGTTATCTTCGTTAGTCGGTATAATAATTAGAAACATATCCTAGCAATTGATAAATACTGAGAATATTTTCGGTAGAAACTAGAAAGTAAAGTTTCATGCTAGTCCTACCTACTATCGAAAAGCGTTTATTTTAATGTTTGATGACTTATTGAATATCATATTTTTTTTTTTTTAATAAGCAAATACTATCGAAACCACATAAACCAAAATAAGTTGTAATAGTAAGATATCAAATAATGTTTGTATAAAGGTTTATTACCGCAAAACTGTTGAATACTGTTCAATATAAAATAAAATATGCGGATACTTTATTAGTACATTTTATTATAATATTTTAGTGCGACATGACAATATGCTATTTTAACAGACCACAGATTCTGATCTGTGGTCAGTTATTTATGTATCTCTGGATAAGGAGCAAAAAGGTTCTCACCGCTACATACATACTTTTTAATTAATATTATAATATTTATATATTACAACACGCCTCCTTAAATTTATAATATTAATCATAAACTGTTACTTTGTTTTGAACATAACATAGATGTATGAACTAAATTAATCTTAATTTTAGCCTATTTTTCAAAAATGTTGTCTTATCTACACTCTTAGTTAACATGTCTGCTAAGTTAAATTTTGAATAAATTTTTACAATATCAATTGTTTCCTTTTCATAATTCTCGTTAATATAATGGTACTGTACCTCAATATGTTTTGATTTTTTTGTAAAATTACCAAATTTAGCTATTGCTATTGCACCTGAGTTATCTTCATACAACTTTATCGGATTAGAAAACTTTACATCAAATAACTCGCTTAACAAGTTTCTAATAAAAAGTATTTCTGACACTGCCTCTGATAGAGCTATATACTCTGCAAAAGTTGAACACTTAGTGACTGTTTTTTGTTTGTGTGTTTTCCAAAAAATTAAATTTCCAAACAATCTAATTATAAAACCTGATGTGGATTTTCGATCCACATTATCGCCTGCATAATCTGAATCTACCATACAATCTAGTATATCAGTGTTTACATTAGCATAGTATGTTAACTTTAAATCCTTAGTTTTATATAAATATCTTAATACTCGCATTGCATATTTGTAATGTGTTTGACTGTAACAATTTTGATACCTGCTCAAGTAATTAACACTGTAAGCAATGTCTGGCTTTGTGCCTGCACTAATATACAATAATTCACCTATTATATTTCTGTACTTTATACTTTCATCTACTTCCTTAGCTTGTTCTAATTTTAAATTTGTTTCCATTGGAGTATCATATAACTTAGTATTTTCCAGATTATATTTTGTAGCCAAAGATTCAATATAATTTGTTTGACTCAAGGTCAATATATTTTTGTCATTACAATAATCAATATCTATGCCAACATAGCTTTTAATTTTTCCTAAGTCTTTCATAGCAAATCTTTTCATCAGATGAGTTTTTATCTCTTCTATTTTATCTTTATTTTTACAACAGATTAAAAAATCATCAACAAATATTAATATATATATTGGATCTTTGCTTGCTCTGTTTACATATAAACAGTAATCATAGTTACTTCTAACAAAATCTAACTTCTTTATAAAATTATTGAAACACTCATACCACACTCTAGGACTTTCTTTAAGACCATAGAGAGCCTTTTGCAATTTGTAAACTTTATTCTCTCCAGTTTCATAACCTTTCGGTTGCTTTACATATACTTCTGACTTAATATAACCATTTAAAAATGCTGTCTCAACATCCATCTGTTCGATAAATAAATTATTTTTACAACTGTATGACAATAAAATTTTCAATGTGTGCATTTTGCCTACTGGTGAAAACACATTTTCAATATATTCCTTTTGCTGGAAACCTCTTGCCACTAATCTAGCTATATAAACGTTACTACTTTTCTTTTTAAAAACCACTTAACATCAATAGCTTTTACATCTTTTGGCTTTTCAACAGTTTGCCAAGTATTATTTTTATTCAAACTATTTATTTCTGAATCCATTGCTCTTTGCCATTGTTCATGATCATGAGAATTCATCGCCGCTTCGAATGTTTCGGGTACATTTGCATCAGTATAATTCACATATATGAAATGCGAAACCGGATTACCATATCTAGAGATAGGAGTTCTCTTTCTTTTTGGTGTTGCTATTCCTAACTGCATGTCATTCTCATCATTTAGATTATTATTGTCATTTACAATATCTTTCATATCATTATTACAATTCTCATTCCTATCAGCATCTACAAAATTTTCATCACTTTCATATTCAGTTTTACATATTTCATTTGAGACATTTAAAGATGAATCAATTTCTGAATCATTATTATTTTCTCTTTGATCATCAAGTTTTTCTAAGCACACTAATTCAGTATTTTCTTCAATTACCTGTATATTGTACATGCCTAGCGTTAACAATTTTATTATTTAGTAGAACCCTGTAACTATTTTCATTATAACCCACTAAAATACCACGTTGTGCTTTATCATCCCATTTACTTTTTCTTAAAACTTCAGGAACTCTAACAAAAACCCTACTTCCATAAATTTTTAAATGCTCTACATTAGGTTTTACTCCGAAAAATATCTCATAAGGAGTTTTATTTTCTACTGTATTTGCAATGGTTCGATTCCTTAAATACGCTGCTGTTTTAATTACTTCTGGCCAATATTTTCTATGGATTTTAGCTTCTCTCATTAAACACCTACCTATATCCATAGCAGATCTATTATATCTTGCCGCTACACCATTCAATTCATGAACATAGGGTGGACATGGTAATAACTCTATACCCTTTTGCTTTATAAAATTATAAATCTCCTTATTTATATACTAGCTGACCCAGCGAACTCCGTATCGCCTTTTTAAGAGTTTTTATTGAATTCCCTTTTTTCCAAGCCCCTTTTCTAAAGTTACCATTGACTTAGCGCTTAATCTCTTATCATTCCAGGGTCTATAAATGATGCAAATCAAACATAGATTTTTATATAATATTGAATTGCCCATTCCTTAAAATATCGGCGACGATACCCATATCGACTGTAAAAAAAATCCCGTCCGCCATCTTTAATTTCCTATCCGCCATCTTTGATCACGAAATAGATGTTTTATTTGGATTCACCATCCCTTAAATCATCAGAGACGACACCCATATTGCTTTTTAAAATTTTTCCCATCCACCATCTTTGATTTCCCTTCCGCCATCTTGAATCACGAAATAGATGTTGTATTTGGATTCCCCATCCCTTCAAACATCGGAGACGATACCCATATTGATTTCAAAAAAAAATCCCATCCGCCATCTTTGATCACGAAATATATGTTGTATTTAGATTCGCCATCCCTTAAAACATCGGAGACGATAACCATATTGATTTTTTAAAACTTTCCCATCCGCCATCTTTGATTTCTCATCCGCCATCTTTGATCACGAAATAGATGTTGGATTTGGATTCCCCATCCTTTTAAATATAGGAGTTGATGCCCATATAGATTTAAAAAAAAATTCCCATCCGCCATCTTTGATCACAAAATAGATGGTGGTTTTGAATTCTACATTCCTTAAAATATCGGAGACGATACCCATATCGACTTTAAAAAAAAATCCCGTCCGCCATCTTTGATTTCCTATCCGCCATTTTTGATCACGAAATAGATGTTGTGTTTGGATTCACCATCCCTTAAATCATTAGAGACGATACCCATATTGTTTTTTTTAATTTTCCCATCCGCCATTTTTGATTTCACATCCGCCATCTTGAATCACGAAATAGATGTTGTATTTGGATTCCCCATCCCTTTAAACATCGGAGACGATACCAATATTGGTTTAAAAAAAAAATCCCGTCCGCCATCTTTGATCACGAAATAGATAGTGTTTTTGAATTCCCCAGTCCTTAAAATATCGGAGATGATACCCATATCAACTTTTAAAAAAATCCCGTCCGCCATCTATGATTTCCTATCCGCCATATTTAATCACGAAATAGATGTTGTATTTAGATTCGCCATCCCTTAAAACATCGGAGACGATAACCATATTGAGTTTTTTAAACTTTCCCATCCGTCATCTTTGATTTCTCATCCGCCATGTTTGATCACGAAATAGATGTCGGATTTGGATTCCCCATCCCTTTAAATATTGGAGATGACACCCATATTGATTTTTAAAAAAATCCCATCCGCCATCTTTGATCACGAAATAGATGGTGGTTTTGAATTCTCCATGCCTTAAAATATCGGAGACGATACCCATATTGATTTTTTTAATTTTTCCCATCCGCCATTTTTGATTTCCCATCCGCCATCTTGAATCACGAAAAAGATGTTGTATTTGGATTCCCCATCCCTTTAAACATCGGAGACGATACCAATATTGATTTTTTTTAATTTTCCCATCCGCCATCTTTGATTGCCCATCCGCCATCTTTGATCACGAAATAGATGTTGTATTTCGATTCTCCACCCCTTAAAATATCGAAGGCGAAACCCATATTGATATTTGAAATTTTCTCATCCACCATCTTTGATTTTCCATCCGCCATCTTGGATCACTAAATAAATTTCATATTATTAATCAGCGTCCCTAAAATCTCGAAAACGATACCCATATAGATTGTATCCTATTCGTTTAGCCTTTTTTTGCCTTTGACCAAAGCCTCCCCCTTCTCGTTTGACCATTTTATTATTTTTGTCTGGCCCCTAAAAGTTGTGGCGTAATTTTATATAGCCTATAGCCTTTCGGAATAATTGGGCTATCACAGACAATAACAATTTTTAAAATCCGACTGCTAGTTCCTGAGATTAGCCAACATTATGTTTTAGCCTTTTTAGCCTTTTGCCCGGCCCCAAAGGGTCGAAGCGTTATTTTATATAGCCTATAGCCTTTCGGAATAACTGGGCTATCGTATACAAAAAGAATTTTTCAGATCCGACCGGTAGTTCCTGAGATTAGCGCGTTCAAACAAACAAACAAACTCTTCCGCTTTATTATATTAGTATAGATTCTTTCCCATTATCACACTGTAACTTCTTAACCCTTTTGTTAAATTTATTTTCTACCAGATTCACAAATTCTATAAAACAACTAGCAGTTTCAGCTTTACTTTTAATACAAAAGATTCTTGTGCACTTACTAAAATCGTCAATAAATGTCAAAAAATATTTTTCTCCACCATAAACAGTTGTATTATGTGGACCATTTAAATCAGTATGAATTAATTCTAAAATTTCCGTAGCCTTTTTTCTATTATTTTCAAAAGGTACATTAGCCATTTTACTTTTAATACAATTTGAACATTTCATCCCCATGCTCTCAATCTTATCTGGCAAACCATCTAGTAATTTATCATTTATTAACTTGTTTAAATATTGAAAATTTACATGACCAAGTGCCCTATGCCATTTTTCTTTATGAGTTAATTTTACAGAATATGCATACTTTTCATCTGTATTTTTTTTTGATACAAAACTTTTTAAATGATATAAATTGTTTATTTTATCGGCAACCGCTATCAATTCCCTGGCCTGGTTATAAATTTTTGCATTTTCATCTTTAGCTACTATTGTAGAATTCCTAGTTATCTTTGCAAAACTTACAAATTTTGCTTAATACCTTTCACAAAATAAACATTTTTTAAGTCAACATATTTTACATTATAATAGTTTTTGAAATAAATTTTAACTGTACCTACTTTGGTAGCTTTTAACATTTTGCAATCGGGTAGTTTTACATCAACAGGATTTTTTAAATCGACAGAATTACAAAAATATGTATCGTTTTTTATTATATGGTCTGTACACCCACTATCTAAAAGCCAATCAATTTCACTATTATTAGTACATTCTTGTTCAATACAACCAAATACCTGATTTACTTCCGAATTGCATACTTGAGTTATCCATGACTCCGAATAAGAATTGTTCGGTACTTGACCTCTGAATTGTCCTTGACCTCTGCCTCGGTCACAACCTCTGTAGAATCTACCTCTATTATAACCCCTTTGTAGTCCTCGCTGACCTTGACTGGATTGATATCTGCCTCGGTAACTTTGTTGTCCTTGATTATTTCTCTGCTTGTACCAGCAATCCTTCTTGAAATGACCCTTCTTGCCGCAGATAAAGCATTGGGCTTTGGTTTTAGCTGAAAATGTACTCACATTGTTCCTCTCATCCGCGTCGCTAGTAGTCATATTTTTCTCTTTTATTTTGGATCGTACGTAATCTACTGTCCTTTGTTCTTCTGGTATTACATCGAGAAAATCTCCAATATAACTATAACTCGGTGGGAGGGCTCTGAGAAGATATCTCAACTTTTCTGATTCATCAATATTTCCACCAGCAACTTTAAATGCATTTATTGTTTTTTCAAAGTCAACAAAAAATTCTTCCACTGTACTGTAGTTGTTTAATTTGACCTCTTCAATTTTTCCCCTACATATTATTTGCATTATTGCCGTGTGGTTGACGGCATAGAATACAAGTGTCACCACCCCCTATCTTCCCGTGGATGTCGATAACACGATGCAAATACCATCTTTGCGTAGAGACGGAAAACTCGACATCAAACCCTATTCGACTGCCTCGTTGGTTTCGCGGCTTAAATGTGCGCGTGGGATCGGGAGGTCCCGGGTTCGATTCCTGGGTCGGGCAGTGTTATTGGGTTTTTCTGTCACGAAATTCTCAGTAGCAGCACGGAGTCTGGAAATGTGCCCGGTACGGCAATAGGCTCGCCCCTTATTACGTGGGACTAAAGTATATCTGGCGAAAAGTGGGTGTAGAAATACACCTCTGCCTATCACCTCGGGGATAAAAGGCGTGACGATATGTATGTATGTATGTATTATTTGCATAGCAGTAGACTGTGTTAAGTATATATTGTCAAATTTTCTCATCATTTCACAAGCTGTTTTACATTCGCTGACATATTCTAATTGTTTATCTGAGATTGTACTCATTATAATAGTTCTTGCCTTTAAATCCTTCCTTTTCCATTCCGCCTCAGTTTTTTCATTTTTTTTTGGAACATTCTTCTTAGTAATGGCGGCCTCGACACATTCCTTATATTCCAATAAGGTTAACAACCTTAATTTCCAACTAGAATAGTTAGCACCATCAAAAATAGGTAGTGTTATATCTTCTATTCTTGCTTGTTTAGCCATTATGGCGTTTATTATGAATAATTAATATTATTTTATCTTGAGAAAAAATTTTCCTTGCCGGCTCATGTGACTTTTACCTCAAACGTATTCTCACACTGAGTTTTTACAATCTACGTATCACATTGCGTTTTCACTTATTAACCACGCTCTCTGCTACCATGTTGAATACTGTTCATTATAAAATAAAATATGCGGATACTGTATTAGTACATTTTATTATAATATTTTAGTGCGACATGACAATATGCTATTTTAACAGACCACAGATCAGAGATAAAAGGTTCTCACCGCAACATACATACTTTTTAATTAATATTATAATATTTATATATTACAACAAAAACAAAAAAAATATCGTCGTAGGCTGGGCCAATTACATTTGTAACATAAAATCAATCGGGCAAGCGAAAATATTGCGGTACTAACCCACAGTTGAAAATAAGTCTACTACATATTTTTTTCTATAACAGTAGTCAATATTTGCCCGGTAAGCGAAGAACGGAGTATTAGATTTAGAACTGTTCTGGTGTTTGCAATAGTGTAGCTTAGTGGTGTACTAGGCACAGTTTTGCAATTTCAACAAAACATTATTGAACTATAAAACATAATTTGCCATTCAATCAATCGATATTTCATCTAACAGCAAGGCAAGAAAAATATTTCGAAATATTTGCATTGCCACCATACTTTATGTTCACTCTAAAACCTACAGTCACATCGATCTAATATCAAAATTATTAAAGAATCCACTAGGAATACTAATTTAGCAAGCTTGTTTAATTTAAGCACCCGTTTTATGACCTACTTTTGGGACAATGGAATAATTGAGCAACAAGAATAATTTTATTTATAGACTCACGCCTGTATCCCCGAAGGGGTAGGTAAAGGTGTAATATTACACCCACATTTCGCCAGGAATTTTTAAGTCCCACGTAAAAGGGGGCGAGCCTATTGCCTTACCATGCACATTACCAGACTCCGTGCTGCTACTGAGAATTTCCTAACGGAAAAACTCAATAACACTTTGCACGACCCGGGAATCGAACCCGAGACCTCCCAATCCGACGCGCACAAGAATAATGAAAGTCTTTTTTATCGTTTTAATCACAGGACCAACTTTAAAAACGGTTCGCTTTTATTAATTTTAACAGAAAATAACTAGACTGAAAGTTGAGACTGAAACAGAGACTAAAACTAGACTGAGTTACACGACTTTATATAAAATCTTTATACCACCAACAACCCAATACAAAAGTTCCTAACTCCTAATATTCAGTGTTCACTCAAAATACAATACACCCAAACTCAACAGGCGTAAACCCAGACCTAACTGGTATCGGTATTCTATTATTCGGATAGTACGGTCCCTCATATTTCGTTATACCCGACATTATTTAATCCAACCAGTGAATTATGGAAATCCATACATGAAGTATTGGATTTTGAACAATGGATGAATGATTGCGCCCTATTTATGTTTGTGGTAACATAAGTATTATTTGTGTGGCAGATTTTTTGAAGTATGTAAAAATATATTTTTCTTCTTATTTAAGACGGTTGCCAGGAGACACCCGTCTTAAATAAATCGTCTTAACTTATTCATGAGAATGTAAGAGTATACTTTAATTAATTGCTGTATATTATTGTGAGTCCCTAACAACGAATATTTGAACATGGAACAGCCACACCACGCACTTCAACGGTTACGCGTCGCCTCTTTTGCCAATTATATATATAGTTTTAGTAAGTAACATCCAAACAACTTCAGACTGAGACGAAGACCGTGCATTTGTTCGTGTTCTTCTCACTAAAACCACAAGGATGTCTTCGACTTCTCACTTCTGACTTCGATAAACCAATGCGTAACTACTGGTAATCCAGACCTGCAGACAAACAGAGATAATGCCAGCTGTTCATTTTTCAAGAATTATACATAAAAAAATCAGCCAATTATTCACTGTTATTTATATATTAGTGTATATCCTTAGAAGCTAGTGGTGCACTTAAAGGGTGTGACAATAGGCAATTGTAAACAGAAAAATAGAAATAAAACTCCAGAAAGTAATGTCTAATGGCAGTTTCCACAGAATGCAGCTATGTTTTGGTACAAATTCGGGACTTGTTCACTTCAATACTCATTTAAACTCTATTTTGTACAGGTAAATGCTGCCGAGAATTCTGTATTTATCGTTAATCCGTCGGAGCTACCGATCACCTGCAGCTGACTGGTTCATCGAGATTACAATTTAGCCGTCGACAGCTATTCTCAACATTATTGTAATGGATCCTTTCGATGGCCTTAATAAATTCTTTGATTTTTAGGGCTTTTTGCGAAAAAACAAATAACTGATGCAGATTAAAGAATTATAGGTTCACTTGTGTGTCTATCCGTTGTACTATTTAATGTTTAATTTAAGACAAGAGGCAAGTACCAGTTTTTACAGCTGTTATGAGGCACTCGCAATGTCGTTCAAGAGCAAAAGTTTAATCTTTAAATTAAAAGAAATATGGTAACATAAAATCGACGTAATGTCTTCTGAATATCACATTACCCTTCATGATTCGAAGCATTAAGTCTTCCCAATTTAAGTACAGGACAATTTTTCCCTGAGCAAATGTGTTTTATTTAAATCCGTGGGCTGAACCTATCTAATATTAGCGTGCCTAGTGTATTTCAAATACTTTCATGTGCACATATCTTTAAAGACAGCGCTACATGACAATCACTCGGATACTGATATTGGCGACCAACGCGGGTCCAATTGTACATCACACTCTTCTTAGTCCTGAAACACATAAGCGCGATGCGATCTACATGACAATCGCTCGGAGACTGATATTGACACCCAACGCGGGGCCAATTGTACATCACACTCTGCCTAATCCTGAAACACATAAGCGCGATACAATCTACATGACAATCGCTCGGAGACAGATTTGGCGCTCAACGCGGGGCCAATTGTAGCTCACACTCTGCCTAATCCTGAAACATATAAGCACGATGCGACGTCATGCTTTATCCCAACATAATGAGCTTTTGTACATTGAACAGGAAAACGCTAGAGATTTAATTTTTAGGTGATCCTTTGTTAAAATTAACTGAGCCAGTTACCTTTGAGTAACCGAGTTAATTACCGGCTGTTGATGCCGTAATTAATATCTTAATACAACGGGATGAGATATACATGTGTGTAAGGCTTTGCGGTATTGAGAGTGGGATTATGGAATGTGTTATAGAATATCTAGACTGCTTTGTCTGTGGCGTGGCTTTATATTTGTATGAGCGGCCATCATGAGGTACCGGGTTTGATAGTCGAGTCTGAGATGTGTTACTGAGAATTACTTCAGTTCTATCACTTTAGAGAAATTCTCAGAACTTAACTACTACAATACTAGAATGTAATCGTAGTTCAAGTTCATGACCTCTGAACCGTTACTTATAGTTTTAGTGGATAAAATATATGGAGTAGACAATGAGTCAATGGAAATATTACTTTTACAGACCTACCGATTCGTTTTCGTAAACCGTCGGCTTAAAGCTGCAATGTACTCTTCAGAAATATAGAATTACGAGATGATGCCCGCAGCTACGCTCGCACTTTATTTTAATTCAAATGATTCTTCTACCCGATCACCTGGGAATTTTGGGAAATCGGTGATCGGGTTGAAGAATGCTATGGTCCCCACGAAACACGCATGTCAAATTTTAGCTTCCTGCGCCCAATAGTCTTGGCTATAGGTTGTCTCTCAGTTAGTCAGTAACGTAAGCATTTAACATATACAGATGTATATTCAACGTTTTGATGCAAAAAATTACATACGTTCCGTCGTAAAAAACAGGAAAATTCTAAAAGTTTAGTTAAAACTGCTAAATCACTACTCAGCCAGACTTCTACCAGATCCCCATTAATCAGTCTCAGAAACCTCTTCTATATACGACTAATAGTCTCTTGTATATACGACTAATAACATACGTTATTAACAAGCCTGTACCGAACAGATAACACTCCCGTATAATTTAGTGCGCCACCCCAATTATAAACCGACGGATGATACATACATTTCACGTAGTTATGCTAAATATATTACATTATTTGGCCTTTTAAATCACTAGAATGTATAACACTGGGGATTTGTTATTTATGTGACGGAAGATTTATGAATTTATTTGGGTTTAATTTTTTTTGTAAGGGTTTTGCTTTTGTTTTATTTAATACGCGCCTGTGTTTGCTAAAATTTACGATTTTGCCAATAAACTTTCAACCCTTAACTTTAAAACCTCATACAAAATTGGTTTATATAACTAAGATTTTATAATGTGTTTTTTTTTTTGTACTTTTTTTGTGTTTAATTGAATTCCAAATCTGTACTCAGATTTTTGCTAGCAGCTCTACTTTTTGAGATACAAAAGGAAGCTATTTTTAAAAGAAAATCATGGATTTCCGTCATATTACAATTTATTTAACCATCTAATTAGAACAACCTTTCTTTTATGTGACTTTCTTGAATGAGTTGAAGTTTTACTACAATTCTGGATAATCCAAAAGTACTCAGCCATCATACTTTTACTCTAATAGCCCTGGTAGCGCTCGTCCGTAGTGCGAATATCCAGATGGATGCGTTCTCTCTGCTCCTCGCTTAAATGTTCAAGATTTTCAGGAAATCGATCAAGGTAGCTGTGAAAGAAATGCATCTTAATGCTCATGTTGCATCCAAGCTGCTGAAAGTGTAATAGTAAATGCTTGACGTGGCCAAAAAGTCGGCAGACTTCTTATTTCCCAAAAAGTTTTTTACCGGCATTTTTTCAGGGGTTGTCGTACTTTCAGTAAAATCTACATCGTTTATTCATTTTCTGATTTGTGGTCCATCGAAAATTCCAGTTTATAACTTATTAGTACTTAATTTTGGGAACGACCTTTGTAGCTTGTGTCACTTTCCTCCATTCGTTGAACAATTTCGTGCGGATGTACTCAAGATGTACTTGGTTGGAGTTCTAATGTATCAGTTGAACTCAGGACAGGTCTAAGTAACTGATGGCATAGTAAGATAAACCCGTTTGGACCGATTTTGGTGGTTAATCCCTGTCATGTTTACAACGCAGAAATAACAGTCGTCGTGTTGGTTCGCCGGTTCACGCCAAATCATAGGACTAATGAGGTTCAAGGGATCTCTTGTTTTCATAACCGTAATTTTTCATAATCGTAAAGACTCCACACACGTTTTACACACTATATTCGGTGTCCAGGGATTGTTGTTTGTTTCCAATGGACGTTGAAAGTATTCCATGCAGGCATTTTTCACAAAGTCTGACACAGTTAAACAGATTTTTTTGAATTAATATTTGACACAAATGTAACAAAATCTATTTGGATTGTTTACACGGATCCTTCTAGACGAAACCATTGCAAAAAGGAAACAAAAACTAGTAAGACGTTGATGATAGCGATATCAACACTCAAATGGAGAGTTCATTTTAAGGGGGTACCTGTATCTCCTAAACTAGAGCTGCTAGAAAAAACTGAGTGTAGATTTAAAATAAGCGAGCCTAAATTAGTAAACAACAAGGACAAAATCTCAGGAAACAAAAAAAAGTTCAATTTTGTTGTGCAGTGTTATTAGTTATATCTTCTGTATATATAAAATTCTTGCAATCGCTCTGTAAAAAAGCTAACCTAGCTAGCTGTTCGGTCAAAACCGGTTGTAGAATAGTTAGCCGACTCCGGATTGTAACTAGAATTACGCTAGGATGATGATAATGACAATACTATCCTACTAAACCTCTTTACTCCTATTCCAAATAAGACCGAAAATAGAGACTGGAACCATGTCCGCAGCAATTTTATGCTCTAATAAACTTGAAGACAAATATTCTTTGCACTACGAAAACATAAACCGTATTTCATTGAACATTGTTTTCCCATCAATCAAAACATTTCTCATATTTTATTATAGAAACGTACATGGTGGTAGGAGGTAATTTTTCACAAGTACCCTCATAAACTCTGGGTAGTGCGTTCATCTGAATTGTTTAGTTTCGTGGGTGATATCGTAAAATGTGAGCATTGTGCTTCTATAAAATATAGATCGCTCATTATCATCGCTTTCGGTTAACAAGCTAGTGTTGTGGTGGGTGGTGTCGATAGATTTGGATTCCAATGAAAGAAAAATATCTTGAATAAAATGGTTGGTGTTCGGTTTGACTTAATGCCTTGTTTGTTCGCTTGTTGTACACAACAACTGCAAAAAGATAAACAACTTGAGAACCACACCAAAGGCAATATAATATAGACTTATAGAGCCTATCAAAAGTATGCATGTATGTTTGTATAACGATTGTCTAGTACCCTGGTATGAGCCCTGCTTTAGTTTGTGACTATTAAGGTGGTGTTGTTTTATATTATTATTAGTATTATAATACTCGAATTATACATGAATACATCCATACATGACTATCTAACCGACCAACAACTTATAACTATCAAACCAACGTAGATTTTCAATTCCAGCGCAACAAGAGTACGTTTTTAAAGCTTTAATGCGTATTGTTTAAAATAATAGCACGAGTATTATTCCAATGGTTAATAATATTGAAAATAATACAGAGCACCTCACTAACAAGTGTTAACAAGGTACACACTACCACCATAAGAGCTCGCAGACCGATCGTAAAATTCCACCATTTATTTGTTTCACCCTAAGAGTCCTTTCATATAGCAACCTATAAAAGAAGTTCCTTCGTTATTTTTTATTTCTATAATCTGGTAGGATCTGTGCTATCATTTCATAGAGAAATCTTTTCATCTCTACTAAATAAAATAAAGTTGAAGTACAATTTACGAACATTATCGCGATATATTGGCTTTACTGAGATTACAATAAACCGAATGATCTAGAAACTACACTTTTTATTATATAAGCCGATGTTTTGGTTACTTTACACTAAACTGTCGTTTAGTATCAATATGTAACATTCGCGTAAACCCAAAAAATACATATACTCACACCTGTTTCCCGAAGGGGTAGGCAGAGACTGTGGAACGCCATTCGCAACGATCCTGAGATATCTCTCTTGCTTTCAAAAAGTATGGTATGATATTACTGACAAATTATATCAATAGACATAAAGAAACTTGTCAATTAATTTCAATTTATCGATTCACAACTACTACACTACATTTGTCAGCATGCCACAAGAAACAGCAAACTGAATCAAACGGGGCTCCAATTGTGTCCAAAATCAATGCGACCAGCGGTGTGCCGGTGTACCCCACTGTGATGCTTGAGTTAACTAAAACAGTGGGTATCTGACACACAATCTGAGGCCCACAATGAAGCCAGCGAGCACCTAGCTTATCATACAATGGCGCTGCCACAATAGATAGCGCCTTCGTTACACTTTCTTTATGTGCCGTGTTAGAATATTGTATATAGTTGTATTTGCTTTGTTTTCTATGCTATAAAATCGTATGTTAGAGACTAATCTTGAGGAGGCAAATAAGACGATTGTTTTTTACCTTTTATAGTTAAGATAATATTTGAGGATGCCCGCAGCTACGCCCGTACATTTTATTATTTAATTATAATTTTACCATTTCTGCCTGATCCCGTGGGAATTTCGGTAAATCTCTTCTTATTGCAGCCGCATCGTCTCCAAAGAATGCCCAACAGCTTCTTATGCCCAATGTATAAACAGGCAAGATACCTTGCTAGCAGTGATCTTACAATAAGTCTTCTTTATATCATACTGAAGCAGTATATAAGTCTCCAGGCTATGTGGCAGCAGGTTGTACAAGGTTACGTTAGATTATTTGCTATTGCTATACTAAGAACACACTTTAACGATTATCCCAGATGAAAAGTAAAGACAATATAGAGAATATCGTTAGATTTTACATGTTTTTCAATCGTTCATCCAAACAGAAACAAACATAATATTTATGTGACACTGATCGTGGTTGTAACGGATTAACAATACACAGTGGCACACACATAAATTTTTAAGTTAATTCCGTGGATATCTGAGGCGACTAAGGCAAGAACACAAGTGGTTCAGTAGGTCAAATCCTATAAATTCACAATACTACTATAACTATGATAAGCAGAATTATGTCCATCACGGGTTTTTGCCGAATAGGTACTCAGTAGCAGCCCGGAGTCTGGTAATGTGCCCAGTACGGCAATAGGCTCGCCCCCTATTACGTGGGACCAAAATAAATCTGGCGAAAAGTGGGTGTAGCAATATACCTCTGCCTAACTCTTCGGGGATATAGGCGTGAGACTATGTATGTATGTCGATCAGTGGCCTGCTTAAGTTTATATGAACTAACACATGCATACAGGGCCATACCCAATATGTTACACATTACTAAGTTGGAAGGTCACGGACCCAAATATTGGCAGTTCAATTCGATCGATGTGTGCGGTTAACCTTAGTTGGCTCGGGTGAACCGCGGAACCATTCGGCGCATTATTAGCAACCCTTTCGCGCCTCAGCGAGCCAGTTAACCTGTCAATCTGTTAAGGCTTGTTTTTTCACCACCGCAATGTTAATGACTAGTAAACATTGCCATTGTTGCAGTTGATAATGTGGTGAATTCGGTGCCTTAATTTTTCAAGTTTTGTCAAGTTTGCGTGCAAGCAAGCATTTGACTCTTCGTTGGCGGTCGGCTACGGGTGCTTACTCAAACTTTACTTTATGATCAACACTTGAGGTCGAACCTACAACATTGGTGCAGTTTAAATGGCAAGACGGCCACTTGAGTTCCTTCGCCATACGTGCAGTCAAAACGTATGTTTTAATATATTACTAAGTCTGCCTTTACGAGAAAACCTTCAGAGCCAGAACAGCTATTATTCAACTACAAATTAATGCCACAGCAGTTATTATCATTATTGAGAGCCATTTCGTTGCGTCAAATACGTAATGTTCATAATAATGAATGACATACTCAGTTTGTAAAGAACAATGGCAGGATTATACCTGAGATGTGTTAGAAGCGTCTATAAACGTAGCTTATGAAAAACTTATTAATATAATTATTTCGTATTTTGTACGTTTTTAGTTTCAAGTATAAAAGCGTACGTTAAATTATCCAAATTGATAAACTATTTATTGAATACATTCATTTCCGGTGCTTGTTTTATGTCATTTTCAGAGTTACCATTTACAAAATAATCGTATTTGTTTAATAGAAAAAAGGTAAGTAATCTTTTTAACCTACATCTAGAAACAATTCACGATAATGTTAAAAAATATTTTATGTACATTATATTATATAAAAAGAAGATTTTATTTATGATATAAATTAATATATTATTTTACTTGATCTGAGATATCATTTAATTAGAGGTATCAGTAGGCAATTGAAAGATAATTAATGACAACACTAAGTAAAAATGTCTACATTGTCAGTATACTTACTCCTTGCCCTTGTCTATGATCCCTATAGACCATGTCACGAGAACATAGACTTTTTGAAACAAAGAATTTCTACTAAGTAACTTAGCGACAGATCTGTCAAAAACAAATAATGTCAAATCCAATGAGCGCAACGGTACACAAATATGTGTCATTGCAAAGTAATATGTCAATTGATCGGGTTTTTATCGATATATGCGCTGCAACAGTGTTTTGTGGTACTGGAATATGTCAGACGCCAGGAACGTCAACATTTGCGTTAACCTATTATTTTTTTTAATTCTTAGGCATTTATCAGAGGATAAAACATATTTTTTGGATGTTAAGAATATTTTTGGTGTCGCAATGCTCGTCCTACGGTCGGCATCTCGGAAAAGCGGGTGCAGAATTGCAGATGGCAAACTATTATATAACGATTTTGTTTAAGTTCATTGTGACGTTTTCATTCATATACAATGTAAAATCTCGATGCCTGGACATTATAATGTAATGTACTAGCTAGTGGTCTAGGAGCAGCGATAGCCTAGTGGAGATACCAACAGACTGCCATGCAGAGGGTATTGGGTTAAAATCCACGGCGCGCACCAATGATTTTTCGAAGTTATGTGCGTATTGAATTGTTAATTATCGCTTGTCCCGTGCCTCGGAGAGCACGTTAAGCCGTCGGTCCCGGTTGTCATGAAGATCTTTGACAGTCGTTACAGGGCGTCAGTACCTTCTAAATAAACTGATACTAGTCTAAACCATGGAATATCGCTATCCCTTCGGGTTGCAGAGGTCAGACAGGCAGTCGCTCTGTGGAAAAGCTAATATTCAGCCAAATCCGGTTAGACTAGGAAGCGGACCCCAGATTGAAACTGTAATATTATTCATTAGTGGTATTTTTTTTTATATTTTACGATAGCTTAGCTATTGACTATACGATCGAGTACCATGTTTGTACTCTATTATTGACATACATGGCTCTCTTTTGTTTTTGCTCTCTTTTGCATTTACAGCATTACTTACGTGTAAAAACAAAAAACATCGGCAATTTCATGAAAATACTTCCGGGAAATTCGAATACTCAAACATAAAATAAAATATGTTTATTTATGTAAAATTAGAAAAAAATTAGTCACGACAAGAAGTCATTGATAATAAAATATAAATTCGAATATTTAGTAGCATAATTGAGCATTGAAACAAAAAAAACTACTGTTCAAAAAGCATAAAAGTTCACTAAGGCATAAAATCTCAAAAACAACTTTTAGAAACAAAGGTTGTGAAACCCTGAATGTGTGTTTGCAAAAAGTCTATATTATATCTTCTCGTGGCACCAACTATAGTCTGTGACATTGTCACGTTCTTTTCTTTCCGAAAAGCTTGTTTGTGTGTTCTCGTTGTTTTCGCAGTTTTTGTTGAATTATCCTTATTTTTTATTCTTGCTTACCCCCTGGACTTGATTCGCTGCCTCATACGACGGCTTGTGCTTTCTTACGGACTATCCGCGCTCAAAACATCTGGACCTATAGCTTTTCTACACGGACTTCGATTGTGCCTTAAGATTTTGTTATGATGCGAAGTAGCAGGCCCACACGCATATTGTGCGTGAATTGTAACATTTGCGTCAATACTCTCCGGCGATATCGCATATTAGATCAGAACACAAGAGTTTGTACTTTGCTCTGCAACTGGATTTATCCACAAATCATTAGTTCTTATACATTATTATACTTACTTACCAAATTAGCGTTAGTAAGTTTCAGTGAATTTTCAAAGCAGTTTAAAATATTACAAAATTCGGTAACATTAGTCCATCTAGATGTAGTGTGATGCGTTTTCTTTGCCTGTAGTAATAATTGCTTTTCTTAATTTTTAGATTACTGATGATGATTATGTTTGTGAAGCATGTTGGAAACTCGCTATGGATTGAGTAAATCAGAGTTTGCAGCAAGATGCTAATGAAGGTGAACAAGCTGGACCGTGTCCACGAGTCCATAGAAATGTGTGCCTTCTGTGTGGATGTTCATTAGTACGAAGGCAAAGTGACAAAATATTAAAAGATAGCCCGACCGAACTACAACAGAACATGATAAATATTATCCAAATGAAAATATAACCACGTCAGGTCCATTCATCTTTAATTACTATTTATTAAATAATACATCCTTTTGCAGTGTTTTATTACTAAAGAGTTTTATAAGTCTATTGGTGTCAGCAATCTAATACAAATTGTCTGTTTTTTTATCAAATTATGGAGTAATTATTTGATTACAAGCAGCTGTCACCTTCAGATAAGGTTTGTCATGCCTGTTGGTGGCGCACAAAGAGAGATCCCATATCCTTATCCTTACTAATATTATAAATGCGATGTTTACTTGTTTGTCTGTTTGCTACGCACGAAAAAACTAGTGAACCAAATACAATGAAACTAGGCGCACAGATAGACCATAACCTGGAATAGGATATAGTACCTATACTTTTTATCCTGGTATTGAGTTCCTGTGGGCTAATTTTCGACTTCCACGCGGGCAAAAGCTAGTTCCTTATAAAAGCAAGTGACTTGTACCTATTTATTAGAGAGATCTAACATCATGCCATGACGTCTAATCTTAAGAGCCCTGCCTCACTTGTACGCCATGGCGACGTCGCCGGCTGCGTATCCAAACAGTTTATATTGAAATGTACCTATAGCTGCCAAACCGTGGCCAAGTGAGTTAGGTACCTACCATACATTTCAATATAAATTGTACGGTAGCTGGCGACGTTGCCATGGCCTCATAATGAGGTGGGGCTCTAATACTCAATAAAATTGTGAAAGATAAAGGATTACATAAATCCTACATAGTCTACATCCCTATTTCGGGATGGAACTTTGATTTTTTTATATTAGGTACTTATCAAGTCTAGGAACTGATCTTGAATCAATCTAGGTATATCCTATCAATGCTATTTGCACATCACCACCCCTTATCTAAATGTATTTAATGCATTTGTGTAGTTACAAAGTTGTTTTCTATTAACATAACCTTAAAATATAAACAATGTTCATATCTTTTTTTTACGGCCTCCTAAAATAAAAACTCTTGATGATTATGTTTAAGTAATAGAACCCCTTTGTTTTTAACATTTTTTCATACATAGACGCTTCGAATCGATTTCAAATAAAGTGTTGTATGGGAACTTGCCATTGTTCTTTACACAACAAATATGTACAAGTCACACAAGATGGTTCTTGATCAATGTCATTGCAACTGTAATGAACGTTGAAATGAAACATTATTCCGTTGAATTTTATATCATCTTAGATTGTTTTGCATGGATGGTGTAGTGGTTTAATGGGTCGCTTCAGCGCCTACCATTACGCTGAGTGTAGTGGGCTCGATCCCCACGTGAGGAAGGTACAACTTTGTATGACGCACAAAAGTTTGTTTCGAGTCTGGGTTTATAAATTACCATTCAGCTTGTTATAAGCGAGACCTTACCTTCTAAAGAACATGTCATGCCCGAGAATGTATCTCTTTTAGTCATTGGAATTCATTAAAAATGCATTAATATTAAAATAAATAACTCGTCAATTTCGTATGTCATCTTAATGAGGAAATAATAAGTCAGTAATGCAAGAATTACATATAGGTATACGTACATTTGTAGAACAGAGAGTCAATTGTATTTTTACTGTAAATCAGTAATTATAGGCAAACACACTCATAGCACGGTAAAGACAATATCGTGCCCATAGCAACCATATCGCGCAGTTATCTTTAATAAATAAAATCAAACATCGTTGCCTTGTTTGCAGAAGATACTCTTCACACATTGTTGCAATGTTTGTTATCAACAGGCATCCAGCCTGATAGTCATTTGGTCAACGGCTGATTTCTTTTAACTTTGTAATTTTATTAAATTAAACCCTCGTCCTGTATCGGTCAGTATTGTCTTTCCCAGACATTGCAGAAGCTTTGATTGTCATGTTGATTACATAACAATAAAGAATATAAATATAGAATTAATGTATGGGTTCTATACATATACATTATTTCTAAAGAAACTACAAAAGAGTGATAATTATACCTGTATATTTTTTTCTGTGATACGTCAAAAACTCTTGACCAATTCAGTAACTTATATGAATGTAATTAGTCTAACGTTATTCGTCACGGATTATTGTTCGGCATTGTTACATTTTTTATATCGAAATAGTTCGATAACAGCAAAAATATTTTTAGTTTAAATATATTTTTCTGCAATTTTATCAGTTGTTGTCTTTCATGTGTTATCAGAATTCAAAATATTACCGACATGCCTAAATTGTTAAAAACCATAAAATTAAGGACAATTAGGTATAATTTCTGGATAAATTAAACGAAGGTATGTATGTCTAATTCGTTGTAATGGAAGTCACGTAAAATAAACAAAGCGTTGGAGCTCTTGTATTATTTCTACAATGCCAGCTAAAATAGTAAAATAAAATTATAACATGCCAAAAATTATTCTTGTGTACTGTTTTAATTGGATGTCACGTCACTTAACACTTCTTTCTTTTATTTTTTTTGTTTCGAATCTTTGCGTCTGTTAGTTGAATGTTGTAAACTGCCCAGCAGATGATGTTCATGCCCCTAGCGTTATACCAGTTGCAACCCGGAGTCCGCTTACTGGTCTAACCAGCTTTGAATGAATATTTGCTTTTCCACATAGCGACTCACGTCTCACGTCTGAGCCCCACAACCCAACGGGGTAGCGATATGCCATGGTTAAAAGTAGTGTCGGTTTATTCAGGCTTACTGACTGCCTACTAGGACTGTCAAAGATCTTTGTAACATTTGGGACTTTAGGCTTAACCTGCTTTCCGAGGCATGGGCAAGCAATAAATAACCATTCAATAGGCACAAAACCGAAAAGTTAAAGACAGTTGGGCGCGCCGTGGGTTCGAACCCGATACCCTCTGCATGGCAGTCTGTTTGTGTCTCCTCTAGGCTATCGCTACCTAAACATAACATAACTCCACGCCTTTTATCCCCGAAGGGGTAGGCAGAGGCGTATTACACACCCACATTTCGCCAGTTATGTTTAGATCCCAATGTAATAGGGGGCGAGCCTATTGCCATGTACCCATAGTACAAGCTCTGCTTAGTTTGGGACTAGATGGTGTTGTGTGAATGTGGTGGAATATTATTATCTACCGGGCACAATATTAAGCGAGCGATAATTACCATTTTAATACACACATAACTTCGAAAAGTCAAAGGTGTGTGCCCGGGCTAACTAAAGACCATCGTCTCGGCAGTCCGTTACGTACACCAGTGGGCTATCGCCGCTAAACCCAACAGAACATGGTTTATATCTAATATAAAAGTCAAAACAATCGTTACCATTGGTATGGGCAGCCTAACTGAAGAAAACATCAGAATGAAAACAATGCATACATATATAATACTCAGGTCTGGTATAACTGGTCTTATTATTACAGAAACCTCAATCTTGCATACATGCACACTGTACTGTGCAAAGTACAAACTGAGTAGCTATTACGAACTAGGAACAACATAGTTTCCAACACAAACGCAGTTAATGAACGCAAATTGAATGATTGCGTCTGCTGCAGCTCTGTAGTAAACTATTTTAATTAATATCTAACCGCTTAATCTGAGCGTACAACTGGTCAGGTAAACAAGAATACTGGGTTATTTCCATAAAGGTTTTCATCAACCATGAGCCAATGTATATAAATGAAATGTCCCACTTCTGGGCACGATCCGCTTTTCACTATTAGAAGGGGACCGTACCCTGCAGCGAAGGGTGAGGTAGTGTACCATGTTAGCCAAGTGTACTTTGACAGTCTTTACATGTCTTTCGATGTCGTTATGGACAACGCCCAGATATGCAGTTTTTATCACGTAGTTTTCCTTCTCTGTTTAGCAAGCGATTTGAGAAGTCAATGGTGCGCGCCGTGGATTAACATCTGAGACCCTCTGTGTTGCAGTCTGTTACCTCTTTTTAGTAGTCTGTTAATTCCCTAGTCTATCACTGCCTCTCCTTTGGTTTTTATCTATGAATAAGCATAAACCACTCTTGGCATAGACCGCTCTTTTAGTTAACTTGCTACCCAAAACCTGTAGCCCGAACTCAAAACTACTAGCAAAAAACAGGTCGTCTCTTTCCTAATAACAATAGATGAGTCTATTTTGAAAACAATATCTTTAACGACCAAGAAATTAAAGCCCAATCACTAGAATCCACATTAACATTAGGTTTAACGAATTTACTAAGTCGTAAAGAACCACAGTTCACGTATTAATGAGCTTTAATGGGACATAATCATAATATTTAAGTAAATAATATTAGGCACCGATAGCGTACTGTAGAAACCAACTAACTGCCATGCAGAAGGTATATTTCAATCTGCAGCACGCACCACTGAATTTTCGAAGTTCTGTGCGTATTAAATTGTGAATTAACGCTTGCCCCGTGCCTCGGAGTGCTTCAAAACGTCGGTTCCGTCATGAAGATCTTTGGCAGTCGTTATGGGAAGACAGTTTACTCACATAACCTGATACTGGTCTTAGCTATGGATTAATTATCGCTATCACTATGGACAGCGGAGGTCAGATGGCTCTGTGAAAAAGCTGTTATTCTATCTTACCAAGACTAATAAGCCGACGGCTCTTAGGCGAATTGCTATGTCAATGGGAGACCTCAAGACTTTACTTAGCAATGAACTCACATAGAAATGAAATATAAGACTATTTATATTGAAGAAACGAAGTCTAGGATTATGGTTAGGTATAAAATTATCTATTTATTTCTCAAGCATTTTTATTTTATAAATTAATTCAGAACACCAGTATTAATAAATCACACAAATTAATCGCGCGTGAGGATCAAACTAGCTTTACTCTGCGCAGCGTGAATCAAAAGAAATCTGCTACCAATATGCAAATATTCGCTAATCAACTTTGCAGTGCCCAAAATAACGTTTAATCTTATTAGTGTGCATAGGGTTCCCACCAAAAAGGGTGCATAGGGTTCCCACCAAAAACTTAGGGTCCCAAGCCAACCTCACCTGCAAGTGGTGCACCTGCCGATCAACGGACGAGGCTCTGGCAAACAAAATATCCCGATAAGCGGCAATAGGCTCGCCACCTATTACGTGGGATCAAAACACTGGCGAAAAGTGGGCGTTTAATATGCCTCTGCCTACCCCTTCGGGGAAACAAGCGTGAGTATGTATGTATGTATCTAATTAGTAGTGTTTACAGATGCTATTATGAAATGTCGTACATATAGGCCACGCGAAAACATTGACCTACAGAACCCATGCCCAATTCACACGATTATCAAAATAACTAATCGACCTATTAAAAATACTACAATAACTTCAACGCCAGTTACAAGCATCTAGACACACCGAACACCGTTTATCTCGCTCGTTCTCACACGATAAGCGATCTTGCTATCTCGTTCATTTAAATCATACTGATATCTTTCTGTCTAACACTCTTTAGCCGGTTTTTCTTGTTTATTTTTGATTCGGACGCATACAAGTTTAGACATCTGCCGTTACTGCACGTCTGGTATAAATAAAATACTAAACTTTTTCGCGATAAAGCTCACATGGTTTTTGGTTGTGCGCATGCGTGAGTCAACGTCAAAATCGCGCGTCAAATTGTGGTTCGAGGGCAGCGTGTATAAATTCCTGATTTTATCAATTAAAATATTAATGATCAGGATCGTAGTGTGGTTGAAATCGTTCTTTGCAAGGCTGATTATAATATTGTAGTAAAAATGTCGAAAGATAACACTGCTATTGGTCTGGACGCGATTCTCAAGGAGTTGGGATCATTCGGCAAATATAATGTAGTAAACTATGCATTACTGCTGATACCGTGTTTTTTTGCGGGAATGTACGGCTCAGTTTTCGTGTTTGAAGCTGCGGATATAAGCTACAGGTGAGTCTCTATAAATATATTCTATTTTTTTACATTTAGCATTCGCACGTCAATTTATAACTCGTTCTTGCGAAATAATTTTTTAATGAAAAAACTAGTTTTTAATTCTAGTGTTGTGAATCTTGTAAGACAAAACATATGTTTTTACGATCGATATAATTATGCCGGTGTGTTAGCTTTGGGGTTATATTAGACTAACAAGAACACGCCACTATCGCGTGAGATTCGCGCATGCGTATTATGTGCAAAAATGAGGCATGTCATTCCCCAAAGTGCGAAATTAAAGTAGGAAATAGAATGTATACAAAAGAAGCTATTTTAGTTTCAAGTTTGTGTGAATATTTAGCAATGCTAAATATGAGCATGAATAAAATTTGCCAAGATCTTTATATTTACTATCTATTCGAAACCATGTGTTAAATTTGTTTGGATTCGCGTAAGTGTTACTATGTGACCTAAATAAAATAATCTGTCTGAATTTGTTTGCATAAATATTCTGCTCAAATTTCTATAATTAATGATAAACGCATTCTTATTATTTTTATTGTAGAGCTCATACATTTGTGACAAAATGAATTATTATTGGTACCTATCGCATATTTATATTTCACATTTGCATAATTTATTTAAATAGTCATTTTCATTTCAAGGTTTCCTTACTTTACACACAAAATACCTACTTACTGTTCATTTCTATTCGATGTGCTCAAAATATGTATATTTCTCTAGCATTTTTATGCAATTTGGTCTCTGTAGAAAAATAGTATACCTACTGATAGGCCCTAATTATAATATTACAATCAAAATGTTGAGCATAAATCCTTAAAATTCGAAGATTTTTGGATTGAGCTCTCATAAGTGCAAACATGTTCATTTGATCATAAATTTGCTTCATGTAATTGTGATGACTTGGCCTTGGTTGGTAATTAGGTTTAAAGTTCATTGACCTAGTCAGATGATTAGGATTCTCTGTCGACAACTGTCAGTGGCAGATCATGTACTCGTAAGACTGCTGCCGTTATACCATCATCACTATACTAAAGGAACTCAAAAAATGACTGATAAAATACATACATACATACATACATAGACTCACGCCTGTTTCCCCGAAGGGGTAGGCAGAGGCATATTAAACGCCCACTTTTCGCCAGTGTTTTGATCCCACGTAATAGGTGGCGAGCCTATTGCCGCTTATTGGGACATTTTGTTTGCCAGAGCCTCGTCCGTTGATCGGCAGGTGCACCACTTGCAGGTGAGGTTGGCTTGGGACCCTAAGTTCTTGGTGGGAACCCTATGCACCCCTATAGGTGAAAATATATCATCTCTGTTTATGGTTTCTTTTTTTAATTCAGGCGACTCGGTTATATATTTTTTGTTATATTCTTTAGTTTTATATGTCAGTCATTCATATCGCGACATGAAAAAATAAAAGTGTTGTGTAATATTACGTAGGTGTTTGCTGCTCTACATTTTTCTATGTTCCATCAATCAATCAGCCTATTGCAGTCCACTACTGGACAAGTCCAGGCCTTTCCCAACATGCGCTACAATGACCGGCAATTTTTCGATGTTGAAATTCGTTTATTTAGAAATTCACGTGTTTTAAAATAATTATCTAATGTGAGCACATGCTAGTAATTTATTAATAAGTGACCTCGTCTTCTTCTTATCGTTATTTTATTTTTAGCAATTCGTTGTAAACATTATTGTGTTCCTTGATTAAGGAAACAGTGGAAAGTATTCTTCACGTCTAGGTACCTAAATTTAACAGTATTCGGCGTCTATAAGCACTAAAAAGTGCTTGCAGTATAATAATGAAACTGAAATTATATTCAGCGATTGGATTTGCGACCCAGTTCCACTCTGATTCTCTTGTCATCAGTCCTTAACAGTTAATTTGGCCTAATTCCTCAGTAAAACTATCTCGTTTGCATCCTTAGTTCTTTGTCGTTGAATTTATTTATTTACTGAGCATTTCTACGATCTGAGTAAAAATATGATACTTAGTGATTTTTTTTTTTATTTCTCACGGGATCGGACAGAAAATCCAAATAAAACGTGCAGGCATCGTCTAGTTTCATACAAAATCAAATCAAAAGAAATTGTTTATGAAATTTCTTTTAAAGTAGCTGTATTTACTAGGTGAAAATATCCCCATTTAATAATTATGAAGAATAAATCCTACGTCGTGAAGGAAACCGCAAAGCAATCAAACCGCTTCGCCATCATCCAGTACATAAATTGACGACCGAGACTTAGCCAAAGCATGTTCGCAACGGATGTTAGCACGATTCAACTGACACTCGTTTACTAATAATGAAGATTACCATTTGTAGCACGTGCTACCAGACATAACTCAAACACTTCTAAGGACCAAATTATCACATGCTCTAAGACTAAAGCGTATTAGGTACACTTGACAGACAAGTTATCGTCAACATAAATTATTTTATACTGGAAGCAAGATCGTTATCTTATTTATTCTTATTTCAAAAATAATATTGATTACGTTGAGGATAACGTCGGCATAAAAAACTGACTCAAAAATCTTCAAGACAGCTAGGACCGAACGTTTAACGTGCTCTCTTCTCCAATTTAAACACTGTGTCCCGAAGTGGTCATCCTCCAAGCGTTATCCCAGTTTTAACCTGGGGTCCGCTTACTAGTCTAACCGAATTTAGCTGAATATCAGCTTTACCACAGAGCGACGGCCTGTCTGACCTCCGCAACCCGAAGGGATAGCGATATTCCATGGTTTAGACTAGTGTCAGTTTATTTAGAGGTACTGACGCCCCATAACGACTGTCAAAGATCTTCATGACAGCCGGGACCGCTGGCTTAACGTGCTCTCCGAGGCACGGGACAGGCGATAATTAACAATTTAATACGCACACAACTCCGAAAAGTCTGAGAGTTCTCCATAATGTTCTCGAAAGACATGTGAAGTCTGCCAACCCGCACTTGGCCAGCGTGGTGGACTATGGCCTTACCCTTCTCATAGTAAGAAGAGGCCCGTGCCCAGCAGTGGGACAGTATAAAGGGCTGATGATGATGATGTTTTAATTGTATTGTCAACATACTAACTCTTTCACAAACAGTTTTTTTTTTATATGTTATATTTATAATATTCTACCACATTCAGACAACACCATCTAGTCCCAAACTAAGCAGAGCTTGTACTATGGGTACTAGACAATGGATAAACATACATATATACTTATTTTTTGTAAATACAAATATATTATACATAGAAACACCCAGACCAAGACAAACATCTGTAATATCATCTTGTGATAATATTATTGCGCAATTGTCATATCACTTAAAAAGCATAAAATTAATACTATCACTTAACCTAGCTGTCATCGCGGAATTCTTTCCGACAAGCTTCAGTATCACATATTCACAAATTAAATATTTGTATAAACTAGAGCTATCGCGAGAAGTGATTTTTCCGAATACCCAATATTTAGATCCTCCGTTCGCTAAATGGTAGAAAATATATACACAGCGACTTTCTTCAAAATTACGTATCAAAAATTTCAGTCTGTCACTTTCTGGTGGGTATTTTTTATATTTCGCCTCCACTTCGCTTAATCCGCGACGTCATCGTAAATAACTTTGCATTCCCTCTTGTATATATCCTCTTCAACCGGTCTTGATTTTTCCTCTAGGACCAACCAACCGACCAGAAACGTCAAGCTGTAGGGCCAAATTGCCGACATCTATCAACAATTATACTGAATATTCAGTATTATTTCCTTGCGTCACAACAATGTAGATATATGCATTCAGCCATTTTAAAATATTGTATCGATTAAGTTATTGTGTGGTTAAAGTCAAAATAGTATATGAGCTTCATCACCTGCTTATCGCAAAATTTGGTCGAAATCCGAATCTATAAAGTAACTCAAAAGGCTAAATGCACACGAATATTCGTAGCATCAATCTCTGTAATTTAAATGCATATGCAAATACATGCTCTTGCAACCAAGGACGATGTTTCCTTTTTGTTTTGCTATAATTATGTAACTTTAAGAAAAAATATTATATGGTACACTTATCATTATATTATATTAGGAAATTCTGGTAATGTGCCCGGTACGGCAATAGACTCGCCCCCTATTACGTGGGACCAAAAAACTCATGGCGAAATGTGGGTGTAATATTACACCTCTGCCTACTCCTTCGGGGATACAGGCGTGAGTCTATAAATAATAATTTTAACTAATTTTGTTAAATAAATGACGTTCTCAATATATGCTTGACAATCGGTTATACAAGTGTCATTGTGACTTTAATGCGTCGCCGGTTAGCAAATAAATGTGAGGGTTCGTTCGCAATACAGGACAACACTCTGTGTGAACCGTGTTTCGGGTCTGGGTGTTCTTTATGTCCGTTAATTAAATGTCAGTAAAGTCTCCGATTTTCGGTGTTCCAATGGACATTGTATTGTGCTTCTAACACAAAGTTGAGTTCGGAACCTGGTGAAAGGAGCACACGGACTCCCTGAATGACCGTCCGCGATACATGTTTCACCTTAATGCAAGATCATCATCATCATCATCAGCCTTTAAAAGTCCACTGCTGGACTAGGCCTCTCCTTTGAAAGGAGGAATTGGCCTACTATACCACGCTGGCCAAACGGGTTGGTATAGGGTTTGTATCAAGTTTTCCTTCTCTTGCAATGTTGTTCTCTGCATAATACGCTCCGTCTGTCGGCTCTTACGACACCCATGGGATGATATGGGGTAGTGACATTTCGTATTCTTAATCCGTCACCACACGGACAATAATGCAAGATATGTCTTCTAAATTATGTTTATCAAAATTATTTTTATAAATATGTTTAATACTTAATCCTGCTCGTGGCTCCACTCACATGGGTATGGTATGGTATGGTAGTTACAGCGAAAGAAGGAAGCGTACGCATTATTCGGATGTATAAGCTACAATACTTGCAAATTCTTCAGAATCATGTGAAAGAGTAACAAACATCCTTACTAACATAATTATCGCGTTTACAAGATTAACTTGTCACCACACATAAGTAAACAGCGTAATGTCGGGACTGTGTATGAATATATATGTAAACTAAATATTAAAAGTTATATTATAATAATGATATTTTATCAGCAACATGTGGAATTAATAATAAAGTAAGGTATATATTTAACTTACTTATAGCACACACATGTTAATTCTAAAGACGTAGTAAAAAGTAAGTACACATAAAGTTTGTAAACATTTACTTTAGTAAGGCTAGTTTCGCACATACCACAGCTGCACCTCACCGCCGCGACAAAAGGTGCTCAAACTGTTATAATGTACGAATGGTATCAATACAGCGACTTGCAGTTGCGGTGTGATACCCACTCAATGTTGATATGGTTGCATTGTTGCTACTGGTTTATCATCATCAGCCTTTAATACTGTCCCACTGCTGGGCCTATTCTCACTTTGAGAAGGATAAGGCCATAGTCCACCACGTTGGCAAAGTGCGTGTTGGCAGACTTCACATGGCTTTCGAGAAGTTTATGGAGAACTCTCAGAGATGCAGGTTTCCTCACGATGTTTTCCTTTACCGATTAGCAAGCGATAATTAACAATATAATACGCACTTAACTCCGAAAAGTCATTGGTGCGTGCCGTGGATTTGAACCCGAGACTCTCTGCGTAGCAGTCTATCGGTCTCTCCACTCAGCTATCTTTGCCTTACCTAGTGGTTGACGCAATGTTATGTTGGCTGCTAGTTCGTCGCGGTGTCGATGGTGATTGCGATGTGGTCACTATCATACAAGCGGTCGATAATGTCGGGAAACTGGGGTCCGTCCGGGAAAATTAAACTACAAATTTTACTACAAAATAGAGGATGCCCGCAGCTACGCCCGCACATTTTATTTTTAGTTGCGTTGCGTAGGTACAAGTGTTATTGACACCTGTATCTACGCTACGAAATTAAGAGCGGCTACGCTGGGTGCAAGAATAATTGTCTTGCGCCCAATAGTTGGGTTGTGCATTGTTGTCAGTCAGTAACGCAAGGATTTTACATATATATACTCATTCTGTTGTGTCGTACATACGCATTGTACGTATTTTTTGTAATTATGTATAGTCCTGTACACATGTGTAAATATGATTATGCCATCAACTTGCGCGTGATACTTATTTACAAACTTAGTCGATATGTACACATATGGGGCAAATAAAAAGCATTTTGTTTTATTTTGAATTAATTACGCGATATACTTGCACAGAAATATTAACCTGCGCTTTCTTGTGTGATAACTTATCGTCTCAATCGTATGTATATCTATTCTAGAATGTATGGACGTGGTTGGACTGTTGGCGACAAGGTTAGGGGTGACCAAAATTGACTGTCCTTCTTCAGTCTGCCTGGTCTGAACCGCTTCCCTGCCTTGCCACCTTGCCCAGCGAGAGCACTCAGTCTGTATTACTATATTAACTAGGACTGCCCATTGACTAGACGATCGGCCACTTCATACTTGACTTCTACGCAGCCAAGGTGCCTTTAGTTAGCCTAACACTACAACTGTGCCCAGTTACACACGCAAAGTCAAAGTCAAAATCATTTATTCATTTAGGCCACAAAGTGACGCTTATGAACGTCAAATAAAGTTAATTACTAGATGATTTTACATTTACATTTACTGCCACGTTCGCAATGCAATAGTTAGAACCACGAGAAAGCACGTACAATAAAACTCGTGGCCACTCTTTTTAACTGCCAGTATAATGGTTTTACATGTTGTCTTTGTAAGGAGCTGCAACTGTTTCACATTGTGAATTATCTACTAATGCAAAAATTTATAGGTATTGATATCATACTCAAGCCTTCACGCCTTTGCCCGCCTAATAGTTTTCAGAACGGAGCCGATTTTTCATTTGAATCGACTTTGACAAAAGCAGGACGTTCTCAACTCAGTCGTTTTTCTTATGTTTGTTACCTCAGAACTCTGCAACTTATTTTTGTTCATAAAATTATCCTTCTCGTTTGATTCTATTTAAGTATGACGAAGAAAATTTTAAGTCAGATATTTATTAAAATTTCATTGAACATAGATTACAATAATATTTTCAATCACAGGTAAGAAATTGTGAGTCTATGTAACATATTAATTACATAATGTATTTATTATCAACGAAAGGGTTACGTCAACGTAAGAGAGACCTTTGAATCGCACGACTGTTTCTTATTTTGTTGCTATGAAACAATGTAAAGTTTGTTAACAATAAAATTCAGTATTGAAGCAGTTTCTTGTTGACTAAACAACTATTGTGGTATTATAGAATTGTTAGAATGAAATGTTTTATGTGCTATACCTATTGACGTATTTGGTTTACTTTGTTGATTGACTTACAGACTGTTAGGACTACGGTGAAAGAAAATTGATTCATCTATTTTCTTTAAAGCAAGAAATTAAGAGTAAATTAAATCTTTATTGGGCTTTGAAATAAAACTACAGTTTACAAATTTTATCGCGATGTATTGGTTTCACTAAGTTATTACATTTGAAACGAAATGATCTAGAAACTACATTTTAATTTATTACAAGCCGGCGTTTCGAATTCTTTACAGGATTAATGTTCACGGCAGACTGAGGTGATATTTGTCTTATAAAGACAATGTGTAACATTCGCGTAAATCCAAGAAGATAGGTACTCTTTATTGGGCTATCTGACACCAAGGTAACTACGATAATTCAATGATTTGATTTTTCTAGATAAAGTTAGAGCTAGTTTCTAAAAATGCAGCAAATAAAAAAAAATATGAAGAATTTTACTAACGAAATACTGAGAGGCCACGTTGATAAAATTCTTCATATTCCTTTTTTTGTCTTTCAGCTGTATCTATGCAACGAAACGCAGCACGCTTTCGTTGCATATATACAGCGGTCGGTTTAACTCTCGCAAAGCACATTTTTTGTAAAGCATATAATGATGAATATAGTTGCATGTAAGATTATAAATATCTACACAATAGAAAAACAAGATTTTCCTTAATGCTGCGTGATTTTTAAGTCACAGTAAATGTAAACCAAACACTTATAGCTCTGCTTAACTCAGAACATTCACCCATCAACTGCAGACACTTACTCACACATATAATTAACGAAGACCTAAGAGAAACTGTGTGTATAGCTGGCAGTACTATAATAGATCACAACTTTTCCTAGGTCGTGTCTCAATGCTAAATTGCGAAGGTGAAGTAAACATTTATATTTACAAATAACGTTTTACTTTGCTACTTTCCTGTTCCGTAAAGGATAATAATGTAATAAAAACTAGCTGACCAGACATACGTTGTTTTGCCATATACCTATTCGTAATAGGTAGGTGAGTGGTGGCCTGCACCCGAGGCTCATTGCGTAATATTATGTAGTATTTAGCCTTCTCACCGCTGAATTCAATATTCGATTAATCTATTTTTTTGAGATTTTAGATTCGTTTTTGACATAAGCTTCATACAAAATATGTCAAACACGAATCTGGAATCTCTAAATCCATGGATAGATCGAATATTGAAAACGGTTAGATAAATGTGTTATAAAACACAAAAAAAATTGCTTAAATCGAACCAGTAGCTTCTGAAATTAGCGCATTTAACTAACACAAACAAACTCTTCAGTTTTTTAATATTCTACAAATGATGACTTTTCTCTAAGAGCAATATCTTAAATCAATTGGATGGACGAGAACAGCACTATTTAACTGGTAGAAAGGAAGAGATTTTTTAAAGCATCACCGTAGGTATCCGCGAATGAGTAAGCAGAGGTGTAATATTACAACTACATTTCGCCTAATGAATTTTATGCCTGACGTAATAAGGGGCGAGCCTATTGCCGAGAAAAAGAAAAGTTTTACTAAAAACTATAATTTTGATTTCAGTGATCACACTTCTTAATAATAATACTCTTTAGCTAACTGCTAAGGCTACCTACAACTTAACATTGTACTAAAAAAAGATAACTAAGACAAATCGTGACACAGCACAGCGCGTCCTTATTTTAATTGCAATAATGATTCGTTGCAATGTCAACTAATTGCGTTGGTAAGCAGCCAGCACATTAAAGTGATCAGCCAGTAACGTCACAAGAAAGAAAAACAACAAAATCATTTTGAAGAATCAGTGAATATTCTCCACATAGACACAAGATCGACTTGAGCCACCAGTATCCATCCACTTGCCGTGAGTTCAATATTCCGTCGGTCCATTTTGCAGGAGACCTTTGTGGAGAGCCTTAGAAGACGCCCATATCCAGCTGTAGGCATCTTTTGGGTGAGATGATGATATGTACTTATATGTTTTGAGCGCTAAAGTATCAGAGTACATTGGTTGCTCAAATTCTGTCGATCGTTATACTTGGAGGGAAACCAGGGCCTACGACACTATCTTATTATTACATACGAAGTTCACTCAATACTGTAGCGCTATGATTATAATAAAATATGATGTATACCTATATGTGCGTACCTATATACCACCCGTAGTCGTCGAAAATGACGAAAAACAACTTGCCCATCCTCCTTGTCAACGACCGCCAAATAATTCATACATTGTACTGAGATTCTCAGCAGCGATTTTTGTCGGTCGCCGATGCCTAAAGTACGCGTCCTTTCGCCCTTAGCAACCATTTTTCACAATCTCGATATTTGCTGTATCATAATTATATTGCCAAAAATATTTTGACCACTAGTAAATTGATATTATATCACTTTCTATGATTCAATCGAAGTGTTGATATACCTAATTGAAATAGCCAATCTTCCTATTACATTCTTGTTGCTAAGTACCTTACGTATAGAACTATAATAACGTGCGATCAGGGCTATCTCTGTGACAATATCATTCAAAGTAGAGTACTGGGACTCTATAGTAACATAGAAAAACTATAATCTCACTTAATTTTATACAGTCAGTGTCATAATCTCTTGAATATGACACTGATTGTATAAAATTAAGATTACTATCTATGATCTACTATGATATGAAAAGATTTTTTGTGTATGTATTTCGCCTCTTTAACTTATTACTATTAGTAATCAGATAGTTGGCAAGTGAATACAAAAAAAACAATGAATCATTTAACAATGTAACGTTAAGATTAGTCAAAACAAAACCAGCATATAAAATAACAGTTCAAACAGCTCATCGCGGCTTGTACCAAACGTCCATGGCATCACTTAAGCCATCAACCGTACATCATCATCGTCCTAGCGGTATCTCGTTTCTATCCAATCAAAATTTGACAGAATATTAGCCTTTCTTCAGAGCAACTGCCGTCTGACCACAACCCAAAGGGATAGCTATAATCCCCCAAAGCCATCGACAGTATTAATTTTGTGCTAAAATCCCAAATGATTTGTTATCAACGGTCGGATCGTCTGCCACTGAGACACGTGACAACGACATACGAAACCGGCTACAAGTCGCTAAAAAACCGGTTGCCGCTTACAAAAAGCCAGCGTTAAAACGTGTGTAAATGCACAATACAATCGTGACATACTTTAAAGTTTTCATACGTGCATTTTTTTTGTTTTCATGATTTTAAATAAGTTCAAGTCTGGAGGGCAAACAGTGTAATTATAGATCTTCTACATGTTTTTGATAGGATAGACTACCTCCGTGGTCCAGGTATTATCGTTGGTATAACATATAAATGTGGCACGTCTAAACTTCTGTAGATACAAAGATACTTCCGTTCTTTTAGAGAACCCTCGCGAAAAGTAAAGAGTCACCATATATTATGAATCAATGTTCTGCTTCGGGTCTATTCACGATAAACTCTAAAACTCCAGAATGTATGTTTTGCGGTTTTCACCAATACACAAGATACTTTCGCGAGGTTCGAGCATATTATTTTTTTATGTTCTGAGAAAATTATATATTGTAATACGTACAAAGCCGGGACGGATCTCTACTTTGTAATATATCCCAGATATACTGAATTGCCCCATATCGCTATTTGTTCTACCATGTAGGGATCACCTTAGGCCGGTGTGTCTGGTTCTAGGGTAATCCTCTAGCTGTCCCCTGCGATAACGTCGGACAATGCACCTTGGTATAACATGTCGCATTGGACGACGATAACGTGCTCAAAGCTCCCGAAATCCTACTCTAACGTATAAGACAGATAAACCCGCTTCTAATCCTGGTGACAGCTGTAATAAAGCTAAACATATGCCTAGGATTAAAAGAGACAATAAATTGAATTTGCTGTTTATTCATCAAATCAGCCGATAGACGTCCTTTGCTGGACATAGGCCTCCCCCAAGGCTCTCCACATAGACTGATCCGAGCTGTTTATTTCTTCTTGCTAAACAGTAAAAAAATATTTTGAGAAAATGCATGTCTGGGATATCTCCATAATGTTCTCAAAGACGTGAATTGCACCATCATACTCCTGGCCAGCACCCTTCTCATGGTGACACGAGGCCTATGCCTAGCAATGAAACAGATTATTTACAGGGTTGATGATGACGATGACTTATAATTACAGAGTCCGTAGAAGTCATTGCAGAAAGACAATGCGTAGCCTACATCACAACATTTTTTGTTGCTGACGACTCGCTGTTGATTTTAGGCTTCTTGGATCTTCATTATTACAATATTAAATTGCTGCTAATATATCCACCCACAGACTTGATCATCGGCAAGAAGTAACCTTTAATCCAATCCAAGTCACTGTAGCGTAGAACTAAGTGATCCTTGGGCACACGAGTTAATGAAACAAAGAAGCGTCTACAAGGTTCGTGATATGACAAACGCGTCCCCGCATTTTTTGGCTAAAGAGGTGCAAACAAACTGTCCACATTGTTCTACAAAACATTTAATTCAACACTTTGCATAGTAGCTGATTCTATTCACAGGCGTTGATTGCCTTGAAATTCTTAGTCATCATGACATGCACATAAAATAAACAAAACAATATGTATACAAGTAACTAGTGCTATAAATAAAACTATATTATTAAATAACATTACTAATAAATTTAATCCTTCATCCAAATGGCAAGTGTTATATCTCTAATCTGTTATTGCCACAGCAATTTTCATTTCAAATTACCATCGTTTGGGATTAATATCATCTATTCCAATATACACCGTCTATTCTGTATTCACCGTAGTACCATAATCTTGGAAGCGAGTCGTCGAAGCACGTAGATCGAAAAGCGTAGTGTGCTGGTTGCATGCACATTTGCAACATCCGATGCACCGGCATTTACATATATTTGCATGACTGAAATCATTCCTGTCTGCAGGCTTCGCCGCTTCCTGTCTCTTACACTCGCACTGTTCATTTGTCTTTGAGTCATTTGAGATTATTTTGCATTTCTCTATGTCTTGAGCTTGACTATGCATTACGTTAGAGCGCCGCTTGCGTTGCCCAATTTATATTGCTGGTGACAGTAATTGAGAATGGGGTTTTGGTAACGGGAATGATGCGTGGATGCTAAAGATTAAAAGACCTACGCCTCCCTTCCCACGAAATTTTGGTAGAAATTTAAACATCAGAAAATGTTCGAGTGGCAGGTATCCTAAAGACAAATCTAAAATTTCTGAAATAATTTTATTGAATATAATATAAATGAAACAGTATGTTAACTTCGTAGTAAACGCCGTAATTTTGAGTGAGTAGCCCCTGGTATAAGATTGCTGAAAACTACGAGCTACAATTCTCATGTGAGGTCTCATCAATAACACATTAAAAAGAAATATTTCAAAATATTATTAGTAAATTTATATATTTATAGTCACAAATATGGATGAAATATTTTGAGTGTTTGCAACTGACCCATAATTATCGTACATAGTCCCAATTTCGACTCTACATTCATACGTATTGATAACGAGTTTGTTATCGATCGCGTGTTATATTGTAATTATTATTATCAATACTCTGATTGATGTGTATTAGATGACATTATCAATGCCTGTGCCTGCGATTTTTCAATATCTCTGTTATTGTGACAATTATTATCATGGATTGTATATCTTTTTTATAAAGCATTTTGGTTCTATTTTATGAATGCATTTAGTGTCGATTTTTACTAAGTAAATCTTCGAAAACCTTGCCTTTCGTCATGAAAGTGCAGCAATGTCCATATTTTTTAGTTTTAAGGAGTCCAATAAGAGTATGAGGGCCATAAGCAAATTCATAGATTTTATAGTTTTAGTATATATCGGTGTCTATGGACAATGGTGAAGACCAGAAAATGAGACAAAATAAAAAACATCTTGCGAATATATCTACCTATATTTTTGCAAGCTATATGCGCGATTTTGAAAATTTACCATTTTACTGTCGAACACTATATCAAAATTAAATTCAGCTTCACACGAAAGCGTGTCAAAATTATAAATTCATTCATAACAAAACTACAGAGTATCTGAAGCGCTCGCGTATGCAAATGTTCCTCAGAACATTAGGTGAGATTAGAGACGGCAGACCTGGCTTATGCGGATTTGTCCCAGTTTGAAGGAACTTCACAACTTGCTCGCTTTAGTTCTGAAGTCACATAGCTGAAAGTGTTTGACTAAGGAAAATTGTTTTATTTTGGTGAACTCCTGTACTCGCTATCTTTGATGAAAGTTGGTTGATATAAGCAAAATTGTATGCAGTACGTAATCACGTACTTTGCGATTTCTTGTCGTATGTTTAAAGAGCTGCACTCTTCATGTGTTTTGAATCCAGACAGATAGTAATCAGACTAATTGTTTGAGTGCTATCAAACTATGTCGCTTGTGCTTTCCTAGCACATACGAGGTTACTATAGACATCAACTATCCGGGAGATGTGCCGAAAATGCACAAACCTTTGGCACAAACGACATTAATCGCCTTAATTGAAAGAACTTATAATGTCGAACCTCGTCGATCATAATTTCAGCATGCATCATACGTCTACCGGGCATTATCAAGACTTGCCTAATATTTATTTTATGCAACTTGTATGTATTTGTTTCGCTAAGTAGTTTCCATAAGGAGATGACTTTTTTTTATTTGAATAATGCCATGTAGAGGGGTCTACTCAGTGGTTATTTAGAGCCATTTTTCGTTTGATATGCGACGGATAATTATCACCCAGTTCCACTTAAACGTAGTACATGCTAATTATAAAATATCTAAATGTCTATATTCTATTTACTACAGCTCAAAGGCTACGTATACCTACAATTGATAAAAATAGCTGATGACTTATTGGATAAAGAATCTCGTGTCAGAGACCACGCAAAATAAATATGATCATTACCAAACAAAACTCGAAGATACGATATCACGGAACTAGATATGTGGGCTAACGTACTGTTATCAAACGCGTGAACATCACCGGGTCGCGGGTACCGACCTTCGTGGTAAGATATTTGTGTGAACGTGATATTATCTACATTATTGTACTCACTATGTAACTGATAATTTGTCAGGCTATTCTTGAGGGCCAATTATATCGCGCGGAGGATGTGGGCGTGGTGAGTGGTGACATCAATGGTAATTGTTAGCACTGCAGAAACCATTTTTTTTTTTCGCGCCTACTTATCGCTTTCGCTGTTAACTTCTACGGCCTATAACTAACGACCGGTCGGAATATTTTATCTATCTGGGGGCACGGCAGTGCCCCCACCAAGTCGAGCAAAAAAGCGGCACGGCACGGCCGTAAGTACCATCCTTTTCTCAAAGCAATTCATTGTGGATAAAAGTAGAAGCCTATTTTAGTAACCATGCAGGCACTGTGTAAACATGGTGTATATCAAATTTCATTCGATTTGAACATACATACATACATACATAGACTCACGCCTGTTTCCCCGAAGGGGTAGGCAGAGGCATATTAAACGCCCACTTTTCGCCAGTGTTTTGATCCCACGTAATAGGTGGCGAGCCTATTGCCGCTTATCGGGATATTTTGTTTGCCAGAGCCTCGTCCGTTGATCGGCAGGTGCACCACTTGCAGGTGAGGTTGACTTGGGACCCTTAAGTTCTTGGTGGGAACCCTATGCACCAATTCGATTTGAACTAGCAGTTTAAGAATTATAACGAGTCAAAATTCTTAATTTTGTCAGTCACTGACCGATCATCAAAAGTCTAAGGCACTTCTAGCAGATATAGAAGCTTCAAATTTAGAATACGATTAGTGTTTAGTATATAAATCAAGAAAAAATTCAAATATTTTCAATTTCTGTCCAGTTTTCGAGATATATCAACTGCATAAATAATTTTGTAATCTCATATAAATATAAAGGATTACAATATTACATTTGCAGTTAGAGCTTTAATTAAGAAAATTCGTTGTTGGTGTACAAGAAGTGTCCGTGTGGTGACGGATTGTCCGTGTGGTGACGGATTAAGAATACGGAATGACACCACCCCATATCATCCCATGGGTGTCGTAAGAGCCGACAGAGGGAGCATATTATGCAGAGAACAGCACTGTAAGAGAAGGAAAACTTGATACAAACCCTATACCAACCCGTCTGGCCAGCGTGGTATAGTAAGCCAATACCTCCTTTCAAAGGAGAGGCCTACTCCAGCAGTGGACTGTTAATGGCTGATGATGTACAAGAAGTAGAAGGTACCGGAAAGGACAATTATAGTGACCACGAAACTTTAAATTCCTATAAAAGTAAGACTATCTACAAAAAGAACGCCAACGAAGAATTTTGACTTGGCAATCGCATTAAACAATCAGATTTATATATGTATTACTTATGGATATATTGTGTTTTCATGCGATGGCCGCGTCAACCTATTTATTTAAAAAATTAAAGATTTTTAATTAACCGACTTGGTATTATATGGATCTCACAACTTTTTACGGTCGCGAGACTTGGTATTTTTGACAAGTATTGTTTTTATGGGATACATGGTTTTGGAGATAAGTGATACATATTTGACATAAGCTCCATATACAAAATGCTAAATAATTGGTATCCATGGATTGATCGGATATTGAATCCGGCGGTAAGCAAGTACATAAAATCGTACTTATATTTGCAATTGCATAAATCTTTCGATTCAAAGTCATTTATTTAGTCAATGTCACTGAGTTACACACATGTCACAGGCATGCCATTCGTGGGTTGAACGACTACGTTCTACATCTCAATACTGTTTCAACTGTATAATATTGCTAGTCTTTTACTTGTTGCTATTTTCGAAAGGACTATGTCCACTCTAGGACTTAATCCTGTATCACAGGGACTTTACAAATATACAATTAACAGATACAGTGAACACCCAGACTAGAAATAACAGTTTATGAATCCCATAGCTAATTGTTGTCTCGTGTGGGGATTGAACCCTCAACACTCGGCGCAGTGTCAAGCGGCGAGGCGACCGCTTAAACCAATGCGCTAGCCGGCAGATTTGAGTTACAATTGCAGTCAGTGGACAGTCACGTCGAAGATTTTTTTTTCTATACACATATCACCATCTAGTCCCAAACTAAGCAGAGCTTGTACACTGGGTACTAGATAATAGGTAAACATACATATACATTTTTGAATGACATATTATCTAACTAGATTATAATACACACCAGGGTTCAAAGTTTTATCATCACTGTGTTTCTCCGGAGTTGAAAACCGGGAAAAAAAACGACCCAACTCAACGCTAAATTAATATAAGTAGATTATATGTAGTTGATAAATTCTGAGCCCTAACCTATTGTAAATCTGCTACACTTTGCCTGAAATTGTGCAAGGGACTTAATTAATTTCTATCTTTTCCTTAAAAAAGACAATTTCTGCACTAGGTTCTGTACAGAATGACCATAAAATCATAGACTCAATAAACATTGCAAATTATTGTTCAGCGTTAAATTCAATGTTACATTAAACTCAAAGTTTTCGCTTGCATGGGCACCGAACTCACAACTCTCGAGAGGCGACCGTATTTATATTAATTTTTTATTTTCGACTTTTTATTAATAATATCTACAATTGACAAAGAGATAATCAAAGACAAATCTCTTACAAATCTCTCTCGACATAATCAAACGATAATAAATACACATACCACGCCTAAGATAATCATCTTAACACCAATCTCTTTAAATAAACATCTAAATATAAAGTGACATATAAATAGTATTTATATTATTTTATAAGTACATTGATATGTCGATAGGCGTAATGATAATTAATATCAGTCAGCGGGGTGATTGATCGCGTTGATCCGCCGTCTGCGAGTGATAGCGTCTTGAGTGGTACGACGATACAAGTACATACGTAATTTGGTAACACATTAAAATAAGCCTTAGGGTTAATTACATCTATACATGCCATACTATAAAATAAAGTCATCTCCGCGTCCTGTCTGTATGTATCAACGCGATAACTTAACAAAGAAAACAGAACGGATTTTTGTAAGGCTTCCACCAATGAATAATGTGATTCGCGAGAAAAGTTTAGGTCCTTTAGGTGCATAATTTACGTGTGCGGCGGGCATAGTCTAGTATTTAAATATACTGAACTTAATCCGATTTTGCCTTCTACACAATGCCTGATTCACCAATAAGTACACATGGTTTTAGAATAACATCATCATCATGTCAGCCTAGAGGCGTACACTGCTGGACTCCCCCAAGGTTCTCCACACAGACGGATTTAAGCCGCCCGCACCCAACCGCTTCCCGCGATCTTAGCCAGATCGTCGGTCCACCTTGCGGGAGGCCTACCCCTGCTGCGTCGTCTGGTACGTGGTCGCCACTCCAGAACCCACCTGTCTCAACAGCCATCGGTTCTTCTCGCTATGTGCCCTGTCCATTGCCACTTCAGCCTGGCTATTCGGAAAGCTATGTCGGTGACTTTGGTTCTCCTGCGGATCTCCTCATTTCTGATTCGATCTCGCAGGGAAACTCCGAGCATAGCTTGGTTTTTAGAACCAAAAGATATTTGAAACGGCCTCAACGCATTTACAAATGGCTATTACTTTGCTATTATCTTTTTGTCAGGCGCTCAGGCTTTTGAATGCCTAAATACTATACAGTAGAAAATTTTCACTTTTACTTTTGGTGTTTATAGTGCCAATTGTTTTACTGCATTTTGATTTAAACCCATAAATACATTTCTACTGGATTATAAATTTGTTTTAGGTAATAATTTTATATCTTAAGATAATTCGCGTACAGTCATCTGATCCCAACTGAAGTAAAACCGCACACACAGATGACATAAAATCATTTTCTTTGTTCCAGGTGTCGGATCAGTGAATGCGAAGGCATAAGCAACAACACTTCATGGCTAGAACACGCAATACCAAGGGATAAGAAAGGACTATCAAAGTGTCTAGTGAACTCCTTTACAGCAAATTTTAGTGATAGCAACGATACTTGTAGTAATGAAAATGTCACAGGCATTTTTGATCCGACGCTGCCAGTGCGTTGTTCTTCGTATGTATATAGTGAGGCTACAAGCTCTGCTGTAAAAGACGTAAGTATATTTAGGTGTGGAGTGCTGGTAAACTTATGGTAAAGGTTCAAAGGACACGTCTTACTTTTAACGCCAGGGAAACGGGGCTTAGTTGCTGTTCAGTGGCTGGCGCCAACCAAGTTTTCAAGATTCATTTATATTTATTTGAGGGTATTTATGCCACCATAACTTCTAAATTCCAAAACCAATTTAGATAGGTCTCTCGTTAGGGTATTTATACCATGGTCAGTCAGATAGCCATACTTTGGTTTAGTATTTAGGGACAGTCTTGCTTTTAACCATTAAATAGTTTATGTCCACTTTGGTCGTCAAAAACTTGATGCAGAAACACATCAAACATGACATTGCATTCCATATATTACCTATATATAGTTAGTCAGAAACAGTCATCCAAGTCATCACCAATAATCAATAAACAAATAGTTTAACCCAATATTATGGTACTCTTATATTATAAACATTTACGTAACCATCAGGTCTACAGTTTGACATTCCTTCTTGACTCCACTGACAGCTAGTTATCTTGTCAATTGACCGATAATGTCGGCCGCCACCGTCAGTCGTTTATCATAATTTTATTTACATTTGACACGCACGCGCCATACCACAAACAGGGTGAATGCATTGACATTAACGGGAGTAATGGGTTTGATTGATATCCATTGTTTATATATGGCAAATAACCGTGTAGTTATGGCTTATAATATTGTAATTATCTATGGTTTATGGGTTTTAAAAACGTTAATGATGGACATTTTCCTGATAATGGTTATGGGAAAATTGCTTTCAATTTTGAGCGGTGATTGAAATGTAATAAATGTACAAATATTATGCGGAATTAACCTTTAATTAGACGCGACAAAAACCTACGTTGATAGTCTCGCAGTTAAGTATTCCCCAATTTTGGGCATGAAATAATTAGTACTTATTTTAACAGTCAACAGTAATCACTTTTTTTTAATAAGTAAATATGTATTAAAATAGCTAGCGAAAATAACCATAAAGATACTACAAGTCAAACATCAATTGACCCCGTGCGCCTAATTAAAGGCTAAAAAGCCACTTATATTAAAAATAATTGAATCATAATTAGGTCAGTTTTAAGCGAAGGTTTCATTGAAAAAATAAAACTAGGTACTATTTCAGTTTTGTATCGGGGTGTTTAAACTTGGCTTACCTAGGCTGCATAGTGCGACCACTGGACGTAAGCTAGATTGACGTTCTGTCCAGAATCGCGGGGAACAGCTAACTTGGGAGAGGTCTATATTCACTAGGTTTAGCAGTGAAAAGCTTGTGGTGGAAATGATGATGATGAATTATATAAGGTTCATACTTTTATGAAGATCAGTTTACTATTTTACAAGCTTGACAAAATTCTACTTTCTGACTAAGTAAGACTTATGTTTCAGTTTGATCTCGGTTGCCAAAATTGGAAAAGGACTCTTATAGGGACCATACATAATTCAGGTCTCTTTCTCTCTTTACCGTTGACAGGCATCGTATCTGACAGGTTTGGGAGGAAAGTGGCCTTATCAATAGCAGCACTCTTCAACGGAATATTTGGATTCCTGAGGTCCTTTTCTGTCAATTACTATATGATGATTGTGCTTGAATTTATGGAGGCTGGCTTTGGTGCCGGAGCTTATACGACTGCGTTTGTTTTAGGTAAGATAATATTTTTATTCTTTACAAACACGTATTAATCTATAGTATCAAAAATTTTAAAATAGTAATAGTTAGATGTACAAGCAGACATTGTCACAAAAGCATAGAAAAAATCATGTGTATATAAACAAATCTAGCTCACAAAATTTTGTTTAAAATTACGTTAGCTAGTAATTTCACCCTCTAAGGAACTCCAAATCGAAGCAACAACATAGTGTTTTGAAATGAAATACAGTTGCTTACGAACGTATTCAAGAGCCTTTTATTTTTCAGCTATGGAACTCGTAGGACCCAAGGGCAGAGTATTCGGCAACACACTTATAAACGTAGTGTACGTGTTTGGACTTATGTCACTAGCAAGCTTGTCCTGGCTGCTTCAAGATTGGAGAACTCTCCTCAGAATTATATATGCCCCATCTTGGCTCATATTTTCATATTTATGGATCTTGAACGAAAGTGTGCGATGGCTTATTAGCAAAGGAAGACACGATGAAGCTGTGGCGATATTGCAAAAGGCAGCTAAGATGAACAAAGTAGAATTATCAGAACAAGGTCTTGCCCCGCTTTTTGAGGCTGACAAAGATAAGACGAAGACAGAGTTAGAAGATAAAAATAAAGAAGACGTTGGACAACATAAAGAAGTTAAAAAAGCGTCTATTTTTATGCAAGTGGTCAAATCAAGTATTATCAGAAGGAGATTGGTCACTTGTTCGTTTTTATGGATTACCTGCACATTTGTTTACTACGGTCTATCCATAAACTCAGTTTCCTTGGCCGGAAATATGTATATCAACTTTATGCTGGTAGCCTTTATTGAGATTCCAGCAAACTTCTGCTGTCTGTTTGTTTTAGACAGATTCGGAAGAAAGAAGGTGTTGATAACAACTTATGTTCTAAGTGCAATACTCTGCATCAGCCTATCATTCCTACCAAAGAGTAAGTACCTAGTCAGTAATAAAAATATACTCACATCTATTTTTTACTATTGCCATAACATACATGTACGTAAGTGGTACATATTGGTTTGTAAAAAAATTAACAGTAAGAACAAACAACAATAATATACATTTTTAGCAATCGTTTCAGTATAAATACGAAAACGCTACTTAGGTGAACTTTACAAATTATCAACTTGAAGTTTGTATGCACAGTTATAATGTATATTCAGACAACATAATGCGACGATAACAAATGGCGAGTTAGATAATTCTGAAATGTTTACGTAACGGAGAATTTGTGCCCATTGTGACACATTTTAGGTTTTCTTAGTTTAGAAGGATGTTCATACGTTTTAGTTCTTTGGATACTATTAAAGAACGACGTAAGCATAAGTAAGTTTTAGTAAGGAAATGTCGATATCAAACCCTATCCCAGCTCGTCTGGACAGCGTAGTATTTTGCGAAGGTAAAAGTCTCCTATTGACTCATAATATTATGATTTAAATTAGGAAATGCTTTTATCCAGCAGTGGTTTACAAAAAGGCGTATGGTGAAACATTGTAAAGAACGTCAAATTGGAGAAGAAGAATAATAATCAGTAGGAATAATTATCAGTAATAAGAATAATATACGTGCAAATTACACATATTATATTTTTTTATTTATTTATTATGGGATAAAAAACAGCTACAAAATACAATTTTACAATAAAAATACAGAAATAGGATATACAATATTGCAGCCCACAACATTATCCACGAATTACAATAACAGAATAATACAAATAGGGACAATACAAAGCATTCAATTAATGGTACATTTAAATACATTAATTGCAAATAGAATTAGATTAGGAATTTACAAAATATAGAAAAAAAGGAATAGTAAAGAATATAAAATAAAATAATGGGACCATGCCTACTAATGGAGCTGTAAAATTCATGAATATTAATATATGATGTAATAAATAACATTAGAGTTCGCAATTACATATTGAATATTATATTAATTAAACTTCTAAGTGTTTAATAACATTTTGCGTGAATTTATACTTAGAAAATATAAAAATGTCAATGTCAATAAAATTGCGATTATAAGAATCTACCATTCGTCGGATAGGCAGCGCAATCCAGAGTTGGTTCGACAAGAATTGACAGCAAACAGTGTACCTGCACGGACACTTCGCTTATTTACGGTTCGCGGGACAGTGTAACATAAAGTATTGGTGAGACGACGAATGACAGCATGCCGTTTATATCTTTGATAGTTTTATTTTATTTTATTGTATTTACTTTTAGGAAAGCTTACGGACTAATTACATTATTAAACAGTGATTTAGTATACACAAGTTGCCAATTACAAGCTTCCGCAGTTTTATAGCAATATAGTGTGCTTAAAACAACAACATACAATATCAAAGCAAGTTACAAAACAATGGAAATAATTTATTCAACAAAGACTAAAGATCTGAAGAAATAAGGAAGCGCTGGGCAAGGATACGCTTTGCTGTTTCTTAATAATAAGTGCGCTTAAAATAATGACATATTTATAATGTAACAAACAACAAATTCAACAAAAACTAAAGACTTAAGAACCGCTGAGCTAGGATGTGCTTTGCTATTTCAGGCTTTGTACAAAACAAATCAAAATCTAATTGAGGTGGTAATTTATTGAAAGAGGTCATGCTTCGTGGTAGATAAGAGTTTTGTCGATAATTCGTAGTAGAAAATGGTATGATCAATAGTGGACGTCGCCTAAAGCCAAGCAGGTTTGTACGCAGTGCAATTTTAGCGAGTAAATCCGGACAATCAATACTACAATTAGCGATTTTCATTAGGTATGATATGTCGTTAATATGTCGCCTATCTTCTAATGGAAGAAAATGATATCTTCGACAACGGTGCTCGTAGTTTGCTGAAAACTGCTTTGCCCTATAATCTAAGTATCGTAAGAACTTTATTTGGACTGCCTCAATACGTTCCTTGTAAACTGTGTACTGCGGATTCCATACTTGTGAGGCATATTCCAGTAGACTGCGCACGTATGAACAATATAATATTTTTAGTGACTTAAGTGTTTGAAAGTCTGCTGATACTCTCATTATAAAGCCAAGTGCCTTCGATGCTTTGTTAACGATGCATGCAACATGTTTATCAAACAAAAGTTTACTATCATGGATAACTCCTAGGTCGCATATTTCGTCAACTTTCTTAATAATCAACGGTTTAGGCAACGCACGCGAAGATAGGTTTCAGACCTCAGGATTTTTACCGACTTAATTGATACTTTTCTTTATATTATGGCAACATTAAACAAAATCTTTATAAATTGCAGCCTATGTTTTATTCTGATGTATAAACTATATCTATTACTGTAATGTTTCATCAAAATCCGTTCAGTAGTTTTTGCGAGAAAGAGTAACAAACATCCATACATACATCTTCACAAACTTTCGCATTTATAATATTAGTAGGATTATATCGAGAGATGATTCCTAGTAACTAGTACACACTAACAATATATCAACAAAAATAATAAAGATAATATGATAATTGGCAATTTAATTAAATAATAATAAAACACTCAAAACTATCAAAGATATACACGGCATTCTGTCATTCGTCGTCTTACCGTCCGATGTAGCGCAAACAAACGCCAACACGAGTTTTGCGCGAATTTTGCTCCAGTACTGTTTATTTAGTAATCTCTGTTTGTATAACGGCCAGAATTAATGGAATATTCAAGTTAAACCGATTCTAAAGCTTTCGTAGGCGGCAATAGTAAAACATAAATAATTTTAAATTTTCGCGGTTTTAACAAACTTTGTGCTCAAAATCGTTTGCTTTGTCAATATTTTGATGAATAAATGAATCAGGATTATAGAATTTAGAGATTCAAGAGTGTTTCTCTTATCTATCGTGATTATCTTTGATTTGTGGTTTCCGAGTTTGATTATTTTGTGTTGGTCTTAGGGCTCGCTTTGAAACATTATTTAAAATTGACTTTAAATCTTTCAAAGATTAATTAATGTGTCTCTATCAAATTTTGATCAAGTGATTTCTGTTTTGTTTGTCTATTTAGCATAAATAGATAAACAAGCATCTAAATCGTAAGAGGTTTGTTTTTGTTCGAATTAATGTTAATGATGTTTATTATGCTGTCAATTAATATAATTAGTACTAATAGAATTACTCACAAACGATTAACAAAACATCTAACGTTCACTAACTAAAAAACTTCTTGGATAGAATTTGTTACTTATTTCTTTCGGTGATTAATTTACATAACAGTGTAAGCTATTCAGCTGAATCGAAATTATTTCTTCCGGAGATTAATTCACATAACAGTGTAAACTATTCATCTGAATCGAAAATGAGTTTATAAATATTAAAATTATAAGTTACACCTTTTCATCCAACATCAAAAAATCAACAAGATGATCTGTATATTTTATACTTATTAGATTGATTAATTATAGATTCACCAGTTAAATCTGAATGATATGATCCTTGTATAATATATATATGACTATTTTACTGCGCTTTCCAAACACCTGTGTCAATTTTTTTTCCTTAAACGTAACATTTTTATCTTTATTCGCCCAACAGATCAAGCATGGTGGTCGCTCGTCATCTACCTGTCAGGCAAGTTCTCCATTACCGTCGCCTACAGTTCAGTGTATATCTACGTATCAGAGGTCTTTCCTACCAACGTAAGGCAGTCACTTTTGGCTATATGTTCGTCTACTGGAAGGGTTGGATCTACCTTGGCGCCTCTGACTCCGTTACTAGTGAGATTTTTTATTTGATATGTATTTTAATATTCTGATTAATATTTTTTCTGAGTTATGTAAATAATTACGGGGAGTCATCATCATCTTGGTCTATGCATGATCCCAGTTACATCTGCAACTTGTATCCAAGACTTACGCCTGATTCGTTTACTAGTCTAACCAGATATGATAGAATTGTGCCTTTCAAAATTATTACGGACAGCCACTCCTCTCAAATATCTTGACGGCGGTCAGACGTCAGCTACTCCTTAGAAAAACTAGTATTCTGTCAGAACTGTTCAAATTAGAACACTGGACCAAAGAGCTCAGATATTTACATAGAGGCGCATTTGCTATGGGCACTTTGAAAACACTTTCTGCGACTCAAATTGCTGCTTTGCGGCGTGGCAGTCGCGCTGCGGCAGCTGTCTCTCTCTCCTCCAGTGTATCTTAACTACGAGAGTGAGAGAGACGGAGAACGACGCCAACGCTGCCAACGGCGCCAGTACGAATTAAGCTGGAGACTGTCCCCACTTCGAATCGGCACACGAAATCCTTAAGAAATGCGCTTCTATGTAAATCGGTATTCATTGACTGGATGCTGAGGGTAACGACAATGATGATGATGACTAAACTGTCAGTCAATATCAAGTGACATTAGTGTGGTTTCTTAATACGAATATTTCTCCTCAGGCACTATACTACGACAATTTGCCAGCGATATTCTTCGGTAGTTTAGCTATCGCAGCTGGTCTTCTAGTCTTCACGCTGCCAGAGACCCTCAACCAGCCACTACCTGACACAATAGAAGAAGCTGAAAGGATATCCAAGGAGAGAAATCTGAAAATTGCGACGTAACATTTTGACGTTCCTGAAGGACATAACGGTGCCCCGTTTTAGCCAAAGTGATTTGAACTCGTATGAGAGAGATAGATACATTTTTATTATTTCTTTAAGTAGTAATTGGTATGCACTGTGTGTATGTACAGCCAAAAGTTTTTTTTAAATAATGTATTGAATAGTTATTTTAAGATAACTCATATTGTGAAGTGCTGATGTATTTTGTAAAGAAATATTTTTGCACAAATTGCATTACAGAAAGATACGTGATCAGCGTACAAAGAATATTGTCAATAATGTATCATTTAACAGTAACTTATTTCTAAGCTCAACTAGATTAGGTTTTTAATATAATTATCCCAATACAAGACTTTTTTACTTATTATAACGCACAATATCATAAAGCATACTACTTCAAGTATACAGTTATTTAGCATATTACGCAGGTACCGTAACGACACCGCTCCAACCCAGCTTTTAATTTGTCACCTAACCTAAATTTGAGCATTAAATCGTCTTATAGTATTTTACATACTCCTCGACTGAGATTCCGGCCACGGCGACCTCTTCAACTCCCTTCTAGCTACATTAAGCTAGTATAAAATGCAAATCGTTGATTTTCACCGCGTTTGCCGGTATCTTACAGCGCCGTTCTGCAGTTGTGCCGTTATGGTGCCGTGCCGCGTACAGTGAACAATGACTAGTAAAACACAATAATAGAGTATCTCTTACTATTTCTGAAACACTTTGTTCCCGGTAACATTGTCTATTTGAATTAGAGATTTCAGCAGACAAACAAACGGAATATGAAGACCTGCATAAACTTTCACAAAGCTCAATTTGTATACACTTCTGCTAACAGTGGTATTGCCAGTAGTTCAGCGTTAGAATTTAATCTCACAACCTTACAATGTCCAAACAACTGTGTTTTCGACTATTCCCGCTTTAAATCCTGTTATACGTGTGTGCTTCCAGATTACCTGAAATGGTCGCAATTTGTCTCTAACTAAACTGCTGTGCATGTACTTACAAAGTTAATGAGTGCAACAGTTATTAAAATGTTGTATTTGTTGTGAGTTAATTATAATATAGAGTACTGAAAAGCTCTTTGACCATAAATAATTTATTTTAGAAATATTTTTAATTTTTTATTAAGGATGGCAATTTGATATAATCAACCGATTTTAAACTTTCGCGATTTGTATACATCATACAAAATAAATTAGCGGGTCTTAATCGCATACAATTAATTTATTTAAGGTATAAATACCTTTTTGTTTCACCAGAAACAAATAGGTATTTATACCTATTTGTATCTCTGTATACAGTGTGTCCAAGGGTACCAACACTTGGACACACTGTATACATATAGGAAACCGACACACACAGACAGGTATCTTAACGCGAACTCGCACCACCATCCGCGGCATTTGGATTACGTTGTGCCATCGTTAGTGAACAGAGCGTATGACCTGTGTGACCTGAACAGTTAAATAGTGAACTGTCACATGTTCAGGAGGTACTTAGATTATACAAGAAGAAGATACTCCGTCTGAAGAGGAAAGATCGTAAGCAGCGATCAGACGGCCCGATTCATCGTGCCCTAAGTCCCTAAGTCCCGATGGATTGGATGGTGTGATCGCTGTTAGGCTGTTAGTGTCCCTAAATCGGGCGATCGAGGGTGCTCGACCGTCCTAAGTCCCGATGAATCGTGCCGTCTGATCGCGGTTAGTGTGGAGTGAAAATGGCTACGGAACGCCAAAGAGAGATAATACTCAACGTACTGGAAGTTTATAAAAAGATGATTAAATTGTCCAGAATTCATTCGAACGTAATTTCTAAAGTCCTCCGGCTCTAACACACACAAAATGGTCATGTTACAAAATTTATTTCTCCAGAGTAAATATTCCTTCACCCAACATCTTCTTTTTTTTTTTTGTTTTGCTACACCCGCTGTTACTGCAAGAGCGATTCTAAGTTTCTGATACTTTACCGCCATCTTCACTGCTCGGCGTTCGGCTGCCAAGTGAGTTAGGGTGGCGATATCGTGTAGTGTGATCAGAACGCCCAATCTATCGAGCCCTACTCATCGGCCCGATGAATCGTGTCGTCTGATCGCTGCTGTAAACCTGAAGTGAGCAGAGTGCCGGCGTACATGCCGTATCTAAAGGGAGTAACGGACAAGGTTGGAACAGTACTCAAGAAATACTCCATCAAGACTGTATACAGTCCGTTCTCTAAGATAGCACATAATCTGCGTACCCCAAAGGATGTCATTCCTCTCCAAAAACCTGGCGTCTACAAAGACGATTGCAGCTGCGGTAGTTCATATATCGGGCAGACTAAGCGTAAAATCGCTGAAAGAGTAAAGGAACATATCGCAGCTGTGAAAACGCCATATTAATAAGTCGACTATAGCTTAGCATTTGTTGGAGTCAGGACCAAACCACTGGATAGAACTGCATCAATTCTTATCCACTGATCGTCACTATTACTCCAAGAAAGTACGTGAAGCGGTAGAAATCAAGAAATATAACAATTTCAACCGGGAGGATGGATATAGATTATCGGCTACTTGGAATCCAATCATCAGCAAATGTAAACACCGCCGCAGTGATAAATCTCAACAGTGTGTAGACGTCATTAGTGTAGTGTGTCGGAGTACCGACAGTGCGAACTTAAATAAAGACCAAGTGAGGGTAGGTGCCGAAACCCGCACTTCCACAAGACGGCGCTGAGCTCTCATCAGTCTCTCCGCGACCACGCTCGGTGCAAGACGAGCGAAACGTCGGAAACAAATAGGTATTTATACCTTAAATAAATTAATTGTACGTGGTTAAGAGTATTAAGACCCGCTAATTTATTTTGTATGATATAAACAAGTGTAAAAATTTTTTTTTACTTAGCTAGGTGCTACGTAGAAAATTGTAGAGGCAATATAACTTTTACTTATATATTTTTTTATATGTACCAATGTTAGTAGGGACAGATGCGTCGAGTTCGCGACAAAAGTGACCTCGGCAGCAACAGGCTAGATCAGTCATGTTTGTCCAGGAGAAAAACTTCATCTGGTTGATTGGATGAATGGGCTACATTAAGTATTACCCGAGTGATAGGTACCATAAAAAAGGCCCAATCTGCATTACCATTACTAACTGTGAACTACGTAGGTACCCAAGAGCTGGAATAAGTGATAAAACGGATTGTTTTTAAAGTAAACATTAAGTAATGCATTTTATAGAATAATGCTAAAATTATGCCCCAATCACTAGTGCCAATTGTTTGTCCACTAGTATATTAATTTGTTGTCGATATTTTTATCTTATTTCTCATGTATACAATAAAAAAAATATAACATTTTAATTAGCAATCATAAAGCAACAACTTACGTACATTATCCGCAAGATTTTATTTTCGGTAGAATAGGTACCTAATTTAGATTGGATATTGAAAGTGCTTACAATATAAACCTCTGAAGCCTGCAGCTGAGTAATGCGCTGTGACATGCTGAGTGCTACACATATCGCATACCTTATAATTATATAACGGGTCGATATCGCGTAATCTCATATCTTATACTAATATATAAAGCTGAAGAGTTTGTTTGTTTGGTTGAACGCGCTAATCTCAGGAACTACAGGTCTGATTTGAAATATTCCTTCAGTGTTAGATAGCCCATTTATTGAGGAAGGCCATAGGCTATATAACATCGCGCTATAGGCGACGGGCGCGGAGCAGTAGCCTTAAATAACGCGGGTGTAACCGCGGGTATCCTCTAGTGGTATAATAAATGAGAAATACCATACATTTGCCCAGCAGTTTCGGCGTGGCGTCTTCCCGTTCCCACGGCTGGTGTAAACCATGCCTAAGCGTCGGGTCACATAATAAGGATTTCTCTTATACTTATTTTAATGTGTACAAATCGCTAATGTTTAAAAGTATACATTACACAAATCACTTACGCATGCGATAGTAATCCCGCTAGAACTTTGTGATTTACAGGAGTAAAAATAAAATAAAAAAGACTTCACACACTTAAATTGCCCGATCATTTTTTAATCTTTATTTTGTTTTAATTCTTATTTTTTAATTTACCTACTCATGTTCATAATCTGTTTACTTGTGCATAGATCTTTATGATTCCATATAATGATATTTTAAGCTTAAGGCCGCACTTGCGGTTATAGCCGCGCTGTTATCTTTGTCTGTTTGTAACATGAAGGCTCATGAAGATTTCAATACCGCCTCTATTGAAATCTTCATGCAATTTGCCCGCGATGTGGTACCTTAGGCTAAAATTGAATTTATAAAATGAGCCTTTTTTCTTTATAGTGTGTTTGTTGAGTATTTGTAATTGACTTGTAAATAGTTTTATGTATGGGACAAAGTTAGGTTTAAGATCAATCTGAGATGTAATTCAAGTGCCGAATTTTAATGTAAACTGACCAACCTATACCTACTTGGAAACTTGGCATAGGTACGGCTTTATATTATGTAGCCAATAATACATAGGTACTTTAATATATTATTTGTTTAGTTAACTTTACTATTTGTTGCACATTTTAAGTAAATATTGCTTTATAATCGCGACCTAGAATTTTACGGCATTTTGTAAGGTTATTATTATTTTCTTTTTTGATGTTTTATTGTTTTTTTTTGTGGGTTTGTTTTCTATATACCAAATTGGATATAATAAGTCCCACTAGACACAAATAAAACATAATATCCAAGAAGTTGCCGATTTAAAAGCAATCTGCACAAATTTCAATATATAAATAAATGGAAATAACTATATATATTTTGTCTTTTATTATCCAGAAAATATTTTATTACAGCATCTCGCCTAGGAGTAGGCGAGATGCTGCTAAGGGGTAGGCAGAGTTGTAATCCCCCCCGTGGGATCTCCACCTTGTCGTGGTAGGGGGCTCAGTAATCGTGGCTTGGACACCCACGGTGGATGCGGGCTCCCGGGAGCGGACGCTCCACGTGGGCTTGGGTGAGGCCTGCGTAGGATGCGTCCAAACGTGCGGGTGCGGGGGACAGTTTTGTCGGTCCCTCGCAGTCGGGCGCGGTTGCGGGAGGAAAGGCGTGTCGGCGGTGTTGCGTTGCCGCTCGCACTATCTCCCGCGACCAAATCGGGACGCACCATTGTTGCGTCGCGATTGGGCCCCAGAGGAAGAAGAGATGCGGTGTTTTCAGGTTGCCGTCCTCCCTATCCTCTGCACCCCGTCCGCCAAAAGGCAAGAAGGCGGCGTAGTGTCCGCGCCGCCTCCCAAGTCATAACGAGACGGGGCCCGCCAACAATATTACACGTTTATTTCACCTTATGAACTTTGAGTGTCACGTAATAGGGGGCGCGCCTATTGCCGTTACCGGGCGCAATGCCAGTGCTGCTACTGATAATTCGGAACTCAGTAACACCTTTGCCCGACCCGGGAATCGAACCCGTGATAAGCAGACGCACACGCTATCCACTGTACTGTAGTATTTTGCGAGAAAGGCTTTGCGAGAAATTGCTAACATGTTTCTGTTATAGCGGTGGACATTAAGGTGCATTATATGCAAAACAAGTACTTTGGAATAGAACCCATAAAGAACCTGTCAAGTAATGCTTAAGTAAAAAATAAAATACATATGATAAATTGTACGCACAAAAAAGTGTTACCGTAGTACATGTTTAATATTATTAGAACGCCTAGGCTATGTTGTATAGTACAATTTTATGATACGTAGCTGTGATTTGTTATTATGAATTGTGTAGGCACTACACTTATATTAAGCGAACAGGACCTGTTTTTAGTAGTTAATATCTGTTAAAATATTAGGTAAATAGATATATTCACGTAGTTTTAAAAGCTATATCCAACCATACTTGGAAATTATTTAATTTTATTTGTTACACCGCCTGTGTAACCAAATGCTGGTTAAATAAATAAGGTATTATTGCCTTTTCCGTACGTTTCAAATGTACCTTACATGAAACCTACAAAGTTACAAACTTATTTGCAACATTAAATGAAATTATTAAAACGGTATTACTTAGTTTTTCTGTAAGACTTAAAAGCCTAAACAAAATAACGTGTCCAATACTTACTAACAAAATTTAAGTTTATTTTAACAGTCTTGTTAGGGAGTCACGGCGCCTACATCTGTCGAAGTTAAACTTGCATCCATCACAAAAGATAAAAAAAATACTGTTCCCAACCAGAAATAGAAATAACGAGATACACCAGAATGCAGAGATCGTTCAAACAGAATTACACATCGAATGAAAAACAACCTAAGACTAAATTAATGAAAAAAAAAAGAAAAATCTAGTTATGAAGTGAAAACCGCAATTGCAATATTTTTTTATAATTTGGACTTTGACTTATTGCGTGCTGCCTATTTATCCAAAGATATTGGTGCTATTATTTGAAAAATGATATAAATGCCTTTCTGAAAACTAGCTTATATACCATAAACGATATCATTGCTACCCGGATCAGGCGCTATTTCAAAAGAGCCTGACCGCAAACGTACCGCAATGAATGTAACGTAAGCAACCAACACATTGAACTATCTCTCTCCAATAAGATGTCAAGTATAAATTATACCTATACATACGAACGCAAGCTCGATTGATTTATGACTCCATAAGTGGTGATGGAATTTTTTTTTATATTTTTTTATTTATTTATAGTCTCACGCCTGTATCCCCGAAGGAGTAAGCAGAGGTGTAAATATTACACCCACATTTCGCCATGAATTTTTAAGTCCCACGTAATAGGGGGCGAGCCTATTGCCGTTACCGGGCACATCACCAGACTCCGGGCTGCTACTGATTATTCGGAAAAACCCAGTAACACTTTTGCCCGACCCGGGATTCGAACCCGGGACCTCCGATCAGCAGTCGCATACGCTATCCACTTGACCACGGAGGCAGTCCTGACATAGGTGATGGATTAAGTATACCAAATGTCACTACCCCATTCCATTCCATGGGTGTCGTAAGATGCATGGGTGTGGTAGTAGAGCCTTGCTGATTTCAGCATGAATGGGCCGGCTCCACCGGGGAAGTACTACCCTCTCACAGAAAATCGACGTAAAGTAACAGTACTTAAACTGTTGCGTTTCGTTCGGTGAGTGAGAGTACCGGAGGCCCTATCTCCTATTACTATCCTATTACTATTACTTCTCCCTCATCCCACTCCTCATCCTATCTCTTTTCCCAACTCCAAGGAGCGGCAACGCAGTTGTGACTCCTGTGGTGTAGCTTGTGTCCATGGGCGGCGGTAATTGCTTACCATCAGACGATCCGTCTGCTCGTTTGCCGCTTACTACTACAAAAGAAAAAGCGACTAAGGAAAATACACAAAGCAAATAGTATCTTTAGTTGCGAAGAGACAGAAAATAAATATCAAACCCTACACCAACCTGTCTGGCCAGCGTGATATAGTAGGCCCAATCCTCCTAATTACAAGACACAGTAGTAATAATATAATAATATTCTACCACATTCACACAACACCATCTAGTCCCAAACTAAGCAGAGCTTGTACTATGGGTACTAGATAATGGATAAACATACATATATACTTTTGTTTTGTAAATACATACATATTATACATAGAAACACCCAGACAAAGACAAACATCCATGTTCATGCACACAAATGTTTGACTTGAGCGGGAATCGAACCCGCGACCTTTGGCGTAGCAGTCGCTTACACTCCCGCGGCGCCAACCGGTCGTCAACAGGAAACACTGATAGGTAATCTGAAGCTTATTGGGAGAGGCTTCTGTGGACTGCGGTAGGCAGTAAAAGAAAGAAACACACATTCACATAAAATACAATTTGGTTTCATTTAGTCGACCCACGCGAAACCGTGAAATCTCACTGAAAACTATAATTATAACGACAGTTGTCCAAATTATGTAGATTTATTTCAATTCTTAATTTGGTATTACTTCATTAAGGGAAGGCAACGCACTTGTGATCCTTCGGGCATTGCAGGTGTCATCAGGTGACCCGCTTGTACATTTCTCCTCCTATACTATAAAAAAAATGTTGGTCCAAATTAAAAGATAAGTTAGTGCATCTGGCTACCTAAGCAGTCTGCCTTTGGTTGTTTTTATGTTTACCCACTACTGTTTCACTTTCATAGAAACATCTTCTTATTTAAAAACACGTTCAACAATTAATACTCTTAACAGAATCTTTTTTCAGATCGTTGTTTTCAATCTTATATGAAAATATTGGCGAATATTGCTATAATTTCAAATCTGAACTATCACTTTTTATTTAACCCATAAACTGACGCGAAATGTATCTTTAATTTATATGGAAAATAAACCCAACAGTAAAATAAATGTTCTTCATATTTAATATTTTTTGACAATTATATTTTACCTAATCTAATTAGACTTTTCGAATCACGCGAGTCCGTGTCCGTGTGGTGACGGATTAAGAATACGCAATGTCACCACCCCATATCATCCCATGGGTGTCGTAAAAGCCGACAGAGGGACCATCACGGGACCATACCATGCAGAGAACAGCACTGTAAGAGAAGGCAAACTTAAAACAAACCCTATACCAACCCGTTTGGCCGGCGTGGTATAGTAGGCCAATTCCTCCTTTCAAAGGAGAGGCCTAGTCCAGCTGTGGACTGTAAGGGGTTGATGATGAATCACGCGAGTACATTTAAATTATCGTTAATTAAGTCCTTAATTAAGTACATTATTTAGCTTTCATACTGCTTATTAATAGGCCATAATTATCTAGATTGTAATCAACGATTTTGTACACTATATGAAACTTTAAATTGAAGGATCCCACTGCAGCATTTTTGCTAGCGGATTCATAACTAATATTCATATTAGTTTATAACTGTACTAGCAGTCGCCCGCGGCTTTACCTGTATTTAATTAAAAAGCTTGATTTTATTTTCCTATTTTAGCATATAAAAGAAATCCCTCCTTAGTCAGCGCTTCATATAATTAGGTATAAGGAACCCGCTGTCGAATGTTTCGTGCTGCATAATTTTTAATCTCACAAATAACATTATTATTACCGAATATTATACAAACTATTAATCTTTATAAATATTAAAGAAATAAGAAAAATCCAGGGCATACGTCAATGATCGTCCATCGTCAATAATTCATACCGATTAGAAGTCATATTAAAAAGCTAACAAGTTAGACTAATAAGCGGATGAAACTGGGATCTACTAGGAGAATGATGGAATTATGGTCATAATCTTAAGCATCTCATACGATACTAAAATATGAATCAAGGAAAATATCCATAGACCCTTTTAAGTATAAGAATTATAAGAAGAAACTAAAAATACGAACAACTTATTAGATTACCGACCATCTTGAATCTGCACCTAGAAGACTTACCAAATAAGGCGATGAGAACTCGCAGCGAGTGACAACGTTTATGCCCATGTCTAGACAAGAACAGATCAGTGTGAGTCACTCGTGAATTATTGATAGCGTTTACTTATCAGTAGACATAGCATTACGCATGATTATCATGACCATCGCCGTGAGGAGATAACACTAAAAGTTTTGTAACCTTTTTGGTTATACGATCCTACTACTAGCATAAATGCGAAAGTTTGTGAGGATGGATAGAAGCTTAGCTTGATGTATATTTGCTAGCGCTTGACGCAAGAACTTCAGGACAAATTTTGATGGTGACTTTGTAATAGCATAGCATTTAAACGCAAGCCGGGCTCGTCATCGTTGGAAGGTCAGATTGCTCTAGAACTCAGTGAACGCCGTGCACTTTTTTCGCTGATATAGAACTTAATGCAATGCTTTTTAGCCAAATGGTACTGCAGATAAGTACTTAATGTGTTTGTGGAATGACAGGTAATAAAATTAAGAGGTTGATAAACATTTTGATAAAAGATATGTATATTCTGAAATGGGATGGACATGATATGGCTGGAAACGTTTGAATATATTGAGTTAGGATTACTTCTTTTGTAATTAATGTACCTATATTCGTATACTGTATTGGTCAAGTAGAAAATGAGAGTAAGAATATAAAAGTACATTAAGCAAAACTAGGCGCAGATGACTCTAGATGTAAATGCAGGTAGGAAACTTTCATTCTACCTGAGTATTACGTAAACACACGGCGTGATACTGCACTCTGATATTTCACTTTGCGGTAACGTGTCCGATTAAAATATCACTTCTATACACACTACAACTACAATAGAGAAAAATGCCTTTACTTAGTGCCAAGACGGCATACCTATTTAAATTCAAAACGAGACATAGATCGTGTTAATTTCTTGTCAGTTAAATGACTGATATGTTATCTAGTCTTGCCAAAACACGTGCTAGGTTTAAAGAATGTGAGAGTAAAGTCAACGGCCCACACAACATTGAAGTTTGTGTGTGAGGGTTATTATGCTTTCAGAGAATAAATTATGAATCTGAAAATATATCGGTGGAAGTTGGCCTTTCTTGGTAACATTATAAATAATTGCTTGTACTTATAATAATATGCCTACTACCATATCTCAGCACTTAGATGATATTGATGTTGTTTTTGCATCTTTAAGTATTAAATAATTTCGAGATCGATTATTTTTTATATTAATGTAATCACTAGACTCATCACCAAGCCGAAGTCTACTCGTTTTGGACATCATGCCAAGTCATACTAAGCAAAAATAAAACTCGGGAAACGTTTTGTTTTTTCAAAAATTCACATTTTTTAAGCCGCATTTAAAATTGTGCGCGTACAATTTTCGGAAAACTTACTTATCCATGGGTGCATAGGACATCCATAGAACAGGTTGGCATGGTAATTGCATCGATTTTATACCTAATTTCAAAAATTCCATAGTAACTTTGAGCCTCAATATCTCCTGAATCAGTAATATCCCAGGTATGGTGCTGAAGTAAAAAATGTTCGTGATGTTTGGTATAATACGGGGTTTCCGTTTTCGTTAAGGGTCTTTTTATATCCTGTGTGTTATGTATCATAGATACCTACTAAAAATTACTAGAGAAACGGGTTCTAAAACTTATGTTTAAAAAGTAAGTTATCTCGCTAAAATTAATAGATATTGCCACAGTTTGTATGTTTAGACAAGTATTTAGAAGTTTGTTACTCAAATACGCAAAGACGGCAGAATATATTCAACTTTATTCCTGTTTTCATTCCAAAAACAAACACACAAAGCGTGCAGCTATTTTTGGTGTCACTTTGTGTTCTCAATGTCATATTCCCAAGATGATAATTTTGTACTTATTAGCATCATGGGCGTTGTTGCTATACGAGTACAGTGGGTTCGATTCCCGCACCCGTTATTGTGTTAAAAATAGACTGGCGGTACCAGATGTGTATGTGTTTGTAGTGAACAATAAGTTTATTATAACTCCTGTTCAACGTCTTGTTTAGACTCCAAAAATACTTACTGCTAGATTTCTAATTCGATATGCTACTGCAAGATTTTGACGTTTAAGTATTCGCTTTTTTATTGTAAGTAAATTTTTATAGTATTTTTATTATCATCGTATAGTAAAATTACTCGATTTGACTGACATATCACCGCAGGGCCCAATCTACTTAAATAAAATAAATTTAGCACATGCCATTTTTGTATTATTAAGTAAATTCACTGTATAATCAGTACGAAAATATTTCTTTTGTTTAAAAATAAATCGTAATTTGTCTTTATTGTCTTCGTGAAGTATTGTAATATTAACCGATTACGGCAGGTTTAAATATTCGATACATCCATCATCACACTTATGTATTTTGCATGGAACTTATGTCAAATATCTATCATCTCAAAATCCATGGATAGATCGAATATTGAAACCACCGTTAATGTTCTCGATCATAACAACTAGCCGTGCAGGTACCCGATGTCTTAGAGCGGCTAGAATCTCTAAATAATGAACTATAATCTTAAGTCAACAAGTAAATTTATGACTTCGTAATGTTCCCTTGAGAGAAAGTCAAAACAATACGACATCCTGTTCTCATCTATAGAGACTTCTTTGTCTTATACGTTAAACGTCTTGAATCTTTATTAACGTTAAATATAGAACCACCTACGTCAGTTGAATTTTCAAGTATCTTAATATATAAAATCCTTGCGTTACTGACGGACTGACAGACACGCTACAGCCGAAACTATTGGGCGCAGGAAGCTGTAATTTGGCATGTATGTTCCTTGGGGACCGTAGGGGTGCACTAAGAAGGGATTTCCCGAAATTCCCACGGGATCGGCCAAAACGGGTAAATAAAAAAAAAATGCAGGCGTAGCTGCTGGCGTCCTCGAGTTTTTAATAAATACTTTGAATATTCCTCTGTCGTTTCAATTTCATAAGATTTATTGATGGTCTCAATACGCAAAATCTAATAATGTCCATATATAAAAGCGAAAGGTCATATCACAAAATCTTGAAAACCGATGGATGTATCCAGGCAAGTAGTTTATACATAGTAGGCGTCTGCAAAGAAGGTTTTTTTTTTAACAAGACTGGATTAATGGGTTCTAAGGATTCTCGCATGTTTGTATGAATATAAAGAAATACATAGTATAATTTTATCCGTGGGCGAAGCTGCGGCCAGCAGCTAGTATTATAATATTAAGCGTATGAATGAACAGCTGAACACAGAGAGTGACAACATGACGCAAAAAGCAAAAGGATAAAAAATGAAGGTCGACAAGATAGGCTTACTACGGCACGGGGCCAGCTAACGATAGAAGAGTTCAGGGCTACAGTAACAATGGTTAGATAAGATCGAGATTATCATCAAATATTTAGGTAAATACATCTCGGTTATCGCGTGTCATCGAGATGTTGTGTAACTATTGGATTTTAATTCAAATACATGAGGCAAATAAGCAACGGTCAGCAACAGATTATGTTTTTAGGTTAATACTGTCTTTACTGATAATATTAATACTTTTCTCTCTTTCTATGACTAATTATTTAATGGATGCCTATTGAGTATTAAAATTGTCTTCTTCTGTTGTTATAGTAAAGAACATATTTATTACAGTTGAATTTTGCTTTGCAGATTATTTACCTACAGGACATTAAATAAGTACATATTTGATATATGTATTGACATTAATTTAACTAGTGAAAAGACGAAAATATTTTATAGTATCTACAGTCGACAAATATGATTACGTTACATTAATTGTTTTTATTCGACATTTTTGACACAGATAAAGATCGTATCACTTGTTTTAAATAAATTTATCGACAAAACTCTGGAATCTATCACATTTTGATTCTGGGAATGATTCCTGTATAATTTGTTGAGTATGACAAAATAACAATAGCAATATGGGTTTCAATGCTGCATACATATTCATTACTGATGACGGATGTGTATGTAATTCGCTTAGGGTACGCACATGGTATATTATTGTTACCCTGGCATTGTTAAACACAATAGATTCACCCCACATCATCGATAGCAAAAAATAACAATGTGAAGATGCTATACCATTAAAGGCAAGTAAAACTTTCTCAAGGATTAAAGATTTTGGATTCAAATGTAACGGTTAATGTTAGTAATATAAAAATGTTACTCGATCCAACGTATTCTTAAATTTAATCGTGTATGGAGTAAACTGGAAACAGACAGACAGGAATAAAAAAGCTGTTAAGAGCTTGCCGCTATAACGTTCATTTTTTATAACGGCAATGGAATTAAGGATTCAGTATGTGTGACACATGCGATCAAGGACGACAGTTTTATTAAACTAAAGATGTTCTTGTGTAAATTTAAAATATGGCAACTTTTACTTTTATAGTTCTAAAGGATTTGGTTTAAAAATAAACGCTTCTATAACAGCTGATTAATTGAGAAGTAGCACTATAAACCATATTCATTATCCGATAAAGGTTATAATAGCGTTAGTGCTCACATGTTCTTTCGGTATACACAATACCATCACGTGACTATCACGCCATTGTAAGCCTCACCTAAAATTATGGGTTCATCGGCTCACCGCCATTCATTTCTGTAGATAGCGAATCGATACAATAATGTTTACTACTGCGAAGCTATATTTCTAATAGCATAATAAATGGAGGAGATTATCTGAAAATGCACATTGCGTGCCATTGACCAGGCAACAAAAAAACCATGCACGTCGTACGAGTATTTATAGAGTTATATATCTATTGCTGCATCGGTGGGAAGACTTACAAATGTGCTGCTATTAATAGTGGAGATGTAGGGTGTGCAAGCGGTACAACGGACGCATTTATGAAAGCAGCGTAAGCGCGTCGCGCGATAACATGACGTTTGTGTGACGAACCCACTCGTTCGGAACCGCTCGCAGCTAATGTAGCCACGCCGGTAGACGTTTCGCTCAGTCCGACGCGTACGCTTCGCCGGCCGGCCATTCTTATCCAAATATCGTACAAAAATTCGTGTCAATTTACTCACTGACATTTCTCAACTGTATCTTCCAATTTCGTGTACAAAACAGGTGCATTTTTGTGTCTCCACGTGATTCCTTTAAGGTTATAAGCTGCACATTCCAACGTGGTGTTTCTGTGAATTGGGTCATGGTGCACAATTTATTCGTATTCTTGTAAGTATTGACAGTTTTTATTTTAAAAAATCGATAAAAATATTGACTTCGATCCGTACCTCAATTTAGATTGTCTTAATTAAGTCGACTATTTTTAGTCGATACCCGAATAAAGGTCTGCTGTTAAATTTGTAATTATTTCGAATCTTAAGGTGGAGTTTAATTCCGATTTGTTTTAACTAAATTGGTTTACGTCTGGCACGTAACATCTTACAACTCTGGTAATAGTTTTATTAGCCAACTTGTGAGCTCTAGTTAACAGTGAAAATAAATCATAAATACCGTTTGACCCATTTAAAATGTCGATACTTCAACCGAACCTATTTTAAAAATCATCTATTATATTTTTACTAGTATCATTGTAAGATTGTGTAGCACAAACATCCGCATATTTGATAAAATTAACAGTTCTGCCATTGAATTTGTCGTAAATATTGAGGCAATCATTAATTTCAATTATTTATTGGTTTGCGTGTGTACACTTCATTGTCTTCGGTGGCGTTTCGTAGTATTGTTAAAAATTACCTGACACGTTTGAACCGATGTTCTCAACAATACACGCGCTGTGGGAGATCGGTTGCGTAGTGAATGGCTTTACTGTTAGTTTATTTAACTATATTGACCGTCATTCAAAATTCAAATAAAGTCAAAAATTTAACCAGAGTAAAATTAGTTTTAATAACTTTAAACCTAGAACCGGAAGATTGTTACATCGAAGAATACAGATTATAAATTAATCTTATTACAAAAGTTTCTCTCAACAATTTAACCAGAAGTGGATAGGTGTCATTTTACGTTTTATAGCACCATAAAATATACATTGAGATTAAAATGTTGAAACGACAAAGGCGGATTACTTTGTGCCTCTTTGAAGTTCTGCTTTTGTGTTCGAACTTTGGGAACATTTATTTTAGTACAAAACAATCCAAGTCGAGATGATTCTAGAAGTTACATTCCCAATTTTGATGACGTATGTAACGATGACATTTTGATTTAAACTAAATTCTTTTGTAAATGCATTCGTTCCTTTATCATCTGTTATAGTTTCGGTCGCCACATAATTATCATGTATATGAATATCATGTGGTTGTCGCCTAAAAATAGCTACAGTCACATCATGCGTTCCCTTGGGAATCCCACAGGGTAATTAACTCGTCCCTTGTCTGTGTATAAAGTAGAACGCTACTGAGCGGCTCTTTAAACCATTAACGTAATATCAAGATATATTATTCTTTTTATAATTGGATTTATATATATAAGTCAGTATTATAAAATAATCAGTATCCTGGGCTAGGGATTTAATATTATTTTAATAAAGTTACGAGTTGGAATTTAGTGCTTATGACTTAGTGGCTTAGGTGGTACACCACCTAACACTACAGTGTGGTGGGGTTGATGGCCACACTAAACAAAACTTAGTATGCTACGCAAAGAATTGTTATGAGTATTATTTCTGTCATATTTGCCCAAGTCCTTCGGACTACAGGATTTTAATTTAGTGCGGCACTTATGAGAAAATATGTTTATTAACTCGTATTGATGCACAATGACAATCATGTCTCAATTTTATTTTGGCGCCATATTTTATGATACGGCCATCCAGCATAGCCACCTTGTACCGGCTGCTATAAATTATAATGCATAAAATAACTCTTAGTAATCAGCAAATTAGTATCAAAAAGGTTCCATAACATTAAACACAAACATTTACAAGAACACATTCCTTCAGATTTGTATCTTCATGATTATCCAGTATAAACACACGTAGGTACGTAGTTTACTTTATTATTACAAACACGTGTTCAATAACTTCTTTCACACTACTTGTGTACAATAATGTATAAATAAGATCCAATCAAATCCAATGTTCATTAAACATGACAATGAGCAACGATACCGAATGTATGTTGAACTGAAAAGTAAAAGAGTTTAGAAGTGCAAAATTTTATGATGCACAAATATTATTTCGCACCAAATGTGGTTTACGATGATAATTATGACAAAATGAGGTTAACTTCTTATTTGTCAATATTAAGAGATGTGAAGATAAGCAAAAACTTTTTTAACTATGTTCAAGTATCTGACTAAATGTTAACATTACATTGACAATATCATAATTATTATGTATCTATGAAGTAAATTTTCTCACATCCAACATAAGCCAAATTAATATTATTAAACTGCACCAATAATAGAGAAGAACCTTGCGGGATGCCTATGTCCGCAAGGCCTCTGGCCAGCCGTGGTCGTCTTAAGGCTGACCTGATGATAATGACACCAATGATACGATATAGGAACTATGTAAGGTATAATGTACTATGTTGTATTTATATGCACAAAATCCTGTTTTCGAATAAATATTTGAGCGCCATACAAATATTTGGATAATGTCACAAAATCAAATTTACAAGTCTACAAGTTTAGTATAGGATTTTACTGAAAGTCATTAGGGTCACCAAAATTTTATCAATGTGTAACAAATTAATACTATGTAATACAAATGTTCACGCTTAGAGATACTTCAAACAAGTAGCAATTACTTTTTATTCATGAATATTAAAGCATACATGAATCATTATTTAGTTATTGATAACTAGTGTATACCAAAGTCATTGCTATCAAAGCGGACGGCGGTGTTGAATTGTGAAATAAATCTTGTGATATTATTTACACTAGCTCTTGATATCACTAGTTTTTATTAGGGACTTGTAATTCATAAATACTCAGTCTGTTCTGTCAAGTGTTGGTACTAAGACCGCGCCCTGCGGTATCCCCTCTTTTGGACATGCTATTCACAAGCAACATATAAATCATTTAATTAATTTGCCTACTACGTTGACCCATCGTTATTCATGTAGGTAAGTGTATATTTAATCAAACTTATTTGTTTTGCCACTTTTCCACCCTCTTTGGAAATACCAGAGGGGTTCCCCAATCGATATTAGTGTTTAGTTTATATTGTAGGGATGATTTTCTATTGCTGATTAAATGAATACCAATTTTCGTCTTTTCTTCTATAATATGCAGTATAGACCTAAATAACTTTAATATGTACAAAAACCTACATTGATTGCGTGTATAATAAATAATAATGTAAGTAAGAGAATAATGACACTGTTCAATTTAATCGCAACTCCTACTTGAATCATAAAATCAAATCGTGATTTCTGTATTATAACTGCTTTTAATGATTCATTTAAATTAATCGAATGCAGCATTGTAGTATGTACTTATACTGGTAACCTTATGCTTCGTGTCTCAATAGCATGTGAGATTAGTTACGAATGGATTGATCAATACGTTGTTTAAAACTATAATCACTTTATCTATTGCTGCCATAGTCAAAAAGTTGTTTGCAGCGGCCTGTTTAGTGTTGTCTTTTTTTTTCTAATAGTACTTTGTAGTCGTACCATTTGGATTTTACGAGTATATTTATTTAAATTCAGCCTAAGAATGTATGTGCTCGCAAATTTCAAGTCGAACGGCTGACTTAACATTTTTCCAACGTATACGCGTGTTTTATATCGACAATCTGCCAGATCAGTACTTATTTTATATCAAATTGGATCGCAGTGAAGCATAGATGAGTTTATCTAATGGTTTATAAAAATATATTTATTATCACATAGCAATTTAGTTTGTGCAGTTTAACAAGTACGTGTTATTAAGAATAACATGAAAAATATTCATGGCTGATGAAACTAATTCATTTTATTACATACGTTACTTTAATCAACGGTACAAACCGTCTCAGTACCTATCTGAAATAAAAAAAATAACATTATACGGAGATATTTGACTTAAAATATGATAAATCAGTATTGAAGATTAACCTAAATGTTCGCCATTTAACGTATAAAATAAGAACACAAAAATATTTGATATCATTTACCGATCCGTCTCCAGCCACTATCCAACCACTCCTGCTACCTGCATACCATCATTATTATGATCTGTATTATGTCAAAAATGTTGATAAGGGTCAAATCATCGACATCAAAATACAATTCACATGAAGACTCGTGAGCGTCTAAGTTCTTTCGAATTAACTCATCATTATAACGAAAGATATTTAGGTAGTTACTGTCATATAGAAATATACAGGCTATTATTATAAATATTATGTTTCAAACCTGGAAATAAAACAAACTTGTTCAGTTCTCTTCTTGTAAAGATCATTCAAATATGCTATATTTCGGTCACGACAGCTTAGCATCAACAGTAAATACTTCACTTGTAAGTTTACATATGTTCTGGCGTTCATAAGCGTTACTCTGTAGCCTAAATGAATACATTACTTTGAATTGAATATTACTATTCCAATTTACAAGCTATCTAAACTAATCTGGTTAGTCCATATACTTTATAATTAAATCGCTTAATTCTTCGTAATAAATATGTATGAATTTTATCATAAACCTCGGTTTCCAGCACAAATCTTTATTTATTACAGTAATTGCTAAGCCGTGTTATCTAATCTCACCGCAAATACCTTGTGACATATATTCTAAGGCGGATTAGTGCTCGAAACATAGTCTTCGTTGTGCGAGCAAAACAAACTACGGTACGGGTGAATTAAAACAGTGAGAAAGAAAATATTTATACAGAAAATAGGACCATAACTCAAAAGACTAAGTACAGAAAAGAGGAAGTAAATTTTGATTTTAAAGATTGGACGAGTAATAGCTTTAAAAAAATTACCGTATTTTTGTGATTTGTTTTTTATGTTGTATTTATCAATGTACCTTTTGACGTTCTGATTGTTACCGGAATTCACATATCTGACTGTGTGCATAACGTACTCATACGCGTTAAACATAATTCAGTAAATTCTCGTGTATACGTACATAATGCAACAATTTATAATAATAATAAAGCCGTCATTCGCGGTTGCCTCGTGTCATTTCTGTATGACGATAATGACGTTCCCTAGCAGATCCATTTATGGTAACTTTAAAGCATCGAGACTTAAGATGGTTAAAGTTCTAAAGCAGGTAATTCTATATTCTAGAGTGACTTGCTCAACTACAAACACAATTACAATAAAATGCAATTCAGCCATTTAGCAAGCACTTTGTGACATACAGACATACAGAATGTATAGGTATGTAAGTAAATTACATTAGACTTTCCTGTTATTTGCGGTTTCTCCTATATTATTTACGTTATATCTAACAGTGGTACTAAACGTGTCCTACTGTTAACGTTAAGTTTTCAGGAACCCACTTAAATACACTTTCAACAACATTTTCCTAAAGTCTATAAGGGTGCTTAGAAGAAATTCTGTGACATACCTACATATAATTATTCAAAACCTAATCATTGATATACAAAAACCCTAAATGCACTTTCTCAAACAAAACTGTGCTGTTAAAAATGTATTTTCGTCGTAACATTTTGGCATTTACCGCCTGCGCCATGCAACGAACGATACAGTGCTATTTGAAAATAAATGCATTTTGTGTTTATATTTCCAGACAGTTTTGAGACGCTGACTGTGTATCTATAGTTAGTATATCAATACCTTCTATACGAATCTCAGAGTCATCCAGAAAGTTGTATCGGTAATTCGGTACAATAATATTTATGTTATTGTACACGACTCAATGAACAATAAGGTAAGTCTGACTTGCATAAGAGAAGTTTCGAACACTGAATACATAAAAACGATAAAGTTTAACGTACATACATACATACATACATACATAGACTCACGCCTGTTTCCCGGAGGGGTAGGCAGAGACTACGGAACGCCATTTGCAACGATCCTGACATACCTCACTTGCTTCACTCACTCCCATCAAGTTTCTCATGCATGCTCTTCTGTTAAGGGTACTTCTGACTTGTCCTTTTTTCAGGATGTCTCCAATCTGGTCAGAGAACGTCCGCCTAGGTCTTCCCCTTTGTCCTGTTCCATTCACACTTGCCTTATATATCTTCTTTGTCAGTCTATCGTAATCCATCCTCTCCATGTGCCCAAACCATCTTAACATGCCTTTCTCAATGCTTGTCACTACATCTTCTTTTAGCCCACACCACTCTCGTATCACACAATTCTTTACTCTGTCGGTCAAAGACACACCACACATACTTCTCAGTGCTCTCATTTCTACAGCATTTATTTTACTTTCAAATCTCTTCTGCCATACCCAACTTTCACTACCATACATAAGGGTAGGCACTAACACGCCTCTATGTACAGCCAAACGTGCCTTTTTGGACACGTTTTGACTGTTCATAAACGCTTTCAGAGCTCCATTCACACTATTACCTGCATTAACTCTCCTTTCAATATCTTCTTCATTCTTACCATCTCTTGTAAACAACGTACCTAAGTAAACAAACTCATTCACTTGTTCCACTCGCTGTCCATCGATCAAAACATTACAAGCCGTAACACATTCCTCCTTTTCAAAAACCATAACTTTCGTTTTACTTATATTCACTTTCATTCCTTTCCTCTCTAACGCACCATGCATGATTGCTACCATCTCCTGCAACTCCTCCGCTGAAGCTGCAAGTATTACCTGATCATCAGCATAAAGGAGGCATTTGACGAGTAACCCATTCATCCTTAATCCGCAGTCACACTGTTTTAAATCTTGCAAACAACTGTCCATGAAGAGGTTAAACAGCCACGGCGACGCTACACATCCCTGTCTAACACCTTTTGTCGATGGTAAACCAGTCAGTGTATGCCCCGTTTATCCTCACACAAGCTCTAGAATCCTCATAAAGGGATTTCAGAGCTCAAATGAGGCTGCTGTCCACCTAATTCATTGACAGCACCGACCACATTTCATTCCTCACCACTTTATCGTAAGCCTTTTCCAAATCCACGAATGCGCAATAGACCTTTTGACCTTTGGCCAAAAAATTTTCGGCTATGCTTCCCAAGGAAAAAACTTGATCCGTGCATCCCATACCCTTTCGGAATCCCGCTTGTACATCCCATATTTTCTTGTCGGTTACTTCCATAACTCTTTCAATAAGTACCTTTGCATACAATTTGCCAACAATGCTGAGAAGGCTAATGCCTCTATAGTTTTTGCAATCTTGTTGCGAGCCTTTTCCTTTATAAAGAGGCACAACTACAGCTGTGGCCCAGTCATTAGGTACTCGGCCGGTGGTCCAGCACAAGTTATATAACCGCTGCAAATGACCAACTATGACGCCCTGTCCAGCCTTCAGCATTTCGACTGTAATCCTATCATATCCTGCAGCCTTACCTACTTTCATACTTCCCAGTGCCTTCACAATCTCATCCACGCCAATAACGCTTTCATCATTGCTATCGTTACCATTCATTTCAGCTATCGGTGTCTCTATCGCCGACCTTTCAAATAAACTTTCAAAATACTCTTTCCATCTCTTCAGCACGCAAGATTCATCATTTACTATCTTTCCATTCTCGTCTCTGATAGATGTGTGTTCTGAGGATTGAGTTCTTCCTCGAACTGCACGAACGGATTTCCAGAAAAACTTAATGTTTCTCTGGAAATCGTCAGATAATCTGCTATCAAACTCATCTTTCTTTTCCTCTTTTTTCCTTTTAACCATTTCTTTCACTATTCTTTTTGACCTAACAAACTCCTTTCTTGCTTCATCTATGACTACGCTCGTTGCTTTTCCCATTCTTTCATTTGCTCTGGCAGCCAACCAATCTGACCAAGCTTTCTTCTTCTCTGACACTGCTGATTGTACATCCTTGTCCCACTATGTATTCTTAACCTTTCGTATTTTCCTTCTCTTGATCACACCACATACTTCAGACGCTACACATACTACCTCTTCTTTAAAGGCCTGCCATAATTCTTCCATATCATTTATGCAATCGAACCTCTCAAATTTTGCTATCAATCTTCGTTTATACTCATCTTTCACATCTTTCTCTTGTAGATTTTCTACCTTAATTCTTTCCAAGACCCTATTTTCATTACGCTCTCGGTGTCGCCATCCTTTAAAGAGCCCACTTATCCGGCTCAACACCAAGAAGTGGTCTGTGTGGATGGCGATCCCTCGATATGCTCTTGTATCCAACACATTCTTTCTCAATCGTTCATCTACTATCACAAAATCAATCATACTTCTTCTAACATTGTTCGCCTCTCGCGTATACATATGTATCCTTTTATGATCAAACATGGTGTTTGTCACACAAAGGCTCCACTCCAAACAAATCTCAAGCAGTACTTTTCCATTTTCGTTCACACTCTCATCACCAAATGCACCTAACACCCTTTCAAATCCATCTCGCTTTACTCCCACCCATCCATTGAAATCCCCTTACAAGATCAATCTTTCATTATCCTTGCAGATCCTCAAAATCTCTCTTAAACTCTCCCAAAACTCCTGCCTTTCGTCTTGCTCATGTTGTGACATACCCGTAACTATATTGACCGGGGCGTACACCCCCACAATAAAGAGACGAGTAAGTCCTACTTTCATTCTCATCCACAGTAGCCTAGCATTTACACATTCAAACTCTTTTACACACTCATTCATTCGCGCAGACAGTATTACACCAACTCCCTTACAGGCTCTGGTGGTACTACCCCAGACCAATACGCCGTATATGCGCCATGCTTGGTGGTTTCACACCCTTTTCTTTTTGTTTCATTCACACAAAGAACATCAATCATCAAAGAAATATAGAAGGTGTAACAGTTGCAGCACCTTACAAAATGTAAATTGTGTATAATGCAAAACCTGGCTTTGAAAAAGAGTGACCGTGAGTTTTATTGCCCGTTCTTTCTCATGGTTCTACCTATTGCTTTGCGAACGTGGCAGTAAATGTAAATGTAGAAGCATACAGTAATAATGTTTTAAATTTGAGTATAAGTAATTATTTTATAAATTTATTATTTTGACGTTCATAAGCGTCACATTGTGACCCAAATGAATAAAGGATTTTGAATTTGAATTTGAATCTTTCTATCATCCATCATCGTACATATCAACTAAAATATTGAAACGTGCAAGCAGTATAGGAAATAGAATACGTTAAAGTTTGAACAGATGAACGTATGGACTAGGATCCATTATTTATATGTCCTAGAGGAATTTGTTCCGTTCTATTGAACAATTTATTTTGCGTCGAATGCCATGTCAGTATGGGAACGTCAAATATTTGTAGGACGTCGCATTGCATATTATTTTTTATATGAATAAAAAGGATATTTAATTCATCGAAAGAAAAATATACTGGTTTATGGTTACACAATGTTTCATAATATATGTCGAATATAATTATCGAGAAACGAGTTCTGCATCGAATTACTTAATATACACGAAATAAAAAGAGTTCAATTTAAGAAATGTATTCAACAAAAACGTCGACCAACATATTAGTTATTACAGTGGTCTGTGAACAGAAACTAATATGTTTATCATCTAAATCCTTGATAAAGGTGGCAATATGTATATTTAAATGTCTAAAATTAATTATGTGTAAATTGATAGCAGCAGTATTGATATCATATGCAAGGTGAATCCAAAATCATGAGAAAAGTATGATGTTATTTATTTATATTTATAGACCTACGACGACAAGATAATAATGACATAATATTCATAGAACTAATATTATTATTTAAATAGACTAGACTATAATACTGTAGTCAGATAGCGGCTCAAAGAAGCAAAGCTTTTCTTTACATTGAAAATATTTGACTTTATGATGCTGTGTACTGAGAGCCTAAAACTAACTTCAGAGATAAATAAGTAAAAGTAAAGAAAGTAATTTGTTGTGCGCAAGTTGAGGTTAGACAAAAGCTATATTTTAAGGTCTGTCTACTAACAACAATTTTATATTGAATTTTTAATTTACCCGTTTTGGCCGATCTCGTGGGAATTTTGGGAAATCCCTTCTTAGTGCACCCCTACGGTCCCCAAGGAACATACATGCCTAATTTCAGCTTCCTGCGCCCAATAGTTTCGGCTGTAGCGTGTCTGTCAGTCAGTCAGTAACGCAAGGATTTTATATATTAAGATTACTAAGTTTGTTTTAAAATTAGAATACAAAGCGTGCTGTATTCACCTATAAATAGTTCTTAAATATTTTTTTGCGTTTATAATAAAATTATTATTTTAAAATGTGTTACTGAATCCAAATGAATAAGTAATTAAATAAGTTTATTTTCATTTATCTGCTAGTATCCGCTGCAATCAGGCTATTATATAAATAAATAGAACTAACTAATGTTTGCCAGCAATACAAGTTCAGCAAATAGTTATCTTAAACTGCATGGACATGTTATCATAAATGACAAAAGTCAACTTCGACAGGAAACTCGATTCAATTACTGGAACTTGATATTTCTTGTCCAAAGCAGCAAGCATGAATATCAATATCCACAATGTTAAAAGAACATAAATGCCAAAGAATGCATCTAAAGTTTCAAGTTATTGAAACAGCACAAAGTTATTGGTCCGATAACTTCAATCAATTGGATGTATAACAAGCTGATTTTATAGCTCACAAGTTCAATAACTTGAGCAATATAGATAAAAAAGAGATAAAAACACTTATTACATGCAACGATGTGTGTATTGATGAACAGATAACGACAGTAGTAGATAACAAAGATTTTGTAGAGGCACGATTTTGTTGATATATATGACTAAGCATATTTATAAAATCTATGACTTATAAAAATAGATCTGTATTATCTGAGAGATGTCGATATCACAAGATATGCACTTACATTGTGATTTATCGATGAATGTTTTTATTGGCTTTTGAATCATGGTCAGGCTAAAAAGGAAAGTTGACAAATAGACAATTAAATTAAAGAGTCTTTACAATTTTAAATTAAAATTAAACAAAACAGTGTGGAACTTTTCTTCTCTGCCTGTAAAGTAATCTTACTTATTTTTATTTACTAGCTACGGGCTGTTTTATTGTCTACTACGGAACCAGTATTGCTCAATAAATATCCGCTGGCCATTATAATCAGATGTTCGTTAGCAATTAAACATGAATTGATATATTATCGGGCTACTCCGGACGTCGATTAATCAAGTTTCATACATATGTATGTATGTTAAATTATTTTTTTTAGTTTAGCAAGACTTTTGCTGCGCGGTCAGATGTTTCGTATACGCCTTTTCACCTACGTGAAAAAGAATAAAAATAGGCACTTTGACTCATAGAACTGATAAAGGAGCAGGCCCGTTATATGTTTTGTGAACACGATTGTTTCTTTTTTGTTTTATCCAGTCGACCGTGTGCTATGTTTGTATTAGTAAGATGTTCAGGTAGTGCTAGGTTTACCTCTGTTGCATCTAAAATTACTTGATCAATGTATCTTGCATACACAGCATTAAACAGAACGCGTCTAGGATTTTAGTCATCGATGGCAGGCTATAAACTTGATTTAATCTTTATTAATACGAAAAAAAAATCGTGTTAAATCCCTAGTCATTCCTTTTTCTCAATAAACTAGTTGTATAGAAAACCTTCTTATCTTATTTCTCTGGCAGTTACAAATATCCGGATACAACTTTCGGATGTTTTGCCCATTTTACAAACACTAAATATTGCCTTTACGCAAAACTATAATATATTATGTACTTTATATGTAATTTCAAATCAGTTACAGCTATATTGTTGATATGATTTTTCTTCGCCTTGATTTTTTATCAATTCATTTACGTTAATTACATGTTTTTACAAATTAGTATTACTTGGTTTTATGTGCTATTGTTTACAAATTTCTATTCATATTCATACTCAAAGCACGACTTGTATGTATTTTGTATTATGAGATATTATAACTACTTTGTTTGCACTATAAATGATGTTTACGATGTAGTTATAGTAAATATTACGACCTCTAGTCTGTTATAAATCAGCGAGCGATAATGATTTATAATACTAGCTTGTGACCGCAACTTTGCCTTCATGTGTAGGTTATCAAGACAAAGGTTTCGGATCGGTCTTTGTTATGCATAAGCTATACCTATTATTGAATTTTTAACTAAATGCGTTCATTTTTTTCGTGTATGTAACAAACATCAACACATTTTCAGAATCTTTCGCGTTTATATTAGTAGAAGTAGACATTTACATTGACATTATTAATTTTCAAAGAAAGCGTTGCTCGTAGTTGTAACTTACCTTTAGCCCTTGCCAGATTTCTTAGAAATCTGTTGAAAGTTCAGACAAGGCAAACTTGATAACTTGAACATTTAATTTTGTAATATTCGTAGAAAAGACGATGATTTTTTATCATACAAAGAATAGGACTAACATTTATTTCAAGAAAATAATTATATTTTATCTTGAACCGGGATCAGTAAGGTCTTCTTGATACCGGTTGAAAGGTCACTCATTCAGTGTTGTTACTATGTTAATTTTCTGAACATCTTTTATCATACGGACACTTCACATAGGCCATGAGATGCAGAGACCATGATCAGACATTCGAATACCATAAAAAATTTGGAGACATTATAATTGCACATTTGTGGGAAATGGATGGTGGCTCAGGATCGGTCCATGTTGAGAGCCTTGGGGGAGGCCTACGTATGTTTTTTTTTTTTATTGCTGCTAGTGGCAGACGAGCGAACGGCCCATCTGATGGTAAACGGTAACCGCTGCTCATGGACTTCGCTAATGTCAGGGTATACACAGCAAAGCCGCTGCCTACCGTGAAAGTAATGCTCTCTTTAAACCTCGTTTGAAGAAGGACAAGTCATAGTGCTCGGGAAACACCGCAGCAGGTAGTTCATTCCAGAGCGTCACGTACGTGGTAGAAAAGATCGCTGGAAGCGCACCGTACTAGATGAGAACGCTTCCAGGTAGTACGGGTGAACTCTACTGCGTCGGCGAGTGGTACGTTGGTAGAAGGGTAGGAATGTCCAACAAAAGACGTATTTTGGCTGTCATGATGATGACGATGAAAGAGCATAAGGAGAATTCATTTCACACGTAGTTAAAGTAACACGAAACCACTTAATACATACGTATACTAGTAGTAGGCACGGTTAGGGCTATCGTAATGTGTAAACAATAAGAAGTGACGCGAAGGTTCAAGAACAAAGCTCTGACGTCATTCACGAGGTGCCAATCACGTTGCCTGTGGTTATGGTATCATATACCTTGACGATTGATATCACCACACATGTTGCTTGGAAACCACTCTTAAATGTTTGTAATTCAATCCTACTTCCTAGCTTATTGCATAATACTATATTAAACGCCGAAGTTTGTGTGTTCGATGTCTATTTGTTACTCTTTTACACAAAAGATACTCAACTTATTTTGATGCCACTTTGCAGTAACATAGCTTAAGGCAGCGATAGCCGAGTGGAGATACCAACACACAGCCATGTAGAGGGTATCGGGTTCGAATCCACGGTGCGCACCAATGACTTTTCGGAGTTATGTGCATATTGAATTATTAATTATCGCTTGTCCCGTGCCAGAGAGCACGTTAAGCCCTCGGTGCCGGTTGTCATGAAGATCTTTGACAGTCGTTACAGAACGTCAGTACCTTCTAAATAAATTAACACTAGTCTCAACCATGGAATATTCCTATCCCTTCGGGTTGCGGAGGTCAGACAGGCAGTCGTTCTGTGGAAAAGCTAATATTCAGCCAAATCCGGTTAGACTAGTAAGTGGACCCCAGATTGAAACTGGGATAACGCTAAGAGGATGATTTGCAGTAAAATAGCTTGTACTTGTACGTCAGAGTAACATATTCCTATTTGTTACTCTTTTACACAAAAGATACTCAACGGATTTTGATGCAACTTTGCAGTAACATACGAGCAGCTTAAATTTTGTCTTCTTCATCATCAGCCTTAAACAGTCCACTGCTGGACTAGGCCTCTCCTTTGAAAGGAGGAATTGGCCTACTATACCACGTTGGCCAAACGTATTGGTAGAGGGTTTGTATCAAGTTTTCCTTCTCTTACAGCGCTGTTCTCTGCATAGTATGGTCCCTCTGTCGGCTCTTACGACACCCATGTGATGATATAGGGTGGTGACATTCCGTATTCTTAATCCGTCACCACACGGAATACTATTGACACGAAATTTTGTCTTCTTACTTTTAGTTATACAAGTTTTCTTACGATACTTGCCTTGACGTTAATGCGTTAGGTAGCCCATTCGTAATTTATTCTGAAACCACTGCTGATTTGCATTATATCAATTATTTGTCACTGCCATAAAACGGAATGCATGAAACAACATTTTCCATCACCTAGTTTAGATGGGCAAATATTATGAAATACAATACATTAAAGGATAAAAGAGAGTACCATGACAAAATTGTGTCTTTAATCTATATCGAACTATTCAGCTCAAAATTCACGGAACACACCTTTCAATTCTGGTAATAAAGTGAATGATTCTGAATAGCGGCGATAGCTCAGTGGTGTACGTAACGGACTGCCGAGACGATGGTCTCGGGTTCAATTCCCAGGTACCCCCGGGCACACACCTCTGACTTTTCGAAGATATGTGTGTTTTCAAAATGTTAATTATCGCTCGCTTAACAATGTGCCCGGTAGATGGCAATAGGCTCGCCTCCTATTACATTGGAACCGAAACATAATTGGCGAAGTGTGGGTGTGTAATACACCTCTACCTATCTCTTCGGGGATAAAAGGCGTGAAGTTATTTTATGATTCTGAAGTTGCCTCACCTTTACAGATGCCTAATCTTACTCTTTCTAAATCGATTTGGGTCAACTTTCTCTCACTCGCCTCAAACACGTGCCTACATTACTGTTCTGCAATTAGCATGATTTATATCCAACTTAAAACGTACGAGTACTTCCAAGCAATGTTCGATTTCAGCGGATAATTTCTTCGACGTAAGACCTTGGGCAATGGATACAGATTTACATAGAAGCGCAGTGCTTATGGATTTCGTGATTCCAAGTGGGGACTGTCTCCAGTTTAGTTCGTAGTTGGCGCTGTTGGCGGCACTGGCGTCGTTGTCCGTCTCTCTCGCTCTCGTAGTTAAGATGCACTGGAGGAGAGAGAGACAGCTGCCGCAGCGCGACTGCCACGCCACCAAGCAGCAATTTGAGTCGCAGAAAGTTTGTCTTCAAAGTGCCGATATGAAATGCGCCTCTATGTAAATATCTGAGCTCTCTGAGCTCTTTGCCTTGGGGGAGCTTGTGTCTAGCATTGGACGTCTTTTGACTGAAATGATGTTGATGACGGAGAGAAAAATATACATATTAGAATAAGAGAGATACTATACTGGATATAAGCTCCATACAAAATATGTCCAATATGTATCTCTAGTAGCCAAATCCAGGGATCGATCAAATTTTGGGACCGGCCGTAAATCTGCAATGTCATCATCATCATCATCAGCCTTTAACAGTCCACTGCTGGACCAGGCCTTTCCTTTGAAAGCAGGAGTTGGCCTACTATACCACGCTGGCCAAACGGTTTGGTATAGGGTTTGTATCAAGTTTTCCTTCACCTACAGTGCTGTTCTCTGCATAATATGCTCCCTCTGTCGGCTCATACGACACCCATTGGATGATATGGGTTGGTAACATCCCGTATTCTTAATCCGTCACCACACGGACAATGTATACAACGCTAAATTCTTGATTGACAAGCCTATAAATATTTTTATTACGACCGTATAAATTCAAGAACAACCACTACATATGTATAACATTCATCGACGGACCGCTAGCAACGTATTTGAAATTCCAATAGATGATATTATCACTAGAATCTTCTTTCTCTTAGCGTTATCCCAGTTTCAGTCTGGGGTCCGCTTTCTAGTCTAACCGGATTTGGCTGAATATTAGCTTTTCCACGGAGCGACTGCCTGTCTGACCTCCGCAACCCGAAGGGATAGCGATATTCCATGGTTTAGACTAGTGTCAGTTTATTTAGAAGGTACTGACGCCCTGTAACGACTGTCAAAGATCTTCATGACAACCGGGACCGACGGCTTAACGTGCTCTCCGAGGCACGGGACAAGCGATAATTAACAATTCAATACGCACATAACTCCGAAAAGTCATTGGTGCGCGCCGTGGATTCGAACCTGATACCCTCTGCATGGCAGTCTGTTGGTATATCCACTCGGCTATCGCTGCCTATATATTATATATACTATTATCACTAGAATACTGGGTTTAAAAAATTATATTGTTTAAATTGTATCATTCTAGAACAAAATTATTTTTATTATTAACTTGACCTTTTCTTGAATTGGACATTATATGAACCCTAAATCAGAAAATAATATTGAAGTATATAAACAAAACGTTACGACCTTTAACTGTAACATTGTACTGATGTTTTAGAAGAGTATAAACTCTTCTAAAACATCAGTACAATGGACCTAGAAAGGAAATTAATTTGCTACAGAAGGCCACGTTTTAAACAAAATATTTAATATAAAACAGTATCCATCGATAGAACTGGATAAAAAATTAGAAATAGACCAAACGACCAAACTAACCTTAAATATTGATGAATGGTTTGCAACGTGATAATTAGAAAGTTGACAAATATCGCTTCATGCTGATTACAAAAGGCTTGTCATTAAAAAGCGAATGGTAGTATTCGCATTGCTTGTAATATCCTTTTCCAACTTTGTAACTAATGAGATGTACTCAAGAACTTTGTAAGTAAGTTCTACAGTTTCGTGAGTCGTTTGGAACGGACGTTTGATACGCGCGGTGAAGAAAGCGAGTTAGTTTTCCTTCACATTTCAGTCAGTTTTTCAGTCGGTGAGTAATCAGTAACGTCCAATAAAAATGTTTCCAACAGTATAACATTGTCTTTTCTCTTTCACTCCCTCTCTCTCTCTGCCTCACTCTCTCAAAAATGTATGATTTCTAGTAGAAGGTTTTCATTTCAAATAAGAAAAATATACTGCCTTTGAAATATAGGTACATTTTATTGCAGCGAAAGAGTTTTTATGTGACATTGTGTCAGTTGTTAACCCGTTGGACATAATCGTCAATTTCAGTAATGTTCAATTATAATTATTTATTTACTTGAAACTTACTGCAACACAAATTACACAATTTAAAATTAATGCTTTTCAATTAAATGTAACTGCATAATAGCATAATTAAGACATTGTTATTTCTTTTATTTAAATATGACATCATATGTATATAATTTTACTATTGTGCTGATTTATCTGACTCATCACTGCAGTGCCTTAAATACTGAAACTAGAGATATGAAAATTATTCAGTGTATCTTTCATAATGTAGGCGTTTAATAAGGTTTTTAAAATTAAATATGCCACTCCTAAAGAGTAGATAATTTTTAAGTTATTTAGCAAGCCTTTTATACGCATACTTCTTTTAATTTTCGCACGGCTAATAATATCTTCATTCCTGCAAATTTGATCAAAAACGAAACATTAATTTAACCAAACAAACATACAAACACTTCGCATTTACAATATCAATATGGATAACTGATCTTAAACAATAACAACTATGGCAACTATGTAATGTTTGTATAGGAAGTGATCTTATTACAGTTGAGATATTATATGAGCCCAATGACATCGTCAAGGCATCTTGATAAGCGTTAAGGTGGCCCATTCAAGGCAATCTGCATTCCCACGCGTATCTATCCATCGATTATCGACAGATTGACTTATTGACACGTTGTTCTCGTTATCTGTAGTAATAATTGATATCAATCGTACAGATTAGAGCTATATTTAACCTCTAATATCAAAATCTTCAGATTTAAATCTACATCTTTATACATATACCTAAGTATATATTTCTCGTGTGCGTGTGTCTGTCACTGAACTCCTCCTAAACGACTGGACCGATTTTGATGAAATGTTTTGTATGTGTTCATGGGGACTTGAGAATGGTTTCGATTCACAATTTAGTCCAAAGAAAATCAAAAAAATCGAGAGAAATAAAATATGGCGGTACGAAGTTCGCCGGGTCAGCTAGTATGTACATATATCTGTGTGTGAAGATTTTTTAAAATAGATATCTAAATTAACAAGCTGAGCCCGCGCTTGCAACCACGTCATAAAGTGCTACTGCTCCACCCGTAAACTATCCGCCTTCCTCGATAAATGAGCTATCCAACACATTAAAAATTATTCAAATCGGACTCGTAGTTCCTGAGATTGGCGCTTTCGACCAAAAAAAAAACAATCGAACCCTTTAGCTTGTTGTAGAAGATGTAGTACACAGAGCATCTCTGTGTACTACATCTTCTACAAAACTTCTGACGTATTCTTCTACTTAACATTAAAAAAAAATCTTCGTTTATATAGGTACCTAATATTACCTATAAGAAGACATAAATAGTAATACAAAGTCATTGTCTCGACGCTTCGTGTTATTTATCTTACAATAAATTCATTATTACGATGCGAAGTCCAAATGACTAAGTACGTGCTTCTAGAAGCAACCAATTGTAACTGTGATTTATGATGCGAGAGCATTGCATTTTTTTTAGACAACTCCCGCACTAGGAATTATACATGTGTCGCGGGGAACTTAACAAACATACAACCAACGGACACAATGAGCAATTGAACACCTAGACTCGAAACAACAATTTCTGGATCTCACAAAGTGTTGTGGGAATCGAACCCACAACACTCAGCGCAGTGTCAAGCGGCGAGGCGGCCGCTTAAACCACTACGCCTACCGTGCAGTGCATTGCTTTGCTAATATTATGAATGCGAAAGTCTGGCTGTATGGTTTTTACACTTGAAGGCCAAATCACTACTAGTTTTGATGCAATTTGGCACGGTGGCAGTGGGATTCATAGATGAATTCGACGTCAAACATACATCATCAGCCTTTAACAGTCCACTGCTGGACTAGGCCTCTCCTTTGAAAGGAGGAATTGCCCTACTATACCACGCTGGCCAAACGGGTTGGTATAGGGTTTGTATCAAGTTTTCCTTCTCTTACAGTGCTGTTCTCTGCATAATATGCTCCCTCTGTCGGCTCTTACGACACCCATGGGATGATATGGGGTGGTGACATTCCGTATTCTTAATCCGTCACCACACGGAAAAAAAAACATAGGCTACCTTTATTTTCAAAATCAACCTCGAACGGGTGGTAACAAAGTTAAATGTTAACTAAAGGGTGCCCGTAGCTACACACGCATGTTTTTTTTTTAATTTAACTGTTTCTGTCCGATCCTGTGCGAATTAAAGAAAATCCCTGCTTAGTGCACACCTACACTTCCCAAAATACATACAGGCTAGTTGACAAAAAAAATGTATAAGTCCGTCCTTTAGATCATTCAAAAATAAGCGATACGTATTTTTTTATTTGTAAATTAAACCAAAAATGACCAAGATATAGCTCATTAAAGTTACGTATAACGTCACGCCGTCCTGCATTTTTTCGCACTAGATGACGTCACACGTAACTTTAATGGACTATATCTTTGTTATTTTTTATTTAATCGAAAAAAGAAAAAATACGTGTCCAATATTTTTTTATAATCTAAAATACAGACTAAATAAAATGTAATTATTTTGACCCTGGAAACTACCCTATTGGAGCATCTTGCACCCAATCGTTTCGGCTGTGCCTTCTCAGTCATTCAGCTACGGAAGAACTTTGTATAAACAGAAGACAGATTGGCACACATTCGTCTACAAAAGGTATGCTTTTATTGACATACCACGCAAGCTAAGCCGCAGTAAAATGCTTAGTAACTGGTTAGTTCGTTAGTGGTTCTTGTGCAAGTTACGGAATTTTGCTATAGGCAACTCATAAATATATATTTTTAGTAGCATCTTTATTTATTTAGTAGCAACAAAATCTTGAATGCACGTATGACGCGAGTTAAGTAGCTGTAGCTCGAACTAAGTTAGCTGTTTCTTTGTGGTATAACCGCAACAGCAAATTGTGTGGGTCCGAATATTGTTAGTTTCCATTCATTCAAAGTTTGTTAAGTTACATAGTTTTAATATTACTTTGTATCTTTCACCTAGCGTGGTTCTTGATCATTTCATAGCATTACCTACGTACGCTTCGCGAGCATATCACATTAACATTTATCATGGTATCTATCGTCTTTAGAAGACGCTTATCCAAATAACAATAGCATTAAAGACTCATTACGCTGATACGTCCCGCATGCGGGTGGATCTTACACGCTAGCATAAACTCCCATGATGATGATGTATCGTAACTACATGGTGGTGAGCCAGGAAGAATGACACGCACTCTGGCCGAAAGGGGCTCACAGTCTAAAGCACAAACTCCCGCGTAGCACTGCCAAATGTAGCTTTACCCTACTCAAACACATCTCGTAAGCAGATAGGTCAATGGGACCATGAATTTGCCACAGACTCCCAATGACGTAGTTACGCTGTGCGGCTGAAGAAAACCCTAAACAAGTAGAACCATAATACTATTTCAACACTGGATCAATACAATACATTTACTTCGCAGTAATTCCTTGTTTGCGTCTATAAAGTTTGTCAGAGGCCTTAGTAATGTTTTATTTGCTCTCCTCTGAATTAAATCTGGATTAAGTTATCTGTTCGGGTACATCTTGTCATGATTATATATGTTTCTATTCATAACTACCTAATTACCAAGTAAGAGCTAAAAAGATATGTAGGTTACATAGAATAATATGCACGATGACTGTTGATCCTTTAAAATAAAACCAGAGAGTTAAAAGCACAAGGTTCAATTCTTATGGTGCGCAAGAGACTTTTGGCAGGTAATAGAGAAGCGAAATAAAAAACATGGCTACTCTATATATCGCAAAGTATAGGGAAACCACCCCAAATTTTGGCGAAGATTCTATTGAAAATGAATACCTTATTCTGCTGCATGTGTCTGTACCTACAGCAGTTTTCGAATAAATTCTATACACACCATATAATATCTAAACCGCAATAACACATAAACACTATCACCCGACAAGATAGTGGCAATCAATTAATAAATAAGAATATACTCGAGAATTTATACGATATAAATGAATCGATCACGATACACATATCATGCGCAATGGGCACGTGTTTCAATCGTGCACCCTGTTTCACCACAGGCCAAGGATGATTTCGTTAGCAGTAGGTTAATTTCTTCACGGAGATTTGATATGAAAAACTATGTCAAAAGTGATAAGGCTGAGATTGGAATAAAAAAAATAGTAATGATAAATAAATGAGCATCAAAAGTGTATCAGCCAAATTTGGCTCAGTCTGAATGCTATCTTAGGTCATCGTCGTCTGGACATTACAGATTGCGATCTAAGACCTATTGACTTCGAGGTCGGTTCCGCATTCGAGTTCCATCAAAGACAGTATATTCGTTTCAACTTTTCGTATTCTAAAGAGACGATGAAGGGTTTACAACAGCTCCATATTTCTTTGGTTAGTATTTTGGTTCAAATCAGGGTATTTGATGATACTTTCTGGTAATGACTGTCAAAAATCTTTATGGCAGCATGGATATATGGCTGCATACACTTACCGAGGTACACGACAAAGAGGCTTGTGTTATGTCCGAGCAGGATAAGCATTACTAATTTCATAGATTACGTTGCCAGCAGAGGAACTGTTTAGTTCTATATCTTGCGACGCTTTTCTATCAAAGAGTGCTGCCTCTCTCCTGCCACACAACAGGTTGTCGTGTCGTTACGAGTCCAACGATTATGTATTTCTTTACTCCACGTAAAATAGTAGCATATTTACGCAAAATGTCTTTATCGCGTAATTATCTTATATACAAATATATAAATCTCAAGAGTTTGTTTGTTTGTTTGTTTGGTTGAACGCGCTAATCTCAGAAACTACTGGTCCGATTTGAAAAATTCTTTCAGTGTTAGATAGCCTATTTATCGAGGAAGGCTATATAACATCACGCTTTGAGCGACGGGAGCGGAGCAGTAAGCCTTAAATAACGCGGGTGTGACCGCGAGCATTTGAAAATAAAGGTAAATAGCCTTATATTTGCCTCGCTATTTTTGCCTTTGTACGATTGCGCTGCTTAACATCGCTCATCCACCCTCAACTTTATTTTACGGCCGTTTCCAATAATCTATCTATCTACGGATTATGCTACTGAAGATAAAGTATATATTTGAAAAATGTTTATCAAGCATCCGTTAATATATATTGGAAACGAGCAATAGAGTAATAGAGGTCTTTGTCTAATCTAATAAACATTGTTTTCAAAGTCACATAGTTCAATGTCCACTCGTATCTAAACAATTTGATACACCGCCGCATCTTCAGAGCAGACAGCACACAAGATCATTGAACGATCTTAATCAGATCAAACCGTTTGGTCATTAAAATCTTACGATCGTCAAGGTCAGATCTATTTAGTTGCACATGTTCATCTGTTGAAGCAACCACGACAGCTATTAACTCACTACGTATATTATAATTTATGTAAAACGTAAATTATACGTGTTATATAGTATACCTATTTACAATAATGCTCCGTGTGTACTTTATTTAGTTTTAGCTTTTATACTGAAATTACTGTTCGTTGCTGCATTAGACATGGTCACGAGATTTCTTAAAGTTAAATTCGGTTCTATGACTTACAAATAAAAAATAAAACATGTAGATATGATTTCGGCAGTAAATAAATAAAAAACCTTTACGTAGTCTATCTCGTGATGTTTCAATTAGCGTGATATCTGTAAAAAGTATCAAAGTAGGGCGACTTGTCTTGTACATGGGATATTTTTATAGCAAACTGGTCCCAATTTTAGAAGCTTTTCCCTTGCTTTCAAGCGTACTTCTTCTTCTGAGTTCATTTAAATCGACTCAGTGATTCAATCGTTTTCACGACGAGAAAACCTATCTAACCTTCGGAGCCCAAATGGATAGTGATATTATATATTCCAGGCTTAGACTAGTATCAATTTATTAAGAGGTACTGTCTCCCTATAACCACTGTGAAAGATCTTCATGATAGCCGAGACCGATGGCTTAACGTGCTCTCTGAGGTAAGAGATAATCAACCAATCAATACGTACATAACTCCGAAAAGTGAGTGGTGCGTGCCGTGGATTCGAACCCGTTGCCCTCTACATGGTAATATGTTGATATCTCCAGTAGACTATCGCTGTGCTCCTTATGTTGTAGGTTCTATGACGGGAATAAATATAATAATTTGATAGATACACAAAAATGTTCCCATCGTATTAAATATGTTTATGACTCAATGTTTAGCTTTATTAATTACATTATTTATATTCATCCATTCTCATTACGAGTAAGGAAAATTTATAAATATTTAAATATAACGAGATTTAGATATTATGGAAATGAGATAATACAAATATGTAAAGCGCTTGAGATAGAGATATCAGTATTGCGTGTATTTGTTGGACAAGGCTGTTTATGTAAATGCCAATATTTATCAATATTTGTCTAAACCAAGGACGGAATATATTTATTAAAAGCTGTCACCAGATTATTTCTTGCCATAAAGCTTGTCATCTGTTTATATTAGTACTATAAATACGAAAGTCTCTGTTTGTAATTATTTCGTGCTTCTGCTGCTAACTGCTGAAGCAATTTTGATGATACACTTATCTTGGACCAGTAAAATCAGTTGTATTTTATAATGACTCATCTTTTACAGGGATAAACTGACATTCATGTGAACAAAGAGGTGTAAGCATTAGTTTTATATCTTCTTTCAGGTTATACACCACATACATTTATTAGCAATATTTTGGTACTGTTGCAAGCGCCATTATTACAGATGTATTCCATCTCGGATATAGTAGTGTTGATATACTTGATTTAGATTAAATAATCAAATTCCTAGCTTCTTTTAAAAAGTTGTACAGGTACTTTTGATAGCGCGTAAAATGCAGCTTAACAAAGTTACAATAGACGGCAAGAGAGCTATAAAACCAAACTCACAGTAATACCGAAGCTATTTAAAAGCTACAAAGTTGTTCTTATCTATCCTTCTTTGTGTTTCTCCTTATCTTTCATAATATGGTTAGTAGGTAGCTTAATTTCCTTATTCATCCCCCTGGACAGACATAAAGTCCCGGCTATCAAAGTCATTATACTTTTGTCACTTTGTCGATCTTGATATGTATACCAAAGATTATAGGATATATCTTTGATTTTATCATATTAGGATTCAAGATTGACATTTATGAACTTGTATCAGCAAAACATAGTACGTTTATATTGCTTATATCGTTAAAAAAAGTGTAACACGCTATAGCGTGCCCCCTTTCTTTACGTAGTCAGGTTATAACCTGAGAACGGTTAGGTAGGTTTGAAAACATCGATATTTTTACACTCTCTTACTCAGTTACACAATTTAGGAAATCTGTACTTGAATCACTGTCATCTAGTTAAACCATAGGACCATAGTTACATGTACAACTATATGTATGTACATTTCATACTTTCTGGGCAATTGCTGTTTCGCTTTTTCAAAATTTGTTAAAGTTAACTGTAATAATGTTAATTTCTATGATATTTACACCTCACGTAGCATCAACTTTTACTTAGTAATAAGTGGATATTGTTGTTAGTGGTATGATAAGAAATTTTTCATTAATTAATATGCTTTGCTTGTAATTTTCATTGTACTACTGTTTTATATACCGAAATAAAATAAGATAAAAACGTAAAGAAAGGGGGTCTAAAACTTTCGTACTTACGAAATAAGAAGATAGGTCATACACATAGAAATCTCGAAAAGCATAGGTACAAAAATACACAAGCTAGAGCTGGGTTGACAAAATCTTTACCCTTACTTTCGCCGTATTCGGATAAAAATTGCGCAACCATTAAATTCGTTTCTACATTGTCTCGACAAACCGTTCCTTGGGTGACCATACACATAAATTACGTTGTACTTTTAAATCTTCCATGTTCTACATTCCAGTGATAAATCTATTCCGAATGTCCACTCGGGTTTTCCGTTAGATTGGCTTAGTGCCAGAATCCAATTTCTTCGTAAGCCTTATTTTAATTAGTTTAACATGCCATTCTTTAACAGATCGTAGTAGCATCGCAATGTGCTATTGCCGTTTCGTGTTTGAGCATTTGAATCTTAAACGGATTATAAATAGATATATTATCCTTAAAATTACAAAATATTGCTTCAATTACCAATAGCTTATAATGTTCTTCTACAGCAACAGTGGTTTGTCTCGAAGTGACGATCAAAATTCGCCTTTATCACTGTCGAATTCCTACGAATTTTAGTTTGCCCCCTTTAAAACATCGACATACAACCTTTTCTTTTATCATATGGTTTGTTCGAAAAGTACAGCAAGATACATACCTTAGTTCAGGATGTCTAACAGCAACTCTGGCCAGTGACGTTTTGTTTTTATGAAGTCTTGTATATCTTTACTTATCACTCTATTATACCAGCCATGATAGCAATAATGTGGCAAATTTTGAAAGGATTGTTTATTATTGACCGACTATGTATGCCTAATGGCACCACTGATAACGTAATATACTATGACGTGGGTACACAAGTTGTAGGTATAATAATTGGAAATTGCACAACACTATTATGTAAGTTTTGTACGCAACTTAACCGCGTACACCGCAATATACAACTTACCATATCCGTTCCGTCGGCTGTGAGTTCAAATGCACTATACTAAGTAGGTACAGGTCTTCTTTTATACTTGTATTCTTAAGTAAACACTTCTTTTCCGGCGTGGAGAATACTTAAAGCCCTGGAAGTTTAAAAACATATTTCCTATTTTTGGTTAGCCCTAAGAGGCGACAAGCTACATAATTCTTACCGCCGAATTCATTTCCAATCTGTCCATGGATTTGGAGATAGCTTATTTGACATAAGCTTCATAGAAAATTTGTCAAATATATATCTCTAATCTTCAAATCATCCGTATGGTGACGGATTAAGAATACGGAATGTCACCACCCCATATCATCCCATGGGTGTCATAAGAGCCGACAGAGGGAGCACATTATGCAGAGAACAGCACTGTAAGAGAAGGAAAACTTCATACAAACCCTATACCAAGACGTTTGGCCAGCGTGGTATAGTAGGCCAATTCCTCCTTTCAAAGGAGAGGCCTAGTCCAGCAGCAGACTGTTAATGGCTGATGATAAATCTTCAAATCCATGAATAGATCACTGGGGTCATCGGTCGTTAATCAGTACCAAATATAACCGTTTGTTCCAGCAGTTTGACTGCACGGTTGGCGGCGTAGTGGTTTAAGCGGCCACCTCGCCGCTTGACACTCCGCGAGTGTTGTGGGTTCGATTCCCACACGAGACAACACTTTGTGTGATCCATAAATTGTTGTTTCGAGTCTGGGTGTTCTTTGTGTCCGTTCATTGTATGTTTGTAAAGTCCCCCGCGACACAGGATTTAGTCCTAATGCGGGGGTTGTCTTTGAAAAATGTTTTGCCCCAAAACGTCAACAAAAAGCTAGACGTCATTAGTTCCACGACATCATGACACGAGTTTGGTTTGGTTTTTAATATTTCGGCACTGTTACACGTGATTACGGATGCACGCAGTTTCCATGTATTCGCGAACAGCGCGCCCGCGACCACAGAAAATAGAGACTGCAACAGTGAGTGCCGAAATATCAGCGCCACAAAGCTACAGTGCGCGGTATTTATCCCCATAAAATTCTAGATTGCTAAAGTTTAGACTCTTCTTCTCAATCTTGCAAGCTAATTTAAACATTTTTCAAAGAGGATTTAATTCGAAGCATTGGCGCTAATATGGATCCTATACAGATTCAGACCCGTTACATAATCATTAATAATATGGATCCTCTTTTGAATAAACGCCAGAGCCCTGATATGAACTGATTATGATTCACTTCTCAGGATTTTGATCTTAAAAACAAATACAAAGCTCCACTGTTTCCAACAAACTCTTCTTTTGAATACAACTAATGAGTTTATCTACCTCTCGATAAATATAACACATGGCTTCTGTGTTGTGCAAAGTGAGATTAAAACCGACAAAGTATTCCAGTCTATACCAGTTTAATAAAGCTGAAGAGTTCGCTTGCTTAAACGCGCTTATCTCAGGAACTACTCGTCCGATTTTGATAATTATTTTTGTGTCGGATAGCCCATTTATCGAGTAAGGCTTCAGGCTATATAAAATCACGCTGTGATCCACGGGTGTAGAGCAGCAGCCCTGAATACCACGGTGTAACCGCGTGCGCATCTAGTTGTTGAATAAACGTAATCGGACACCGGCCTTGTACAGAGTGGTGAGGCAAAGGAACCGCGGTCGGTTGCACAGTACACAGTCATTGGTCAATAATGGCGGACACTGACGCATTATCTCAATCGATTTTGTGAAAATCCTGTGATTGCAAGCGTTGGAAATATTTGATGTTGGTTACTGCTTTGTATCCGTAGAAGAAGAACCCTCATCCACCTGATAAATGGATCAAAATGAATTTATATTTAGCATATTCAAAAATACATTATCGCAAATAGGTTGGCTCTTGATTTTAACAGCTTTAAAATACTGAAGAGAAATCACTTAAGATTTTTTATTTATTTATTTGTTTTGCTAACAAATGTTACAGTAAAACAAGCACATAGGTAATTATGCAGATTTTCGTTTAGATTTTCGATCTTTATGGAAAAATAGTGTAACTAGTAACTGGTTACTATTTTCTGTTACCCTATCCTACTAAGCTATTGCACGCAGTAATAAAACACATCCCTCAAAGTAGTACCAGCGCAGCGTACCTACATAAAATTTGGCCAGTCTGGTCGTCTAGTGGTTGGTCAATCTGACTGCTACGTTTGATATTCTGGCTTCAATTATTATAGAGAGTACAGACTTCTCTGTGTCTGGGTGTAATTTATCTATAATATCAATTTACAATCAATCAAGTGTTATTGGTTTTTTCTGAATTCTCAGTAGCAGCACGGAGTCTGGTGATGTGCCCGGTAATGGCAAAAGGCTCGCCCCCTATTACGTGGGATCAAAAATTCATGGCGAAATGTGGGTGTAATATTACACCTCTGCCTACCCCTTCGGGGATAAAAGGCGTGAGACTAAATATATATATACAATCAATCAATAATGTTTTGGCGCAATCTTTCTTAAATTGGTCAAATCGCTGCCTGTACTACCTATTAGCTGCATAATTACTTATATGCAGTATGGTACAAAAACAACCAAATTAAATAGTTACACAAATAGTTACCTCCAGTTCCATAATAGAACACTTGTTAATTTTGTCGTGTACACAAAAACACCGCAAATAGCCCTACATAATCATCGTATTCACACTAGCATTATGCGAAGGATGTTATTATTCTTAATGCGTGGGAGAATACATATATCATCACAGTAGGTTTATTATATTCATTTACCATTGTTTGTATATAAGCGATGTTTCATGTAGGTCACGTCAAACTTAATATTCTAAATGTATGACACCTATGTAGCACTTGTGAATTCCCTTAAAAATAAATGGTTATAAAAATATTGTACATTAAAGCGTTGAATCGAGTAGAAAATATTTTTTATCAGACAATATGGTAGAAAATATACTATAGTAATATCGAATTAAATCAGTATCACCACCGTGCCACCGTACTTTTTGCGACTACGATCTATAGATTTTTTAGTTCGCACAGTATAGTATAGATTAGTACTTAGTAGACATAAATTGTAAAGCTAAAGAGTTTGTCTGTTTGGTTGAACGCGCTAATCTCAGAAACTACTGATCCAATTAGAAAAAATATTTTGTGTTGTATAGCCCATTTATCGAGGAAGCCTATAGCCCATACACCACCACTCTGTGAGCTACGGGTACGGAGAACTAGCCTTTAATAACGTGGGCTCAGCTAGTTGTATACACATGAGATCATAAGACGACATCACAAAATCAGTGTCCATGTAATTTTACCTCTTTAGTACAGCAGCTGACAGGCAGTCAACGAGCATGAGGCCATATGACTCATATCACAGGAATGTGTCGAACCAGCTGCAAGTTTTTGCGCACCGTTGAACGAGCAGATATTGAATATGCAATATTGCATCGGCGACTTTTGACTGTATTTTATACGTATATCACTTACAGAACCCGCGGTTACACCCACGTTATTTAGTGATACTGCTGCACCTAAGACGCATAGCGTGATGTTATGTAATCTATAGCCTTCCTCGATAAATGGCCTAACACAAAACAAATGAATTCTTCAGCTTTGATAGTATAGATTAAATGCTGTTTGTAAACTTTTGCACTTCTACTAACTTCTCATATCTTAGTTATATTATGTAGGTACTAGCTGTTTCCAGTGGTTTCACCCGCGTCCGGGGGGAAATACTTCGCGTAACCTAATTTATGGCCTAAATTACTCCTTGGTACATCAGCTATCCGCCAGTGAAAGTCCCGTCAAAATCGGTCCAGCCGTTCCAGAGATTAGCGAGAACAAACAGACAGGCAGACTGACAGACAGACAAAAATTTTAAAAATTGTCATTTCGGTATATGTAAGTACATAACTTGTAACTTAACTTGTAAAAAGCGGTTATTTTAATATTACGAACAGACACTCCAATTTTATTGATATGTATAGATTTATTAAATTATTTATTTATTTATTTAATATTAAAGAAGGCTTACAGACTAATAGCACAATAAGGTAAATACATAAGATAGAAAAGGTTGCTTATTACAAGCCTCCACAAATAAAATTAGACATAATTAACCAAATTTAGGAATAAATGTATAGACACCTATGCTAGAATGTCGACTAAGTTGCCAAAATGCACACATTTTTAACATCTCTTGCTGCAGCAATTCTACGGCAGCAGACTTGCAGTGTTCCTGAGATATACATAGAAACAACCAGACTAAGACAAGTTCATTTCCATGCACACAAATATTTGCCTTGAGCTGGAATTGAACCCGCGACCATCGGTTACGCTACGTCACCGGACCGTTGTACTTAAATAATGGCCCTTGTACTACTCTTGAGTCATACTATTATAACAAGACCACTCTCATTCATAATTAAAAGGTCATTAGAGATATCAGGCAAGTAATCGCCTTAACGAGCAATTGGTCGATTAATTCAAACAATTAAGATAAGATGAGATTAACTGTAAGCCTGTACTAATTTAGTTTGTTCGACCTATGTCGGAAATAGGTTAATATATTAATCTTCTAAACAGAATTATCTGGTAATTAATTAATAGATGGTTCTTTGATACAATGCTCTTAGGACTCTCAGTTATATGGATCTGTAGCTAATGTGAGTAGTTATTTAACTCAATCACATATTGTATTTGTTATCACATGTATCGTATACATACGTTCCATTAAAAATACGGTGTATTTATCAGCGATTTTTACTGCTATATCAGTCTTTTATCTTTTAGTGAAACCATACAAAAATCCGTATGGTAATTTTTATGCTTATCGCGTTCCTACAGACCGCAACAGTAAAAAGGGGACATTATTTAATTTTTACAATATGACTAGATGAGCCCGTGGTTACTCCCGCATTATTTAAAGGCTACTGCTCCGATCCCGTGGCGCAAAGCGTAATGTTATATAGCCTATAGCCTTCCTCGATAAATGGCCTATCTAACACTGAAATTATTTTTTAAATCGGTCGAGTAGTTCCTGAGATTAGCGCGTTCAACCAAACAAACTCTTAAGCTTTATATATTAGTATATATAAGATATGAATAGATAACAGAACTTACTGTCTTACAAATTAAAAGTAGATATTGTGTACTAAGCGGCATTTTCATAGCTGAACTGGATTAATCAATAACTATGTTTTTAAATATGCCACTACTAAGCATCGTTCAAAACATTGCTCTACAGGGAAAATATATAATTAACTTGTTACAAAGTAATAAATAAGGGCATTCCGTGGCATTATGTTACAAAATTATCATTGTTTATGGCGTAGTGGCAACTTTATAAATAGAATCTCTGTGTCTTCTGCATAAAGTTTTCTCATATTAACTTAGTTATCTATGATATTATCAAATTGACACTGGCTGATATTCAACGATTATTGAAATAAATATTCGGTCAGTCTTACATATTTGAAATAGGCATAAGGTCCTTATAAAATACGTATGTCAAACATTTTTTTTAAGACATCTCCCGCACTAGAAATAAATCCTGTGTCGCAGGGGAATTTACAAACATACAACTAACGGGCACAATGAACACCCAGACTCGAAACAACAATTTATGGATCACACAAAGTGTTGTCTCGTGTGGGAATCGAACCCACGTCACTCGGCGCAGTGTCAAGTGGCGAGGCGGCCGCTTCAACCAGTACACCAACCGTGCAGTCAATATATATCTCCAGTCGCCAAATCCATGGATAGATTTAATTTTGGGACCGGAAGTTATTAGGAAGGGATAGACCATAGTCCACCACGCTTTCGCATATCTTTCAAGAACATTCTGCAGAACTCGCAGACATGCAGAATCCTCTCAATGATACACCTTTGCCTACGCCATAGGGAATAAAGGCATGAAGTTATGTTATGTTTGTTGTTTTTATGAAAACATCATGAAGAACCGATAATTAAGAACTTAATACGCATATCTTACAATCTTCGAAAAGCCATTGGAAGTTACGCTAAAGCTACATAGCTGTCTGTTAGGCTACAAAATACCCACAGCTCTGCTATTTTAGAAGCCAATTTTATCTAAGGAATTTAAAAGTGCAATAACTTTAACGGCACAACATACAATGTCTTGTTGTTGTATATGGAATGCGGGCTGTTGTTGGGTTAGTGTTCGAAAATAGAATCGTAATTGATTCTATTTTCCATGTTGTATTGAGGTTCCAGAAATGTCTCTATATGATCTACTTATTCGATTTAGATATTCTTATATAACAATAAACCAGCTGCTCAGCAGTAATTGGCATTAAAAGACGTTTTTCATCGTCAGACGACATAGACGTACGACGAAGGTAACGTTGTATGTCTACGTACGTCTTTTACGCAAAACTGCGTAAAACTGCGCCAAGTGTTGTCGATTCGATCCCGATGTCGGTATAATCCTCAATCCGTTGTTTTGAGCCTGATATTACTTATGTCAGTTAATTAAATGTTTGTAAAGTACCCCGCAGTAAAAGCTTTGTTCCTATAGAAAGGAAAATGATAACTCCTTTAACGAAAATAATATACGTTCATACAACGGGTATATGCCTAAGAGTACCTACCTGAATTGTTTCACGTCTGTGTGTGATCATTACGATACTTCATTTTCCTAAGTATGAGTCTATTGTGTTTATACACAAGCGTACTGGCCTCCAAAGCATCATAAACCAAAGCACACATTGTCCAAATAGAGTTTATAGGTCACACACGAATAACGTTGTTACCATATAAGAGAACCATAAAAAGCAAGATATAACTGGCAACATTATAATCCTTATTACCGATCTGTTTGTCTAATCTCATTTAAATGTCTAAGGCGCCACAGGCCTTATGTAGAAGCATGAATCATTCTCTATACATTTGTATTCAAGTGTCATATTACTGACAATGTGTGACTTCAAAACAAGGGAAGTGCTACCCACGATTTTATGTGTACATTGTATGTACTTTGTATTGTAATAGGGCTTCTCTGAGAATGAATGGGTGTCGTTACTTTATTAATGAAGTTTCTTGTTTTAGATAAAGACGTTTCTCTTACAAACGATCTACAAACGGCATCATTTTTGTCCTAGCGATAGCATTCAAGATTCTGATTTGGAACGCGGGTTTGTTTTCTAGTACTAGATTTGACAGATTATTCGCTTCTGTATTAAGTGACAGCCGTCTGACCTCGACAATTTAAAGCAATGGCCATATTCCTTAGCTTTGAGTAATGGCAGCGTATGTAAGGGAACTGACTTCGTATAACGACTATCAAAGATGCGGCTGCAAAGTCATCCGAGCAAGACACCAAAATATCCCGTTTAAGAAACAATCTGGCTATAAAACATATTGACGCGTTGAGTGATATGTTTATTTGAACAATATGCCAATCGCATCTTACTGAAGTCTTATTTATACCGCGGGATTCTGTTTAAAAGCCAAAGCAGTTTTAAACCTCTTTCGTTGCATAAATAGTAAATACCTGACTGTCGGTTTATAAACATTTTGGCTCGTGTAAAAGAATACGCGATTTGAATTTAGAACAAAAATATAACGAATTGCATTCGTTTGTTTGAAATAGAAAATAAAACGTTGTCAAGCATAGTCGAAGATTGTTTGAGAAAACGCATTTTGAAACAGACTCGGTCGCCTATTTTTGTAGATATGGGAAGAAAAATGCTATGAATTTTATCATCTACTTTCATCATTATTATAAAATGATGCTATTCTAAAAGGCATTGTGAAAAGCCATTACGAAAAAAGTACACGAGTATTTGCACAATGTCGGAACTGTCCTGTACCTTGTCTATTGTTTTATTACTTCTAGAATATATCTTTTTTTTTTTCATTATTTTTAAAGAGGTTTTAACCAAACAATGGTATGCCAGCCTCATCATACCCTAATCTTAAAACTAAAACATTATAACCTGTGTACTTACTACTATTATTATTATTATAAGAAATTACCTATTAGTTTTTGAGGCACTCACAGCTGCAGCAACCATTTTATATAAAAGTATAGCTTTTTCAGAGCCAGGCTTTACTAATATTTTTCTAAAAGCTACTACATCATATTTATTTATTCTACAGGCAACCAGCAATTACTCTCTTTCTCTTCGGTTCTTTTCACATTCTAATAGCAAGTGTTGGACATCATCAACTTTGCCACATACATCACAATTAGGTGAATCATATATTTTCATGAGATGCCCATACTTCCTAGCTGGAAAGTGGCCCGACCGCAACCTATGAGCCATAACTACATTAGATCTGCTAATGTTTGCATGAGCAAACCAAGGAATGTGGGGTGGTTCACTTTGTATCGTCCTGTACCATATCCCTTTCTCAGTACTTCGTTGGTCAAAGTATTCCTTAAATTTAATAAAACAATTATGTTTAATAAGACTTAAAACTTCTGTGTACTACCTATTGACATGAGTTAATAAACCTTCTTTCACTGACAACTTTGCAAGTCTGTCAGCTTCCTCATTTCCACTTATTCCAATATGAGACGGAATCCATTGCAACTTCAAATTAATTTTATCCAAATTGTAAATCTACCGCACAAGCACTTTTAGTGTCAGTGCATATAACTACATTTTGGCTCATACTGGGATTAATATATTCAAGAGCCTTAGATATTGCAATTAATTCCATATTCATGATTGAAACCTGCGAATCTGATTTATACATGACAAATTATTGTCCACATTATAAAAAGCAGCCCCACATCCTTCTTCACATTTAGATATGTTAATGAAACACCAACCAGAATACTTTTCCTTCAATTTCTCAATAACATAATATTTTAAAGACACAAGTATATTTCTTGTAATTGTTATTGACCGCAAAGATTACTTAGCTTAAGTGATCACCTCGAGCAATTAATTGCACGAGCGACCGCTCCCACGGTGACTATGGAATTGTACCCATCGATACTTTTTACTTGGTCTGAGAATACCTACACCTGATCGATAATTTTGTATCCATTACTTTGACGTCTTTACTACAATTTACAAATTTTCTACAACTCACAACTGTTCTATAATTTTTCCACGTTCTAAAATGTATTATTTTGTATCCATTACTTTGGCGTTTTTTTCACTATTTACATAAACTTTGGCGTCTGTTCTATAATTTATAACTTTTCTACAATTGCTGCACCGCCTGATCTATTATTTTATATCCTTTACTTTGGTCTACGGAATTTCTAGTATACAAGGGGCACGATACAATTTTATGTGCTTTTAGTTTCACTTCGATTCTATCGTCGTTATATGTATTTATTAATCCACAACTGGTTCGGTTAGAAAGAAAGAAAAGTGATTTATTTTGTCACACAAAGAGACCCATCTAAAATTTGATACTAAAAAATACTCGCACACATTAGTAGATACTAAATCTACTGTATTAAGCATCCCACTTGTTTGAATACAACATAGTATTTGTAGTGCCACTACAATACTTTGCGAGTTATTCATTATAGAAGCATTTAGGTCGTTTGAAATTATTATTCAAAATTATTCATGTTTTAATACGCCCACATCACAAACAACGATAGGTTCAATGAATCATAGTTAATTATTCGAAATGCTTATTAGATAATTCAACCTTATGGAACGTAGTGTACCACTCATTCAAAAAAAAAACAATCGAGACCTACAGGTTCCAACTCAGTTGGTCCTTTGTGTCAAAATTGGTTCAGTATTTAAGCAGTAAAATCGTGACAAACGGGACTTTTATTTTACCTCTGCTAACTTGTTTTTTTTTATAGACTCACGCCTGTATACCCGAAGGGGTAGGCAGAGGTGTAATATTACACCCACATTTCGCCATGAATTTTTAGGTCCCACGTAATAGGGGGGAAGCCTATTGCCGTACCGGGCACATTACCAGACTCCGTGCTGTTACTGAGAATTTCCTAACGGAACCCAATAACACTTTACACGACCCGAGACCTCCCAATTCCACGCGCACATTTATGCCGCGAGACCAACGAGGCAGTGCTAACTTGTATTGGCCGTTTAACAAATTTTCATCTAGTTACAATCTCAGGAGCCTGATGCATGTTTGAGACCGCAAGTTGATCAACAATTGTTTTTTTTATTTGACTGACCGCAATTATCTTTTTGTTACAGGTAATCCAGTGAAGCATTTAAGCCAACCATGGATGAAATGAAGAAGGAGATAAACCTGGACTCGATCCTGGAGAGTCTGGGTCCATACGGCAGATTCAATCTATTGAACTACGTGCTCCTGCTGTACCCTGTACTGCTGAGCAGCTTCTTTGAATGCGGTTTCATATTTGAAGCTCAAGAAATATTTTATAGGTATGTCTTTCTTGTATGACCGAAGCGATTTGGCTGAAAATTTGATGACTTTTTTCATGATCTCCATTAGAGAGGCCGGTATTTTGTAGTAGACTGCGGTGGTGTGATTACGGTGATTTATATTATTATCATCTGAACCAGAAGACGTCCACTGCTGGACCAGTGCCTTCGAAAGGTTGTTTGTACCCCAAAGATAGCAGATTTCTCAGCAGCATATACATCTTCTGAGAAGACTGCTAGGAGTATGTGAAATTCAAGGTCATTTAAAGTCCCAATGTGACGTTTATAATACCGTAATTACCATGGTGATTGAATACATTTACATTAAGTGCCACGTTCACAGTGCATACAACAATGAATAGGAACGGCAATAGTAGGTACTCAGAGACGCTCTTTGTTAATCGCAGTTTTCATCTGCCGATAGGTGCCTTCTGAAACGTTGGTTATCTTTGACGATCTATTACGGACGTCAACTAAAGGCATACTATGGGCGCCTGTCATGGAGGAATCATTATACCTCCATGGCGCCTGTATAAGTAGTTCTAAACAGAGCATACGAGTATACCTAAGCGATCCTGCAAACATTTTCTTCCAACTTCAATCTATAAATATATTGGCGCTCCTAAATGGGTATCGCGGTCAATGACATCCCAACAAAGAGTTTTAGCCAGTGACTAAACATCTGCACAACAAATTCCTTTCCAGAACGTTTTATTTTGTTCATAGTTTAATACTTTTGACCTTCGCAGATACAAATTACTCACAGAAAAAATAGGTTTTCCATTTTAGAGATTTGCGTGTAACTAATTTCGGTGCAGGACATTCAAATAACCTCTGGAAGGATCTGAGATCATTGAGATTTACTTTATAAGAACTGTATATGCTCAAATCGTATAGTTTGTATTTACAAGTTGCAAACAAATAGCGTGCTTGACTTTCCCAATACCATTTCACTTTCGACCGAATAGTATTTGCCTGAGCAAGAATAACATTGTCAATCTTTCTTGTAATTTAGGCTCGTGTATTCGACGCTCGTTTTATCTTTTTCTTCCCTCAGTCTTTTTCTAAAACTCTGATCTTAAACAATCTAGAGTGTGGAATTCACTACTACATGCTTCAGACGCATACCACTTTCAATACGCGTATCGTATCATTAGAACTTTAGACGTTTCCTTTCTGATTTATCTCCCTCTCTGTATGTCTATGATTCTCTCTCTTTTTGTCCACTTATGAAGTGTGTTATTTGCATAGGCAGGATCACCTCAAAATGCTTGCATTTTTTCTTCCAAACTCAATAGTGCAATTTGGTTTGAGAGCATTTTTGTAGAGGTCTGGCAACAGTCGACGTGTGGCAAAGCTAATATTTTGTGGAATCTGCTTACACTGGTAAGCGAGCCCAGATCTTCTAAACGAAAAGTGTTGGATGCAACAGGGAAAACGCTAGGATGATGATAATGTTGACGATGACTCAATAGTGCACCGACCATTAATATACTGCAACTCACCGCGTAGCTGTTTATCAACGCTTTAAAATGGCGTGTCCTTCACGCTACTAATATACCAAAGAGAATCAAAGATAACTTGGTAATGATTTTTCGCACCCATGTTATAAAACAATTTCCTTTTATCTTTACTCGTGTCTGCAATTTCCTAGATTGCTTTTCCTCTATGAACATTAAGAATTTGTTGGTGACTTAGTATTTTCTTGGATTTACGCGAATGTAACATATTGAAAGCATTCCGCTGCTACGATGTCCTGTGCGTGGCCGCCATCCCAGAACCTTTCTGCTCCAACGGCCATCGGTCCTTCTGACTATGTGCACTGCCACACTGCCACTTTATCTTGTCTATTCGAGCAGCTATGTTGGTGACGTTTGTAACTAACACGTAACCAGAACAAATAGACCTATGAAAATTTATACAGTGCACCTCATTTTTAAATAAATAAAAACATGTAAATAATTTTGCGTGGTTCTTCATATAATAAGATACGATTAACGAGATTATTCTCCAAATCATCGGATTATCCATGATTTGCATCGATAATTTTGAACCGTAAGCTAATGGAATATAATATATTTTCCAATTCTCAACCTCATTTGACCAATTTGCACCATATTTCATGCTTTAAGGTTCTCTAATAGCTTATGACGGTAGCTAATCTATATATTACAACTATCAAACCATAGCATAGCAATTTATCAACACGGTTAATATATATTTATGCCCCAGCTGAGTCTGCGGCTATAACCGAGTATTTAAAGCAACCGAGTATTTATAGCGTGATATTAAATAGCTTCCTTAAAATAATCACTTATGTTATTTAAAATATTACTTCGACTTAATCCGTTAAGGATAGACGTCGGCACACTGAGCTGGCAGCTCGTGGGCGAGTGCTGTGTGTTAGCCGCAAAATTTGCCGAACGACGCACGAAAATTCAAGAACACAAGAGTTTTGGCGCGGCCGAAAGTTTCAGCCATTTTTGGTCGAAACCGAAACTAGATTTTATGGCCGAAACTGGCTGAAACCGAAACCGAAACTTTTGGTCGGTCACTAGAAATAATATATGTATCTCGTATTTGTCCCGACGTTTCTGGATGGCTTACACCAGCCGTGGACACTGGACTGATACAGGATGCCTTAACTTGACTTATCTGAAGTACTTATTTTACTGTGATTTTCCAACTTCAGTCAGACCAGTATTATTATATCACCAAGGACAAATACCTGTATATGTCTGCGTTTTTTTACGTAATCGGACATGGAAAGTTGTTCGGTGGTGTTGAAACGCACCAATCCAAGAATGCGAAAACATTTAGTCCTTTAAAATTCACTGTGATATTGGCTCGGATAGGATTAAACTGTAGTAATTCACACTGGTTCAGCTGCGTTCTTTTTTGGTTCCTGACAACATCAGCGTCACTATCGTTACCATCAAGTCAAACAGCCGGTGAAAGACTCATTCAAATTGATTAAGTCAGACAGACTGACCAACAGATGAATGATAATTTTATTTTTATGTCGTGCTCTTAAATGAATTTACTAAAAAAAATATTTTATTATTTCGTCCTTAAAATCAGATTTTATTAATTACTTTACTCTTAGAAACTATTTATTTATAACACGAAAAACCACTCACAGCTTAACTTCTGTGGGTCCACTTCTAAAAACCTTTAAACAACATACATACGTATACTCACGCCTTTTATCCGTCAGGGTAGGCAGATAACTAACCTTACAAACCTCACGCGCTTCCTCACACTCATTACTCTTAACAAATTTAACAGTATTGTATTTTGCCATCAGATGCGAAGTGAACGGCTGCGAGCAACGCTTCAGCGATACATCCTGGACAAACTACGCCATACCCTTCAACAAAGAGATAGACAGACTAGACGCCTGCAAAATGTACAAGCCAATGAACACCTCCGAATTTGTCTGCGCACCGGAGAACTTCTTGAACGAAACCATCTACTGTGATAAATACGTATACGAAAATGATCAGTCACTCGTGAAAGAGGTCAGTGACACCTTTTAATACTTATCAATGGCTACCAATAAAGTTGTTGAACATACGAGTATACTTGTGCCAATGTCACAAATACGAAAGTATGTTCCACTTTCGCGCGCCGACTCTCCACGGCAACGCGACAATTCTTACACAATGTTGATATTGCATCAGTACTTTTTACCGGTTGTTTATCCTTTATTGATTCTACACTACGCACTAGATAGTAAAAGATATTACTCACGTATCTCGTATCTGTGAAAAAGAGTGTACGTAGCTGTACTGTTAGCGGAGAAGCAATTCTAAATCAGACCTTCTCGTTGATTCGAATGAACTTCTCAGACAAAAACAAGTCGCGAAACTCAGCATAGAAACTACTACTGACCAATAACTAACCAATACTACACAATCCTACTACCACTATTTGGCTGGTATTGGAATGAATGGGCTAGCCATTCATTCCAATACTTAAGATATACCTATAGGTAATAGGTTCGAAAATTTGAGGCAGATTGACTAGCTCCTGTTCCTTTCCTCAAATTTGTCGTAGTTTTGCTTTCATTTAAAAATACTTTGCAAAAGGCGAGAATAGCATAATATATAATTATGTACATATGGAGGTATATTATAGACACATTAAGGCATTTATTTCTGTTGCGTAAAATTATGATGTAGAAGTCGTGTTAGCTATTTGTGTGTTATAACTGATTGCAGAAACTAATCAACAAACATGCCTGGTAGACAGCATCATCCTCAAGATGTAAATACATGAAGTGACTTAAAATGGAACGTACTTCGCAATAAACCACTTAAAAGCATAAAATAGCTGGTTCATTGTGAAGTGAAGGGACTTCATCATTTTGCATTTGATCAGTTCTCAAGAAATGCTGTTCCACTTTTCCGAAACAATTTAACCGAAGAGACAACAAACGTTTATATTCTTTGCAATATTATTAACAACAGTAAACATATTTTTAAATTAAACCAAAATTTCGTTTACATGGAACACCAACGCTGGATAAGCTTAATGGCTGCAACGGCTCATCACATTCACGGCAGTAAGGCTCCAGAACCACTTCTAACAACTGTCAATCTTTCAGTTCAATCTAGGTTGCCAGGATTGGAAAAGAACCTTGGTTGGTACCATCCACAATTGCGGCATGTTCGTAGCCATGTTGTACACTGGAGCGGTTTCAGATCGCTTCGGGAGGAAGGTGGCTGTTGGCTTCGCGGCGGGAACCAGTTTAATATTTGGCTTCTCAAGAGCATTCTCGCCGAATTACTTCACTTATGTGGCGCTGCATTTCTTGGAGGCCGCTTTCGGTGGAGGACTGTATCCTTCGGCATACGTATTCAGTAAGTTTATTATGACTTAATAATCACATTACCTTGGCTCATCATCATCATTTTAGCGCTGTCCCGGTTGCGATCCAAAACCTACGCTTTGGAGCCCGGTGTCCGCAAGATTTTTAACAGTCGTTATAGGGAGTCAGTACCTCTGATTAAACTTACACTTTTCAAAACTAGCATATCGCTATCCCTTTGGGTTGCAGAGGTCAGACAGACAGTCGCTCTATGGCAAAACTAATATTCATTAAAATCCGGTGAGTCTAGTAAGCGGACCCGGGTTGCAACTGAGATAACGCTAACAGAATGATGACCTTATCTCAAACACTTGGTATTGTAACTTGCAAAGCTGTAACCTAGAATCTGAGCCTAGATTACAGAACATCTAAATATAAACCTGACTAAGGCAAATTGCTCAGTCCTAACTTTATTAGCTGAGAATAATAAGTGCTGTAAAGTATAACATTTATATTTATTGCTCAAACTGTTTCTATTTTAAACTTTAAACATTTTGGCAATATTACTAAAAGAATACGTAATTATCTTAACATAAAACCTGATTATTCTGGAGAAGAAAATTAAGAAACTCTCTAAGGTACCGACTCTTAGTTAGTTGGCAACTTAAGAACTTTATAAGTTAGACAAACTTGCCTCAATATATTTGGGTTGTACTAAAAAGTTTCACTTGAAATAATGAGCTTCATAAGTTCCCCTAGTAATAATCTCCCTCTTACCTCTACAAAATTATTACTCTTAGTTTATTTTTGCAAATAGTTATTGTCTAAAATTTTGTTAATGTCTCGTGATGAAGTTTCTAATTTTAAAGAAGTTAACATTAGTCTATTTATTACCTCAACCAAAAGTCGTCCACTGGTGGACATAGATCTCCACCAGGGTTCTCCACATAGACCGATATTAAGTCCCCAGCCTCGATACGCATTCTTTGTAAAAGCAAATATACTTTCAGTTATAAAGTGTAATTTGTTACTGATTGTTGAGCATAACAAATTGATTCAGAATAATGCCATTTTACGATTTGAACTGTTGACAGCTTCTATAAAAATATAAATAAAATTTAAATAAAGAATCGACTGCTATCAACAAACAAAATAAAAATATAAACATAATAACCTTGAATGTGGTAAAAATAGATTATCATACATTGTAGTACGATATCACAACTTTATTCAGACACATAAATATGTTTTCTATCTTCGCTCAACATGGTAAAGGACTATAAATAGAATTTCTCACGATTCTCATGATTGTTACGCCTTATTTATACAAAACTATTTCTTCCAGTTGTCGAGCTAGTTGGCCTTAAGCAGCGAGTAATCGTCTCGGCCATGTGCAACATGACCTTCGCCGTCGGAGTAGTTCTCATCGCCCTCCTCGCATGGAGCATGAACAACTGGCGGACCTACATCCTCATCCTCTACACACCATCCCTAATCGTGGTCCTCTATGTCTGGTTCATGAATGAAAGCGCAAGATGGCTTCTCAGCAAAGGCAAAAGAGACAAAGCCATCTCAGTACTCAAAAGCGCAGCCAAAATCAACAATATGGACCCCAGAAAACTCGAATTGGATTCTCTTGGAGATCCTTTACTAAAGACTGAAAACCAGACTGTGGATAAGAAGACCCAGTTACAGAAGGCAATTCGTTCCAGTATCATTTGGAAGAGACTGCTGATCTGTTCATTTTTGTGGATGACATGTTCCTTAGTGTATTATGGGATGTCTATAAACTCTGTGTCCTTGAGCAGTAATAGATACTTAAGTTTTATGCTGGTGACTATTGTGGAGATACCGGCGTATATTGTGGTTGTGATAGTTTTGGACAAATATGGAAGAAAGAAGACTTTAGTGGCTACTTATGTTACCTGCTCTGTGACTACCATGCTGTTCGCTTTCTTGCCAAAATGTGAGTATAACCTATAATTTTTTTAAATCATTTTACTATAAGCTGTTCACCTTGTTGTTGTTAGTGTATGGAGTTTTCTCGATCGTCACACGGAAGAAACTGTGTACGAGTGTTCCACAAATATTTGTTTCAGGTCAAGGTTGTTTTAATGTTTGTAAGTAACCTGCCACTGACATTGTACTTAGTAAGGACACTGGCATTTTATATTTAATTAATGAATTCACATATGACCGAGGTTTAAAAGTGGGCGGCACTAAATCAGTATTAAGATTGCAGTATAAAGGGTATCATTAAAGCCTAACTAATACCTACGTACTATGAAAATGTCAAGAAAGTTATTTTTATATGGCACTGATTTAAAAAGGCAGTTGTAAATAGCAGTTTTGGTAAGTTAAAAATTATAAATCGCACGTTTAATAACTAGTTCAGCAGTTAAAACTAAGCAGTAAAGTAAACAAAAATGAGTAATAAAAAAATTATGAAATGGATCAGTGAATATATAATAGAGCAGGAAAATAATTAGGTAAAATGAATAAATGGGCGGTAAAAATTATTGAACGAGCAGTTACGTGTGGGCAGTAATAAATCGGAAGTGTTTTTTACCAGTAAGATTTACCAGTAAATCCTAAGATGAGTTGGTAAATGTCTGAATTTTTTAATAACAAAACACTAAGTTAACGGAGCCCAGCTTCGCAGGGCTCTTATTTTTGGATTAAGGGTCACGAGAGAACCTAACATAACCTACTTACTTGAGTTACAGTCTCAGCCATAGATATAGTAAGTGATTCGATTCTTCACAAAATTTTGGTTTGAGCTTCGGTTTTTACAGAAAACCACTGAACAAGACGGCATTCTTATACATTGTCGCGATCACGGTCGAAAGTGTACTAATTTGCGGCAACGGCCATTTGCTTGCGATATGCACTCTCGGTGCATTTCGCGCGGACACCGACACGCCCCCTTGGCACTTCTACTCTTTTTTATACTTCTATGGTCTCACCTAACCTTCATTTCATTTGTTGCCCTTATTCGTACTGACCGGGATAAGTGATAAAGCATGAAATTTTAATCAAATTGACCATGTGACATGGGCATTATTTATACAGCCCGATCACTATTCATAGGGACCAGACTTCTCAAGTTGCCCGTAACATACGAGTATAATAATATGTACAAGTCACTTTCACGAGGTCGGAAAATAGAAAACAATTCCCTTTTTTTAGCATTTATAGTTCAGTATTACCACAATACTGAACTATTCAGTTGAAGTCGAAACACGATTACTACACTGCACACAAGGTCAACATACTACGTTCTAAAACCAATAGTAACATCAATCTAAAAATAAATTAATAGTAAACAATAATTATACGTTCACAAACTCGTTTTGTTTACTACTAAGAATAAAATACATATATTATAATGAGTTGACTATACATTTTCGTTGGTTGGTTATTTATTCGAATTGATTAGGTCGTGAACACACCAGCGATTATTATAAGTAATTTGAATTTGGAACTAATCGGCGGTAATCGCGTATTGCCCGCGTTTAACGACGTATATATGCAATTATAAGCTCATTATTCCCTTATAAAATGCCTCAGAAATACTCTAGCTAATTTATTTTGCTCTCATTTTATTAAGCTACGATGACAGCAAACATAAATTACTTCTAATATGACTCAGCGTGGCAAGGACACATAAACATAGTCCTATAGAATATAACATTTTGCTACAATTATAGGCTAATTGGCGATTCGAATCCTTTATATTAATTTGATTACTGTTTTGATTTTAAATTGGCAACATTCCTTCACATCAGATCAACGGATTACTCTCACGTTCTAAAATGTATTAAAGCCGTAAATCGCTTAGTTAACTCCGTACCAAATGTCATCAAAATTGATTCCGCGCTTCGAAAAATAACAAGCTTATAACTATATCGGTATATCAATTTATATATTTTTCAATTTCATTCATCAACTGGTTGATTTTGATATTGTAAAGTGTAGAGGAGAGTATGATAGTAGAATGCGCACGAAAGATGTGAATGATCCTTACTACAAAAAAGGACTAATTATATGTAGATCGAAATTTATTCAAGGTATAACTGAGTAAAAACCATCACACATTGGTTTTTGTAGACAAGGAGTTTAAGATATAGACGTCTCCAAAGTTAATTAGAATATTATTGTATAGAATTATAGCGATAGCCGAGTGGATATACCAACAGACTGCCATTCAGAGGGTATCGGGTTCGAATCCACGGCGCGCACCAATGAGTTTTCGGAGTTATGTGCGTATTGAATTGTTAATTATCGCTTGTCCCATGCCTCGGAGAGCACGTTAAGCCGTCGGTCCTGGTTGTCATGAAGATCTTTGATAGTCGTTACAGGGCGTCAGTACCTTCTAAATAAACTGGCACTCGTCTAAACCATGGAATATCGCTATCCCTTCGGGTTGCGGAGGTCAGACAGGCAGTCGCTCTGTGGAAAAGCTAATATTCAGCCAAATCCGGTTAGACTAGTAAGCGGACCCCAGATTGAAACTAGGATAACGCTAAGAGAAAGAATATTGTATAGAATTGAAGTAAATAAAATTATCAACTTCTTAATTCTCTCGGCTGTAACACAAGAGCTGCCTTGCTTCTTTAAAAATATTTTAAAAGTTAAACCTTTGAAAATTATTTCTGTAGAACTACTAATTCCCGTGTTATATACAGTCCTCGTTTCGTAAAGAGGTGGTTTAATGTTCCAAGAATTTCAAGAATACTGCAATAACTAGAGGATCCAAATAGCGTCGTCATTTCAACGATATTATCCATGTTGGTTGAGTTGGCCAACTATCTTATAATAAGCGGGTATGTTGCAACGTCATCCCAGATTAGGGTTATTATGTCGGGCAAATTGCTCTCTGGGCAACGAACCTTGTAATATGCGTACTGCACGAAATAGCCATCGTTTCATTATAAACTGCAAACGGGTTCATGTTGGTTGTGCTGTCGTTTTGTAAACTGACTTCGGTTTGGACAAACTGCATATATTTTTTGCTAGAGGCATAGGATTTTAAAGATATCTCAGTTTATTTAAAGTCTATTTTCGGGAAGCAACAAATTTGATCGTAGTTAAATTGCAAAGAAAGCCATTTTACACTTTTTTTGTCTGTCAATAGATAATCGAAGTATTACGATGCAATAATGTTAGAACATTTGCGTTTAGAGTGAAAATGCTTTTTGCTACTGATACAGTTTACAGGGTTTACACCCTGAAGACCACAACTGACTTAATACAATTAATAAAACATAGCCAAACCTGATCACAGCCTAATAAAAAACATCTCGTATCAATGTTTTGAATTAGAACTGTTGGTCAGTATAAACGAGGCGAAAAATACGCACAAATAAAACATTGGATCTTTCTCTTACGGTGTGGACGTTGACTATATTTAGAAACGATAATTATCCACTTTATTAATGCATGGGATGGCCTTCATTGACTACTTAATATTATGCAGTGTGAAGCCCACTTGTCAGCAAAAAAAAACTTGAGAATACTACCGCGTTTAAAAGAATTTCATGAATATTTATGACATCTAATAGTCAAAATTTTATTCAACAAAAACACGACAAAACGCATGTGTGTAACCTTCCTAATTAAAGTCGAGTCAATGCGTCGACCTTGTGAATGTTGTGAAACAATATACGAGAGCTTGTTTGCTTTGTAAACATCCGAATAATTCGCGTCTAATATCCAAGATATCATAACATTGTGGTTAATGATCCCATGCGGTTATGTACATACATGACATACATAGATTTACGCCCATTTCCCGAAGTGGTAAACAGAGCTACGTTACGGAACGCCATTTGCAACGATCCTGACATTCTCTTGCTTCATTCACTCCCATCAAATTTCTCATGCATGCTCTTTGGTTTAGGTTTACTTCTAACCTATCCTTTTCTTAGGATGTCTTCAATCTGATCAGAGGATATCAGAGGTATGTACGCAGACGCAAAGAAATTATAAAAGATTTTATTTAATTTTTGGAACAGGAAAGTTATAGTACCTGATATTTTACCGGACCGAGACTGACTCACACCTGTGAATAATATAATATTCTCTTTAATAATATTCTACCACATACACACATCACCATCTTGTCCCAAAACTAAGCAGAGCTTGTACCTACTATGGGTACTAGATAATGGATAAACATACATACATACATACATGCACACAAATGTTTGACTTGAGCGGGAATCGAACCCGCGACCTTCGGCTTAGCAGTCGCTTACACTCCCGCTACGCCAACTGGTCGTCTACCTGAAGTCTAAACATTGATCAGATAATAACATCGAAATTGTTTTCCACGCAGCTTAAATGGAACATGTTATAAGAAAATTGACTTTGTATCCAGATTGGGTTTGAATCATGAAACAAATAGTTTTGTAATATCCTAGTATACTATATTATATATTTACTACATTATATATTTAATTTTAATTTATTATATATATACGAAATTATATATTTTATGCTTCGATCAATTATGACAAAAATATTTTTATGTAGGTACGCTATGCTGCATACTGTTAACATTTCCACATACTAGAAATAGATACTATCTCCAACCAAATTTCATTAAAATTTATTCACCGCTCTGACCTTGAAAATGTTACCAACCGCCAAAGATTCGCATTTTAACTAACTTGAAATAATAATATGTTTGGTTCCACAGTATGGATCTGGTGATCTGTACTACAGGCTTACGCCTATCTCAGACAGCAGTCCTCACTATCTGAGTTATAACTATGTATATTATTTTATTTATATTATGTAAATGTACCCATTAAGTATGTGTAACTGTAAATTATGACTTGTGAGGAAAATAAAGATTATTATTATTAAAGATGGAATATAAATGAATCAATTGAAGTTGCTTTATTCCTTTCAGAGTAGGTATTTCATTTGTGTTGTCAATTCTATCTATACCGAGAGGACTATTATTTTAAATTTACCTACTTGCCATGAATTACATAATTATTAAATATTCATTTATGGCATGTAGTTCAAAGTTCTTATATCCAGGAGTAAAGATTTACTAAATAAAAAAATAGTTAGATTTTGTCTTGCACTTTTACTTTCACTTTTACAAAATCTTATCTCGTGTGGGATGAACCGTATCTCGTGTGGGATGAACCGTATGTCGTGTGGGATGAACCGTATGTCGTGTGGGATGAACCGTATGTCGTGTGGGATGAACCCTATCTCGTGTGGGATGAACCGTATCTCGTGTGGGATGAAGCGTATCTCGTGTGGATCGAAATCGCAGCATTTGGCTCGTTCTGAGCGGTGAGGCGCTTAAACCAAGCACTACGTCATACGTGCAGTCCAACATTATATCCCGTAACTGTAAGCTAATTTTATTCAATTAATTTTAATGAACACGAAGGTCTAAATTTCTGTTTAAAGATAATAATCACACATGTAGGTATATGTCATCGCAAGGCCTAACCAACAGGAGCGAGAAAATAGAAATTTGGACGATGTCACTACGGAAGGATTTTTCAAGATTTGGCCCATAAAAAGGATTGTTCCCTTAAACAAGGATTGACATTTTCAGGCGGGCGAAACCGCGGGCGACTGTAATAAGTAAATAAATTATTTGTCGAATCAATAAAATGACATGCGTGTAAGAATTTCGCCCTCGTTATTTTACAACATTCTTGACCGAGAACTACATAGTTATGACGCACAATATTACCAAAACGTTTACGAGGCGAAAATAAAGAAAATATTACAGGTGCATCTGCATTTGTCTTGCCCTTAATAAAAATCATCGCAGCCACAGAACTTAATGAGTGGGTATGCTGCCTATTAAATCAGTTTGATACCCACCTTACATGTAGGTATCTAAATTGTAATAGCACCATATGCTAGTAGTGCCAATTATTTATTCTTTAAAATGGCATAATGTCCTGGAATACCTACGAAAACAATTATTATAGATCCGAGTATCGTCTATAAAGTCGATATTTTAAAGATAACGGCTAAGAAAATATGTTTAGAGCTTACGATTGTGCACTGTATAAGTTTGAGCAGAAGTAAATTTCACTTATTACACTACCATATTAAAAATACCGAATATGACCTCAGTAATTTATGCAATTAAAACCGCAAAGTAATCTAATAAGACTCTACGGGTACATATGCAAACACAATCTAAACATTCTGTAGAAACATAATCCAATGCTGTTTATCACAATAAACAAGTGTATGTCTAATACAATTTCCGGGAATGAAGCCGGAACAACGCGTTCGCACTGTGTAAGTACAGGTCAATGACGGCGGGTAAGGGCTAACGTGATAATTTATTGCTTCCAGAACAAACACAATATGCTTATGAAATGCGGAAGCTGATCGTCGGGCTGCAATTTACGTAACTTATCCGTACTGTATAATAATATAAACTCACGCCAGTATCCTCGAAGAGGTAGGCAGAGGTGAATATTACACCCACATTACGCCATTTTATGAATTTTGAAGTCCCACGTTATAGGGGGCGAGACTATTACCGTTACCGGGCTCGGTACTGCTACTGAGAATTTAGAAAAACCCAGTAACACTTATGCCCGACCCGAGAATCGAACCCGGGACCTCCCGATCAGCAGACGCAAACGCTATCCACTGGACCACGGAGGCAGTCCTCTGTCCTAAGTCTGTATAATAAACTATCTGTTGTTCGTGATTACTCGTAATATTCTCTTTATCTTTAAATCTAGCTGAGCCCGCGGTTACACTCGCGTTATTAAGAGCTATTGCTTCGCACCCGTGGCTCAAAGCGTGATGTTATGTAGCCTTGCTCGACAAATGAGCTATCCAACACAAAAATAATAATTCAAATCGAAGCAGTAGTTCCTGAGATACGTGCGTTCAAACAAACAAAAACCAAACTCTTCAGCTTCATTATATATGCATAGATATCGCCACTTATCAGGTTAAATACTGCATACATGTGCAAATTAAATTTTTGTTTAGACTACGGCGTTGACACATTATCTGTTAAAATAAGCACAATTAATTATCAGTGATTTGAGCTGTCCTGACTCCTGACACTTTGTAGTAAACACAGACGAATGATATCATCAGCCAAAGTCAAAGCTAAATGGTACAAGGGCAGCTTAAACTCCTTACCAACCAAAATAATGGCATGTGCAGACGCGAATATGATTTGGAATTAACCGTCTCCTGTTGACTTCGCTTCCAATTATTTTTTTACGTATAGGTGCAAATTTTTGAGTAAACATAATTATGTAGTTGTCACATCGTTATTACATTCAAATTGATAGAGAAAACATCTTGAATTTATTTTAAACAATTTTGATGTCATCCATTGAAAAGTTACAATTTGGGTTGCATTTGTCAGAGGACGCAATTTTGTTAAACAGTTATTGTGTAGGGAGGGCTAGTGTAAAGCTTTATCCAAATTTGTGGGGTCGTACCTCTTGACCCTTGGTCGCCATCTTGGAAAGAGTGGGGGCGCGGATGGTGTTTCTTATTTATCTGGTAAACTATTAACCACACAAGAATCTTGTTCAAGCATTTTTGGCTGAAAATTGAATTTTCTACAACTTTGGTTTTGATACTTTTTGTCATAACCAAAATAAAAAAGGTTTTCTATGATAGTTTTCGTTGGGTTATTATAAAGTTTCTTCATGATTACCGTGTCTTTAGTCTATTTATGAGCTAGGCTTCTATTCAATTATTGATAAAGAACTATAGGAAAAACCGCATTTTGTCGGAGAATCATAATTACCATTGATTTTTTCAATTATTATGCTAAGGTGCTGCAGAGCATTGCAGTTGTTTTCATGGTCTTTGTAATGAGTAAAAATTGGACCTTATGGTAGTCTTGGAGGCTGCGGCGTCTCAAGTTGGTAGACTGGCTCTTGTTTTGGAGGCAGTAAATACAAATTTAATGTATTTATTTGTTACTGAAGACGAAAAACTACAACAAATTGAAAAAAAATTGTTGTAGTTTTTGTTGCGAATTGCATTCGAATTTCGAAGTTGTAGAGAATTTGCAACTCAACGTATTTTGATTGTTTTCTGTGCGGCCAAATTTATTTAATTTTTTTTAATTTATAGACTTACGCCTGTATCCCCGAAGGGGTAGGCAGAGGTGTAATATTACACTCACATTTCGCCAGGAATTTTAGGTCCCACGTAATACGCGAGCCTATTGCCGTACCGGGCACATTACCAGACTCCGTGCTGCTACTGAGAATTTTCTTAAATAGTTTGCCAGATATACTAGAAAAGCCATTTGTACCACTCTTTTCAAGATGGCCGCCGCAAAACTAGGGCTGCAAACTCACAAACTTGGATTTAGTTTAGTGTAAAGACACTAACCCCCTCTTGGCATCTATGAAATAAAATTGCATCCTCTGACAAATGCACGCTAAGCAGAAAAAAAATTAATATTTCAATGGACTAACAAATAATAAACAAAAAGGATATCTATTGATTTGTCATTACTTATTGATAAATATATCCTTTTAGAAGAACTTACAATTATTGTAGAATTAGATTTCATTAAATTATAAGATTGGTTTAACATTTCTCTGCACTGGCAATAACAAACAGATACGAAATAGGGAATAGAAATAACTAAACTTTGATAGGTACACATCTATTCTATTCTATTTCTATTTTAAAAAGACAACTCCCGCATTAGGACTATATCCTGTGTCGCGGGGAACTTTACAAACATACAACTAACGGACACAATGAACGCCTCAAGAAGAAGCAATCGGTAAATGTACTTATACCTACGACGCTTTCTAACCGAAAGTTTTCATTCTAGCGGACTACTGGTCCATTCCTCTGTACCTGACCGGCAAGTGGGCCGTCACCCTCGCCTACAGCTCCGTGTACATCTACGTGTCTGAAGTCTTCCCCACCAACATGCGACAGACTCTTATCAGCATGTGTTCCATGGTCGGAAGGATCGGCTCACTTATCGCACCTATGACGCCTTTATTGGTTAGTATTTAAGGTTGCTTTTTATTTGCTTCTATCTTATCATAACCAACTTCTGAACAGGATACATATGGAGAAACTGAGTTTTCCTTAAAATTATATCAATATTTCCACAATATTTCATATTCAAGTCATCAGCGTTAGTAGCTGTAAAACAAGGAAAATAATAGTATAAATGGTCAATCATCTATTACTATACTGACAAGATAACCATTATTGATCTTGGGCGATCATAGTTCAATTAGATGCCTTACAAAGTAGGTAATCCTGACGATGTAAACCCAACTATTTCAGTTCTACGAAAGAATGAACTTTTTAACTATATAGTCATCTTACAAAACTTCTTCTAGTTGCATTCAAGATTAGCTCTTTAGAGATCGGAATGCATTTGCAAGTCTAATCTAATTTGACAAAATATTACTATTTCTTTACCGAAGAGGATCTGCCCTCCGCAAACCTTACATATAGGGGTGAAAACCAGTATTGGGACATTATAAGGGAACTGACTTTCCATGACCACGACTTAACAATTAACGTCATGACAGCCGAAGCAGATGCAGGCTTAACATGTTTTTTAATTCCGAAAGGTCAGTATTGTATCGCGCCGTTGCCGCGTTGGCTGCCTATTGGTTTTGCCACTGATCTGTAACTACCATTATTTCAGATATTACAGAATACTATAACAATTCTACCTACCACTATAACATTATCAATTTCTTTACAGATACATTATCACAAGTCGCTGCCATCTCTGATATTCGCAGGGATGTGCGCGATATCCAGTCTGCTGGTCCTGATGCTGCCAGAGATGAGAAACATGAGGCTACCCGACACGATCGAAGAAGCAGAAGCACTATCGAAAAGTAGAACTAAAAACTGAAACATGAACATTTTGTATTTTTATAATTATAACGTGTTGAAAATGAAAGACATTTTGAGAAAAGTTGTGATCAGACGAAACAGTACTTAGATACGGCTTTTTATGATAACAAAAGCTATTAATGATGATCAGTCTGAAGATGGCCGAATTGGGGATGTCACGTCTTAAATGTTAATTTAAGTAATTTGGCAACTCATATGAATATTGTAAATTTTGCCGATACCAATAGGTAAATTAAATTAATACAATATGATAATTAGATAAAACAAGATCATTTGTAATAAACTCTTTTTGATCGATGCATCTTTAACCATTCATAAAAAAATTAATACTTAAAAGCAACGCTATTTTAAGGTGGAAAACGTGATATCTTTAATATGCAGCCTGAAGCGATGAATGTCAATTTCTGCTGTGTGAAACTTATTTGTTAAGTCTGAAGAATAACTTACATGTCCAATCAAATCCTGTATATTTATACTGTATTATTTATATAATTTCCATTAGTTTGTACTTGAAACTTAGAAGACTAAGTACTTACACAATATACTTACATGTTTACTACAATCACTTAAAACATTGCTAGTATTGGTGTCAATTTTGTTGTGAAATTGACCAAACAAAATTTACTTACGAATTTACTTAAAATGCTTGAAGACTTAAAGAAAAGCTACCTACAATATTCTTATTCGTATCAATTTGGTTCATAAAACACTCAATAAAGTGGAACTCTCCAAAATTGGAGCTATCATTTACAAACCATATGTAATGTACTACAAGAAACACTCCAAAAAGCTTTCACTATTTCTGTCAAAGCCAAAACTTTCTCCAAAACACTTAAGAAAATATTTCTTCAATAATATCCAAGATCAAAGTTAAACAACCAAAATTACATTGTGTGATGAAGTTTTTGATTGCACAATAATATTTCAATTATCGTTTGTGAAACATCGATGGCTCTTAAAAGGCTTTTATTATTGTAACTTTTTTTGATAATAATATGCATAGGTACTTAGTACATGTTTTTTTACCTCAAACAAATCAAGAGTTCAAGAACTTTTAATATTAAAATGAGTGTTACTCTCAAGACCGCCTATTGGGCTCACAGCTTAATTTTGAACAAGCAAAAGATTTATTTCTTGCTATTTTCTATTATTAATAAGATCTTTAAAATTCCCAATCGGTAGACTTAAATACCATTTAAGTATATCAACAAAAATATCCATTGCTAGCTAAAAATTCTAAATGCTTCCATTTTTTTGGCTCTTCGCTTCTGTCAACCAGTCTTATGTGTATCTAAGGAAATAAACCAAGTGCTATTAAGAACATAATGCCGAAGAATTACATATTTACTTAATTAGTCTACTACGCCAATAAGTTTATACGATTTTATACAATGCAATGGTTTTACAAGAATGTTAATGTATCTATATCGCTTTAATGTATCATGAATCCCAATGTATTTGTTCCATAACTCGAATATGAAAACTTTTTCCACTTTAGAAGTCTGGCTTATCATATAAAGGCAAATTTTGCCATTTTAAACGGTTATATCGTTTGTGTTAATGAGCAAAATAACGTTGATTTTATCAATACATAGAACTAAAATTATTATTTATGTTTCTACTTACGTCATCTGTTTGGTTTTCTGTGTATTCAAATCCTTCCTTCCAAAACCGACCAAAAAACGTATTGATGATGTCAACAAATTCATTTAATTTATTATTTTTAATTTATGTAACAGTATTTTTGTATTAAGTGTCCACATTTAATAGATTTAGTTGTAAGTATAGTGTGGGACCAATAAATAATAATCCTTTGTCCATAAACTACGTTTCATTAATTGTCTATACTTGTGCCATGGAGACGAGACAATTTGAAATATTAAAGCAATATGGACCATAACTCAACACGTAAAAGTCGTTTTTTCAAGAAGAAGAAAGACCCAGTACGTTTTAAGTAAAAAAAGTTGTTCTACATTGCTTGTATTCAAGTTTCTTGTTGAAAAATAATATATCTTGTCGGCCCAAGTTTTCTATTACATTGTTTACTTGTATTATAGCAAGTTACTTTTAAACATGTTAGTACCTACTTTTAAACTACCACGATTTGTAGACATACTAATGATTATGTAACGGGTCTGAATCGTGTTAATTAAACGAAAAGAAAGATGAAATACCTTTCTATTTGTCCTGACGCTTCGGCATGGGTTACACCAGCCGTGGTCACGGGATGACTCTTCTTACTACTCTTCATCTTTCTTTTCGTTTAATTAACACGATTCAGACCCGTTACATAATCATTAGTATGTTAGTACCTATTATCCAAGTTCTTTCTTTTAACTTAGGCCCTTCGAATATTTTAGACGATATCTGAGAATGTCTGTTAGTATTCGCAAAATTAAATAAGCCTTAAAGATATCTAAAATCCTCAACACACGAGGATTCAAAATGGACTTTGAAGTAGTAGTTTAAATCCACTTAATTGAAAACCAATTAAATATGATTAGGCCCTTTTTTAATAGGCTACACATTCAAACTTAAAATAGTAACTACTTATCAGATCTATACAAAAGTGATCTGAGTCACACACGTTCTTTTTATCACGCAGCATATTTATTGAAATATAAACAATATGAGAACACGCGTACTGCACGTGCAACTATTTAAATGTACATAGTTCATCAATCAAGTAGAAAATATCTCAATTATTTCGTTTGCATTATATTTAAATCAAAATCTTTATTCAGACCATAGATTTTTTCTATAGTGAAATCTTTGTGGTCAACAACGTCAGTTTAGACGTACTCTTGGAAAGTTTTAATAAATTCGATTAAATTTATTTTAGGGCATTTATTGCACAAAAAAATGGCATCCTCCTTCCCTACATAAACATGAACTGCGTCAAACTTAAAATTCCTTCGTTCGCGTAATTTTCAAAAAAAGGAGTAGGTACCGACTAAGTTTTTGCTTCGCGGTAGAGTAAGTATATCTAAATTATCTAATAAACAAATGTATTCTCCCTGTTTTCTATTTGTCTGCATGAACACAAATAACTCAAAAATTACCAAATGGATTTTATACGGTTAACCAATAGATACTGTGATTCCTAAGGAACGTTTGAGTGTATAATTCACGCGAGTGGACCCGCGAGCGAACTCTAGTATATTATAATGTACAGTCGAACAACTTCCCGCTAGAGCACCATAAGAGCGAGAATCGCTCAGCAAGACATCGTCTCTTCCAGTTCTACTTTACACACACATTGACAATCGTATACAAAACCAGTTTCTAGTGTGCCTCTACACTATGAGCGAGCCAAGGGATTATTTTTCAAACTGGTCCAGCGCCGACTTGTTTGATTGTACCTATGGTCTACGGTTATTCCCGTGTCAACTTTTATTAATGACTAGTTCATCCATATTGGAACTAATAGTCTGTTTTATAATACACCCATCATAACTATAATAGATCTATTATTTACTTTTATCATCACCATAATGAAAATACTATCAATCTTTTATTATATGTGAAAAACAATGATCTTTTATAATAAATGTAAATATCACTCGTCAATCATCACACACTATTATTTATAATAAATAATGGAAGCAAGTTACACAATAACTTCTCAGAAACTATTATGTTAGATATGTATTCCTAGATTACTAGAGATAAGCTAAATTACTATTCAATAAATATGATTAAAGACCTACCTTTTCATACTGGCTGCTAAGTTGCTATAATAATTACGATATAAATGTATTATTATCTTTGAAATTGTGATTATATTTTCATCAGGAAAATAACTGCTCTTTATGGAGTCATAGGAGGATAATCTTACAGCCACAGGCCTGTACCTAGATGGTTTTAGTTTATCACCAGTGGCGGCGCTAGGCGTCGGCGACGTCGGCGACCGCCGACGGCCTCGCGCCTCAGGAGGCCTCGCATAAAAGTTTCACAAGATACATACTTATTTCGTTTCGCCAATCATTCTGGCTTAGGTAGCCGACCCCGAACAATGCGGGAAAGAGCTAAGCAGATGATAAAGACTTTATTATTTTTGAACACGTGCGTGTACTTACGGGTACCTATTCAGAATCGTCTGTCTGGCAACACTATGAAAATGAAACTTTATCGACACGATATCTGTGCTGGGTGAAAATGTGATTGTCATTTATTTATTCATACATTATTTTATAATTTGGCTCACTTAATTAAACTTTTTTTTTACTATGAAGTAAAAGGGGCCTCGCCATCGATATGATCTAAGTAGGTACTAAAGAATATTCGTCAACGGGCCTCGCGAACTTGATGTCGCTGACGTCCACTTGTGGTCACTGGTCTAGCGCCGCCACTGTTATCACTAAACTGAAGAGTAATAAGACACTAGAATTAATACTTAGGGTATATTTAAAAGACATCGACAATCATACTATTGGGAGAAAATGTGCATTAGATAGAAAGTAAAACAATGTAGAATACGCACACACAAAGATTCGTACATACTATTAATTCACTCACACAAAGTACCAGAAATATACGCAACGGATTTTTTATGTTTTTATAATATGAGCGATTTTGTTCAAATTTCAAACATTGATGTGATCTGGCCTATGCATTTATTGCTTTTCTTCGTACATAAGTGTGCGTAAGCAAAAGTACATAATATTATTTTAAAACCAATGTGGCGTGTCTTATGCACTTTTGTCTGAAAGAAATATGTGTCACCAATCTTTTATTACTCTTAGTTTTTTAATGATTATCTTTACTATTTCGCGTAGTTTATGGACATAATACTTTGTAGTGATGTATTACTACAAACCCAGCATTTTTATTATATTATATTAATATGAGAATACATTTTTTGTATTAAATAAAATAATATTAGTAATATCTTAGATTTGTACGATGAACTATCAGCTATTTGTGTTATGCACCTTATTATTTATTACTTTAATTGTATTTGGTACAAATACATTGTTAAACAGACGATTTGTATAATAAACATTTTGTAAAATAACTTTTGTTTTTGTCTCTTATCATCAATACATTTAAACATATTACCTATACAAGTCTCCCGTTACTGACTGACTGACTAACATACAACGCAGATACGAAACTACCGGGCGCAAGAAGCTGAAATATGGTAGGTATGTGTTGGGGAGGGTTAGTGATCACTAAAAGAGGATTTCTGCGAGAGTTGAGTTTATGAAAAAACCAGCCGAGTCGCATTGTCATACAAGGTAGTATTTAAAACAAACTTTCCTTGCCTAATTTACCGCCGCCGGGATGGAATTTTACTAATTCCTTTTTAGTTGATGAGAATGAAGAAGACACTATCATGTTTAGACTATGTGGTTATAAGTCTGGTCAAGTGATTTTATAAATATGATGACGGCTTACCGCCTACAGTCCACACTGTAATATGCGTTAGGTATTAAAGCCTTAAATATTACATATACGCGCTTATTGGCATCATTAACTTCTAAGGGTTACAGCAAGCCTTTTAACATAGAGCACCCTTCAACCCTTTTGCAGCATAGGTTTTCAATGTCTTCTATATATCTACCTAACCTCCGTGAGTAGATTTCTATTAAAATGCATATTAATACGAAAGGAAGTCGTTTCCTAATAGTGATTTTACCTACATGAATAATTAAACACATGTGATCTTAATGTTGATTTCTCTACCGATTAACTATCACACCAAATTGACACATAGGAATCCATTAACCTGCAGCCAGCACCGCAAGCCAAGTGATTAATCTAAAGCATCAACGTAGTGACGTCTTCTCGCCCCTTGCATACTTAAGTAATTACTTAAGCTTACTTAAATATTTAAACTAAGTTCCGACGGTGGAAACTTTAATGAGCCGGGTAGCAGGTACGCTTGCAATATCAACCATTACTATGGAAATTATATTTAAATTGGGCTGTGTTATTGTTTAATAGATTATACAGGATGTTCGGAAAGGTGAGCATATATGAATAATGATACAAATTTAAGATATCTCGTTCACGCTCATCAAATCCCTAAGTAGGCAGAGTCTGTACTATTAAAGATTAATAATCCATAAACTCCGTATATATTAATAGAAATATATTTTTATTTGCCTAAAAGGTATAGTTTCTTAACAACTATATTTCTATAAGTAACACATACCTGTGTACCAGGTCACATGTTTAACAAATAAATTTCATTATAATTATTGATTTGCAACACTCAAAATAACATTAATATCTGAATGAAAATATATAAAGAGTAGTTCTGTTGTTAAATTTCAAGGATACAGCTACGCAAGCAAAACATTAAGTTACATTTTACGTACTCTAATTCCACAAAAAAGAAAACCTTCCCCCAACCATTTCCACACAGCAATAAAACATCACAGACAGAACAACAAATTTCAACACAAAGCATTTTTAATTCCACAATAATAGTCCCCTAGAAACAATAGGGCGGTGCTTTTCTCTTTTCTCTCATTTGTACGTAGACATGTGGCCACAAAACAGTTTTTTGGAGTGTGAAAACGGCCTATATACGGCGAACCTTAGTGCTCGTAACGTGCGACCAAGAGCGATGACTCTTCAAACGTCAGGTTTTATTTGGATAAGGCATTACCTTTTTTCTGTGCCCGTCCCTATTATAGAAGGTACTATTTATTGCTACTAAGCACTTTCAGTCACTGATCTAAACGCAACAATAGGTACGTATACTGATACATTATGGTCGATATTCTGTGAGAGGAGTAGGTAGGTATGTACAGTCGAACAACTTCTCCCTAGACCACCATAAGGGCGAGAATCGCTCACCAAGACATCGTCGCTTTCAGTGCTACTTTACACACACATTGACACTCTTATACAAAATCTATTTCTAGTGTGCTTCGACTCTATGAGCGAGCCAAGGGATTTTTTTTCAAACTGGTCCAGCGCTGAATTATTTGTTTGTTTAAACTTGGCCAGTTGCGCCGACTCATTTTTGCTGTAATCAGTAAATTTCTACAACACACCTTTATATAGTAGATTCAGTTTTATTAATATAAACTGTTGTGGGTTTATATTACTTACTAGAGGATGTCCGCCAACTGCACATTTCTCTTTATTTTTAGCATTTTTGCCCGATCCCCTGCGGATTGCAGTTTTCTTTCTTAGTACACCCGCCTGTAAGGAACATACATGCCATTGCCATAGGAGATTATTCAGCGCTTTTTTATATTCCTTTCTTCGTAACTCCATGTTATAAGACTGCGTGGAAGTCGCAGTATCTGTATGCAACAAAGGCGCGACGCTCGTCCCTTTTGTGCCACAATGCCAACCACTCGGGTCGCGGCGACGCCCAAAATATTGCACTTCTCTAAATCGTCACACAGTGATGTGACACATGTCGATAGATAAGTTTCTTTTTTATTTTGTCCCTTCGATTCCTTCGACCCAGATTTGCTGTTAGGCGACCAGACAAACGAGTCAACAGGACTATTATAATAATATATGTAGTAGACGTCCCATCAATACGCTGTCCATAAGTTAATCAAAATCACCTAAATAATTTTAACTCTTAATATTGGTAAATTGTATCATAGATGTTTACTAAATACAATTATTAAAAATATACCAATCAAATAAAATATGATGAATGATGCAAGTGTGAAAAACCTATTTGCCTAAATTTTTATTATCGATAACTGCTGTAATTTCAATAATGATGGAGTGTGCATAGGTGTAAACTATTTACAGAGTTACATAGAATACGTAATTATAGAAGTATTTTATAAAATTGAAATAAATCATGACATAAAAACGTGAGCATATTCAAACGTAATTATTCGCTTTGATATCGAATACAATAGATTACAAACGAGTACACATGTATGGTGCCGTGTCAATTAGTTGTGATAAATGTAGGTGGCAAGGAAGTTTTACTGTAATGACTAATGAAGATTTACGCCATTATGTTTACGAAAGGAGAGGCAAAGGTGTCCACAGACATAATTATATCACTATTATATCATACTCAGCTATAGTACAACATCCCACGTTATTAGGTAAAAACTTACTTGCCGCACAGTTTATTGCTGTACATGTATGGTTACACACTTAGACACAAGCATTTTAGATCTCACACCTCTAGATTGAAGTTTATTTTCGATTAAATTGTTTTTTTGTCTGTTGTGACATAATTTGCTATTTCATGTAACAAAAACACATCATTAGAATCGACAAATAACTAATATTTTGAAGACAATAAAGTATTTATGGCCTCTACATGGGCCAAATTTTCTCAGCACGATGGGCGGGCTCGTACAGATTTATCAAAATATTTGAGAACCTCGTGAAAGTAAAAATGAAAAGGAAAATTTATAGACAGTAATATTATACAGTTTAATAGATATGTATGCCTTCTAATGTTAACTTAAAAAAATAAATACTATTGTTTAAACGAAACATCGATATCGATATCCGTACCAGTCCCATCACTAAAAGTTGACACCGGTATAAAGGCTCTTTGTGTGATTGAAGCGCCTCCGGTAGCTATCACCTCACTTAGCTAGATCACAGATTATAGGGCAGGTAGACATTTGACAATGCACACCACTATACAGCCTTTTAAGTCCCATCACTATCTCGCAGAACCAAGTGCAATAATGTAAATTGCACTTCCGAAAACAGTAGTAGAAGGATTAGATGCTTGAATAGGAAGAATTGTGTTCTGGCCATTATCGAGTTATTTTCAGTGATATCTATCCTAATTTCATTTGTTGATTTTGTTTTATGTCATTCGTATTACTTTTACTTTGTGATCAGAGAAATCATTAAATCCAATTATATTTTATTTCTTTGGGTTAACTCCTGTAAAAATGAAGTTTCAATAATTGCTTCCAACATAGAGATAGTATTATTCAGTCAACTTGCGACCACGGGACGTGCAACCATCTCGAAACCTCAAGCAAAATAAGGTATGTTCGCGTTAATTCCCGTATATATATATTTTAGTTTAAAAGTTTCTAGTATTATTCTATTTTTTTACTTTTATAATTCTTAACATTGATGGATGGCATCGAGATTCAGATACCAACAGACTCTTAAGCAGAGGCTATCGGATTCGAATTCTTGGAGCGTAGATATAAGGAGTCCGTCCCTCTGAACAAGCTGACACTAATCTAAACCATGGAATATTCATCTCCTTTTAGGTTGCGGAGGTCAGACAGTGTTGACTGTGGAAAAACTAATTTCAGTCAAATGCCCTGCTGGTATAGTGAAGTATGAAATTTGGTTTATCAATTAATTTTATATTTTAACCTCTCGAGCGCCAGGTCACCGTTTTACGGTGGACACTCTTACCCCCGATAAGCGCCCGCCGACCGTTATACGGTCTCGTACTTGTTCCATTCAATTTTCAAATGAAACGCCAAAACAATTTTTGTCTCTTTTCAATGTATACCATTTTGAAGCGTATGAAACGATTGACAGATCTATGCAATAAAAATGCTTATTTTCAACATCAGTAAAAACAAACAGTCAGCTAAACTCATCAGCTGTTGGTACACTTCGAGGCGTGCTTACACTATTTCGCTTCCAAATCATATTTTTCCATATATTTCTTATTTTTCGTATTTCAATTAATAGAATAGCTCATAAATAATATTATTAGAACTTTCCTACCGCTATGAATGCCTCTAATTGGTCAATATATTAATTTTTCTACAATAACATGTATTTTACACATTTGTTTGATAAAACCGTTTGAATTACTTACGCTTGTTCACAAAGTTAGTTAATTCTATATACACAATAAAGCAAATTTTATGTAGATTCTAAATATATATGAATTGATTAGTGTTCTGAAGTAAATTAACGTCGAAATCGGCATTTAAACGCTGCCCGCCAACTTTCATACATACGCTAAATTTGACGTGGGCGCTTATCGATTATATGACATTTGACGTTTGGGCGCTCGAGAGGTTAACGAAACTTCTAAATGAAGACACTACACATACACTTATGAATAGAAAACATTAGAAAAAGTAAAAGACAAAGGGTTTTGTGGATTTAATATGCTCGTATCATGCGATCAATAAAGTAAAGAGAACAATCACACATAATCATAGCTGTTCAAATTAAACTAGCCAAATACCATAAACGTTCTGTACCCTAAAACGTACTCTACACTTTATGCGTCCCAAATAACTCTGTCATTTAATTAGCAAACTTCCAAGTACGTAAGTTACAAGTATTGTTTCTAAGTACTTAGTTCTTGCAAGTGCAATATACCGTCGAACTTTGTTGCAGCCTGCAGCCAAACTGCTTTCCGATGGTATTAGAAATAGATTTACTTGATACAAGTTCTATGGAGCGATATTTTAAGTGTAATAGAAAATCGATGGAGTTATCGCTTATGGAGCGTCTATGTTATTTAATACTTATATGGCAATATATACTGAGGAGCAGCGACAACTGAGTGGAGAGATCGACAGACTGCAACGCAGAAGGTCTCGGGTTCGAATCCACGGCACGCATCAATGACTTTCATGAGTTAAGTGCGTATTAAATTGTTAATTATCGCTTGCTCATCGGTGAAGGAAAACATCGTGAGGAAACCTGCATGTTTGAGAGTTCTCCATGATGTTTTCGAAAGACATGGTGAAGTCTGCCAACCCGCACTTGGCCAGCGTGGTGGACTATGGCCTTACCCTTCTTATAGTGAGAAGAGGCCCGTGCCCAGCAGGGGGGCAGTATAAAGGTCTGATGTTGAATATATTCTACTAACCAAACCCGAAGGTTTTTGACATAGATGGTTTTTACTCTTTAACGCAATAACTACTGAACAGATTTTGATAAAACTTTACAGTAGTACACCTAGCTTATACACTAAAATAACACAAAGGCTTTTGAATTTGTTGCACCTAGTAAAAAATATTGTGAATTTTTACCACTCAACAATTGACGAACGTTGCCATTTAACAACGAATTTCGACTCAGTATGTAAACTATCTTATAACTTCCCTTTTGAATTTGTCACCTTGTGAGTATCCTTCAATCATTTTGAAGCTGATCGCCTTTAAAAAACGTTTTAAAAAATCACAGTTTTTTTTAGAAAACACACTAGGAAAATCCAAAAAAACACGGAGTCTCCCTACAACAATTTGTGAATCACCCAAGATGAAAAAAAAATGAAAGGGAGGACCAGAAGGATTTATATAGCCCAAATGAAGAAAAAGTAAAAATAACGTCGCATCAAGAGGTCAAAGAACTGGCTGAACATAGGACTTAATGGAAGAGCCTCCGAAGATAGCAGGTCAGCTATTTATTTGAAAAATCAAGATGTTATTCCATGCGGAGATCGAATCCACAACACCCGGCACAATGTTATGTTGAAATTATGTAAAAAGTCACCTACCCAGATGCAACATACGGGCAAAACCAGTGGAGAAACACAATGAACAAGCATCTGGTCAAATATTGACCTCGGAGTAGCCATGTTTACTAATATAATTACGATAACATGCGGATGTGCGAATTTGTACGGTAACAATGATGGTACGTCATGACGAGTGTGATGTCATCCGTGCATTTGTATGTCATTTGGCAAAGTCGTAGGAATCCTAATTCGAAGAATTGGATTTAAGGAACGGATTGTGAATCTATTTTTAGTATAAGACATCCATACTGATACCAAATGCAAAAGTTTGTTTACCCTTCTTACATTTCACAACAAACTGATGTTATGGTAAGCTTTTTGTGTGTGGAGATAGTTAGGAGGCTGAGGAGGGACAAAGACTAACTTGCTATTTAGAAACAGACGGAGCAGCGGGTGAAGTCTACTTTCTTTATACCACCTTTTTATTGTTTTGAAGATGAGAGACAAGCCAACTGGTACTGCCATGGTCACTTGGTGCTTGATTGAACCGATTCACTCTTGTTGACGCAAGCAAAACTCTATATGCTTCTCTCTTAGACTGGAGTCTGTGTGGTTGACCATACATTTATCTAATGAACCATTGAACAATCATGCTATTTACAAATAGGACTGCTAATGTTTGCAGTGATTAACAGAGCATCACGTCTATATACTGACGGTACCCCTGAGATTAGGTAAACCAATACGCACACCCACAGATCACTAACTGCCGCAGATGGAACGTAATAGTTCTCAACTCAAGTCAAGTCAATTGATGTCACAGATGCAGATACTAGAATAAATTGAAAATTCACACACAGTCACACATAAATCGAATAATATTTCGAAATTTATTACAATTATTCAAACTTATCAATTTACCTACTTCTAAGTAAGAAACCTATCAATACTATTTATTATACGTACAATTTAAATAAGTAATTACTTACATATAATTCAGAATGACTGATTTTATAAGGGGTTGTTGTATTATACATTCGTCACAAAGTTTTAAAATGTGACGATAATTCGTCACATTGAAACTCCTTACATTGAAAGTTAATTCGTCACAAGCAACAAAAAATATGTGTGAATTCAAGTGTTAGGTAAGTGTTATTTTAAAATTGAGACAACTCCAGATTTTACACCAGTTTTGCTTCATTTAACGGTAGCAAACAAAATTATTCCCTTTAGCGCTCTAAATTAAATACCTATTTACATACTCCTGCACGCGCCATTGCGAGTTTGTAGTTATATAATTTGTAGGTCAGACACTTTTGATCTGTGACTTTTACGTGAGAATAAGGTTACATTAAAAAGACTGGTAATTACTGTGATTGATTTATTATTTTATAGTTTTCCTTTAATATTGTAGGCAAATCAGCCACTTGCGAACAGTGACTTTTATGAAGACGTTACTTAAATAATTGAAATTGCTGTGGTAATCAACAGCGATTTATTCTGTTAAAGTTTAAATTTTTCAGGAACCCATGCGAAAAAATACAATGTAACGAATATACACTGATCAAAATTAAAATATTGCAAATCTTCTTCAAAGATTACAATTGTGACGAATGAACACATACTTTTTTCGTGACGGATTAACTTTGTGACGAAAGTACATCAACCCTTTATATGTATATGATATATTCCTACAAAAATAAGATCGGTTACCTATATGAATAGCCTTGTGAAAGGCTCGGTGGTGGCGAGGTAGGTGCAGCAGTTGACGGTTCTCAGTTGATATAAAAATGACATAAAAGAAAATATATTCGCCCGCATAGCTTAGCTGATAAACAGACGTAACCGAACGGTACATCAAGATCGCCGATGTAAACCTTTAAATCATTATCATACACTTATCAGCTGAAAAAAAACGGTGTGAAACTGAAAACTTATTTCGGTGGCAGGCAGCTCATTCGAGGGTAGTTAGAGGTTATATATTCTTTGGAATTACAACGTACGTACGAGACAAGTCCCGACACGGCGCCGCACTTAGCTGCGTACAATTTATACCCCCACAGAGATTACAATGTTTGCCGCTTAAATAATACCTAATTTGCGATGTCTAAGACAGTGTAATTACAGTAGCGATTATATACGAAAGTACAGCCAGGTTTGCACGTACATTTTTGTATATTTTATTACAAATGGGCTCACTAGACAGATAGGAAGCGATAATTACCACTCAATGTAGCGCCATTTGTCATCCACCGTGGCAATGCTGCCAGCCTTCGTGGGCACGTTACCCGATGACATTGATGCGCAGGCATTTTACAACGCCTAAACCTTGTAAATATTTTTACTTTTTATTTTTTTTTATGTTTTTTGTATTAGATTAGGTTATATTAGATTAGATTAAGCTTCAGTTATATAATTATGTTTCTCTAATGTTCCAAATTAAAAAAAATAATATGTAGCACTCAAAGCGTGACATGGCCTACCATCTGCAATAGATCGCCAAAGTTAAACAATACTTGTACAGTTAATCACTTGGTTGGATGACCACGTGTGGCATTTACTTCAGAGGGCTACTGTGCTTCGGAGGACATGTAACACTGTCGTTTCGCAGTCCTTGTCTCAAGAAAATAATTGTTAGGTTCATTTTGGAGGCCTTCAAACGCTCTGTAAACACCGACAGCAACCGAAAGCACGTTAAGCCGTTGGTCCTGCGCCCAATCTCTCTCCGGTCGTGTCGCATGTGGCGTCCCATCGGACTATGGGAGTGAGGTAATAGAGAGTGCACCTGTGTTCGCGCACACACTTGTGCACATAATATGTCCCGCGCAGATGGCAAGTCTCATCTTATAGACAAGCCGCGGAGCCGCCGTGGCCGAAATTGGTCAGGAGGACATTATTATTATTAAACACCGACACCAGAGAAAGCCACACACTCATACGAAAAAGGAAGAAAAATCAAACACTGAACGAGAAAATAATTGGAAATCCATACACGCTAAAGGTACACCGAAATTTGATCTACACTAACAAAGTTCGTGAAAGGCATTTCAAAGAGGTAGTCAATTCTACACTATTAACTGTCAGTACTATTTACTGAATATGGAACGAAGATGGGTTACATCATATACATGTTACCAATCATTTAATTAATACAATACTTTTGTGCATAAGCCGGGAAAATCACTACAAAGTTTAAAACAAAGTCTGTCTTCTGTCTTATACAAGGTTATATAGCGGGTCTTACTCGCGATAAATCTTAATATTTAAGGCATAAATACCTCGGTTTTTTGCTAACGTTTCGGCTGACTTGCTTCAGCCGTGGTCGCGGCGGGACTGGTGAGCTCAGCGCCGTCCTTGTGTTGTGCGGGTTTTGGCACCTACCCTCACTGGATTTTTATTTTTGTTTTTAACCGCACTGTCGGTACCTAGACACACTACACTAATGACGTCTACACACTGTTGAGCTGTATCATTATGGCGGTGTTTACACTTATTGATGACTGGATTCCAAGTTGTTGATAATCTAAATCCATCCTCCCGGTTGAAATTCTTGTGTTTTTTGATTTCAACCGCTTCACGCACTATCCTGGAGTAATAGTGACGTTCGGTGGACAAGACCTGTGGTTGATGTAGTTCTATCCAGTGGTTTGGTCCAGACTCCAATAAATGTTCAGCTATAGCGGACTTATTTACTTGTCGATTTTTCACAGCTGCGATATGTTCCTTGACCCTTTCCGCAATTGTTCGCTTGGTCTGATAAACTCCATACATCCGAACATCAGATTTACATTTGAAAAGGCCTTCCCCGTTGACCGGGGCCTAGCGGAAGTAGCATGGCAAGACATTATTTTGTTACCCACGTAAGATGTCGGTGGACGTAAGACGTGGCCACACCAGCGTAGACGACACTCTTGCAGTTTGTCAGCAATGTCACGGACATGAAGGCTACTGCGGATGCGGGAGTTCCTAATGCGGTTCTCCCGCGTGACTCCACACATCCAGCGCAGCATGTGCCGTGCGCCGTGAACACGCTATACATAGTCACCAAATAGATACATAGTCACAAATATAAACACGATCAGATTGTGATAACGGTGGTAATGAAAAAAATGCTGAGTAATTTTATTTGCTAAAAGTGTCGCTAATCTTTTGATTATTAGAATCTATACAAGGACATCAATAAATTGATGCCGATAGATCATATCCAACAACATCAGTCCTTTAACAGTCCACTGCTGAACTAGGCCTCTCCTTTGCAGGGGGAATTGGCCTACTATACCACACTGGCCAAACGAGGTGGTATAAGGTTTGTTTCAAGTTTTCCTTCTTTTAGTGCTTTTCTCTGCATAATATGTGGGCACATATGTGGGAACATATTATGCAGAGAAAAGCACTAAAAGAAGGAAAACTTGAAACAAACCCTGTACCTCGTTTGGCCAGTGTGGTGTCAGCTCTTACAACACCCACACATAGGATGATAGGGGGTGGTGACATTCCGTATTCTTAATCCATCGCTACACGAACGGATCGAGACGAATTTGATAGTTATACTTCTCAAAAATATAAAATAAAACTTTGAATAATTCTTTCTACACTACTAAGCAAGTGAAACCCAAAGAAACCCCAAAACATGCCAAAATTCTCTTTGTTCTTCGGTTCGGTTCTCTAAATATTTGTTTGGCTCACAATAGTAAAATCATTGTAAGTAGATTTGTACCTAGTTCCCGATTCAGAACGAGTACGAACACTTCATTTAAAATCCATCTCGTGTTTCGTGGCATTCTGTGCATAAATTCGGCTAGTTTAAAAATTCATACCGACATAAATAGTATACTTACACCCTAATTGCAAATCAAATCACAAAGATTACATATACATAGTTGTTATAAAATTCATATCGTATACATATTATATACATTCCACAGATCATTCATCATCATCAGCCCTGTAAATAAACTGTCCCACTGCTGGGCATGGATCTCTTCTCACCATGAGAAGGATAAGGCCATAGTCCACCATGCTGGCCTAGTGCGGGTTGGCAGACTTCACATGTCTTTCGAGAACATTATGGAGAACTATCAGACATGCAGGTTTCCTCACGATGTTTTCCTTCACCGTTTAGCAAGCGATAATTAACAATTTAATACGCACATAACTTCGAAAAGTCATTGGTACGCGCCGTGGATTCGAACGCGAGACCCTCTGCGTAGCAGTCCGTCGGTCTCTCCACTAGGCTATCGCTGCTTCTGCAGATCATTAATAATGCATAAGATTATCATACCAGCCGATAGACGTCCACTGCTGGACATAGGCTTCCCCCAAGGCTCTCCACACAGACTGATTTTGAGCCATATATCTATCCGCTGTCCGCGATCCCAACAAAATAAATAGATTTAAAAGTATTAGTATAATAGAAAAGCTTTTCAAATAAAATAAATAAAGATTTACGATCATTTCACATCGCGGGCGTTACATAAATCATTACTTTGCCTTCCTAGAGCCGCCACAAATAAGGCAAGTAATCTGTTTAGCCTCCAAAGTACTTTGAATTTCTTCAAAACTTTCCGCCAAGACTCTCGGGTCAGATTTTCTTTATTCATAACTCAGAACTTATTTAAGAAAATTACCATTCGTACTCAGACCTTTAGATCGCTGTAGGGCTACCAAACACTTTCAATATTCAAATACATACCTACCTATAACTTTGAAAAATGGAATGAATGGGAGGACGGGGACCCAGAATGACTTACGTGTATATAGCTCAATTGAAAGAAAAGTATTGTCGTATCAACTGGACTACTTTTGACTGCCGAGTGTTGTGGGTTCGATTGCCACACGAGGCAACACTTTGTGTGATCCATAATTTTTTATTTCGTGTCTGGGTATTCATTGTGTCCGTTGGTTGTATGTTTGTTAAGTTCCTCGCGACACAGGATATATTCCTAGTGCGGGAATTGCCGCAAGGTTGAGGTAGGCAATGTGAGCTTGGTCTTAAGGTTCCTGTCCAATAAGATACAAAAATTAATAAAATATCCAAATAATTAGAATCATAAACGACTCGAGTGGGAGCCCTAAAGCGCCACCGAATCACAAGTTCTCATTTCATAATTACAAAGTTGCCTTTGTCTTACGAAAACGGCGTTTCTTTTCTAACAATAGTAGCACTTAACCTCGATTAGTTTGAAGAACTTTGGACCGAACTGCCCCAATCGGAATAAAGTCAATAATTCTTAATTGTTCTTGGTGAACCTATTAAAAATTTTGTAGTTGACTTTTGTCCCTGCTGCTACCATCCATCTGAACCTCCCTATAGAGATTGAATGTAAGAATATTACTTGTTTTTTTATATTACCTAACAATTTGTTTTAAAGGTGACTGTTCTCACAATATCAAGGACGAGCACAGATTTGAAGCTACTTGCTGGATAACAATCCCTCAGAGTCAAAAACTACAATCCTACAAAGAGCTCGCCTTTGGTATAGAGACTTATAGGGGTTGCATATGTCGATAAACATAGTTACAGTCGAAAATTTTCAAAAATAAAATATATGTATACTTAAGCGGATGAAGTTCCAGTAATTATCATCAGCCTGCCATAGTCCAATGCTGGATATAGATCTTTCCAATAATAAAGCATAAGCATTATGTCCACGTGTATAAATGCAAAACGAGTGGCTACGGGTAGTCGAAAGACAGCGCGGTGGTGTAAGTAGGTAGGTCTCGAACACCTATAGAGACACGCCCATTCTGGTGCCTCGGGAAGCGGAAAATGAGCTCGATTGGTTATCAAAAACGATCTTATCGTTCTATCGTACCTTCAGTGCACCTTTGCGCTTACAGTGTATAGAACTATACGTACACAAATATCCGCAGTCATTCAGTAGCATCATAGTTCTCTAATTAATATAATTTGGATTATTTAACAGCGTAAAAAAATAAAAAATACTGACACTCGTCTAAACCATGGAATATCGCTATCCCTTCGAGTAGCGGAGGTCAGATGCCCCGTGGAAAACTTAACCTTTGTTCGATTTCCAACTCAACTTCGAGTAGGCAGTTACAAATTTTACCATCAGACAATGCCAGGATTTTTACTTATTACAAAGATATCATGAAAAGTTTCAGGAAAAGGTTTTTCAGAGATCTGTCCCTATTATCAATTAATTAAATAATATAAACTGTTTCTCACATGGTTAAACTAGTAAGGTATATAAGGTAGTAGAGCCTTGCTGATTAGTACTACCCTCTCACAGAAAATCGACGTAAAGTAACAGTACCTAAACTGTTGTCTTTCGTTCGGTGAGTGAGAGTGCCGGAGGCCCTATCCCATATTCCTTCTCCCTGATCCCACTCCTCATCATATCCCTTATCCCAACCTCAATGGGCGACAACGCACTTGTGATTCCTGTAGTGTTGCTTGTGTCCATGGGCGGCGGTAATTGCTTACCATCAAGCAATCCGTCTGCTCGTTTGCCGCCTATTCACATAAAAAATAAAATAAGCGGACCCTGGCTACAAGGTGACAGTTTTAGATGCATACGGGACAACAGTACGAATTACGATACACGTTAGCGATTTATTATTCCGAGTGTTAAGAACTAAGTAAAAGTAATTTTAAAATCTGCTACAATAATGTTAAGATTAGTTCTGTAACTTAACTGCAATGTAATAGCTACGCAAGCAAAACCGTAAGTTTACATTTTGCACGAAACCTACTCTAATTCCAGAAAGAAGAAAACCTTCCCCCAACCATTTCCACACAGCAATAAAACATCACAGGCAGAACACCAACAAATTTCAACACAAAGCATTTTTAATTCCACAATAATAGAAACATCAGGGCGGTGTTTTTCTCTTTTCTCTCATTTGTACGTAGACATGTGGCCACAAAACAGTTTTTTGGAGTGTGAAAACGGCCTATATACGGCGAACCTTAGTGCTCGTAACGTGCGACCAAGAGCGATGACTCTTCAAACGTCAGTTTATTTGGATAAGGCATTACCTTTTTTCTGTGCCCCTCCCTATTATAGAAGGTACTATTTATTGCTACTAAGCACTTTCAGTCACTGATCTAAACGCAACAATAGGTACGTATACTGATACTTTATGGTGGATATTCTGTGAGAGGAGTAGGTAGGTACAGTCGAACAACTTCTCCCTAGACCACCATAAGGGCGAGAATCGCTCAGCAAGACATCGTCGCTTTCAGTGCTACTTTACACACACATTGACACTCGTATACAAAATCTGTTTCTAGTGTGCCTCGACTATATGAGCGATTTTTTTTTCAAACTGGTCCAGCGCCGAATTGTTTGATTGTACTTGGCCAGTTGCGCCGACCCATTTTTGCTGTAATCAGTAAAGTTCTACAACACACCTATATCTAGTAGATTCAATTTCATGCGAATAAATTATAAAAAGGATACCAAGAATACTACAGCATAATACCTAACCCAATATAGCAACAAGACATTTCTGTAAGCAAGAATGATGCGGGTGAAGATGTGAAGTCCTAAACTGTGCAAGACTGCTTTTTGTGATTTTATAATAAATTTTATAATAGACAATTTTAAAAGTAATAGAAAAATAAATAAGAAGACGGCAGTGACGGGACGCGACGCCAGCCCCTTGGCGACGGCCTGTGACCAAAATAAACATAAACAAGTCAAACCAAACTACATATAATAATATCAAATTTATTGTGTCGTTTTAATTTTAAGGTTTCATAATATCTTCGAAACACTATATATAAATATATATGCTATCAACAAGTGATGGCATTAGTGATGCGGAAGGAGGTGCCTCAAATCAATCTGCCACATCGCTGAATAACCTGGTGCGCTGCCCAGCTTGTTCCCAGGCTCGGTTTTTTAAAGGTAAGCGGGGCTTGAGAGTACATTTTGGTAAAGTGCACAAAAATCAAAATGTACTTCCTGGCCCTGATACTACTCCACAATCTAGCTCTTCCCAAATTCCATTTTGGCAACATCTAGGTACATTAAAAAATTCCATTCCGGTATTAAAGCGAGTTCCACGTGGCGCGAGACCAGCTGTCGCTCAGAGTTTAGCTGATTGTATTGATCTCGTCATCCGTGAGAACTCCAAAACAGCCTAGGAACAGTTGCTTACCTTTCCTTACAGGATTTTACACGTTGATAGCAATAGAATAACACAAAAATCTTTGACAAGCCAAATTAAGGAGAAATGTTGTAATTCTGACACGAATTTTGACCCAAAATTTACCACCAATAGATTTAATAAAACAATTTATCAACGTGTAGAATCAAAACTAAGGGATGGTGACATTCGGGAAGCGTCTAGGTTATTATTTAGTAGCGATGTGGTGGCGTCTTGCTCTGCAGACACACTTGCAGGTTTGCAGAGCAAGCACCCAGCGCCATCTAATGACCTCTCTTTCCCCGACATGCCCGACGAAGATTCTGATTGTCTTAATGTTTCAGCCAAGGACGTACTTGAAGCCGTATGTTCCTTCCAAAGTGGATCTGCTGGCGGCACTGATGGCTTGACACCTCAACACCTGAAAGACCTCGTATGTGCAAGTGCTAGGGACGCCGGTGATGCACTTTTGAGGGAACTAACGGCTTTAATGAATCTTATGCTCTCCGGCAATGTGGTCACAGATGTCATCGACGTATTGTATGGGGCCAACTTGTGCGCCCTGCGCAAGAAAGATGGTGGCATCCGGCCCATTGCCGTAGGGTGTACTTACAGACGTATAGCAACCAAATTATGTTGCAAATATTACAGCGCCACTTTGGCCCATAAATTTCAGGCAATTCAACTGGGCTTTGGCTCAAAAGGAGGCTGTGAGGCTGCCATACATGCGCTGTCTACGTTCCTTGGCTGCGGCGAAAGTGAGGTCATTTTAAAGATTGATTTGAAGAATGCCTTCAACTCAGTGAATAGGGACACCTTCCTGTCACAAGCCAAACTAGAAACACCCAAAATTTTCAAATATCTTTGGTAATGCTATAGGCATCCATCCAAATTAATTTATAATCACAATTTATTAGAATCTGCAGTTGGTTGTCAGCAAGGTGACTCTCACGGGCCAGTCATATTTAGTTTAGCCATTCATCCCATTATAACACAAATAAATTCGAAATTAAACATCTGGTACTTGGATGACGGGACTCTTGGAGGCGATGTAGCCACGGTTCTACAAGATTTAGATTTTTTTTTAAATCGGCTTAGAACTAAATTCCAATAAATGTGATTTTTTTATAAATGACTCATTAGAACACTCATCGGTACTTTCAAAATTCAATTCTTTGACGCCAAATATAAAAGTAATCACTAAATCTTCCTTTCGCCTACTCGGGTCCCCCATTTTTGAAGAAGAAACTTTGGTAAATGAGAAAATTCAAAATTTCTGTGAATCTTCAGAACGGCTATGCAAAATCAATTTACATTCGGCATACACAATTATTCGGCATTGCCTGTTCACTCCAAAATTCACACATTTTCTGCGGTCATCTCTCTTTTGGAAACATTCATCTCTTTTGGAAACCATAGATAATGTGATTCGAAATACTTTGAGCAAAATTCTAAATCTTAACATGAACGACCGAGTGTGGCTTCAAGCAACTTTACCAGTTCGTTTGGGCGGCCTCGGCGTTCGCAAAATTACCGATGTCAGTTTGCCAGCGTTTTGTCCTCGGTCCATGGCACTGAGGAATTGACCAGGAAAATTTTAGAACCCACACTGGTTAATTCCGAGGTGCCGTGTAAGACTGATGCCATAAACGCTTGGAAAATGGCTTGCCCGAGCTCTGACTTGCCCCGAAATCTTTTCTCTCAGAGACAATGGGACGGGCCGCTCTGCAGCAATATTAGAGATAATCTATTAACTACTGCTTCTGGTGTTGCAGCGCGCCCGTTTGTTGGCTGTGGGAGAGTGGGAATCGGGGGCTATGGCTTCAAGCGCGTCCATCGTCCAATATAGCAACTATGTTGGACGCCTCTTGCCTTCGCTTGGGTGCTGTTTGTGTTTCTCCGCATCGTTGTAACTGTGGGGAAGCCGTCGACAGCCTTGGCCACCATGGCCTATCATGCAGCAGAAGTACAGGGCATATTTCCAGACACGCCCATATTAATGACATAATCCGTCGTGCTCTTTCCACCGCTGGTGTACCAGCTCATTTTGAACCTAATGGTCTGGTACGAGACGATGGGAAGAGACCAGACGGTATGTCATTATTACCTTGGAAGATGGGTAGGCCTCTGGTGTGGGACGCAACCTGCGTCGATACCCTTGCGCCATCACATCTTCTAAGTACAGCTGGGTCAGCTGGCGCTGCTGCTGCATCGGCGGAGACCCTCAAACGGCACAAATATCAAAATCTAATTGGGAATTAAGTTTTTTCAAAATTATTTCATTAACCTTTTATCGTAATTGTTTTCCTTACACATCACTCCCTGTCGTCTCATGACGACCGTGGCGTGTATGTGCACGCCAAATTGCACATTTAGTATGATGTTCTTACATCGTGCTTTTTTAAATTATGGAATGGCTAATTGTTATGTATCTTTGTGTAATAATGTAGTAAATATGTCTAAGGAATGATAATAGAAAAAAACAAATGTGCTTTTCTTTTGTGTTTATTTTACTTTGTAGAAAGTGGTATTTTTGTCTTGCATAGACGACGAAAGCGTCGTGGGCACGTTTTGGTTTGTCTTCTGTAGACGACCGTGGCGGTGAAAGGGTTAAATTTAATTATAATAATGTATACCTATGTTCAGTAACATAAATAAATTGATTTCAATATACTAAGGAAATAGAGATTAAAAAAAAACTTTACAATATAAACTCTTGTGGCTTTATATTACTTACCAACTAGAGGATGCCCGCAGCTCCGACTGCACATTTCTTTTTATTTTTAGCATTTCTGCCCGATCCCCTGCGGATTGCAGTTTTCTTTTTAGTACACCCCTGCGGCCTGTAAGGAACATACATGCCATTGCCATAGGAGATTATTCAGCGCTACTTTATACTCCTTTCTTCGTACCTCGTTGCTATAAGACTGCGTGGAAGGCGCAGTATCTGTATGCAACAAGGCGCGACGCGCGTCCCTTTTGTGCCACAATGCCAACCACTCGGGTCGCGGCGACGCCCAAAATATTGCACTTCTCTAAATCGCCACACAGTGATGTGACACGCATCGATAGTTTAGCTTCTATACTGTTTTTTCGTCCGAGTACCCTTTTGTCAGTGGCCGACCAGACACAATTCAGTGTCACCGCTTTTATAATATAACAGACATCTAATCAATACATACGATCGATTTGATCAAAACTTCCTTAACCATTTTAGCAATTAATTATAAATTGTATTAGAAATGTTTGCTAAATGCTGCATGCTTATTTAAAATATACCAATCAAATAATAAATGATGAATGATGGAAGTGTGTAAAACCCATTTGCTCACATTTTATCATTACTATTAAAAAAACTACTAATGACTTATGAAGATTCACGCCATTATGTTTACGAAAGGAGAGGCAAAGGTGTCTACAGACATAATTATATCACTATTGTATCATACTCAGCTATAGTACAACATCCCACGTTGTTAGGTAAAAACTTACTTGCCGCACAGTTTATTGCTGTACATGTATGGTTACACACAAGACTTAGACACATGCATTTTAGATCTCACACCTCTAGGTTGTAGTTTATTTTCGATTAAATTGTTTTTTTGTCTGTTGTGACATAATTTGCTATTTCATGTAACAAAAACACATCATTAGAATCGACAAATAACTAATAATTGAAGACAATAAAGTATTTATGGCCTCTACATGGGCCAAATTTTCTCAGCACGATGGGCGGGCTCGTACAGGTTTATCAAAATATTTGAGAACCTCGTGAAAGTAAAAATGAAAAGGCAAATTTATAGACAGTAATATTATACAGTTTAGTAGATATGTATGCCTTCTAAACTTAAAAAATAAATACTATTGTTTAAACGAAACATCGATATCGATATCCGTACCAGTCCCATCACTAAAAGTTGACACCGGTATAAAGGCTCTTTGTGTGATTGAAGCGCCTCCGGTAGCTATCACCTCACTTAGCTAGATCACAGATTATAGGGCAGGTAGACATTTGACAATGCACACCACTATACAGCCTTTTAAGTCCCATCACTATCTCACAGAACCAAGTGCAATAATGTAAATTGCACTTCCGAAAACAGTAGTAGAAGGATTAGATGCTTGAATAGGAAGAATTGTGTTCTGGCCATTATCGAGTTATTTTCAGTGATAGCTATCCTAATTTCATTTATTGATTTTGTTTTATGTCATTCGTATTACTTTTACTTTGTGATCAGAGAAATCATTAAATCCAATTATATTTTATTTCTTTGGGTTAACTCCTGTAAAAATGAAGTTTCAGTAATTGCTTCCAACATAGAGATAGTATTATTCAGTCAGCTTGCGACCACGGGACGTGCAACCATCTCGAAACCTCAAGCAAAATAAGATATGTTCGCGTTAATTCCCGTATATATATATATATATATATATATATATATATATATATATATATATATATATATATATATATATATATATATATATATATATATATATATATTCTTAAACATGCAACGCGAATGTTTAAAAGTTTCTAGTATTATTATATTTTTTTACTTTTATAATTCTTAACATTGATGGATGGCATCGAGATTGAGATACCAACAGACTCTTAAGCAGAGGCTATCGGATTCGAATTTTTGGAGCGTAGATATAGGGAGTCCGTCCCTCTGAACAAACTGACACTAATCTAAACCATGGAATATTCATCTCCTTTTAGGTTGCGGAGGTCAGACAGTGTTGACTGTGGAAAAACTAATTTCAGTCAAATGCCCTGCTGGTATAGTGAAGTGTGAAATTTGGTTTATCAATTAATTTTATATTTTAACCTCTCGAGCGCCAGGTCACCGTTTTACGGTGGACACTCTTACCCCCGATAAGCGCCTGCCGACCGTTATACGGTCTCGTACTTGTTCCATTCAATTTTCAAATGAAACGCCAAAACAATTTTTGTCTCTTTTCAATGTATACCATTTTGAAGCGTATGAAACGATTGACAGATCTATGCAATAAAAATGCTTATTTTCAACATCAGTAAAAACAAACAGTCAGCTAAACTCATCAGCTGTTAGTACACTTCGAGGCGTGCTTACACTATTTCGCTTCCAAATCATTTTTTTTCCATATATTTCTTATTTTTCGTATTTCAATTAATATAATAGCTCATAAATAATATTATTAGAATATATATTAATTTTTCTACAATAACATGTATTTTACACATTTGTTTAATAAAACCGTTTGAATTACTTACGCTTGTTCACAAAGTTAGTTAATTCTATATACACAATAAAGCAAATTTTATGTAAATTCTAAATATATATGAATTGATTAGTGTTCTGAAGTAAATTAACGTCGAAATCGGCATTTAAACGCTGCCCGCCAACTTTCATACATACGCTAAATTTGACGTGGGCGCTTATCGATTATATGACATTTGACGTTTGGGCGCTCGAGAGGTTAACGAAACTTCTAAATGAAGACACTACACATACACTTATGAATAGAAAACATTAGAAAAAGTAAAAGACAAAGGGTTTTGTGGATTTAATATGCTATCATGCGATCAATAAAGTAAAGAGAACAATCACAAATAATAGCTGTTCAAATTAAACTAGCCAAATACCGTAGACTTTCTTTCATAGACGACGAAAGCATCGTGGGCACGTTTTGGTTTGTCTTCTGTAGACGACCGTGGCGGTGAAAGGGTTAAATTTAATTATAATAATGTATACCTATGTTCAGTAACATAAATAAATTGATTTCAATATACTAAGGAAATAGAGATAAAAAAAAACTTTACAATATAAACTCTTGTGGCTTTAAATTATTTACCTACTAGAGGATGCCGGAAGTTCTTGGTGGAAACCCTATGCACAATATTCCACTAAATGTACAATTATTCAAACTTATCAATTTACCTACTTCTGAAATAAGAAACCTATCAATACAATTTATTATACGTACATTTTAAATAAGTAATTAATGTCGTATTATTCAGAATGATTGATTTTATAAGGGGTTGTTGTATTATACATTCGTCACAAAGTTTAAAATGTGACGATAATTCGTCACATTGAAACTCCTTACATTGAAAGTTAATTCGTCACATGCAACAAAAAATATGTCTGAATTCAACAGTGTTAGGTAAGAGTTATTTTACAATCGAGACAACTCCAGATTTTACACCATTTTTGCTTAACTTAACGGTAGCAAACAAAATGATTCCCTTTAGCACTCTAAATGAAATACCTATTTACATACTCCTTTACGCGCCATTGCGAGTTTTATATAATTTGTAGGTCAGACACTTTTGATCTGTGACTTTTACGTGAGAATAAGGTAACATTAAAAAAGGTTGTAATTACTGTGATTGATTTTGATTGAAATTGAAGACTTTCTGTACACTAAAACGTACTCTACACTTTATGCGTCCCAAATAACTCTGTCATTTAATTAGCAAACTTTCAAGTACGTAAGTTACAATTATTGTTGCTAAGTACTTAGTTCTTGCAAGTGCAATATACCGTCGAACTTTGTTGCAGCCTGCAGCCAAACTGCTTTCCGATGGTATTAGAAATAGATTTACTTGATACAAGTTTTATGGAGCCCGATATTTTTAGTGTAATAGAAAATCGATGGAGTTATGGCTTATGGAGCCTTTATGTTACTTAATACCTACTTATATGGCAATCTATTCTACTACCAAACCCGAAGATTTTTGAACTATATGGTTTTAAGTCTTTAACGCAATAACTACTGAAGGGATTTTGATAAAGTTTTGCAGTAATATAGCTTATACACTAAAATAACACAAAGGCTTTCATTTGTTGCACCTAGTAATCAATATTTTAAATTTTTTTTCACTCAACAATTGACGAACGTTGCAATTTAAGAGTTACATTTTTATCGATGATTCCCTGTTTGTATAAAAATCCAAAAACCTTTTTCTGAGCAACGAATTTCGACTCCGTATGTCAACTATCTTATAACTTACCTTTTGAATTTGTCTCCTTGTGAGTAACCTTCAATCATTTTGAAGCCGATCGCTTTTAAAAATTTTTCAAAAATGACACTGCTTTTTTAGACAACACACTAGGAAAACCCAAAAAACACGCAGTCTCCCAAAAACAATTTGTGACTCACACAAGATGAAAAATAGAATGAAGGGCAGGACGGTGTGAACCCAGAAGGATTTATATAGCCCAAGTAAAGAAAAAGTAAAAGTAACGCCGCATCAAGAGGTCAAAGAACTGGCTGAACATAGGACTTAATGGAAGAGCCTCCGAAGACAGGAGGTCAGCTATTTATTTGAAAAAACAAGATGTTATCCCGTGGTGAGATCGAAACCACAACACCCGGCACAATGATATGTTGCTGAAGTTATGTAAAAAGTCACCTACCCAGACGCAACATACGGGCAAAACCAGTGGAGAAACACATTTAACAAGCATCTGGTCAAATATTGACCTCGGAGTAGCCATGTTTACTAATATAATTACGATTACATACGGATGTGCGAATTTGTACGGTAACAATTTTTGATAGTACGTCATGACAAGTGTGATGTCATCCGTGCATTTGAATGTCATTTGGCAAATTAATAGGAATTCTAATTCGGAGAATTGGATTTAAAAGGAATGGATTGTGAATCTATTTTAAGTATTTTAGTCCACACCACAATACCAAATGCAAAAGTTTGTTTGTCCTTCTGTCATTTCGCAACAAAGTGATGTTATGGTAAGCTTTTTGTGTGTGGAGATAGTTAGGAGGCTGAGTATGGACAAATACTAGAATAGTTTCGAAGATAATAGACCAGCCACCTGCTACTGCCTTGGTTGCTACTTGGTCTAACAGATTAATTCTTGTCAGTGGCGTAGGAAGGGGGCGGGGTCGGTCCGCCCCGGCTGTCACCCTTTTTGTGGTGCTACCCACCACTAGCTCAGCAGAGATTGACGTCTCGTTCAAGTCATTTGGCTAGCCCGTAATTGTTAGGTATCGAATAAAAAAAAAGCCGCTAACTTCCGCCCCGGGTGCCACCAAAGCTAGCTACGCCACTGATTCTTGTTGACACAAGCAAAACCACAGCAAAACTATATATGCCCCTCCCTTAGACTGGAGTCTGTGTGGTTGACCTTTCATTTATCTAATAGACCATTGAACCATCATGCTATTTACAAACAGGACTGCTAATGTTTGCAGTGATTAACAGAGCATCATGTCTATATACTGACGGTACCCCTTAGATTAGGTAAACCAATACGCACACCCACAGATCATGACTGCCTCAGATGGAACGTCATAGTTAGCAACTCAAGTCAAGTCAATTGATGTCACAGATACTAGAATAAATTGAAAATTCACACACAGTTACACATAAATCGAATAATATTTCACATTTAATACAATTATTCAAACTTATCAATTTACCTACTTCTCAAGTAAGCTATCAAAACTAGTAATTTACGTACATTTTAAATAAGTAATTAATGACGTATTATTGAGAATGACTGATTTTATAAGGGGTTGTTCTATTATACATTCGTCACAAAGTTTGTAAATGTGACGATAATGCGTCACATTGAAACTACTTACATTGAAAGTTAATTCGTCACATGCAACAAAAAATATGTCTGAATTCAATAGTGTTAGGTAAGTGTTATTTTAAAATCGAGACAACTCCAGATTTTACACCATTTTTGCTTAACTTAACGGTAGCAAACAAAATTATTCCCTTTAGCGCTCTAAATGAAATACCTATTGCGAGTTTTATATAATATGTAGGTCAGACACTTTTGATCTGTGACTTTTACGTGAGAATAAGGTTACATTTAAAAAAAGGTGGTAATTACTGTGATTGATTTATCATTTTATAGTTGTCCTTTAATATTGTAGGCAAATCAGCCACTTGCGAACTGTGACTTTTATGAAGACGTAACATAAATAATTGAAATTGCTGTGGTAATCAACAGCGATTTATTCTGTTAAAGTTTTGATTTTTCAGCAACTCATGCGAAAAAATACAATGTAACGAATATACACTGATCAAAATTAAAATATTGCAAATCTTCTTCAAAGATTACAATTGTGACGTATGAACACATACTTTTTTTCGTGACGGATTCACTTTGTGACGAAAGTACATCAACCCTTTATATGTGTATGATATATTTCTACAAAATATTTATTAATTAGACTGCCTCGTTGGTCTCGCGGCATAAATGTGCGCGTGGGATTGTGAGGTCTCGGGTTTGATTCCCGGATCGGGCAAAGTATTATTGGGTTTTTCCGTTAGGAAATTCTCAGTAGCAGCACGGAGTCTGGTAGTGTGCCCGGTACGGCAATAGGCTCGCTCCCTATTACGTGAGACCTAAAACCTATGATGATGACATAAAAGAAAATATATTCGTCCGCATAGCTTAGCTGATAAACAGACGTAACCGAACAGTACATCGAGATCGCCGATGTAAACCTTCAAATCATTATCATACACTTATCAGTTCAAAAAAAACGGTGTGTAAACCTATTTCGGTGGCAGGCAGCTCATTTGAGGGTAGTTAGAGGTTATATATTCGTTGGAATTACAACGTACGTACGAGACAAGTCCCGACACGGCGCCGTACTTAGCTGCGTACGATTTATACCCCACAGGGATTACAATGTTTGCCGCTTAAATAATACCTAATTTGCGATGTCCAAGATAGTGTAATTACAGTAGCGATTGTATACGAAAGTACAGCTAGGTTTGCCAGTACATTTTTTGTATATTTTATTACAAATGGGCTCACTAGTCAGATAGGAAGCGATAATTACCACTCAATGTAGCGCTCATAGCGTGACTTGGCTTATTATTTACAATAGATCGCCAAAGTTAAACAAAACTTGTACAGTTAATCACTTGGTTGGGTGACCACGTGTGGCATTTACTTCAGAGCGCTACTGTGCTTCGGAGAGCATTTAACACTGTCGTTTCGCAGTCTTTGTTTCAAGAAAAGAATTGTTAGGGCCATTTTGGAGGCCTTAGAACGCTCTGTAAACACCGACAGCAACCAAAAGCACGTTAAGCCGTTGGTCCTGCACCCAATCTCTCTCCGGTCGTGTCGCATGTGGCGTCCCATCGGACTACGGGAGTGGAGGTAATAGAGAGTGCACCTGTACGCGCACACACTTTTGCACATAATATATCCCGCGTAGATGGCAAGTCTCATATTATAGACAAGCCGCCGTGGCCGAAATCTGTCAGGAGGACATTATTATTATTAAACACCGACACCAGAGAAAGCCCCACACTCATACGAAAAAGGAAGAAAATCAAACACTGAACGAGAAAATAATTGGAAAACCATACACGCTAAAGGTAGGTACACCGAAATTTGAACTACACTAACAAAGTTCGTGAAAGGCATTTCAAAGAGGTAGTCAATTCTACACTATTAACTGTCAGTATTATTTACTGAATATGGAACGAAGATGGGTTACATCATATACATGTTACCAATCATTTAATTAATACAATCCTTTTGTGCATAAGCCGGGAAAATCACTACATAGTATAAAACAAAGTCTATCTTCTGTCTGTCTGCCCCTATGTATGCTTAAATCTTTAAAACTACGCAACGGATTTTAATGCGGGTTTTTTTAATACTTCGAATGATTCAAGAGGAAGGTGTATATGAACCCGTGCGAAGCCGTGGTGGGTCGCTGGTTAAAAATATTTTAGACAGCTTATATTATGCGGACTTGCTTGAAATATTTTCAAATGCCATTTACACATGTACCCTGTTTCTTGCGCTGGGATACTTAGCAACCAGGCTAGTTACATAGGCCCTACATAAAAATTAGTACGTGAGTCCTGTTCATGTAGTAGGTAATGTGAAACCTTCACAACACTCCAGAGAAACTCTCCAGCAAGAGTTGACGGTTACTCTTACCCTCAGCAAGCCATGTGAGTTTATCCTAATCACTACAAAGTATAAAACAACGGCTGTCTTCGGTCTGTCCGTCTCAATATATGCTTAAATCTTTTAAACCAAGCAGCGGAGTTCAATGTCGTTTTCTTTTAATATATAGAATGATTCAAGAGGAAAGTTTATATGTTTTATACATTCGTAACATTGCACCCGTGCTAAGCCGTCATCATCATCCTAGCGCTGTCCCGTTTGGGCTCCAAAACCCACGCCTTGGAGCCCGGGGTTCGCTTTCCGGCTGTATCTCCTCCACTTCGCACGGTCTTCAGCATCCCTGGTGGTTAGTTGGTTGGCACGCATATCATTCCTTACGACGTAAAGGCAGCATTTCTTTGGCCTTCCCCGTTGACCGGGGCCTAGCGGAAGTAGCATGGCAAGACAATATTTTGTTACCCACGTAAGATGCCGGTGGACGTAAGACGTGGCCACACCAGCATAGACGGCACTCTTGCAGTTTGTCAGCAATGTCACGGACATGAAGGCTACTCCGGATGCGGGATTTCCTAATGCGGTCCTTCCGCGTGACTCCACACATCCAGCGCAGCATGTGCCGTGCGCCGTGAACACGCTATACATAGTCACCAAATAGACACATAGTCACAAATATAAACACGATCAGATTGTGATAACGATGGTGATGAAAAAAATGCTGAGTAATTTTATTTGCTAAAAGTGTCGCTAATCTTTTGATTATTAGAATCTATACAAGGACATCAATAAATTGATGCCGATAGATCATATCCAACAACATTTAACAGTCCACTGCTGGACTAGGCCTCTCCTTTGCAGGGGGAATTGGCCTACTATACCACACTGGCCAATCGAGGTGGTATAGGGTTTGTTTCAAGGTTTCCTTCTCTTAGTGCTTTTCTATGCATAATATGTTCCTACACCAGTCCTTTAACAGTCCACTGCTGGTCTAGGCCTCTCCTTTGCAGGGAGAATTGGCCTACTATACCACACTGGCCAAACGAGGTTGTATAGGGTTTGTTTCAAGTTTTCCTTCTCTTAGTGCTTTTCTCTGCATAATATGTGGAAACATATGTGGGAACATATATATCCATCACAACACGGACAGATTGGGCCGTATTTGATAGTTAGACTTCTCAAAAATATAAAATTAAACTTTGAATAATACGCTTGTGTCCACTAAGAATAAATCGGTTTGATTGTAGTATCTATAGATTCATTATGATTTTAAGATGTCAATAAAGTTTATTATTTACTAGAGGACGCCAGCAGCTACGCCTGCATTTTTTTTTAATTTACCCCTTTTGGCCGATCCCGTGGGAATTTTGAGAAATCCCTTCTTAGTGCACCCCTACGGTCCCCAAGGAAAATACATGCCAAATTTCAGCTTCCTGCGCCCAATAGTTTCGGCTGTAGCGTGTCTGTCAGTCAGTCAGTAACGCAAGGATTTTATATATTAAGATTATAAAAAGGTAAGAATAATGTTATTTCTTTCTTTCTTCAAACTTTCTACCTGTCAAATCGAATATAACAAAATAAAAGTGGGTACATCGATGGACAGCGAGTGGAACAAGTGAATGAGTTTGTTTACTTAGGTAGGTTGTTTACAAGAGATGGTAAGAATGAAGAAGATATTGAAATGAGAGTTAATGCAGGTAATAGTGTGAATGGAGCTCTGAAAGCGTTTATGAACAGTCAAAACGTGTCCAAAAAGGCACGTTTGGCTGTGCATAGAGGCGTGTTAGTGCCTACCCTTATGTATGGTAGTGAAAGTTGGGTATGGCAGAAGAGATTTGAAAGTAAAATAAATGCTGTAGAAATGAGAGCACTGAGAAGTATGTGTGGTGTGTCTTTGACCGACAGAGTAAAGAATTGTGTGATACGAGAGTGGTGTGGGGTAAAAGAAGATGTAGTGACAAGCATTGAGAAAGGCATGTTAAGATGGTTTGGGCACATGGAGAGGATGGATGACGATAGACTGACAAAGAAGATATATAAGGCAAGTGTGAATGGAACAGGACAAAGGGGAAGACCTAGGCGGACGTTCTCTGACCAGATTGGAGACATCCTGAAAAAAGGACAAGTCAGAAGTACCCTTAACAGAAGAGCATGCATGAGAAACTTGATGGGAGTGAGTGAAGCAAGTGAGGTATGTCAGGATCGTTGCAAATGGCGTTCCGTAGTCTCTGCCTACCCCTCCGGGAAACAGGCGTGAGTCTATGTATGTATGTATGTATGTATGTATGTACATCAGACCAGACTTCATTCACGGTTTGTTTTGGACTTTGTGATATCACTCAACTGCCATATGGTTTACAGCGATTTCGTGTCAAATTCAAAAAGGTTTTTAAAAAGCCGTAATTAGTAATGTTGCTGATCGATTTTTGAAAAAAAATTCAGGTATTTCAGTTTAACATCTAATAAAGGAACGAATCAATCGCTAATTACATTTTAGGACCCAAGCCTATTCTTCCTACACTACTAAGCAAGTGAAACCCAAAGTAACCCCAAAAAACATGCTAAAATTGGTTCTCTAAATATTTGATTGGCTCACAATAGTAAAATCATTATAAGAAGATACTCACGTAGTTCCCGATTCAGAACGAACACTTAATTTAAAATCCATCTCGTGTTTCGTGGCATTCTGTGCACAAATTCGGCTGGTTAAAAAGTTCATACCGACATAAATAGATATTTTTTCTGCCTTGCGATTATTAATCCCGGTCAGACATTTTCGACCTATATACTTCTCCGGTCTGCACATTAGATGGCCATACCAACTCAGGCGGTTCTCCTGTAGCTTATCCGCCACGTCACGGACGCCAAGGCTACCGCGGATGCAGACGTTACGAATACGGTAGGCTCTTGTAACGCCGTTCATCCATCGCAGCATCTTCATTTCGGTGACATGGAGCTCCTGAGTGTGTTTGTCCAGGGCTGGCCAGCTCTCGTAATATATACACCTATACTCACCCATATCTCTCATCTCTCTCTATATCTCATAAATAGTATACACCATAATTGCAAATCAAATCACAAAGACTACATATACTTCATCATCATCAGCCTTTAACAGTCCACTGCTGGACTAGGCCTCTCCTTTGAAAGGAGGAATTGGCCTACTATACCACGCTGGCCAAACGGGTTGGTGTAGGGTTTGTATCAAGTTTTCCTTCTCTTACAGTGCTGTTCTCTGCTAATATGCTCCCTCTGTCGGCTCTTACGACACCCGTACATATAGTAGTAGTTACAAAATTTATATTGTATACTTACATATTATATACATTTCACAGATCATTAAAAATGCATAAGATTATCATATCAGCCGATAGACGTCCACTGCTGGACATAGCCCCTCCCCCAAGGCTCTCTACACGAACCTATTTTGAGCCATATTGTTGGGATCGCGGACAGCGTATAGATACATATCTATACGCTGTCCGCGATCCCAACAAAATAAATACATTTGAAAGTATAATAGAAAAGCTTTTCCAATAAAGTAAATAAAGATTTTTGATCGTTTCACATTGCGGGCGTTACATAAATCATTACTTTTCCTTCCTAGAGCCGCTACAAATAAGGCAAGTAATCTGTTTAGCCTCCAAAGTACTTTGAATTTCGTCAAAACTTTCCGCCAAGACTCTCGGGTCAGATTTTATTTATTCATAATTCAGAACTTATTTAAGAATATTACCATTCGTACTCAGACCTTTAGATCGCTGTAGGGCTACCAAACACTTTCAATATTCAAATACATACCTACCTATAACTTTGAAAAATGGAAGTAAAGGGACGACGGTGTAGACCCAGAAGGTCTATCATCAACTGGACTACTTTTGACTGCCGAGTGTTTTGGGTTCGATTACAACACGAGACAACACTTTGTGTGATGTGTGACTTTATAGGCGTTCGAGAACTACCTACTTACACCACCGCGCTGTCTTTCGACTACCCGTAGCCACTCGTTTTGCATTTATACACGTGGTCATAATGCTTATGCTTTATTATTGGAAAGATCTATATCCAGCATTGGACTATGGCAGGCTGATGATAAGTACTGGAACTTCGTCCGCTTAAGTATACATAATTATATTTTATTTTTGAAAATTTTCGACTGTAACTATGTTTATCGACATATGCAACCCCTATAAGTCTCTATACCAAAGGCGAGCTCTTTGTAGGATTGTAGTTTTTGACTCTGAGGGATTGTTATCCAGCAAGTAGCTTCAAATCTGTGCTCGTCCTTGATATTGTGAGAACAGTCACCTTAAAAACAAATTGTTAGGTAATATAAAAAAACAAGTAATATTCTTACATTCAATCTCTATAGGGAGGTTCAGATGGATGGTAGCAGCAGGGACAAAAGTCAACTACAAAATTTTTAATAGGTTCACCAAGAACAATTAGACAGCGTATAGATACATATCTATAGATACATATCTATACGCTGTCCGCGATCCCAACAAAATAAATACATTTGAAAGTATAATAGAAAAGCTTTTCCAATAAATTAAATAAAGATTTTTGATCGTTTCACATTGCGGGCGTTACATAAATCATTACTTTTCCTTTCTAGAGCCGCTACAAATAAGGCAAGTAATCTGTTTAGCCTCCAAAGTACTTTGAATTTCGTCAAAACTTTCCGCCAAGACTCTCGGGTCAGATTTTATTTATTCATAATTCAGAACTTATTTAAGAATATTACCATTCGTACTCAGACCTTTAGATCGCTGTAGGGCTACCAAACACTTTCAATATTCAAATACATACCTACCTATAACTTTGAAAAATGGAAGTAAAGGGACGACGGTGTAGACCCAGAAGGTCTATCATCAACTGGACTACTTTTGACTGCCGAGTGTTTTGGGTTCGATTACAACACGAGACAACACTTTGTGTGATCCTTAACTTTTTTATTCGAGTCTGGGTATTCATTGTGTCCGTTGGTTGTATGTTTGTTAAGTTCCTCGTGACACAGGATATATTCCTAGTGCGGGAATTGCCGCAAGATATTTTTGTTTTTTTTTGTGTTGGGTTGGAAAATCCTCATGCAGTCCCTCCGCCCTGGGGTAAGGGCGAAGGGGACTGTCAGACTCTTAGTGACTAAAAACCAACCCGTGTTCCTCATGTACCCGTGTGTCGGGGGGTCGGGTATCGCCGAAGCATTCCTCGCAACTCCCCAACGGGTATTGGTCCGCCAGATGGTCAGGCGGGCCCCGAACACGGGTGTCGGTGCGAGGACAGAAGAACTGTCTCCCGCACCCGCACCATTGGACGCATCCTGCGCAGACCTTCGTCAAGTCCACGCGGAGCGTCCACTCCCGGGATCTCGCTTAGCTTCACCGTGGGTGACCTAACCACGGTTACTGAGCCCCCCCACCACGACAGGGTGGAGATCCCACGAAGGGGAATTGCCGCAAGCTTGAGGTGAAACACAATGTGAGCTTGGTCTTAAGGTTCCTGTCCAATAAGATACAAAAATTAATAAAATATCCAAATAATTAGAATCATAAACGACTCGAGTGGGAGCCCTAAAGCGCCACCGAATTACAAGTTCTCATTTCATAATTACAAAGTTGCCTTTGTCTTACGAAAGGCGTTTCTTTTCTAACAATAGTAGCACTTAACCTCGATTAGTTTGAAGAACTTTGGACCGAACTGCCCCAATTGGAATAAAAGTCAATATTATTTATATTCTTAATTGTTCTTGGTGAACCCATTAAAAATTTTGTAATTGACTTTTGTCCCTGCTGCTACCATCCATCTGAACCTCCCTATAGAGATTGAATGTAAGAATATTACTTGTTTTTTTATATTACCTAACAATTTGTTTTTAAGGTGACTGTTCTCACAATATCAAGGACGAGCACAGATTTGAAGCTACTTGCTGGATAACAATCCCTCAGAGTCAAAAACTACAATCCTACAAAGAGCTCGCCTTTGGTATAGAGACTTATAGGGGTTGCATATGTCGATAAACATAGTTACAGTCGAAAATTTTCAAAAATAAAATATATGTATACTTAAGCGGACGAAGTTCCAGTACTTATCATCAGCCTGCCATAGTCCAATGCTGGATATAGATCTTTCCAATAATAAAGCATAAGCATTATGACCACGTGTATAAATGCAAAACGAGTGGCTACGGGTAGTCGAAAGACAGCGCGGTGGTGTAAGTAGGTAGTTCTCGAACGCCTATAAAGTCACGCCCATGCTGGTACCTCAGGAAGCGGAAAATGAGCTCTTTTTTTATAGTAATAGGCGGCAAACGAGCAGACGGATCGCCTGATGGTAAGCAATTTGACGACCGGTTGGCGCAGCGGGAGTGTAAGCGACTGCCACGCCGAAGGTCGCGGGTTCGATTCCCGCTCAAGTCAAACATTTGTGTGCGTGAACATGGATGTTTGTCTTGGTCTGGGTGTTTCTATGTATAATATGTATGTATTTACAAAAAAAAAAGTATATATGTATGTTTATCCATTATCTAGTACCCATAGTACAAGCTCTGCTTAGTTTGGGACTGGATGGTGTTGTGTGAGTGTGGTGGAGTATTATTATTATTATTATAATTACCGCCGCCCATGGACACAAGCAACACCACAGGAGTCACAAGTGCGTTGGCGCCCCTTGAGCTTGGGAAAAGAGACAGGATGAGGAGTGGGATGAGGGAGAAGGAATAGGGGATAGGGCCTGCGGCAATCTCATTCACCGAACGAAACGCAACAGTTTAAGTACTGTTACTTTACGTCGATTTTCTGTGAGAGGGTTGTACTTCCCCGGTCGAGCCGGCCCGTTCATGCTGAAATCTGCATGGCTCTACTACGTATTAAATCGTATCGTATCTTCAGTGAAACTATGCGCTTGCAGTGTATAGAACTATACGTACACATATTACATCCGCATTCATTCAGTAGCATCATAGTTCTCTAATTATTTAAAGAATTTGGATTACTTAACAGCGTAATAAATAAACTGACACTAGTCTAAACCATGGAATATCGCTATCCCTTCGGGTTGCGGAGGTCAGATAGGCAGTCGCTCCGTGGAAAAACTAATATTCAGCCAAATTCGGTTAGACTAGAAAGCGGACCATGGGTTGAAACTGGGATAACGCTAGGAGGATAATGGATTATTTAACTGCGTTCATACAAAGTCTTATAATTTTTTTTTAATAAAGAACAATACGTTGATGTAATGATATATTTTATATAAATTAATATGTACAATGCGGAACCAACTTTAACAATCGTGTGACTAATGTTATTATTATAAACTAACTTTTATAATACGAATGAATTAGTGGCCTTAGTATATCATTCTCCTTTAGAATCATGTTTACTGCACCTCAAGGGCTCGTAATTAAATATGTTCCTACGTACGTAAGAGGCAGCCGGCTTCCGCATACTTCGGATACAAAGTTTAACCAGTAATTATATTATTTTTGATAGAATACGTATTTGTATTAATGTTCATTGATGATACATATATTTTTAAGGCTATAATTATATTTGATTCATCATACATCATCGGCCTTTAACAGTCCACTGCTGGACTAGGCCACTCCTTTGAAAGGAGGAATTGGCCTACTATACCACGCTGGCCAAACGGGTTGGTATAGGGTTTGTATCAAGTTTTCCTTCTCTTACAGTGCTGTTCTCTGCATAATATGCTCCCTCTGCCGGCTCTTACGACACCCATGGGATGATATGGGGTGGTGACATTCCGTATTCTTAATCCGTCACCACACGGACAAGTAATTTGATAATAAAACAATATATTTGATAATGATAAGTAAACTTTCAAATGTATGATTGATTATTATCAATAATTGATAACCAGGTTAATAAGTGACCATATGAAATGTACACACCTCAAGAATTCAGATTAGACACTTTTAATGCATAAGAAATAATTACTAAAATTCAACTGCATCCAAGCTGCCAAGGTACACAAACTTGGCTTATCGCTGTGTGTACAATGGCGGTCTAAAAATGCCGTCGTGTATTATAATAGGTAAATCTAGGGCAAGCTTCTGTAGTAGACTGCCTCCGTGGTCCAGTGGATAGCGTATGCGATTGCTGATCGGAGGTCCCAGGTTCGATTTCCGGGTCGGGCACAAGTGTTACTGGGTTTTCCGAATTCTGAGTGGCAATGTGCAAGGTAACGGCAATAGGCTCGCCCCCTATTACGTGGGACCTACAAAATCATGGCGAAATGTGGGAGTAATATCACACCTCTGCCTACCCCTTCGGGGATACAGGCGTGAGTCTATAAAAAAAAAACTTCTGTAGTAGGTAGTAAAAAAAGTTACCTGAAAGTGCAATGGGAAATAAAAAGTTCTCCCTTCTAATTAGAGAGCACATTTGCCATATTGCCCATACAAAATCGGTGTATGAAAATCATACAACACATCGAGTTTGTTCCATCTTTTCGCCGCTGTTTATCGTCAAAAAATGTTTTATCGATAAAAAACATCTCATCCCTAAACCACGCATGGCGCAATACCGACTACTAGGTTCACGTCAACGGTATAAAACAAGCAAATCCGTTGCAATACACGTCGTAGCGTTGCAGGACTCCGAGCCTTGGAATGCAAATTGTTTTCTCTGTCGCATTATGTGCTTATCTTGGATGAGATTTACTGAGAATAAAGTCACCGTTTGAAGGATGAGCTAAAGATCGCAGAAGCGTGAAATTTTATTGCTTTTAGTGTAATTACTAAGTAATGAAGGTCAGCGTTTACATATCAATGGAAATATTTTATGGTGACGGATTAAAATACAGAGTGTCTGTCTACGCACCTACTAAACGCGTAGGACGAGAGAGAGGGTTCGGCGCGCGGTGAAGGAGGCGCGCGACCATCAGCTGACGACACGACATACAACAACGATCGGCAGGCGCGGGCGGTTGTAGCTCGCTAACTTAGTATTTTCTATATATACCTACCATTGTAACCACCTTTATTATATACTCAGTCAAGAAATACAGTCTTTTAATTACATCTGAGTAGCAACAGTGCCATTTCCGTATTTCATTCCAAAGGCGATTAAGTAAAATATATGAAGCATATACTATCTTTGCAAAGAGATGGAGAACACGACATCAAACTGTACATCAACCGGTTTGGCCAGCGTGGTTTAGTAGGTCTAATTCCCCTGTTGTCTTAAAATGCTTTTGTGTTCTAGATGACGAGAGGCCTATGACCAGCAATCGACTGTGAAAGGCTGTATCATCATTATCATCAGCCCTTTATACTGTCCCACTGCTGGGCACGAGCCTCTTCTCACTATGAGAAGAGTAACCCCATAGTCCACCACGCTGATCAAGTGCGGGTTGGCAGACTTCACATGTCTTTCGAGAACATTATGGAGAACTTTCAGACATGCAGGTTTCGTCACGATGTCTTCCTTCACCGATAAGCAAGCCATAATTAATAAATAATTTAATACGCACTCAACTTCGAAAAGTCACTGGTGCGTGCCGTGGATTCGAACCCGAGACCTGCGTAGCAGTCTGTCGGTCTCTCCACTCGGTTGCCGCTGCTATTGAAACGATTCGATCACGAAGATCAAAGGCTGTATGATGACGAAATATTGCAACTAAGGGATAAGCAGCAACGAAGGTTGATTGGCCATATATACACCTATATTATTCTCGTACATGATTAGCCGCATAGCACCTCACTTCTATATTACCCTTGTAATTAGGGTTGCCAACCGTACTCTAAAATAGAGTATTGTACTCTATATCACGTAGGCGTACTCTATAACACTAATAGAGGACGCTAAAATACTCTTTTTACACATATATTATTATGCGTGATTAGCACTAGCTAATCACGCATAATCATATAAGTATGATGCAAAATTGTTATGTGCTGCAAAAAGTACCAAAACAACCATATCACATTTTTAAATGACACTCTTTTTTCTAAGACCGTACTCTTTATTTACCGGCTTTTAAATCATATATGTATACTCTATTTCTTCTAACAAAAGTTGGCAACCCTACTTGTAATCAGCTTCTCCAGTAGGGACCATTCAAAGCTCAGTTCTGAATTTCATCAAGTCTCGGGACGAAAAATTAACTGTCTTGAGGATAACGAGGCAATAGTTGAGAAACCTTCTTCCAGTAATATGTATGGCAGAAATGCCAAAACGACAAGGGGTCCTTTATAATCATACCCCAACATACACACAAAGAACATCCAGGCTCGAAACAACAATTTGTGAAGCATGATCCCCAGTTACCCCGGGCACACACCTCTGACTTTTCAAAGTTATGTGTGTATTAAAAATTTTAGTTATCGCTCGCTAAACAATGTGCCCGGTAGATGGCTATAGACTCGCCCTCTATTCTTTGGGACCGAAACATAACTGGCGAAGTGTGGGTGTGTTATACACCTCTGCCTACCCCGTCGGAGATAAAGAATCAAACCCACAACACTTATCGCAGTCTAAGGTAGCAACTTAAGCCACTAGTCTACAAAAAATGATCACGTGTTTCACTACACACATTATAAATGCTCTGTAGGCCAAACCACAGAATAATTAATAGTACTAACGTGCCAAACAAATAAACCTTGTGCCTTATAAGGACTGCTGAATCTAAGGCTAAGCAATATTTTTATAAAGCGTCCCAACACGAAGGACACACTTGTGTATAAAATAATATTAAATATCAATATTTTGCGTATGTACGTACTTTACTTGCTATTAGAATTAGAGGTAATTTAGAACCGTTATCACAAGGCTAATGAGATGTAATACGAGGGATTTGAGTGGGTACGCGGTTTGTTACCGAAATAGTAAGTATAATGTTACAAGCAGTATTGAATATTAATATCAGCAAGTTAATACTGGTTCTCTAGATACCTAAGTTCATTGACATATATAGTACATATATATCGATGCCTAAGTTACATTTTATTGTATCCGGCGGAGTCACATCAAAGTATGCTAACCGCGATTCCCGGGACCACGCCGCTACTAGACGTCAAAAAGCTACTGAGATGAGTTTTAGTGGGCAAATCTATTAAAAACACACGATCTTTGCCAGCTCCAAAACACCAAGAGGCGAAATACGAGCGCCAAGTTCAGTTTTTAGTGAAGACAAAAATATAATTCTTTCTTGCATACGAAGAAACTTTACCTACGTGATTTTAAGGTAATTTTACATCAAACAGTAATATACTCAATACATAATAATTTACATAATATTATATTATCAGAAATAAGATAGTTGTTATATAGTATTACGAAAACGTGATAGGCATTTATGAAATACAACTGATATTGTCTATTAGATATTAGAAGGCATCAATATCTTGATATTATCGCCAGCTCTATGTGACGTCACAATCATACCACGAGTAAAAGTCTCAAATATCTAGGGTCAAAACCTTTGGAAGAGGACACACGAATATGTTGCGCAGCAAGAAAAAAAAGAGCCTATCTAGGCCAAGCGAGTTAGCCTAGTCAGACTAGTGCCATCTACTCTTATCCGTCACTTCGACATCAATATGTAAATAAATCTCCATTCATCCGTATATTGGTTTCAACTTGTTTTACGTTAGGTGTGGAAAATCTAATACATTTATATGTATAGAGATTGAATGTAAGAATATTAATTGTTTTATTGGCGATGCTAAGATTCTAAGTAGCGGCTCTAGCGGTGAATTTGGAAGCTGTCCGGGTACGACACTTTTGACAGCGCAATACAATTACCACTATAACCTCGAAGCAAAGTTGTATTGAAAGCTGTCAAAAGTGTCGTACCCAGACAACTACCAAATTCACCGCTAGAGGCGCGCGGATAATCTTTGCATCGCCAATATTACATAACAATTTTTTTAAGGTGACTGTTCTCACAATATCAAGAAAGAGCACAGATTTGAAGCTACTTGCTGGATAACAATCCCTCAGAGTCAAAAACTACAATGTTGCAAAGAGCCCGCCTTTGGTATAGAGACTTATAGGGATTGCACATGTCGATAAATACAGTCGATAACTTAAAAAAACTAAATATATTGTAAGCGGACTTCTAGCTTGAATAATCATCATCATTATCAGCCTACCATAGTTCAATGCTGGATGTAGGCCTTTCCATTAATTGAGTAATAATCAAAATATACGACAGCGTATGGCATATGCATTATGACTACGTGTATGAGTGCAAAAGAGTGGCTATGGGTAGTCAAGAGACACCGCGGTGGCCACAGTCGTTCTGGTGTGCCAGGAAGTGGAAAATGAGCTCATTTGATTATCAAAAAACTCAGTGAAACTTTGCGCTTACAGTGTATAGAACTACACATATTACATCCGCATTAATTCAATAGCATCATTGTTCTCTAATTTATAGAATTTGGATTATTTAACTGCGTCCGTACATATTCGTAACATATTTATTTAATTAACGAACAATACTTTAAGGTAATATATATTTTTTAAATTAATATATATGTGCAATGCGGAACCAACTTTAACAATCGTGTGACTAATGTTATTATTATAAACTAACTTTTATAATACGAATAAATTAGTGGCCTCAGTATATTGTTCACTTTTAGAGTTATGTTTACTGCACGTCAAGGGCTCGTAATTAAGGATGAACGTAAATAGAGGCAACCAGTTTCCGCATTCTTCGGATCCAAGTTTTAACCTGTGATTATATTATTTTTGATAGAATACGTATATGTATTAATTTTTTTTGAATATAGGTACATATATTTCTTATAGCTATATATTTGATAATGATAATTAAACTTTAAAGTTTATGATTGATTATTATCAATAATTGATAACCACGTTTATCAGTGACCATTTAAAATGTACACACCTCACAAAGTCAAATTAGACTCTTTTAATGCATAAGAAATAATTACTAAAATTCAACGGCATCCAAGCAGCCAAGGTAAAGAAACTTGGCTTGTCGCTGTGTGTACAAAGGCGGTCTTAAAATGCCGTCGTCTATTATAATAGGTAAATCTAGCGCAAACGTCTGTAGTAGTAAAAAAATAACAAGAGATACACTTAAACCTTAGCTCAAACTGCAATGGGAAATAAAAATTCTCCCTTCTAATTAGAAAGCCCATTTGCCATATTGCCCATACAAAATCCGTGTGTCTGAAAATCATACAACACATCAAGTTTGTTCCATCTGTTCGCCGCTATTTATCGACAAAAAATATTTTATCGATAGAAAACATCACATCCCTAAACCACGCATGGCGCAATACCGACTACTAGGTTCACGTCAACGGTATAAAACAAGCAAATCTGTTGCAATACACGTCGTAGCGTTGCAGGACTCCGAGCCTTGGAATGCAAATTGTTTTCTCTGTCGCATTGTGTTCTTATTTTGGATGAGATTTACTGAGAATAATGGCACCGTTTGAAGGATGAGCTAAAGATCGCAGATGCGTGAACTTTTATTGCTTTTAGTGTAATTACTAAGTAATGAAGGTCAGCGTTTATATATCGATGGAAATATTTTATGGTGACGGATTAAAATACAGAGTACCATTTCCGTATTTCATTCCAAATGCGACTCAGTAAAATATATGAAGCAAATACTATCTTTGCAAAGAGACGGAAAACACGACATCAAACTATACACCAACCGGTTTGGCCAGCGTGGTTTAGTAGGTCTAATCCCCCTGTTGTCTTAAAATGCTATTGTGTTCTAGATTACGAGAGGCCTATGACCAGCAATTGACTGTGAAAGGCTATATCATCATCATCATCATCAGCGCTTTATACTGTCCCACTGCTGGCCTCAGGCCTCTTCTCACTATGAGAAGGGTAATGTCATAGTCCACCACGCTGGTCAAGTGCAGGTTGGTAGACTTCACATGTCTTTCGAGAATATTATGGAGAACTCTCAGACATGCAGGTTTCCTCACAATGTTCTCCTTCACCGATAAGCATGCGATAATTAACCATTTCATACGCACTTAACTTCGAAAAGTCACTGGTGCGTACCGTGGATTCGAACCCGAGACCCTCTGCGTAGCAGTCTGTCGGTCTCTCACTCGGCTATCGCTGCTATTGAAACGATTATGAACGGCTGTATGATGACGAAATATAACAACTAAGGGACAAGCAGCAACGGAGGTTGATTGGCCATATATACACCTATATTAACCTTATACATGGTTAGCCGCATGGCACCTTACTTCTATATTACCCTTGTATCCAGCTTCACCAGAAGGGACTATTCAAAGCTTAAAGAATTCTGAAACTCATCAAGTCTCAGGGCGAAAATTAACTGTCTTGGAGGATAACGAGGCAATAGTTGAGAAACCTTCTTCCAGTAATATGTATGACAGAAATGCCAAAACGGTAAGGGGGCCTTTATAATCATACCCCAACATACACAAAGAACACCCAGGCTCGAAACAACAATTTGTGAAGCACGATCCCCAGTTACCCCGGGCACACACCTCTGACTTTTCAAAGTTATGTGTGTATTAAAAATTTGAATTATCGCTCGCTAAACAATGTGCCCGGTAGATGGCTATAGGCTCGCCCTCTATTCTTTGGGACCGAAACATAACTGGCGAAGTGTGGGTGTGTTATACACCTCTGCCTACCCCGTCGGAAATAAAGAATCAAACCCACAACACTTATCGCAGTCTAAGGTAGCAACTTAAGCCACTAGTCTACAAAAAATTATCACGTTTTTCACTACACACATTATAAATGCTCTGTAGGCCAAACAAATAAACCTTGTGCCTTATGAATCTAAGGCTAAGCAATATTTTTATAAAGCGTCCCAACACGAAGGACACACTTGTGTATAAAATAATATTAAATATCAATATTTTGCGTATGTACGTACTTTACTTGCTATTAGAATTAGAGGTAATTTAGAACCGTTTTCACAAGGCTAATAAGATGTTATACGAGGGATTTGAGTGGGTACGCGGTTTGTTACCGAAATAGTAAGTATAATGTTACAAGCAGTATTGAATATTAATATCAGCAAGTAAATACTGGTTCTCTAGATACCTAAGTTACATTTTATTGTACCCGGCGGAGTCACATCAAAGTATGCTAACCGCGATTCCCGGGACCACGCCGCTACTAGACGTCAAAAAGCTACTGAGATGAGTATAAGTGGGCAAATCTATTCAAAACCCACGCCTTTTACCAGCTCCAAAACACCAAGAGGCGAAATACGAGCCCCAAGTTGAGTTTTTAGTGATGACAAAAATATAATTCTTTCCTGCTTACGAAGAAACTTTACCTACGTGATTTTAAGGTGATTTTACATCAAACAGTAATATACTCAATACATAATAATTTACATAATATTATATTATCAGAAATAAGATAGTTGTTATATAGTGTTACGAAAACGTGATAGGCATTTATGAAATACAATTGATATTGTCTATTAGATATTAGAAGGCATCAATATCTTGATATTATCGCCAGCTCTGTGTGACGTCACAATCAGGCTTGTGCACGTGTAAAAAAGTGTCAAAAATCTAGTGTCAAAACCTTTGGAAGAGGACACACGAATATCTTGCGAAGCAAGAAAAAAAGACCCTAGCGAGGCCAAGTGAGTTAGCTCTCCGCTTCTCTCCGCGATGCAACAATGGTGCGCCCCCATTTGGTCGCGGGAGATAGGGTGCGCGGCAACGCAACACCGACACGCCTCTGCAAGGGACAGACAGAACTGTCCCACGCACCCGCACCTTTGGACGCATTCTGCGCAGGCCTCCTCCAAGCCCACGCGGAGCGTCCGCTCCCGAGATCTCTCTTATATTCACCGCGGGTGTCCAAGCCACGGTTACTAAGCTCCCCCAACACGACAAGGTGGACATCCCACTGGGGGAGAAGTGAGTTAGCCTAGTCAGTGCCATCTCCTCTTATCTGTCACTTCGACATTAAAATTCTTTCGTTACTGACCGACTGATAGACAACGTGCAGTTGAGATTACAGAGCGTAAAAGCTGAACTCTGGTTCAGAGGTATTTGAACCCACAATACAGATTATATTGTGGGTGCAATATAATACCTCTGCCCACCCTTTCGGGGCTGTAGTTGTGAGTCTATATATATATATATATTTTTTATAGTCTCATGCCTTTTATCACCGAAGGGGCAGAGGTGTAATATTACACCCACATTTCGGCCATGAATTTTTGGCCCATATAATAAAACAAAATAACTCCTACTCGAAACCCGAGAATCCAGACAAGAATAAAAATATTTCTAAAATGTTCATAAAAGTAAAACAACCAGAGACAATGAGTCATCGCCAATAATTACGTTGAGAAGAACCGGTAAGGAGTTTTTACACAATGCACTTTTTAAAACTAGTCATTGGTCGTTAACCGGACACTTATTCTATAAATAGAACAAGTAGACTGTACCTTCGTCAGCCCAAAAGGTTAGCTTGCTTTATTTAAATTCTTGTAGGCAATCGTCGCTCTTTTGAGCCTTCAATGGAAAAATTGAAATGAAAGTTTTCACTACACTAATGGCGTAGTGATTTAAGCGGTTAGCTTACCGTTTGGGACTGCACCGAGTGTCATAGGTTCGGGTTCCACCCGAAAGAACACTTTTTGTGGAACAAAATCTTTTGTTTCGAGTTCTTTGTGTCCATTGGCTGATTAAGCTACTTGACTGTGACATCTCCATATCAAGTTCATGTTTTATTGTATCGCGATGGAATCCCCTAGTTGCGGGTTTGTCTCCACCATTCAGAGTTGAGTTGCATGGTGGAGAGAGTCGCATTCTCTCCCGAACATTCGGCCTACGCACCAAAAACGGCGGACAACGCGAATCCACTACAGTAGCATAGCATGTGCAGCCTCACTGGGACTTAGTCAGTACGAGAGGATCTCATCTAATATTTCCTCTACTATCGCACGTGGAAAGGCCACGGCCTGACAGTGATTGGACTGCGAGGGGCCTCTTGGATCTATATCTGTTATTACCTGGACCTATATTCAGGGAGTCGGCAATGACGCAGTCACACAGTCGTCAAGAAGGAGGCGGTGATCCAGACCTTGACTTGTACCAAAATTCTAAGCGAGCATCTGAACCTACAGCCGCCACCAGGTCACAACGCTGCTGTGCGTCAGCAGGTCTCTTATATCTAAGACCTAAGCATCTTAGTCATCTTGGTGTCTGTCTGCCCGTGTTTCCTTGGCATCACTTCTGGAACGTTGAGAGTGATGAACACGAGTAAGAATGAACTGGTATCAAGTAAGCTTTCCTATGACACAATCAGAAACATCTTTCTTCCCTATATTTGCCTTGGTACCAAAAACACGTGTTTCTCCCACATCTTGTTATTACACCGTAGGCATGCAGTATAACGCAAATTTTCCCCGGTTCATAATAATTAGGAAATTATTCGTCCAATTACTACGTACCTATTGGTTTGGTATAAAAGGTCGACTTCATTGCAATAAATGGTTAATTTTATTCGAGAATTGTACCGTGTTGACTAGCAATAGATATGGTTCATCGGTGCCTAATAAATGGTTCCTAAACTATGATTAGGTACTAATATAATGTTGCAAGAACAATGTTGTTACTAAATCGACGTAGTAAACTACGATTCTAGTATTATAAACACACGCAAAAGTAATTTTTCGGTAAGGCTTGATTATTATTAAACTTGACTCAATAAAAAAAACCTTTTGAAGAGTATATATCATTTGCTAAAATAAATGGAGGGGTCTGCATCAGACGAGTGATTGCAAGAATCCTATTTGTCTAAGCGCGTTCGTTACCATCGTTGTGGTTGCTACAGTATTTATGTATAAAAGAATATGTAAGTATATTTATCAGTTACCTGATTACCATAGTACAACTTCTGCTTAGCTTAGATTCAGATGTTCAAGTGCAAGTTGTCGTATGATACTATAAAAGGGATATTAGCTTTACATTAATAACGTAACAACCCAAAAACCTTGACACAGTCGTCTGGTAAAAAAATAATATTTGCTTTTGTCAAGACCACGAACTAACTGAGTGACGTGTGAAACAAGGTTTTTTTAAAGGTCCCACGTAATAGGGAGGCAGCCTATTTACCGGACACATTGCCAGACTCCGTGAAAATTCGGAAAAACTCAGTAAACCTTTTGCCCCACCCGGGAATCGAACCCGGAAACTCTCAATCAGCAGACGAATACGCTAACCACTGGAGCTCGGAGGCAGTTACTAGAACTGATTGATATTATTTTAGTAGTTACCCATAGAGCTATTCCTGCAACAATATAACTCTTCGGATATTTGAATGTGCTTTGACACAAAAAATTTGATAAATCCATATTGGCCTCTACCAAAGAGATTGGATATATAATACATAGAGGTAGCCCTAGTACTGAAAAATGGAACACAGTCAACTGACGTGTAAGATACAATTTAGACAATTTAATGCCATCAAATTATATAACTTTAGTGATTCATCTTTTATGACAGTTCTATCATGATTTTGAATTTAGCAGTATAATATTTATATCGACTTTTCAAGTGTTGTAAGAAATCTTATCGATATGTCTATCCACCGTATATTTTTATCTCGTTATTTTTTAGATTCTTTGTGCACGTGATAAAGATTTATAAAATAAGTGGATTGCTGCAGTATGTCGTCGTGGAGAAAATTGGGTGCCTAGAAAGCACCATAGAATTTGTTCCTAGCATTTTACTGCGGAATGTTTTTATAGTAATGACAGATGGCGCAGACTAAAAAAAAAATTCTGTGCCAACATTACTCCTCCATTCTAAACGTATCAGTGTGAGTGTTTAAATAATTACTTGCTTTTACTTTTATTAGGGTAGCAGCGCCAAACAGGAGTCGGATCTTGGGCTCCATTCGATGTCTCGACCAAAGGAATAATTTAATTTTAATATTTTCTACAATTTTATTATCAGTGCATAGGGTTCCCACCAAGAACGTAGGGTCCCAAGCCAACCTCACCTGCAAGTGGTGTACCTGCTTATCAACGGATGAGGCTCTGGCAAACAAAACATTAGGCTCGCCACCTATTACGTGGGATCAAAAGTCTGGCAAAAAGTGGGCGTTTAATATGCCTCTGTCTACCCCTTCGGGGAAACAGGCGTGAGCCTATGTATGTATGTTATAAACAATATTCAGCCAGCTACCTGCAGTTACACTGTTGCCACGAAAAGCCACGACACGCTAAGCGACAAGCGATTTCGATGTTTATTTGTGCAGTTTAGTTCTGCACTGAGGTGACAGCGCGCGGGAGCAGAATAGAGAGCGGCATGAACATTGAAATCGCTTGTCGCTCAGCGTGTCGCGGCCGTTCGTGGCCAGGCTGTTAGACGACATCCACTCATTTGATAGTTTTACTATATCCTTACTAATACCTATTATAAATGTAAGTGAATTTATTTATTTGTTAAGCTTTCACATTTTGACTACTCAATCGATCATAAAAAGTTCAATGCACGTTGCTGGGAGTAATGGGAGTACAGAAAAAGGTGTAAGGTACTTTTTACCAATCGGCTTTGGCCTATAAATCAAGCTTCAGGTATCATCAGTGATTGCTAGGGTGGCAAACACAAAGGGTATGCTTATTTATTTTAATATACTGCTTTGCATTAAAACGTGGCTTTCTTCTTTCTTTAGTGTACGCGTGCGCCTTCCATAAATGAGACATCTTCTGTTTCTCCGACAACCAGCACTAAAGTGCCTACGTTAGTTACAATTTCTCCGCCAGTAGGTACAGAAGCGATGAAAATCGTGTGCGCTAAACACTTACGTACAATAGAAAAACTACAAAAAGAAGTTTTTCACCTTGAGCAGCTTGTTAAAAGACGTTTGTTAAAAATTAATTACCTATTTAAGACAACGTTCTAAACGTCTGATGAAAAAGAACATTGCTATGAATTCACGTATATGTCGGCGATACGCCAGGGTTATCGCATCCAGTCCAGACTCCATTATAATAAAAAGACTCACGTAATATTACTTGGTTTATTTTCAGACGATTTCTAGCACAGAATTGAATTAAAATGTGACCTACAATCCTTTTTATAAACTAACCGTCATTACACTTAATGTTAAAAACTGCCACTTCCTTTTCAACATATAATTGAAATTACTGTACAATTAATTATCAAAAATCAACATTAATATTGTTATGAATATTGCACAACACCATATGATTTATTTTATACGAATAACAAATCTATTGTAATAATCAAACGCTGCTTTACAACATTCGCAACAGATGGTGATGGGATGCTATCAACAGGATGTAAATATAAGCGCAGGTTATTTATAACCGTTAACATAAAAGTATCAGAATAATGTTATTTAATACTAATTGATTTTACTTTGAAAGTTTCTGGAGTTATCTTAATTATTAAGCGATAAATTAAATACCCAATATTTATAAAACAGTGAAGCAGTCAATACAGTGTCTAATATTATAAAGTAGTGAAGTTCTCAGTTCTGTTCTGTGTTCACAAATAGTTATTTAAATATCAATCTTAAATATTATTAACATTTTCGTAACAATATAATCATTATATATTAATTTGCGCCCATATATACTTGATAGTTTGCAAAACGAAAATATCGTGAAGAAGGATTTGATAATTTTAGATCAAGTGAAAAATAACAGTGTTATTAAAAAATACCTTTCACGCGCGGCTGGTGACAAAACACGTGAGATTAGCTTGAAGTTAAAAAAAATGCTGTGACGCTTCATAATTATGTGCTACTGAGTACCCATTTGAAACAAAAAAATATAGATTCCGTTTAAAAATGCAAGTTTGTGTAATAATTATTTAAATACTATCCATTAACTAGCGTTCTGTAACTCGCCGTGTGGTTGACGGAATAGAGTACAAGTGTCACCACCCCCTATCTTCCCGTGGGTGTCGTAAGAGGCAACTAAGGGATAACACGATGCAAATACCATCTTTGCGTAGAGACGGAAAACTCGACATCAAACCCTATACGACTGCCTCGTTGGTCTCGCGGCATAAATGTGCGGGTGGGATCGGGAGATCCCGGGTTCGATTCCTGGGTCGGGCAGTGTTATTGGGTTTTTCTGTCACGAAAATCTCAGTAGCAGCACGGAGTCTGGAAATGTGCCCGGTACGGCAATAGGCTCGCCCCTTATTACGTGGGACTAAAGTATATCTGGCGAAAAGTGGGTGTAGAAATACACCTCTGCCTACCCCTTCGGGGATAAAAGGCGTGACGTTATGTATGTATGTATGTAACTAGCGTTCTGACTGCTGTGGACACAAACTTACGGAATGTATAACATGTACATACTTACTTTTACAAGTCTGTGTGATTTTGAACCTATATTATTGAAACTTTGATCGATATCGATAGCGGATTTGCTCAATCACTAAAAAATTAAAAAGTTACGAAATTTGTGTTCAAATTGTCTTTAGCCCTAACTGACAAACATAGTGCCATCTTTTTCTGGCAACTCTAATTTGTCAAATGAGTGAAGAGTGTAGCTATATTCAATTTGTTCATAAAAATATCGTTCATTCCATGCTTTAGTTATTCTTCCATGGCCTCTACATACCACCGCTTCACAGTGTTGCTTAGCAACTGAAAATAAGAAACATTTATGTACAAAACTTTTATGCACATAGAGACATAATAAGTAATTATGAATCTCTCGGATTCATTATCTCACAAAAGACAACACTCAGATTCTGCATTAGTTTCGAAGAGCAAGCAAGAGCATTATACAAAAAGCAATATACTTCAATCAAATAAAATTTATCCGAAAGGTGCTCTCATCTAAAATTCTTGATCTCAAACCACAAGAAAGATCTGCACTCCAGTAATAACCATCTTTTACATTGTTCCCTTCAACTAGTTACCTCAACGCCTATTTTTGTACAGACTGTTCTTCTATGGAATGTGATTACATTAGAGATCAGATCAGGATCAGTATCGGCTTTGTCATATATAATTGATATATATTATAAGCCAAAATTTCTAGAACTACCATTGATTTGTAAATAAATCAAGTGATAAACTATTGCAATCAACTATTAACTAGATGTGTTACATCCGTTTGTTTATTTGTTTATGGGCGTCGAAGAACTTAAGAGAAGTTAATCAGACAATCAATACAATAGTCAAGCCGAATTTGAATGGTTATAAACAAACGAATAAACTATAGGGAACGATAAACAGACCAATGATTTTTTATGTAATAGGCGGCAAACGAGCAGACGGATCGCCTGATGGTAAGCGATTACCGCTGGACAAAAGCAACACCAGGGCAATAGAGGAGCAGCAAGATCACAGAGAAGGCAAAGGGAATGGGGCCTCCAGAACTTTCACTTTCAACAGTATTATAGATACTGGTACTTTACGTCGATAGTTTGTGAGGGGTAGTACTTGCGTGGTAGAGCCGGCACATTCATGCTGAAATCAATAAGGCTCTATTACATTAAGACTTCTTAGTTAATAATTATATGATATACAATAAAAGTTATTATAAAATAATTATTAAAAGCATATAATTTTACCTGAGGATTATTAGATTGGAATTAACACATACAGTCAACATAAAGATCTTTTATTATTTTTTCATTTGAAAGCAGTTCATTTAATATATATGTACTTAGCGTTTAATTATTATGATCAAAAATGTAGCTCATACTCTATTCCCAGTCCACTGGTGGGCAAAGGATTCACTGATTTTTGGGTCACAATAGCATTGTGACTTGGTTGGTAATGGTTTTAAGTCGAGTTTTTATCTCTTCGCAAAGGTGTTTTCCTTAGACGCCTCTTGCGATACCCACGAAATGAAGTGGGACAGTGGGTGTATTCTTAATACGTCACCACACGGAGGGCATCTCTCTTTGTCTGTACATTTATCTAGTCCAACTATGACCCTTGAAGTACATTTACAAGGCATTTCTGTCGCACGGGAATCGAGCAGTTAATACTAGACACGTTCGTGATAACAAAGTAACCATAGCTCTATCAGTACATTTAACAGATATCCTTTCAATAGATATCCGGTTAGAACTATGCGGATACATAAATCTACAGTGAGAACTTATTTCAAGTTTCATGACAAAAATCATTTCCGGTTAAAGGCGGACGTTTTAACTTCCTAAGAGATTTATTAATAAATTGATTCGTGTCACCCGATTTAAGTACTAGATTCTGTCAACAACATTTCTAACATTAAGGCCCACTTGCGTAACGTTTGATTTAAGTCACTCCTTAATTTAAATTTTTTGAACAGAATTAACGGCATAAAATAATTTAACTTAAAAGTATTTAGCGTCCTCTTGCACAACGACAACAACGCTTAGATTTAGTTAAACATTTTATGAGGTCGGTAAAGTAGTTTCTACGTTTTGTTTCATGGCATGAAGCCTTTTTGTAACGATTTTAACGTTGTTATGCGTATGGTTTCGCATAAAACCTTAGACTAAATTATATACTTTGAGCTTAAAACAAAACGCATTGTCGTCGCCTAGCAACGAAATGACAATTGACAAATAATAACCAGAAACTTTTGAGCATTAACCCTAGAACCCTACATGGGGTGCAGGTGCACCCCACACCGATTTGTTTTCTAAATATCTAAATTTCTTTAATATCCACGAATTCGCGCGTCGGAGTTTTTTAGTTTGGTGTCAACCGGTCGCGTTACGTCAATACCGTGACGAAGGACCGCGTTGTGTTGTCGCCTGTATAAGTGCTGTGGGGTACGCCAGTTACCCCAGTGTAGTAAAATCGTAAGATTATTTATTTATTACGATTGATGCATTTATATGTAATAAGTTATTAAATTTGATTATTTATTAAAACAATAGTCTTATATGAATTAAATACAGATATTTTTAGATATTATGAAGGTAAAATTCAATGAAGTTTATTTATTTTGTTTCGGATGGCTGTCAGAGCTTTGAAATACGAAGAAATAAGCTCTATTCTAGACCACAAATCTGGCGAGGAAGAAATAGAAGTTGGGACTAGTTGTAATTCCTGGGTTCTTTACAAGTGTTCAAGATCAAATAACAAGCCAAATATAACGTTTCAGCAGACAGTTTTGAAATTAGGTTTGGAACTGATACATGAACATTTGGAGGACCGTCACCGGATGCCAACTTAGTCCATTGCAGTGATCCTCAAAAAAGGACCAAATCCTACAAGCGCTTTTGCTCAAACTACATTTAACTTTGTGTAATAAGGCTGATTTGTGATCTCAAGTTACCGATTCTGTTTAGTAAAACGTATTTTCATGAATTGTTTTTTTTATTTTAAGGATTACAGTCATTTTAGTATGGGGTGCTCCAGCACCCCAGTGTAGGAATAACATGTGCGCCAAATAGTGTAGAATTCTAGGGTTAACAATAACACAAGTAGGTACCTACATTGTTATCAGTTATATCATCATCATCATCATGTCAGCCTAGGGACGTCCACTGCTGGACATAGGCCTCCCCCTGCTGCGTCGTCCGGTCCAGTTATATAATTATTTATAATTTTCGTCGCGACAAGATGCCAACATCAGTGTGACAGTTCTTAAATTTAATTAGCCACTAAACAGCCGATTTTCGGTGACTAATTTTGACAGTTTTTAAATCATATTACTCGACAAATTTTTCGTTGTGCAAGACGCTAGTGGTGTTTAATATTTTTTTCTCGTTAAATACATCTTAATTCAATTTAAGAATCGTTGTGCAAGTGGGCCTTAATCTAGAATCAATAAACACATTTTTTAGTGGCCTTACGCTTAGAAATAATCTCGCACTCAACCGATCTCGCATAACACTTGATTGTAATCGCGGCTGTTCCATCTAAAAGTGATTCGTCTCGAACTGTGCAAGCGTTCGAAATAGGTAGGCGTGTCACGTGCATATCAGGCTCAGCCCCCACTATCAGCATAGCATGGCACATAAGGGCTGTCAAGATACATAACCCTGTTATGCCTAAGAACCACTGCATTCCTCCAAAGTCTTCGGCATAGTAAGGCACGCCGAAAATGTCCGAAATAACCCTCGACAAATGTTTGAAATCTTCGAGACACCTCCGCAACTGAATTGCCACCGCAGAATACGTACCTGATCCCCTCTGCATGGCATTCTGCTGATATCTCCACTAGGCTTTCGTTGCCTACAAATGTACACACCATGTTATGGTCAATGGTACGGTAAAATATTTATAAATTATTCAGAGTACAGGCGAATTTTATATTTATTTATTTATTTTATTGGCTCACCAACAACTGTTACTCTCAACACTAACAATAATACAGTAAAACTAACTTAATAACATAATCAAGCGTCACAGTTATTTACTGGTAACACAGTATCTGGTAAACTATTGACTGCGAAAAAGTAAGACCGGTTCTCCAAGTAAGACTTTAACCAGCTCAGAATGGTGCCGGTGTCACCACATATTTCTAACTTCTCCAACGGCATAAAATGCTAGACACGGTCGAAAAGACTTGCTGAAATCTGTGTATATTTCATCGACCAGTTTGCCAGAGTCTAGGGCCTTCAGTAGAGTTTCTGTGAAAGTCACCAAAAGAAGGTACGAAACCATGCTAAGAGGTGCTCAAATAAAGGCGCAAGTGACACTGTGTGTGACATGAAATGACAAATTAATGACTCAAATACTTTAGCCATTGTCGATATAACAGAAATAGGTCTGTCGTTACCAACATTATGATGATCATCGCCCTTAAAAATAGGCACAATCTAGGTCTGTTTAAAAGCTGTTGGAAAGACACCTGTGCTTAGAGATTTGTTATAAATTAATAACAAGGGAGGCGCTAACGCAGTTACACATTTGCATACAAAAATTGGAGGTATACCGTCAGGACCAGTCCTTTAGTGACTATCAAGAGACTTTAATTTTGGACTGACTGCCTCGTTGGTCTCGCGGCATAAATGTGCGGGTGGGATTGGGAGGTCTCGGGTTCGATTCCCGGGTCGGGCATATAATAGGCTCGCCCCCTATTACGTGGAACCTAAAAATTAATGGCGAAATGTGGGTGTAATATTACACCTCTGCCTACCCCTTCGGGGATACAGGCGTGAGTCTATATATATATATATATATATATATATATATATATATATATATATATAATTTTGATATTAGCCTATCAAGATGAAACGTAGGTGCAGTGAGAGGTAGAATACCATACATCAAACTATATATATACCCCTGATTGCCCATTGGTGAAAGCGGCAGAGTATTGCGGAGGAAACATTTCGCAAATCTCTTGACTGTCAGAAGTCGTAGTAACTCCATTAGTCATTGAGATGGGGAACGAACTAGTGCCGCTGCGTTTGCTCTTGATATAAGTCCAAAATTGCTTAGGATTTTTAGCAATTGCCGATTCAATGCTTGCGAGATATTTATTATAACAGGTAGTTGCTAAGTGTGTGCATCTCTTACTTAACAAATGTAGTTCAATTGTCTCGGGGATTATTATTCATTTTATAGCGCTTTCTCAGTCTTTCTTTTTCCTTTAAAAATCTTATTAAATGTCCGCCAAACCAGGATGGATAGTTGCGCCCTCACATTCTTTTAATAGGTACATACCTTTTTATAATGTCATGTATTGTCTTGTAAAATGTATCAAGCATACAATTAACGTCACTATTAACGTTCAAATATTTACATAATCTGCCTTAAATAAATTCAATCTAACACTATTTACATTATAAGGAAGACGTCGATCCATGTTTGTTTTATTACAACTTCCAAAGGAGGATGTAAGGGATCGATATTACTTAAGGGTATACGTGCAGCAGAGACAACAGCCGTGGTTAAGTTAGTAAGGACTAGATCCAATATTCTGTCTGAACTATTGCTAATGTTGTTCTGTTGACCTAGTTAGTTTGTGTGCATAAAATCGGTGAAAATTGGGCCTATTCCAGGTGCGCTATATCCATTATTTGATTCATTTATCAAGTTCCATTTAATGTTACCTAAATCAAAATCTCATAGCTCTTCGGATAGCCAAGCTGAAGTGGCAGTGGGCAGAGCACATAGCTCGAAGAACCGATGACCGTTGGGGTAGAAAGGTTCTGGAGTGGCGGCCACGTACCGGACGACGCAGCAGAGGTAGGCCCCCCGCAAGGTGGACCGACGATCTCGTCAAGATCGCGGGAGGCGGTTGGATGCGGGTGGCTCAAGACCGGTCTATGTGGAGAGCCTCGGGGAAGGCCTTTGTCCAGCAGTGGACGTCGTTTGGCTAATATGATGATGATGATGATGAAATTAAAATCTCCAATAATACACGTATATACCTAGAAAGTATTCCAAAGTTCTACGATGCACTGGTGGTGGCAAGTACGAGTATACTACGCATAGAGCTATTTTACGAATAGACTTTGTAATGTTTAACTCAACGGTAATTCATAGATCCTCACATTGACTGTCCCAATGAGCCATACGCGTTAAGTTTATACTTTTTAGCACAGCAACTAAGACTCCTCCTCCATCTTTCTTTCTCCCATCTCTATCTTTCCCGCAGACTAAATATCTGTCATCAAATAGCTCTGCGTTGAGAACAGAACTGATTAGCCATGTTTCGGTGAAAACGACTATTTCATAGTTTTGCATAGAAAGTTGCCGACAAAAGTGGTGATTTTTAGTTCGTAAACCACGTGTATTCTGGTAGTAAAATGTGAATTTGTAATAAAATCGATAACATTACAAATTCACATTTTACTACAAGATATATTTGTATCTATATGGAATTTTATTGACCTCAGTGGTAAAGCCAGTGGTCAACATAATTTTAAGTAGTAGCACAAGGATGTCGCTAATATAAAAAGTATACAAGATCAATATAATACTTGGACATACTCAAGAACCACAGTGGCAAGTAGTCGCCTCCAATGCATATTATTTATGTACTTAGAAAACTTATATTTATGTGGTTAAATCAATATATCATTGCAGATACAGTAAGTGATACGACGAACTCTCAGTCAATACCTTAAGGACACGATATTTTAAGAATATTTTACAATAAATTCATTTTGATAAGTGAATCACGAAATAATGACGAAATATTAACATGACGATGTCAGTGCAATTCCGTTATTGTAATTTTCTTCATTATCACTTCGATCTTTAGCAGCATAATCGATTCATTTTATTCTATTTATGATTTAAATTGTGTTGTCCAAATTTTCTTATGGATTTAAGGAATCGTAACATCTAACCACACCGCTAGTTTGCGAAAGGAAATTGTTGGCATGACACGAATGATCAATGATCATACAGAGGTTACAGACAAAACATCGGACACAAAAAAACCCATGAGCGCAAGATTTGTGTATTTCTTTACTCTGCATGACCAGATAACTTATTAAAAACTCCATAGGAATCTAATCCAAGCCTGGATCTGAAATCTCTTCAGTTGAATTGGATACCAACACTAAAATGCCCATTAAAAATACCATGATCCTTGTCGTACCCTCCTTAGGGCAAATGGTAAATAAACATCTCGCGTCCATACTAATTGTCTACGTAAACAATGGTATACAGAAGACTTTAGTCAATATTGTAATAAACACATGCATTAGACTAATTGTAAATAGTTCCAAAGTCAATATTATCGTAAGTTAACTTGGCGATAGGCAATGATTTTAAAGTGAACAATAAAAGCGATAAATCGAGCGTCGCGCGCGCACTGTCGGTCCGGTGACCGATGAGCGCGCGCCGTTCCATATTCAAATACATTTACAATTATTACGATACAAAACGTTATTTTGAGTTAACTTTAAATGTTGAGTTCATAATCACAATATTTTGAGTTCATTATACAAATTTTGAGTTCGATATTCAAATATTTTAGTTCTGATTTTTGGTTTTTTATTGAAATAGTGTTTGGACTTTTGTGTTAAAAATGGATCCAGAGAAGAAGCAAAATAATGAAGTGACAGTGGACGATATATTGACTATATTGGGACCTTTCGGGAAGTTTAATATTTATACGTTTATTTTAATTTTATTACCTGTGCTCAGCGCGGGAATGTACGCGTCCGTATATAACTTTGAAGTCATGGATCTTAAGTATAGGTAAGAGAAATTACGTAAATTTAATTTCATTTATTGGTTTGGTACTTATATTTATGTAAAAGTGTGTTAAAGAAAAGAGAATATTTTTAAAGCTGGAAAAGCAGTATAAAGCCTTTCTTTTGTAGCTAATATTTACTCAACCTTTTAGTTTCAGACGAAAAAAAAATTTATATGTATTGCTAACTTACACCAAAATATTTTTTGTCTTAAATTAATAATTATAAAGTACCTCTTACCCTTGTACCCTTAGTTCAAACTCAGCTAAAATTGGGACTGGGTATTGTGAATATTATCTGTATTACATAAAATTCTTACGTTTACGACTTAAAGACAACGTACAGCCAAAACTATAGAGAGCAAGAACCGCAAAATGTATGTTCAATGGGGACCGTGGAGGTGCACTAAGAAGGGCATTTCCGAAATTCCTACGGATCGGGAAGGCACGGTTAAATTAAATAAAATATGCGGTCATAATCCCATCCTTTAGTATTATATATTAAATATAATATACTATACAGAAGAAAAAACAATATATTATTTTTACTATTATTCGCCCCTATGTTCATTTTTATATGACTAGTACTCAATATCACATAAACGGTTTATAAATCAATTTGAACAATGACGATAAAAAATAATCTAAACATCGGCAAATATAACTTAAACGATGCATACGCACTCAGGCGCGATAACATGCGAAAATGCATAAGGTATTTGGACCTTGAAGTGGTTAATAAAACCAAAATAGTGAACTGAATAAATTAAAATTCTGCTGCTACAAACCAGAAAATCCATTAAAAAATAAACATTGTTATCGATGAACAAATACATTAAATAGTGCTCGACACGTCGGAAAGTGTAAATAAAATATTGTCAACAAATTAAACAACATCCGTAATAAGAAACAAATGTAATGCCAAAACAATTGTACACGTAATTAACTTATGATCAACTATTTGTCGGAAAAACGCTTACATCCAAAGAGTCAAAAGTCAACATTATTTATTCAGTTAGGTTACGAAGTGACGCTTTTCATCATCAGCCATTTATACGGTCCCACTGCTGGGCACGGGCCTCTTCTCACTATGAGAAAGGTAAGGCCATAGTCCACCACGCTGGCCAAGTGCGGGTTGGCAGACTTCACATGTCTTTCGAGAACATTAAGGAGAACTCTCAGACATGCAGGTTTCCTACGATGTTTTCCTTCACCGATTAGCAAGCGATAATTAACAATTTAACACGCACTTAACTCCGAAAAGTCATTGATGCGTGGCGTGGATTCGAACCCGAGACCCTCTGCGTAGCAGTCTGTCGGTCTCTCCACTCAGCTATCGCTGCTTATGTGACGCTTTATGAACGTCAAAATGTAAGTTCCTTACTTAATTATTCTACATTTACTACCACGTTCACAATGCATGAGGTTGAACCACGAGAAAGAACAAAAATATGAACGGATAATTTGTGAAAATTAAAGTTGAATTGGGGGTAAATCTGGTCTTTGATTTATTACTTTTTGTCAATCGGTATAGTTAGCATATTTACATATAATAAGAATCAACATTTCTAAATACTTTTACATTTTTATTCGAATAGGTCATTTAGTCCTTTCGCGAATTAGTCATTTAACGAATTAGTCTTTTTAGAATTAGTTCGTTTTAGAATTAGGCATTTGACGAATACGGCATTTATCGACTAAACGGCACAAAACACCCAACAAAACTGTTAACTGATTTCCGAATATGTTGGTCGCATCCAACAACCAACTGAACTCACCATCCTGGCGTTATGCCGGTTGAATCCAAGACTTCGCCCTGGACCCCTGGGGTTGCCAGATTTGACAGAATACCTACTAGTTTTTCCACAGAGCGCCTGCCGTCTGACTACCACAACCCAAATGGATAACTTAAGTCATGTATTCACTAGGGGACAAAGTCGCTCGACTTATCGCGAACAGTCGCAGGACATTTACGTGCGACTGTCCCGCGACAATGTCGACCGACATTTCGCTCGTCCACATACCGGCATTGTGATCAAGATGTCGCCTAAGTGTTAACACAGTTTCGTTGGTAGTGTGGACCAACGAAGTGTGCTATAATCACGGGTAGTCGCGGAACAAATAGCAACACACGTCCTCACAAGTCAAATGCCGTCGGAAACTGTCGAGGGACACGAAGTCGCAAAAGGTCGACGCTATCGGAGCGTCAACAAGCGACTTGTTCCCCGACACGTAGATGTCGCCTGCGATGTCGGGCGATGTCCCCCGCGACGTCGCTCAACACGTAGAATTCATGTCGTGCGACAAGGTCGCGGGACAAAATATGTCTCCTAATGAATACGAGGCTTTTGACTGGTTTAAGCTATCCCAAAAAAATAGAGCTGGACTCTAGAGTCTTGCTCTTATTTTCAAGGCTACTGATCTCCATAAATAGTACCGCAAGAATGAAGATCAATAACATTCATTGCCATTCTTTTAAATTGCTAATTTTGTATATTGAACAAAGATTTGATTTTTGTAAGGAGCTGCCTATATCAAGTCCAACAACACGTTTTACGTTAAACTACTGTTTGAAATAACTAATTGTTTAACGTGAGCAGAAGGCTGGTCTATATTTTTCAGAGAGAATAAACATTGCCATTCAATGTAAAGCTTTCAGCCTTCTGGGCACGCTACCAGCCGACTGTGATGCGGAGGAATTTTTGATGCGTAGTATTTGGTATCGTTTTTTATTGATTTTCTTTTTCTATTGTTATTACTTATTTAGTTTTCTGCAGTTTAGGATAATTTAGTTATATAAGTAGTTTTATTTTGTTGTTTATATGTTGTGGTAAAAAAACAATGTTAAATCAGGCTTTCACTTCATTTACTCTCATACCTACCCTTGAATTACTATTAGTTACAAAAAAAAGTGAAGGCGCGTTCCGCCGTGATACAAAGGGAAACCTTGTGCTCAGTTTAATTTATCTCAATCAATTATATTTTTTTTGTGTATATTTTTACTGAATTATTATGAAAACTTCTCCACATATCCACTGTAGACTGACCTGGCATAACAAAAACTTGTAGAATAAAGACAGACCAGGCTACACTGGTTTATAATGTGTACAAATACTCATTGATAAATGATATTTTCACACCTAACGCGTGTCAAGTGCCAACTAGTTCCAAGCATTCGATAAGTTTACCAACAAATGAATACGTCTGTAACTAACCTATCCTTTGTTGTGACGCGGGAATGATTTTATATTATAGCTGAACAGACTTCTTAGTTTCGTCTTTAATAGAGTAGTTTATCGTCCAAAAAAAATTATCTTAAGGCGATCGTATTATATAGCCTGTCCGGGAACTACAAAAACAAGTTATGAGATTATTCTTGTGGTACCCGAACAGGCAAAGTGAAATTGTAAATATTTGTCATTAAAATATGATCAGAGACTTAATATTAGCACCTTCATTCAGTCCGATTTCGGCTTCAATAGGCTAGTTGACAAAAAAAATTTTATAAGTCCGTCCTTTAGATTATTCAAAAATAAGCTTGTGTAATATTTTTTATTTGTAAATTAAACCAAAAATGACCAAGATATAGTTCATTAAAGTTACGTATAACGTCACGCCGTGCTGCATTTTTAGTACTAGATGACGTCACACGTAACTTTAATGGGCTATATCTTTGTTATTTTTTATTTAATCGAAAAAAGAAAAAATACGTGTCCAATATTTTTTTATAATCTAAAATACGGACTAAATAAAATGTAATTATTTTGACCCTGGAAACTACCCTATTCTACATGATGATTTCTGACCTTGAAGCTGACACTCAATATGCCAAAGTCTGAACAGCGTTCAGGATGCTTCTAACTGTCGGTACCGTAAAATGAACGGCGTATAGCGCACTGATTGGCTTGCATTTCTGCAAAGACCCGATACTGATATAGACGCAATCGTCTCTAAATTCGCTTAAATCTGCAAAGCGGAGAACGCAACAGATTGTCGACTTGCCGATTCCATTGGACTCAATAGCTTCTGAAAATTGGACATCGCAGGTCAAACTTGCACGAGTTTTATAGGCCACTACTAAATTGTGCATTATAATCTACATTTTTAACACACGTGAGTTAAATGGCATGCTACAGTTTGCCTTATAATTAATCAGATCTGCGGTCGTTAATGGAACATTGGGATTTGTCCGGAAATGAGCATATGCACCTAATTATAAATAAACCGATTGATTGTAATTAATGCGACCAATTTTAAATGACCAACAAGTTCTTAGTTTGGGGCTAGATGCCGTTGTGTTTATGTACACACAAGACCATCTAGTTAATTTTCTCTCATTTCATTAAATTTCTCAACCACATTTTAAGCTGTTTCTAAGAATATCTACTCAAGTAGTCAATACTCTAGTCCTTAAAAGGCCTTAGATCGAAACGAGGATAGCGCTAGGATGATGATGACTGTGATGATGACTATGATTGAAAAACACTCAAATATGTTAATTGTTGTCTAATTGTTGTAAAGTTTCTGTCTAATGAGGCTGTGCGCGAATCTTATTTAATCAAATTATCTTAACCACTTAACGAACAGTTTAAAATTGTTATCTTACTGTAGAAAAATGTTTTTGAAATTGTTGTGTAATTTACCTCTGATCAACATCAGGATTAGCTAAGGGCCCACATACACCACTGTTCACGGTTTACACTATTGGGCTTCGCTACAGCGAAACTCTACATAGCTTCTGAATACTTTGAACTTGTTCTTCTTACAATTTTTATAGTTGAAACATAACAATCAAAGGAAAACCAGAATCTCGTCAATTAATATTGTACTAAAATTCTTATTAAAGCTAATTACTTCTGTCAAAGTGCAATGAGCTTAGAATTCGACCATCGCCGAGATTCTTTCTGACAATTCGTCTATGACTGAAAGCCCTAGCCATTTTTGGTTTTGCCTGTGTCGTGCACCTACCAAATGCGATACAGTATCCATACAAGCGCAAATTTGCAGCTGTTCAAGAAGCGTACGTACATTAGCCCTATTCTCCAAGATCCCATATTACCTGTTCATTGAACTAGGTTGCTCATAAAAAATACTATCCGCGATCTAAATTTAGTATCCCGCTATCCGTATTAGGGGGCTGATGGCTCGTAGCACCATAATACCAGTAATTATTATCACCTGTCCCGACTGGTGGCCCTACAGTTAGCAACTAGGTAGTTATTTAGTGCACTAGCAGGATGATAGCCTGCTTTAGAACCTGGTTGCCATCTTCACGCGTAAGATGCCAGAGTGTGTGTGTATTTCTAATTATAACAACAAGAACACTGTACAAGTGAGCTACAACACTTTATTACGAGAGAAGCGATCCCTCCAGACTCCTCATGGCTAGTATAATTGAAGACACAAGAATCTTTTGAAACGCTACTGAATATATTTTCATATGGTATTATCTTTTGGATAATACATACATACATAGTCTCACGCCTATATCCCCGAAGAGATAGGCAGAGGTATATTGCTACGCCCAGTTTTTACCAGCTTTATTTTAGACCCACGTAATGGGGGCAAGCCTATTGCCGTACCGGGCACGTTACCAGGCTCTGCGCTGCTACTGAGAATTTCCGAACGGAAAAACCCAATAACACTATGCCCGACCCGGGGATCGAAACCGAGACCTCCCAATCCCACGCGCACATTTATGCCGCCAGACCAACGAGGCAGTCTTTTAGATAATGCCATATGAAAATGTATTCAGTAGCTTTTGAATCAGGGCTGTGCGACAAAGGTAGCCTTTGTGTTATTCTGGTGTATGAGTTGTATCAAAATCCATTCAGCAGTGTCATAAAAGAAGGACAAACAAAAAAAAGACTTTCTCATTTATAATATTAGTATGGATTGACATTCATCTCAATATTCAGACCAAGTGTGTGGGGCAAATTTCTATGGAATAGCGTCGCTTGATGTAAGCTATTCGTCGGAATGTCATGCAATGCCGCGGTGCATTGAAATAGCATATAACTAGAAAATTATAGCGCCCTTTCTTCTTGGTAAATAGGCGTAAATGATTTGACTTTTAATATCTACGCACGAGTATGGGAGAAAATTGGTTGTAAAGAAGTAAATCGGAGTGTACTTTCTGGTTCAAGTAGGTAGTTATAAGCAATGCATCGCTGTTTTTGTAGCTGTAAAGAGTTTATACTGCGCTCGACTATAAGGTTCGATTTTCGAGTTAGACAAATTGTTATTAAATTAATTTGTCCATGAAGTCGTTAGTAGGAACCCACATGATTGTCTTTCGAAAATATGTCATGAAGTCGCGGTAGGAACATCGTAATTTTTTGGTTGGTAGGCTCTGATCTGCCAGGGCACTGCACACTCACCGTTTCTCCCACAACTAATACAATTTAAGACTAATACACCATGTATTTTAAGTCATTTTCCCGAAAAGTATGTACTCAGCCCATGATATACAAGCTACCTATAACATTGATTTTACATATGTAATTTGTAAAAAAATATTATTTTTTCAAAATATTTTTTGTCGTCAAAATTAATTTTTCATAGCATAACAACGTGGCGTTCGATGCGTAAATTCGATGCGTAAGGTCAATGCACTTTATAGATGTTTTCCGTTTACAGTTATTTGTCACTACTATAACTTATTAGATAATCCATCACCTAAAATAGGGCACAACAAAGGTCAACTTATAAGATGCCTTACATTATAATATTTTACTACAAAATTCTCACGACATGGCAAGCGTGACTTTGATAATGTCATGCGAATCAGTGAATCGTTCGATTTAGCCGCAATAAGTAGCAGCACTTAAGTAGTTATGCTAAACAAGCGCCGTGCATTATAAACACGGTTTGAGTCTTTCATCTTGTATTATGTTAATGGCGGTAATGTATGTTGGTTTGTCATTTTAAAATGTCTGAAAAGCTATTTTATTTAGAGAATTATTATTTCTGAAATTATTAACAACTAGAGGTCGCCAGCAGCTACGCCTGCATTTTTTTTAAATTTACCCGTTTTGGCCGATCCCGTAGGAATTTCAGGAAATCCCTTCTTAGTGCACCCCTACAGTCCCCAAGGAACATACATGCCAAATTTCAGCTTCCTGCGCCCAATAGCTTCGGCTGTAGCGTGTCTGTCAGTCAGTCAGTAACGCAAGGATTTTATATATTAAGATTTTAAGATATTTTTCTTATAATATAAGAAATAAATCTCGATCTTAATTTTTTACCACGTACCTACCACATATTTGACTTACGCTCCACATAAAATATGTGAATTAAGTATCTCTCTTCTCTAATACCAAATCAATGATTAGATCTTGGGACCAGCGTAAATCACATTGTCACAAATCGCCATCTTATGATCATCATCATCATATCAGCCGAAAGACGTTCTCTGCTGGACAAAGGCCTCCCTCAAGGCTCTCCACATGCACCGATCCTGAGCCACCCGCATCCACCCGCTGCCTGCGATCCCAACAAGATCGTCACAAATTATTATCGATATTTTTAAAGTAAACAGTCTATAAAATCGGTTATGTGCATCAAATGTCCGTTACGCTTCGAGGCAAAACAGCTAAACCGATTCTATAAATTAGATTGATTTATACACCAGGCAAGTATGCATAGGTAGTCATGTTATTTCTTAATAATCCATCAAGTAAACTATATTACACGCAAGCAAAACCACATCATCATCATCCTCCTAGCGTGATCCCAGTTTCAATCTGGGGTCCGCTTACTAGTCTAACCGGATTTGGCTGAACATTAGCTTTTCACAGAACGACTGCCTGTCTGACCTCCGCAACCCGAAGGGATAGCAATATTCCATGGTTGAGACTAGTGTCAATTTATTTAGAAGGTACTGAAGCCCTATAACGACTGTCAAAGATCTTCATGACAACCGGGACCGACGGATTAACGTGCTCTCCGAGGAACGGGACAAGCGATAATTGATAATTCCAGCGAAGCCGCATATCCATCTTTATAGGGGCACTCGTGGCGTTAACGCCAGTTTGCAAACCTGTGACATAAACCAAAGGAGCCGGCTGTCATGCCAACATCCTATTAAAATAATTACTTGCCATTTATTATGCAATGCCTGATAATGACACTAATGTTTATTCAGTCGGAAATCTTTGAGACGTTGAGCATACTGGAGTAGTATGGATGTATAGTCATGACGTCTATCATTCCGTCATTCGTGATGGATTTTGATTATAAGTGGTTTTACTAATCATTTTCTCATGGTGGCCAAGATATATTTATTTATTTATTCAATACTGTTAAACGTAACAAGTTGCACCCAATGCGATTGATATTGTTTACATAATAAGAACGCTGAAAATAATCAAAATAGGTAGGTACACAAAAGAGTAAAGTAGTAAATACAAATACAAAAAAAACAAAGAGAAGTTAGCAGAAAGAGAGTTTTATTGCCGTTCTTTCTTATGGTTCTACGCCCTTGCTTTGCGAACGTGGCAACGTAAATGTAAATGAAGAAGCATACAGTAATAATGTTTTAAATTTCACGTTCATAAGTGTCACTTTGTGATCTAAATGAATAAAGAATTTTGACTTTGACTTTGAAAGAAAATCAAGCAAATTAGTATTTTATACTTTAGTGGGATGACTTTACGAATTCTCTGCTGTGATTATGCCACGTCCTCCAGAGGTAGACAGGGAGAATCACTTTAAAAAATGGGTTTTCTTTAATTAATATTTTTATATGGTAGCAAACCGGCAGTTAACAACCATCAACTCTAACTACATGTCAATTCGACACGATTTAATACGGGCAATCATGGCTGTCACCGCAAGTGTTTGCCAGATTTGTTTGAGAAACTCAACCTGAATCAGTAGTCAAAAACTGCGTTTTTTTTTTATTAATAGTGGGTTACTTATGTGAGCTAACATTTTTTACTTTTCAAGCGTTAAGTTTATTACTAGAGGACCTGCTTAAATAGGCAATCGTTACAATTCTCTCTCCAAATATAAATTTTATTATTTCAATAAGCAATTTTTATGTTTCTTCATACATACCAGCGGCAAACACGGTGCCAAAGGATACGCTCATATCCAGCAGCGAACTATAGCCATGTGATACATAATGATGGTCATGGTGATGTCTGACAGCGGCTCCTAAGAGTTCCTAATCTACAATCACGTCAAGTGCTTTATTTAGTACACGATTTGTAATAAGGGCCTTATTAACAATAATATACGATAACAATACGATATACGATCGATATATAAACGTTAGATTTTATTTATTTATAGTCTCACGCCTGTATCCCCGAAGAGGTAGGCAGTGGTGTAAATATTACACCCACATTTCGCCATGAAAACGTTAGAATAATTTTAATACCTTATTAAAGCAATTTTTATGCAATTTTGGCTGACGTTGTTATCCGGACATCTAATATGTTTTTGGTAACAATCCAATTACTATAATTGCGGATGCAATCGCCGGTTAGTGTTAAAACCGAATTCTTTATTAATTACATTAGTAGGTGCAGTAGATGTAGAAAAACAATCTACGACGGATTTAGAATCAAAAATATGTATTTTTATTACACCTCTTTCAAATAAGTTCTTTAGTAATGATTTAATTATTTCCAACACATATCCTTTTAAAGCAGTATATTTTTCTTTAGTTTTCAGACATTTTTAATAAAGCCATATTCACCTATGTATTTAAATTAAATAAAGTATAACATGTTCTTAATTTTGGAATTGTGCTGTTAGTTTCCGATAGTGCGCTAGAATTTAAAAAAATAAAATTAAAATCTCTAACAAATATTTTCCTGTGTTGAAACGAAAGCTTATTTGCTTGATAAAACGACAGACTGATAGACAAGAGAACAAAATAATTCGATTGGTTCCGTTATACTTTTTCACAGCACAATCACAGCGTCCTTTAAAATCCAAGTTCCTCGCCTCTGCGAGGACACATTGATCAAGCGTGAAGATATTTATTCAGTTTGAAAGAGCACAGCTGTATCAACACGCAACTGTCCTTAAAGGTTATCGCTGTGAACAAGAGATAGATTATGTGGACAATAGGTAATATTGATGCATAAATACAAACGTTATCAGCTGCTTTTGATCTTAATCAGTGACTTTGTGTAGGACAATGACCTGAAACTAAGAGTCAGGATGTATGACTTTGATAAGTCACATAAATCACTTCTATGTAGCCTAGTGGAGATACCAACAAACTGCCATGCAGAGGGTATAGGGGTACGAAACCACGGCGATCACCACTGACTTTTCGGAGTTATGTGCGTATTGAATTGTTAATTATCGCGCTTCCAAATGCCTGTAGTAGCACGTTAAGCCATCGGTCACGGCTGTCATGAATCAGTTGTCAGTTTCACAGTCGTTATAGGCAGTCAGTCATGTCATCATCAGCCTTTAACAGTCCACTGCTGGACTAGGCCTCTCCTTTGAAAGGAGGAACTGGCCTACTATACCACGCTGGCCAAACGGGTTGGTATAGGGTTTGTATAGTTTTCCTTCTCTTACAGTGCTGTTCTCTGCATAATATGCTCCCTCTGTCGGCTCTTACGACACCCATGGGATGATATGGGGTGGTGACATTCCGTATTCTTAATCCGTCACCACACGGACGAGGCAGTCAGTATCTATGAATAAACTGATACTATTCAAAGCCATGGAATATTGCTATACCTTTGGGTTCAACATGTCAGACTGGTAGTCGCTCTGTGGAATAGCTAGTATTCAGTCTAAACCGGCTGAACTAGTAAGCGGACCCCGGGTTGCGCCTGGTATAACGCTAGAATGATGATGACTTTTTTGTCTAGAATGGATAAAAAATAAGAAATATTTATTTGTCACGAACGCAAAAAAGTATGACAGAAAAAAAAAAAAATTATATTTCGCTAATGATGTCATAAGCTTGCTCTCTCTCTTTCTCCGGCGAATTTTCATAAGAAACGCATACGTATACTATGGAAGAAATAATTACCTTATACTATGGAAGAAAACTTCCATCTCACATACAGTTCAAAACTATATCAGTAGTATCAGCTTAATAAATTCCTTCACGGAAGTCTTCCACGATGCTAATAAATTAAACATACATTGTGAAGATTCTATACAAAGAAGTAGCAATATAATGTAAACCTTTCTCCGGAAACTTCCACGTGAAATATTAATTAGCCATAAAACTAAATAAGTGATAAAACTCTCATTAAATTTTAAGATTCTTTGTTTAGCTTTCCGTATCCGTCTCTTAACTTCATTTTAGGGTTCCGTACCTAAAAGGTGAAAAACGGGACCCTATTACTAAGCCTCCGCTGTCTGTCTGTCTGTCTGTCACCAGGCTGTATCTCATAAACTGTGATAGCTAGAAAGCTGAAATTTTCACAAATATGTATTTCGGATGCCGCTATAACAAAAAATACTAAAAATAAAAAGAATGAAAATATTAAGGAGGGGTCCCACACAATAAACGTGTTTTTTTTAGGGTCCGTACCTAAAAGGTAATAAACGGGACCCTATTACTAAGCCTCCGCTGTCTGTCTGTCCGTCTGTCTGTCACCAGGCTGTATCTCATAAACCGTGATAGCTAGAAATCTGAAATTTCCACAAATTATGTATTTCGGTTGCCGCTATAACAACAAATACTAAAAATAAAAATATTAAGGGGGGGTCCCATACAAAAAACCTGTTTTTTTCCGTATTTTTTGCTCAAAATTACTAACTGTAACAGGTAGACGCGTTAAATCTCTCACAGAATATGTAGTTGTATATTACCTTTCAAAATAAATAAATAAATAATAAAAAAGTAAATAATAAAAGGGGGGCTCCCATACAACAAACGTAATTTTTAAGCAATTTGTTACTCGATCTTAATAAACAGGTAGAAAATTAAAAAATATTTAAGTATACATACAACAAACGTGATTTTCTTTTATAGATGATGGTATGGAACCCTTTATGCGCAAGTCCGACTCGCACTTGCCCAATTTTATTCATTGTAGCGCTCATAGTGTCTTTTGTTTTGCCGTTAGTAACATATCAGTAAAGTAAAACAACTTTGGCAGAGGTTAAACTTAGATGGATGACCACTTGTTGTTGCATTCAGAGTCCTATTGTGATTGTGTGTGATTCGAAGTTCACTTACAGCCAGTTCTTGTGTCAGATCAAGAATTGTTTGTCATTAGGACAACTTACATCCGATATATTCACTAGGATATTCACATGAAAAAAAGTCATTGCCTTTCGGCATATACTATTATATACCTCGTGCCTTTGATGCTAGTACCTATCTGGTATTGCGCCATCACTGAAAGCGGCATGATTATCGATGTACATCAGTAAATAGTGTTGATTTGTCACAACTGTTATCTATATATCCCAGCTAAATAGCTCATTCATCCGTTCAACTAAAAGCCCGGCCACTTTATTAAACGGCGCCGTTCGAATAGCGCCTTAAGGATATTCATCCATTCAATCAATATTTTTTTTATGATAATAGGTGGCAAACGAGCAGATGGATCGCCTGATGGGAAGCAATTACCGCCGCCCATGGACACGAGCAACACCACAGGAGTCACAGTCACAGTACGTTGCCGCCCCTTGGGGTTGGGAAAAGGGGTAGGATCAGAAGTGGGATGAGGGAGAAGGAATAGGGGATGGGGCCTCCGGCAATATACATGACAGTGGTGATCAAGACGTTAATATTATATCTTTCTCTTACTTTTTCTTAAAATCTTCTCCCAATTTCTCTTTCTTACTCCTCTCTTTTTACAGATGTGCCATACCCGAGTGCGAAGATGAAAGCTTCGAGCTAAACTTCACGATACCGCACGACCATAAAGGAGAGCCGGCCAAATGCGTCCGCTACGCACCTTTTAGCAATATGACACAGTTGAGAAATGACAGCCAATGTCTGCCGCACTTATTCGACACATCTGTGGAGATCGAGTGCGATTCCTACGTATACTATGAAGACCATTCTATTGTTAAAGATGTAAGTAACTTTAATACATATTTTAGGTTTATTAATTAATGCAAACGTAGTGTTGGACGCCCTCCGGTATGGAGTGACGATACACGCAAAGTGGCTGGCAGCGACTGGACACGAAAAGCCGATAATAGGGCCCAGTGACGTGCCATTTTGAAGAGAATTGGACAGCAGTGGACGTTCAGGCTGATGATGATGAATAAAAACGAACACTAGCCTAGTGGAGATACCAACAAATTGTCGTATATAGAGTATTAGGCTGAACCCACTGACTTTTAGAAGTACAATTTAAACAATTGTTAACTATCGCCTGCTAAAAGAAGAAGAAATTGCTTGTCTTAGTGATCTTCATAATTCTCTCGGATGACTTGTGCTATCGTGAAGTCTCCTAGCGTGCAGTTGGCAAGCGTGAACTAGCCTTAGCCTTTTCATTTTGAGGAAAAGCGTGCCCAGCAGTGTGGTAGTTTATACAGGGTGTAACACGACCCTTTCACTACGAACATTTTTTACTTCGGCACCATACCTGGGAAATTAGTGGTTCAGGAGATATTGAGGCTCAAAGTTAATATGGATTTTTTCTAATTAGGTACAAAATCGATGCATTTACCCCGCCAATATGTTCTTAACATACCCTATAACTCGATGGATAAGTAGGTACTTCGAGCATTGCACGCGCGCGCGTTTAATTGCGGTTTAAAAATGTGAAAACTCAAAAAAATAATTCGTTTCCTAGGTATTATTTTTGGTTAGTTTGACTTGGCATGACGTCAACAATGAGTAGACTTCGGCTTGGTGATGGGTCTTGAGACAGCCTGTATACAGGGCCAATGATAAATGTATTTCAATTTGTAGTATCCTCAAAATGTAGATGTCTTGGGTTGAAATGCTACACTTTATTCTATAGACAAGAGCCTGTTTAATGTGCCTTTACGCTGCTTTTGTATAAATATAAACCATATAACACAATACATGATCCACAGACCTACCACCAATCCGTGGGCACCGCAGTATGTCATCATTTCTCATCGTCACACACTGAACTGATTCAACACTGTTATGCCATATACACAAACACATAACAAATGCTATTGTTGTTGATTGTAACAATAGATAAATCTTAATAACCTAGTATCCTGCTAGTGACAAACGCGACAAAGCGACGCAATGTGATGCGATTTGACAGTTTACAAAGATATCAAATAGTAGTGATGCCTATATTATCTTTAGGGTTCCGTGCCAAAAATTGCAAAACATGTAACCCTTATAAATTCACCATATCTGTCGTCTGGCTGTGACATACGGACATGTCACAGCCATTTTAGATAGATAAATAATGCTTTATTGTACACCATATTCAGAGTAATATTACGGAGACAAGAGATATAGTAAGAATTTACAATTTAAATGCACAATGGGCGGCCTTATCGCTAAAAACAATTTCTACTTTGCCTTTTTTTATTTTTTTATTGGAACTACTTCCTATCATTTCTGTTCCAATCCTAGTACCGTATGACTTGTTACAGCAGCCTCCATCGAAGTTTTGATACTCGTACAGCACACGTTTTGATACTCACGAAGTTACTCGACTACTAGACAGCTAGAATCAAAAAGCCTGAAAATTAAGCCTTTTTGATTCAAATTTTTTCGTCACGATAGGTAGCTGATTTTTTTATCGTCTTGTTATTACACTCTGGTCCGAATTTACGATCGAACATACGACTTGACCGTGCATCCACCGCAAGCTTAAAAAATAATGGCCCTGATATTTTGACATCGTGGTCACATACTCAAATCTCGTATAAGTAATAACAGTGTTGCAGTAAATCTTGATTCACACCTATCAAAGTCGTAATCCGCCACGCATGAGAGCCCCTGAAAATCATAAAGATTACACAGGAAAACGACATGTCGAATTATGTCGAATTATTATGATTAAAGTTATTCGATGTAGTTCTTGGGAAAACCTGCGTAGAAAAAAACAATATAGCTGACATTTGGCTCGTATGAGCATTTATGTTCCTAGGGGACCGTAGTGGCGCACTAAGAAGGCAGTCCCAGGTATGCTCACGGAATCGGAAAGAAACCATTAAATTTAAAAATAAATGCGCGGATATAGGTGTTGGCATCCTCTAGTCCCTTAAATGCACGCACTTGTGATCCTTCGGGCATTGCAGGTTTTTATGAAGACCGGGGTCCGCTTTTCTGCTATAACGTCTCTCGTATAATGCCCTAGTTTTATATAGGAGCCTAGTTTCTAAATAAAACTATTATGGAATATTAATAAGTCTCTAAGGCAAATTGTCTGTTGCCTTAAGACAGGTTTGCGTGACGAATACGATATCTGAAACCGTTCTCAGGCTTAATTATTCTCGGTCGAGCAGTTTTAGGGCATTGCCTTTAAACCAGATAGCTAAGACCTTTATTAAAATGCATTTCTAATTAACTAGCGTAGATCTAGCTACTATGTTAATCTATTTGCATAAGTTAGCAGTTATTGCATATTCAGAATTCGATTTTCTCAGAAACCTATTATTCCATAGTTCCCATCTCGATGATTTATACATTTTATTGACACAAATTCAACCGTTCAACCTTTGTGAATCAATTAAAATAATAACATTCCTGTCATGATTTTTTATTCCATTATAGAAAACGACTGACACCATGGTCCAGTGGATAGCGTATGCCTCTACTGATCGGGAGGTCCCGGGTTCGATTCCCGGGTAGGGCAAAAAGTGTTACTGGATTTTTCCGAATTCTCAGTAGCAGCGCGGAGTTTGGCATAGTGTCTGATTACGGCAGTAAACTCGCCTGCTATTACGTGGGAGCCATTCATGGCGAAATGTGAGTGCAGTATTACACCACTGTCTACAAAAAGAAAAAGTGAAGTGCCTTTTATCTGCTTCGAAGTTTTAGCACAAGACGTGGTCAGAGGACAATACAGTTCAGATAAAGGACATACAAACCCTATTAACTTAATTCAATTCAATTCAAACTCATTTATTTATATAGGTTACAAAAGCAACGCTTTTGAACGTCAATTCTTTTTTTTTTACAACCAGGTTCGGGATGGTAGGGCTATGAGAAGAGCCTGGAAGAAACTCAAGTCACTCTTTTAAAAACAGAATCTTAATTTTACGATTTGTTGTACTGCTGACACAGCCAAAACACTTTGCGTCACTGATTGGAAATAAATGAAAGAAAAAAAATAAAGCAAAACATGCGAATACTACAATAATAAAACAGTATAGCTCAGTAGTATAGATGTATCAGCAACCAATAGGTTAAAGAATTTTCCAATAGGTTAAAGGTTAAATCCTATAGCATAAAGCAAATATGGTGCGTTTCTACCATACTAGAACAATTCATCGGCGCCCTAACGTTATTCCTGTTACATCCAAAACTTTGGCATTTGAACCTAGGGTCAACTTTCTAGTCTAACAAGATTCTTGAGAATATTAGCTTTTCCTTATATAATCATCGTCCTGGCGTAATCCCGATTGCATCCAAGACTTAGACGCCTTGGAGCCCGAAGTTCGCTTATCACCATTTTTTTTTATTTATTTATAGTCTCACGCCTGTATCCCCGAAGGGGTAGGCAGAGGTGTAACTATAACACCCACATTTCGCCATGAATTTTTAGGTCCCATGTAATAGGGGGCGAGCCTATTGCTGTTACCGGGCACATCACGAGACTCCGGGCTGCTACTGAGTATTCGGAAAAACCCAGTTACACTTTTGCCCGACCCGGGGATCGAACCCGTGACCTCCGTTCAGCAGTCGCATACGCTATCCACTGGACCACGGAGGCAGTCAAATATATATGCTATATTCAATGGCTTTAACCAGTGTCAGTATCTTCAGAGGTCTCTGGCTACCGATGAAGACATGTCAGCCGACGTCTTAACGTGCTATCCGAGGCACGGGGCGAGCGATATTTGGTGTAGGGTTCCGTAGCCAAATGGCAAAAAAACGGAACTCTCACAAATTCGCCATGACGAGGCACTTGCCACACTGCGCCACAGCCACTTTAACATAACAAACGCCGAAAGTATTAAGACTGCACAGTTAAAACTTGGTAGGTAGATGTATTCTGTGAAGCGTTTCACAATTTTTAAACAAAATTAAACGAAAATAGAAAATTAAGGAGGCTCTCCAAATCTTCATAAATCCATTAATTATTTAAATCCATTAATTATTTATTAGTATGAAGAATGACTGAATTGGAAATTCTTTTTTATTCACTTACTGTACGGGATATCTATATATACTTCTTTGAAAATGACCTTAAGGTTCCTTACCACCATTTTTCTCGAAGTCAATCGTTTGATAGACACAAGCTTCCAAAGTAAAAAAACTACGGGACTCTTCGTGAACGTGACCGACTCGCTCTTAATTTAATTATTACTATTCTAGAACAATCTTTAATATATTAAGCAGACGACGGCTTTAATATTCTAAACAGCACCAACAAATCATTCAACACTAATTATACCCATTTACTAAATACTATTTACAATAATTATAATTAACCATGACTTAATTAAGTCATGCATTTCTCACGCAGGACCCATTTGAATATGAACAGTGTTTGTCATAAATATACACTATGAACAAAATAGTTAATAACAGTGTAAGTATTTATTGTAGTTTAGTAAACAAAATAATTAAACAAATATAATGTGGTCCGAATTCCGTTTCGATTGTTCAAACATTTGTATTTGCTTAGGCCAACAAATGATTATTGGAAACGTAACATACTGTTCCAAAACATTCATCTATAGGTACCTAATGTAATAAAATAAAGTCTATTTTTCATCCTGTCTGTGTGAACGTGATAACCTCAAAAACGAACGAACGGATTTTTTTTACGGTTATATGGATTTTTTTCAGGTTTAGTTATAGGTGTAGTTTGTATGTAAATCTGTTAGTTTTACTATCATATTATATGTAGATTCTTAATTTCATTTGAAAAATTCTCGTCCGTTTCCCAAAGGGGAAAGCAGAGACTTCGCACCGCCATTTGTAACGATCCTGACATGACTCTCTCGCTTCATTCTCTCTCAACAAAATTTTAATCATGCCTTCGGTTTAGAGTACTTCTAACCTATACTTTTTCAGCCTAGGTCTTCTTTTTCTTTAATTTATTATAATTTACTAGAGGATGCCCGCGGTTATACCCGCGTTATTTAGGGCTACTGTTATGCTCCCGTCGCTCATATCGTGATATTATATAGCCTTCCTCGATAAATGGGCTATCTAACACTGAAAGTATTTTTTAAATCGGACCAGTAAGTACTTCCTGAGATTAGCGTGTTCAACCAAACAAACAAACAAACTCTCCAGCTTTATATATTAGTATAAGATTTCTTTTCTTTCGCCAATATTATAAAGGCGTTTATTAAGTGGACAGTGGCCCTTTATAGTGCCTGCTACGAATATCATGCTTCGTATTCGAACCATCTATGTGTGCTACAAAATTCACATATGCATAGTTAAATGTCTATAAATAACTATACTTCAAACACAAAATACGTAAAAACAGACTTCATGCCTGAGACATTCTCTACCTGATTATACGGTGCGTCGAAAAGCCTTCCAACTAACCCAGGGTTATCGTAAAAAATGCCAAGCCTGCCTCATTATAGGAAAGAATTTACCTAAATCAAATTATACACTCTAAAGAATGCGATAAAAGATTTGATGTGGTTTATAGAAAATCAACTTATAATCATTCCTAATCTTATTTCACGGCTAAATAAAGCCGAGGAAAAGTAGGCAAGCAGTTTATCTCAGATTTCGATTGTACTACATGTTATGGTTGAATGTGTGAAATGCAAATTTATACGTTTACCTCACGTGCTGAAAAATCGGTGATAAGTATTTGTCGATCACATGGTCAAAAACGTGAGTGCTATCCCTTTCTGGAGTCTTTCTACTCTTTCTCTTCTCTATCCTATCAAAAGCAATAGAAATTTAATATTCTTTACGTCAATGGGACAGGACGAAGGGGAAGAGTTAGGCGGACGTTCTCTGCCCAGATTGGAGACATCCTAAATAAGGACAGATCAGAAGTACCCTAAACAGAAGCGCATGTATTAGAAACTAAGTGGGAGTGTATGAAGAATGAATGTAAATATTGCCTGCGATCAGATGTGGTTGATTCATATGTTGTTTTCGAAGGAAAATCCCATCAACTTACATACATATAATATGAATGTAGTAAACACATATTATACAATCTAAAGTACTTAAACGCGTGATACAGGTTACAATGAGTTTATTTACGTTGAAAAATGTAATCCGCACTAAACTATCGATTCTCGAGGTTAAATGCGTTCGTCATCGACAAATTTGTAGATGGGTGTCTCACAGAGCACGTACAGCCAGCAGTCTCGTCTGTTATGAAGCTCTATGGCAATTTTCACCATAAATCGGTACCCTCCAATATCGTAAACTATAGAATATCAGCAGTTGATTTCTCTCGCTCTCTGTAAAAAAAAAACAATATTCTGTCAAATCTGTTTGGACTAGAAAGCGGATCCTAAGCTGATCATCGGTGGCTTGACATCGATCATCGTAACGTGAAGTTAAAGTCACATAAAACTGTGACGAATTTGTTAAAAAAAATATAGTCACCAGTCACCAAAAAAAATAAATATATATTTTTTTTTTGGTGACTGTAACCTTAACAAAATAAATACAATAAACAAAATATAAATCAATCCCGATACTAAATATTACTAAATATCACAAAATTTATTGTATATTCGGTAACAAAAGCGTAGTTTTTATAGCTAGGTTTTACGGTTCGCAGTTTCCTAGTAAATGAATCATTTTATCAACAATATAATTTCATGTCTGTTCACCGCATAAGGAAATGGCCAGCACTGTATAAATAAAATTATATTAGCAAAATATATAATATAGTTATAAAAAGCGATGGTTTATTGATCTACAAACAGCCTAGTTCAATACGAGCTAGGGATATCTGATCATTCTGATCCTAAACTGCTAAGACAGGTTTGAGTGTCCCCAAGGATATTTTTTGTATGATGAGCACGACAATTTTTTCAGTCTCTGAGTACAGTATATCTAGGTACCTATATCATGATCTCAGCCGATAGACGGCCACTGCTGGACATAGGCATCCCCCAGGGCTCTTCATATAGACCAATTTTGAACCGCCCGCATGTACTTTTATGTTTCTAATTATAATTATTGTAAGTTTCGCTGAGATAGTCGTGTATGACAAAAAAGGAATGGTAACAACCTCACAAACTTTCGTATGAACACAATCAGTAGTACTAATATTATTTATGTTTCACATTCATAATATTATTACATTCACACTAACTCGATAAGTTCAACTAATAACATAGTTATATAACGTAATTACCCCGTCTTGTTTGTAATGTCTTAACACAAATGGATGCAAATAAATATCAACTTCACAATTATGTTCATTAAGAAAGCTCCGTTGGATAAGTAACGTAGGCATAATGCTTGGGCAACGCTTTACTTGCGGGTTATGCTCAGCGACCTTACACAGATGTGCAACAATATACTTGAAGTAAGAGGCTTATAGCGCGCCACCTGCACAGGGAATAAAAGTTAAACGTCACTTGGATCAGATACGTGATTGGCAGTTAGAAATGCCACTGGCCACTTGGAGCGTTATTTTTTCTCCGTAAGCACACTAAACGTAAGGCAGACTACTTTAAGTTTTCCTACTCTTTTTTCTTTCTTTTTTTTTCGTTAAAAATGCTACTCCTAATCCTGTGTCGAGGGGGACTTTACAAACATACAACTAACGGACACAATGAGTCTCGAAACAACAATTTATGAATCACACAAAGTGTTGTCTCGTGTGGGAATCGAGCCCACAACACTCGGCGCAGTGTCAAGCGGAGAGGCGACCGCTTAAACCACTACGTCAACCGTGCAGTCAACTCTAGTCTAGTCTGTTAGTTTGTGGCTTGCAGGAAAAAATTGCGAGACTCTCCCGTAAAACTGTTCGATACCCTCTTTCACTTCCAATTTTGACCTAACGGATTGTTAATAGAATTTACAAATCAAACAAAAATTATTGTAACTGTATTTTTCTAAATTTATTATTTTCATTTCGTGACGCTTAGTGAGCACAGTAACTATGAGAATTATTATAATGTACTGTGATAAATAGGTTCGCGAAAATTACTAATAACACATTGTTCAAATAAATGCTTAATGCGTATGTGTAGAGGAACAACATTAAGGTTGAAAACACACTGATCATTTTGTACAGTTTCTTTAAAGACCTACAATTGAGTTTGCAAGAATTTGTAAGAGGACGCAATTTTATTCCTATATGTCAAGATGTCGAACGAGACTATTACCACACTGCCCTCTAAAACGCAAATCACAGATGTGTTTCTAAAAGCTGAAAAGTTCAAATATGAGTAAGCCGGTCATGTTTGCCGTATGTCAGATGATCTTAGGGCTGAGGCTACCACTCTCTGGGTTCCTGATTGAAAGGTATACTTAAGGTTAGGCGGCAAAATGATAATAAACATTACAAAATGGTAACAACAGCTTTCGATAAAGAGAGGCGGAAAGGGGATAGGGAGCCTTTAAGGCATTACACAATAAATACATAAAGGACATTATCCAATATTCAGGGACCCTAATCTTGCCGAAGAGTGGTATGATAGGCCACGGGGAATAAGGTCCCGCTTTAGGGTGACTGGATTGACCTGATCTTCCTTGCTTCCTTACGTGCTGACGGTCGGGTCGTGTAATAGCTGATTTGTCCAGCAGGTTAAGCTGTAAATAATAATAGTAAATGTCAAGGGGATGGGTTATAACTAATTTAGATTATATTCGCGGCAACAAAAGTTTTTACACTCAATACATATCAAATGCAATTTGTCCAATTCAATTGCTTGTTCTCGACCTTAAATTTAAAATTTCCTCGACAATCTATCATACGTAGGTGCTAATTCCTAATGCTACCTACATCCGCTATTATCGTTTTTTTAATAACAACTAAGTATATAAATATAAATAATTGTCAAGTGACAATAAGTATAGATTTTCCGTCATCTTCGAGAATTAATGGACATTGTGTCATGGGGTCTTTAAATGACTTATGTGTATATAATATACCTATGCTAACAACGCGTCATTTCGAGTATTTGTCACCGAAGAGGGAGCAAAGACGGGTTAAACCTTATGGCTCCAATATTATTTAAGCAGAGGCTACTAAAGGACCGGCCAAAGGGGCGGGCTAAGCAAAATAGAAACAATTTGAACTGAGCGAAGCTTTGGCAAACTAAAATATAGAGCACTAAAGGCGCCGGATATTACATTCAAATAGTGTAGTCACTCACCTAGCTTAGCTTTGTATGAAAAGAGGTAAGCTAATGCTCACTTACCAGCCAAGGCGGCCCGGCGCTGTCGGGACAGCGCTGCTCTTATGACTTTCATCTTAAACTCTACTGCGGTAGTTGTGTGAACATCTACAACATCTTTAAAATTTCTTATATTTTTGACTAATAAATAATTTTTCGACCCCATTTTGCCTTCTTAAGGAAGGAACATTAAAAACCAGCTTCAGTAATTTAGACTCTGCGATGCTATGTTGCGACTTATATTTTTTTAATATGTAACTTGTAAATATTCGTAAATAAACCTTTAAATGCTTCGACACAGGTTAAACATAAATACGTTGAGTACATATTTCACATTAAACCAATCAAAGCAACAATTACTAATATCATTTCAAGTAAATGCAATTCAATGATCGGTTTGCCCTTACAACAAAATTCTGTCTTACGCAATATCACGGATAGTATAGTAGTTAAAGAGCCATTACCTACCGGAGGTCAATGATTCAATTACAATTTATGATTATGCATATTATCCCTTCTATGATTTCAAAACTAATTGTCTTTAGGAATGTAACAAAGTTCAAGTGCAGACCTCCTTTGAAAATCGGTTCTTGATAGTGAATGTACTTCGTCGTCAACATTACAATTATTCAAAAAGAACCTTCAAGCGTTCGCTAGTAGTTTCAATACAATCATCATCAGTTCTACAGATCTGTTCAATGGAACAGCAGGCTAGGCATGAATCTCTTCTCACTATGAGTAGGGTAAAGCCATAGTCCACCACGGTGACCAACTGTCGAGTTGATGGACTTCATATGTACGTAAAGAACATTCTGGAGAACTGTCATACATACAAGGATCCCCGAGGTACTTTTTTTCACCGTTTGGCAAGCGATAATTCAGATAGTTGACAATTTAACACGCGCTTTTCTTCGAAAAGTTAAAAGTGTAAACAGGGCACTAGTTTCGGAGAAAATATAACTAAACTGACTCTCATCACAAAGCCGAAGCCATTAAAGCTAGGGGCATGAAATTGAGGTTCTTTTATAAAGTAGAAAAATAGATGAAATTTTAAAAAAATCCTTCCTAAAAGTGCTTTACTTAGGGAGGACGTTTGAAAATTTCATCTCTAAGGATGTAAAAAAGGCGTTGAAAGTTTGTTTGAAAATTCGTTTATTATGAAGCAAACGCAATAAAAACGCAGTTTAGTATATTATATTTATATTGTAGTATGTTACAACTGTTCGATCATATTATTTATATAAGTTAATGTACCGTTATGAGTAGGTAATACAATAAATAGCCTTGATTTAATATTTATATACTTAGGTTGCGTCTATGAAATCGTGATTATCGATGTATTTGCTTGAGTGAATATTTTGACACGTGAACGTTGTAACAACAACTACGCAGTAGAATAGTATATTGTACGATTACGCGTGCAAACAAACTCATCTGAACCGAAACGGTGAGTGTGCTGTCTACTGACGACTACCTACTTTCGACAGTCGTCCACCATAACACCAACACTACGTATTATTAGATTGAATCGTGTTTATCTCATACCACTCCACTGCTGGACATAGGCCTCCCTCAAGGTTCTCCAGACAGACCGATCTAGAGGTGCTAGTATTCAACCGCTTTCCGCGAGCTTAACCAGATCGTCGGTCTACCTTGTAGGAGGCTGCCCCTGCTCCGTCGTCCGTTACGTAATCGCCACTTCAGAACCCTCCTGCCCCTGCAGCCATCGAATTTTCGAGCTATGTACTATTGCCCTGCCTATGCCACTTCAGACTGGCTATTCGTGCTTACAGAAGAGTTGACTGCCGCAGTGGCAATCAACTATTCTATTAACAAGTTGTAAGTAGTTGTCTAGCAACTTCTTACATATTTGTGCTCATCTTATTGTAACCAAGTACAAAGAGGCAATCTCTGGTGCTCTGTTTTAATGTGTAATTAGATCAAAAGGCAATTTTAAGCTTGACTTCAAATAGCATAAAACAATATCAAATATTAAATTCATATAACAAATATCAAATAACACAAAATATAAGTATAGCTCACTGGGCAATTTTTATACATTGTGTGTGACTGTACCACTTTTAAGAAAACCTAAGGCTGAAAGATCAGCAGGCGATTTATAATGTTAGCAAAGCGTGTTACTTAAGGACGCGGTCACCTGTGCATGTTCACCAAAGAGACTAACTTAGTCATCATCATACAGCCCTTCACAGATTACTACTGGACTTCGTAGGCCTCTGGCCAGCTGGGTTAGTATAGTCTTTGATGTCGAGTTTTCCGTTTCTTATCAAAGATATTCGCTTCGTGTCTTTTCCTTGGGCGCCTTTTACAACTCTCACGGAACGACTTGGGATATTGACACTCTTTATTCGTCTCTACACAGATAAACTAACTTAGCTCATAATGAAGTAAGTAAATCTAACGTTTCAAGTTCTCTGTCAAACACACCGTGAAGATAAGTTAATATCGAATTCCTTCACGGCAATCACCAGATCGTAACATGAAGTAACGCGTCCAGTCACAGTGCGTTTATTAGCGGTTCTATCGCATACACGTGAACACGGAACATTCATCAAATGATCTCGAATTGATTCGACACATTATTGCGTTTGATTATTAATAGATGTCTCTGATTGATGTTTTGGTAGGGAGATTACTTCACACCTCGTGTTATGTCAACGATGTTAATATGCACTATGCCTTATCTCTGTTTCGGATTTTTTTGTTTTGTTGCGCGGTGGAAACTCCTTACGAGCCGTCTCGACTCTGCCACTCCGAGTTGGGGACTGGTGGAGGAGGTGTGTGAGGCTCTCCCCTAAAGGCGAACTCACTAAAACCACCGCGGTGTCCACTACGGTCCCGTGTTTTGGCGGGGCCACGCGAAACGCGGATAGCATACTTTACCGTGACCCCGCCAGGATCTCTGTTTCGGTTGCTGAATGTGACCTTCTGTAAAATTGCCTCTCTCTTGATATGCTTTATATCTCTGAAGGGGAGATATGACTATTATTTATTTGTTTTTATGGACAAGCTTCCTAAGATACATTCCTTAGTATTATCGTGGAGAAAATAGCTGTGCCTGTGCTGTTGCCTAGAAATATGAACAATAGTTAATATCTACCATAACGAAAAATGGCTTGCCAATCAATCCCTATTTTTTTTTTAGCTTCCATCTCATCTTCGCATGTATCCGTTCCTCAGACATATGTGTAATATGTTTCCGGCGTCCCACTTATTTTCATGTAAAACATTGACGACGACAACACCAAAGACACCAAAAGCCTCGCACTGTCAAAAAGTCATGAGAACTTCATGTAGAGCAAAGCTATTAACTCTACACACTTCAACTCTATAAACACTAACTTAACTAACTCAACACCTTAGACAAAATATGTCGCTTGACTTTTTCAATACTGCAAGAAGAACTTTTTTCACCTTACGCTCAAATCCCAAACGGCCAACAAAGCTAGCACTGGTTCTCCTGTAACAGCAAGCAAAATGTTATCTTAGTTATTCACCTTTTATCTCTTTCTTTCCAGTTCGACCTCGCCTGCCAGAACTGGAAACGTTCCTTGGTGGGCACAGTTCATAACGCGGGCTTCTTCATCGCGATACCCCTCACTGGCTTCATCTCTGACAGATACGGACGTAAACCAGCGGTGATATTTGCCGCGGTGTCCAACGGAGTCTTCGGCGTCATACGAGCGCTGTCCGTCAACTATGATATGTTCGTCGTGTTTGAGTTCCTGGAGCCTGCGTTTGGGGCTGGGATTTATACCGCGTGTTTTGTTCTGGGTAAGTAGAGTACAAATATTATTATAGTATAATGTATCATATAGACTGCCTCTGTGGTCCAGTGAATAGCGTATGCGACTGCTAATTGGAGGTCCCGGGTTCAATTCCCGGGTCGGGCAAAAGAGTTACTGGGTTTTTCCGAATTCTCAGTAGCAGCACGGAGTCTGGTGATGTGCCCGGTAACGGCAATAAGCTCGCTCCCTATTACGTGGGATCCAAAAAGTCATGGCGAAATGTGGGTGTAATATTACATCTCCGCCTACCCCTTCGGGGATACAGGCGTGAGTCTATAAATAAAAAAAAATATAATGTATCATAGCCGTGCTCCGCGAGTAGGTACGATATTTCTAAGTCAGTTCGCCCAATATAAGAGCTGAACACAAATCAAGGCAAGGCTGACATGCTGACCAAGTGCGGGGTGGCAAAATGATCTTCTGTTTTCATCTTATCTACCACACAAACCATAAACAAATCCTGTGTACCTGGCCCAAAAGCACAAGAGCCCAGATAATAATATCACCAACAATGTTTATTATTCGTTGTGGTGGTAGGTCAGTTTACTACTCAAACAAAAAAATCTATAGCTAATAGAAGTTCATATTATGACGCCGCTGCATTCAATAAGATGTTATCATTCCATGCGGTCAAGTTTCCATTCATCTTTAGAATAATTAGACATAACTAATACAATTAATATTATAAACAAGGCATGCAACGTGGCAGACGTTGTCCTATAGAATATTATAATTTCCGTAACTACTTCTTGTTCCTTTTCTCTGTTCAAGGACGACGCCCACACTAGGCAATTTTTTTTATCGTGACGGATTTTAAAAGGTAGTAGAGGCTCGCTGATTCCAATATGAATGGCCCGGCTCGAGCAGGAAAGTACTATCCTCTCACAGAAAATCGACGTAAAGTAACAGTATTTACATATATACTGTTGCCTTTCGTTCTGTGAGTAAGAGTGCCGGTGGCCACATTACATTTTCCTTCTCCCTCACCCCGCTTCTTCAACTCCCATTCTTTTCTCCATCATAAAGGATGGCAACGCCTTTGTACTCTAGAGTTGTGAAAATCAACGAGTATAAAGCACATCATGACTTAAATAAACCATTTAGCAATCATACAAAGTTTGCTCACTGTGCTACATTTGCTCACACGACACTCGGCATAGCGCCTGCTAGTCATCTAATCTCTGATATATATTCAGTCAGACTATCATAAAGTTAAAATGGTACAGGATCAAGTAATGGCTCCGCAATCGCTATCCTTAATTTAAAGAGTAGATTGATTTTGATAACTCCTTTACACTGGATTGGATATACACCGAAGGTGTCCGATTCATAGAGCAAAATACTTTTTTTAAATTAATGTATGTAATGTAAGCTTCTAACAGGTATGACTAACAAGGAAACACAAATAGCCCTAATGCGCTGTCTTATCCCGTCTCTAAGACGTCAAACCTTCGTGATGCAACATACGCAAACTCGCAAGACCAACAAAGCGCTATTTACGCAACAAAGAAAACATATTGCACACACATTCCATCAAAGCCTATCGTTCGACTCAATCGCCATAGAGGTCATTGTACGCGGAACATTACAAGTCAGCTGAACCAAGTACCTACCAATGAATTTCCTTGAAAATGTGAACGCAAGGCGAAGTGACAGATCTGACGGAATGGAACTAAGTTAGACAGATAATATAGTATCGATGAATTATTGTGACATTTTAATAGTAGGACCGTCCAGTTCAGTTTAGCATCTGGTGTATAATCAGTGTGATCTATTACTAATTGTTAGTTATTACTCTTTAACGTACACGTTTCAAAATACTAATAGGTAATGCATTGCCACATAATCCGTTACCTCACGCATGTGTAAAATGTCTGAGATACTGTAAAATCAAGACGAAATATATATACATACGTCTTACTACTTTTAAAATTGCGAAAGTTTGTGAGGTTAGATAAAAAAAACAGATTCAAAACAACAGTTTGTAGATCTATCAAAGTTTAGTCCCGAATGTGTACCGAACCCAACTACATGTGCAGTGTTAAGCGGCGAAGCGGCCACTTATACCGCTACACCAGCCAAGCAATCCAAATTCTAGTTTGCTAAAAAGACAGAAATTCACCAGAGTAACTTTGCACGAGATAGATGATAATAATATAATCATCATCAGCTCTTAACAGTCCACTGCTGGAATAGGTCTCTCCTTTGAAAGGAGGAATTGGTCTACTATACCACACTGGCCAAACGAGTTGGTATAGGGTTTGTATCAATTTTTCCTTCTCTTACAGTGCTGTTCTCTGCATATTATGCTCCCTCTGTCGGCTCTTACGACACCCATGGGATGATGTGGTGGTGACATTCCGTATTCTTAATCTTAATAATAATATAAAATCCTGGGAAAACTTACACACGATTATCTGACCCAAACCAGGCAGAGCCCAATGTACTATGTTAACCAAAACATCGTCGTCCTATCTGTTATTCCAGTTGGACCTTAAAGTCTTGACGAGCAATGCTAGCAAGGTAATCAGATTTGACAGAATCTGCAGAACGGCTCCAGTTTGACCATCGCAGCCCCATAGAGCTAGGGATATCGCATGACCTGACATACGTACCAAATAAACATATTTATACACTTATTTACATAAGTATTCTTTAATTGTTACTCGTAGGTGCAATATGTTATCATAACAGAAGTGTTAAAATTGTTTACATATTAAGCTAGGTCTGCAATGTTACCTACTAGTTTAATAGACTGTCAATATGATTGACGATGCTGGCGGTTTTTCCTTGGTACCTGGTCAGGAATGTTCATTGTTAATATTTATGTATTAAGATTTAATCAATGCTGTAAGAAGTAAACAGTTTATATGACAACAATATAATTATATGGCATGCGCGATATGCTCATACAATTTGCCATTTAGTAGAAAAAGACAAAGTAGTCTCTTTTTGTTCAAAATTCTAGAACTAAAGAGTACCAACCCAACTTATAAGATTCAAGCTTTCAAGTTTCCAAGGAAATGCTAAAATAATAGTATCAATATATAGTATCACTATAGATTTTACCGTTATAGATCAGCAATAATAAGGAACGTTTGCGCAGGTCAATGCTTCGATGGGTGAGCATTATTTGTGGCATTTACATCAAAGCGCTACCGAAGTACGGGTAGCACTGCATAGTTAGACCATGTTGGAGGTCTTCGGACGGTCTGAAAAGTTGAAAGCACCGACAGCGAAATGTCTATCCGAAGGAAACGCTCGCGCCGAAAGTGCTATGTTTGACAACAACACAGGTAAAAAAACAGCGATAGCTGAGTGGAGAGACCGACAGACTGCTACGCAGTGGGTCTCGGGTTCGAATCCACGGCACGCACCTATGACTTTTCAGAGTTAAGTGCGTATAAAATTGTTAATTATCGCTTGCCAATCGGTGAAGGAAAACATCGTGAGGAAACCTGCATGTCTAAGAGTTCTCCATAATTTTCTCGAAAGACATATGAAGTCTGTCAACCTGCACATGGCCAGCGTGGTGGACTATGGCCTTACACTTCTCATAGTGAGAAGAGACCCGTGCCCAGCAGTGGGACAGTATAAAGGGCTGATGATGATGATGATGTATAACACAGGGAAACACTTTATGTACCGTTCAAATTGTTGTTTCAAGTCTGAGCATTTTTTGTAAATTTGTTGAGAAGTCAAATTATTCTTTGTTTGTTTGTAAAGACCGCCGCAACACAGGAGTCACCATTTAAAAAAACAAGGTTAAGTAATATTCTAACCATGTTAGATCTAAATTGCATACATGTATACTTTTTATGTAATATGTTATTACTATTGGGTACGTTGCTTATCTATAAGCATATTACAACACTGGCTATGTAATTTTATGTATTTTTTATCTATAAAAGAGTATAGAATTGTTGATTTATTTATTCAATATTAATTTATTTATACTATTTATAAACTTATTTAATAATCACATTCACCAAATCGCTAATTAAACTTAAATAAATGTATACTATTACAATATTACTATAAACGTCCGTGTGGTGACGGATTAAGAATACGAAATCTCACCACCCCATATCATCCCATGGGTGTCGTAAGAGCCGACAGAGGGAGCATATTATGCAGAGAACAGCACTGTAAGAGAAGCAAAACTTGATACAAACTCTATACCAACCCGTTTGGCCAGCGTGGTATAGTAGGCCAATTCCTCCTTTCAAAGGAGAGGCCTAGTTCAGCAGTGAACTGTTAAAGGCTGATGATGATTACTATAAAACGTAAATACAGAAACATACTTGGAGAAAGTACAACTAAACCAATCAAGGCTCTTATATATTACTATCTTTTACACGCCGCTTCATCCGCGTAGGTGTCGGTTATTGGAACAATAGGTAACCCATGTTCAAGTCTGATGCGTAATCTATATTATAGCAATATTTCCTCAAAATGTGTTCAGTAGGTTTATTGTGAAAGAGTAACAAGCATCCGTATATCCTCACAACATTTCACGTTTATAATAGTAACTAGTAAAACTGGACAAAGACAAATCTAACAATTTTCAGTACCAACGGTAACCTAAGCAAATCTAGCCAAACCACTTAATTAAAAAAGCAAGCAGTATTAAATTTACTCCGGCTATTTCACATATCCTAAATTACTCGAGAATTTTCCTGAATCAACTCACGGTTCTGCCTGTCTTTAAACATTAAATTTATACCTAAGTAGATAAATATTTGAAGACGACGCTGCGCTGGTTAGTGTCACTGTGACAGGCTTTTTATGTTAATACTAGATTTCGCCTACGGCTTCACCAGCGTCAGCGAAAGCAGGACAAAAAAGTAGATCATGTGTTATCCAGGTGTATAAGCTATGCCTGCAGAGTTCAGAAGCTGAATCCATGCTACAGTTTTGCTAACAAAACTACTGAACCTTCTTCTTCTTTTCGTGTCAATAGTTCCTAAAAATAATTTCCGTCAAACTGATCCGCTGTAATATTGGGCCAATGCTACGGCGTTCGGAGTAGCTACTTTCGGAGAACTACTGAACCGATTTTTATGAAATGCAAGCATACAGCTTATATCACAGAACACATCGTTTTAACCGTTATGTCTGGATGAATATAATATCGAAAGCAGCTCACAGAATCAATTATATATCACCATTGTTAGAATTTATTAGGAAACTTGCAACCCAAAAGATACTGAACGCAAAAGCAGTCTTAAAATCTAATCTAATACATCCATAATAATTAATCCGGCACTCTAATTAATGACACGTTAATTCTCACCATTTTTCCTTATCCTCGGGACAAGTCTTTCACCGATTCAATCTCATTTGCCGCTCCATTAACCAGAATCACAATAACAGTTATCTCCCTATCCGAACCGAGTCCTAACCATTCAGGTATTTTTACAGGCGAATTTTTTGCACTCTTCAATTACTTTGTGTAATCTAAACTGTTTTTGTTCTACGCAAAAAATGTGAACACTCACCTTATAGAATGTTTATTTACTTTTCGATGGATAGTTTCGGTTGTTTTTATGGTGCCTGAATACATAATTTTTACGATACAATATGCAAAAGCTTTTTATACTATATGCTATTAAGACTTGCGAGGTAGTTTAATTTTTAATTTTACTCTGCAATGTTAGACTGCGCAGACAGCTTACTGGTTTAAACGGTTGCTGCATAGTACTACGCTGAGTTTTGTGGGTTCGATCCCCACACAACAATTCGTGTGATTATTTGTATCCGTTGTTTGAATTTATATTTAGTGTTCCGCGATACACGATTTAATCGCAGTGAAATAGTTGTCTTTTAATAATTTACAATAATCACGGCCAAAACGGGGCCACTATGATAGTACTGTCTGAAAGATTCCTTAAGACTTTTTCCAATATCCTATGATAGAAGGCGAGCTGATCTTAAACACCAATAATACTCATGATATTTTAGAAAGCGCCCCTCGGGCTCCAAGATAACTCTTGGATGCAATTGGGTAACACTAGAACGATGACAATATCTAACATTTATTGTTTGAGACTACTTCTTCAGGCTGATTATGTTCATATGTTCCAAAAATAATATAGAATAAAATAATCTAGAATCTGCCTTCATATCTTTGAGAAAGCATTAACGATAACAGGATAACTTGATACTACGGGCGGTGGAATTCAAAAAAGAAAAGTAAGCAGCTATTACGAGTACTCTGATTACAGTATGAATCTGAACTGGTTTAACCACAAGAGCGGTTTAAAAATAAACCTTTTTTATGGTCAATGTATGAACTACCCCGAGTGCGAGGTCCTTGTGACAACTTGTCCCCGGACCTCGCTTGACAGGTTAACCTATAGAGTAGAATGTAGTGAACAGAAAAATAAATCTTAATGATAGTAGAGATAGGAAAAAGCAAGCAAATGAAAAGTATGATGCATCAATGATGATTTTTTTTATTATGTTGTATGAATAACATTTATATTTTTATTTTTAGCAATTTCACCAACATTAGTAACTTTGTATTTCATTCTAAAGTACCTGGATTTTTGGGATGAGACTGTATAACAGGTCCTACGGTGAAAGTGAGGATGTATTTGGGATAACGCAAGGACGGTGATTATGATAGCTATGTAACTATGAAAGCAACATTTCTGATTACTTAAACCAATTTCAATAGGAAATTATATATAATTTTCTATTGAAATTGTATACGGTATTATTATATATATTTAGTAATACCGTATACATTCTCAAGTAAATCTTAAAAAGAGATTAAAACCAATTTCAGGAAAGTTGCTAATACAGTTTATTCTCAAGGAAATCTTAAATGGAGAGTCCAACAAAAGCTTGTGTAAAAGCACAAAAGTATAAAAAGAACAATCTCTTTCAGTTACTCCAAGGTCGACGCAACCGTATGTACCTACGTAGAGTACTGAATCGACAACTAAGTACCTATTAAATATTTACAACATTCTTTTTCCTTTTTTATTCAAGCTTAAACCAATTATTTTTTTGCTGCACTTTGTGTTTATTTATTAAAAGTTCATATACTGCTTTAATGACATTCAAACATTCTTTATAGGTCTACGTAAAGGTGCAAAGAATTCAAATTATTTTATTGTATATCCTTATTATGACAATAAATGCTTCATATTTCGTATAATACAAATGGCGAAATGTGGGTGTAATATTACACCTCTACCTACCCCTTCGGGGATACAGGCGTGAGTCTATAAAATAAAAAATATTTTGTATAATATAAATTTGTAAAATCGTAAATTTGCATCTCAGATCTAGCATATTGCATTCAGTAGAACCTTGATTGGAAATTTGCGCCATCGTAGGTAATCACCATTCTAGATATATTGGTGCCTAGAATTCAACTAACAGTCCATCTACGCATATTATTTGAAATCTAGAACATTTGTCCTTAACGTGAGTTATGTGATAAGATTGATTGATGAAGAAGTTTATGCATAAATACTTAAAAAAATATCACCATCTGCTTTGTGACTATCTTGACTTGGTTAGTGCTACAGCTACAAAGGAAATGACTCGTGTTACACTTACTTTTCTAAAGTCAACTTGGATACTAAGAGTAGTTTCTTTTTGTTGTGTGAAGTAACAAACGTTGAACTGTCCACAAAGGACGCTCACACTTGGCCTTTTTATTTCAGTGGGAACAGAGTAACAATGGGAAGATGAAAATCAAAACTATATTCTATACGGTCGACTTCCGTTTGTTCGACCATAGTTTTAATATAATTTATAAGAACGATAATTTTGAAGCTAGTAAAATAAACTTTATAATGAAGATACAGAGATGAACATAAATTAAGTCTCTACACGACAACATAATTATGTAGCTGCTAAAAAATTTCTAATAAGATAAAATGTTCAAAGATGATGTTAACAGTATCCAATAAGTAAATAGTTGCTCTTAAAATAAATCGCTGTAAATCTAAAACTAAATCTGGCCTCATAGAAAAAAACAAACCTATTCAAAATCAGTGCAGTATCCTCAGTAAAAAACAACATTGCATTCACATTGTGTACTCTGTGCAGGTAATTTTAGCTACGATAGTTTTCCTCAACCAATTTTTCAAGCACGATCACCTTATTCTGGAGGTAGCAAAAAATCTGACTAAGCTAAATTTGGCAAACGTCACCCAACCTTCGCGTCTGAGCGATTCATAAATCAGTTGTAACTAATTACACTTTTTGTCTCTTTTTGTCACATCTTCCGGCGTTTGTTTTAGTCCCTTTCTTACATTATGTCCGTGAGATCACCGGTAGTGACAAATCCGTGAGGCTAGCAATATACAGACAAAAATGCTGACACCATGTTCTTTTTATGTTCAATGGAACGTGAATCAAAATCTTTTATTTTCTTTAAATGAAACAAAAAATAAACCTGTCTGATTCACTAATTAATTATTTTGTAGAATGAGGTGTAAAATTGACTTCTTCACGGATAAATCGGTCAACGGCTTTTAATGTGATTCAGTATTATATAGAGTAACCAAAGACCTCACAGTTGCCTTTTATCCTTTTCTTTTTTTTTTATAGACTCACGCCTGTATCCCCGAAGGAGTAGGCAGGGTTGTAATATTAGACCCACATTACGCTGTTAGGTCTCGCTGGGTCCCACGTAATATGAAGTGAGCCTATTGCCGTTACCGGGCACGTTGCCTGACTCCATACTACTACTGTGAATTCGAAAAAACTCAGTAACACTTTTTCCCGACCCGGGAATTGAACCTGGGACTTAATCCATATAGTAGTAGTAGTATATATATATCCTTATCAGCAGATGTATACGCTATCTACTGGACCACAGAGGCAGTCCTTTCCAGTCAAGATTTTCTCTCAAGATTAACTCTTATCTGTCGTTTTAAGAATATAATATCACTAAAATCTTGTTTTCTTTTCAGCTCTGGAGCTGGTGGGACCAAAAGGCAGAGTATTCGTCAGTCTTCTCTTCAACACCATGTTTATCCTCGGTGGAGTCGGAGTCACGATGCTATCCTGGTGGCTACAAAACTGGCGGTATCTCCTCTTCATCATCTACACCCCTTCCGTCTTTGCCTTTATCTACATATGGATGCTCCCCGAAAGCTTCAGATGGTTGTTCAGCAAAGGAAAATACGAAGAGGGAATCAAAGTAATGCGAAAAGCGGAGAAAATCAACAATGTAGATGTGCCGAAAGACCACTATGATCAAGTAGAGAAACACGCAACAATTCAAAGAGATGAGAGGAAAAGTGAAAGCTTGGAAAGAAACCAGTCTACCTTCAACCAGCTGCTTACTTCCAGCATGATATGGAAAAGACTTTTCATATGCTCTTTCCTCTGGATATCTTCTACCCTCGTCTACTATGGTCTTTCCATAAATGCTATAGAGTTGTCAGGCAATAGTTACGTGAACTATATCGTTATAATAATCATAGAAGCGCCAGCGAATGTCTGCAAGCTGATATTCTTGGACAGGTTCGGCAGAAAGAGAGTCATAGCGATTGCCTACTTCATGACTGGGTTGATCTTGATCAATTATGGATTTGTACCAGGTAAGGATGGGTCATTCTTAAAATATTTAATACCATCTTCTGCTTATTACCTTTAGTGCGTAAAATTATGTCAATCTCTGTAACGTAGATCACGACCTCCTTCGTTTTTATAATCGATTGAAAACACAACAATTAAATGTCTGTGATTGACGGGCAGACAAAAATATTCCAATATTTGCCACTCGACTACGGAACCCTAAATAGCGGAAATAAATAGGTTTCAGTGCCAAAAATTATAGGTTATAATAGAAAATAATCATAATTTCATGTTCATAATCATATGCAATGAAATTATCTTTTAACGAAATTAACCCGAACTCGAATCACGCACTTTTCCCTATGTGTGACCGCGTATAATTCGTCAAAATTTATTTCTAAAAAAACAATCCCAAAATATCAATCTGTATTCGCCATTCGCGTCAGTCTGGCATTGACTGATACTTTTTCTGATAGTAACTAAAACAATTCGTATTTCAAACAAAAATATATCGAACACAGCACAGCTTTCGGATCAAAAATGGCCGAACTATAATCACAGCACTAGGTTAATAAAAAAACTATTTTGTATAGAAACAAAAGGTTGGATCGTTTTAGTGCAACTTTTCTCGTTAACGGTTTATCTGTTACATAGAGAGAAAACGCATTTTACAAACAGTTAGATTTTCCCGTTTCAAATATTAACAAAGCACCATTTACTTTCATTTAGCGGCACTGTGCAAAATGGAAAGTTTATTTTAAACTAAATAAATGTACAATTTCTGTATTTAGTAACGTCATACACATGTAGGTACTATGCCGTTTTACGATTACGCTGTATAGCTAACTGAATACAAAAGTACAACTTTGGTACGAGTACAAGTTAGAAGCAAACTTACGTAAAGAATCTAAAGCTGTGACATAATAAGAGTCATGATTTTTTATACGACTGCCTCCGTGGTCCAGTGGATAGCGTATGCGACTGCTAATCGGTGGTTCCGGGTTCGATTCCCGGGTCGGGAAAAAGTGTTACTGGATTTTTTCGAATACTCAGTAGCAGCACGGAGTCTGGTGATGTGCCCGGTAACGGCAATAGGCTCGCCCCCTATTACATGGGACCTAAAAATTCATGGCGAAATGTGGGTGTAATATTTACACCTCAGCCTACCCCTTCGGGGAAACAATCGTGAGACTGTAAATTTAAAAAAAAGAATTTTTTTATGTCTTGGGCTCTTGGATGCAATTGTTGAAACTAATTTTATAGTATTCAGCACTTACTACAACATGACTTGTTGAATTTACTGATCTTCAAATGATTGCTCCTATAGTTTAAGTCTAATTGGACACCCAGTGAACAAAATTTGGTGACAGATATTTTGTAAAATACTCTGTCGAAATTTTGAAAAAATGCTCTGTCGAAATTTTTGTATTGACAGGAAGAAAGCCTCTGGAAAATTCTTTTACATTTAAAAAAACTTAATGATAAGAGAGATCTAATAAGACTAATAAGTCTTGTTTCTAGATAGCTATTATTGAATTGCTTGTCGAATAGCGCAATATCTGTAGTACATTTTAAATTCACGGCCTGTTGCATTGTATATATATAAATAATATTTTATCTTTGTTTCAGCCGGCAACTGGTCAATACTCCTATACCTCGGAGGCAAGTTCTTCATAACGTTAGCGTACAATTCTTTGTACGTGTTCGCTGCAGAAGTGTTCCCTACAAACTACAGAACCACATTACTGGCTATGGCTTCTACGATCGGCAGAATAGGATCAACAGTCGCTCCTCAGACGCCCTTGCTGGTAAGTTATGTTCAAACTACTACGGCCATCAGACATCAGAATTTTTAACACCGACGGTTTCGTTGAGAATAGGTAGTGGACTATGGTCTAACTAACTCCTTTATCCAAATACATTAATATATGGTACCTTATGAACTTATAAATTTAATGATGTAGGTACTCTACAAATGACTGTTCCAAATTTGGTTTCTTGCGCGTTTTGGAGGTACAGAAATGTTATAACACTTATAACATTAAAAAAAATATTAATCATGACCATAAACTGCCAGCTACGTAGGACGCTGCCAAAAAGAAATTACCAAAAGCTTCTAATTACAAAAAAAATATAGACTTTCAATTAATACTTTTTTATTGTCTTTTACAGACAAGATACTATGAATACCTACCAACCATGATATTCGGTGGAATGGCAGCGCTCTCCGGCTTCCTTGTCCTCATTCTACCAGAAACAAACAACATGAAGTTGCCAGACTCTTTGAAGGAGGCCCAAGACCAGGACAAAAAAGAAGAAAAGAGCGAAAAGACTCCCGACAACAAAACTAGATTATAATGAAAAAAGTGCAATTAAATCGGTATAAGTTAAAACATAGTTGAGACAATAAAGTAGTGATAGTAATGTGATTGTAAAACCTCTACGGAACAAATATTAACTTTGCTTCGTTTCTTTGAATCTGAGTGTGTGTCCGTGATTTTGTATGTTTGTATTGTGCTGATAATATTAATTTATATCAATGACTACTCTTTAGAAGACTTTGTCGATAAAGCTGGTTGACAAAAATACATTTTATAAATATAGGTGCAAAGCTCATGGCACACTATACCGGCACCGTAACAGCGCACCTCCAACACGGCGTTGTATCGAAATTGTTAGGTTATGGTACGGGTAAGTAACCAGCCGGTAGCATGCTAAGTTGACGTTGTGAATTATATGATACGATATACGACTTAATGGTCAAATTTTAATGGCAAGTTAATCGCTGGATTAATGTGGTGCCGTTGAGGTATCTCCGTAGTTTGCCATGAGCATGACTTTAAGGCGCTGCCAATCAGACGCTTGATGTCAGACTGCTACTATAACATAGCCAGCAATGAGCATTTTTTTAATAATTTACTTTAATGATATATGTAATAATTATACAATGCAAGCATAAGATTACCATTTTCTATTATACAGGTGACTTATACAAAACTAAATAAGACCCGCTCACATTACGAAAATCGTGAACAACAAAGTTTAGATTTAAAGTATTTAAAACCATAGTTATTGTTCAACAGCTAAAAACAAATAATTTAGCATTTATATTTAGTGATATTAAGCTCTCTCTGGTTCCCCAACGTAACCAACGTTCTCCCAAGAATTTTTAATTTTTCACATTGTCCCTTTTTACGAAATGTCAATAAAAATAATAATATAGCAGAACATGTTTCCCTGTCGTACTGGCTTATGACACTTTTGATCAAAATATCAAAATAAAAATTGGGCAAGTGCGAGTCGGACTCGCGCAAGAAGGGTTCCGTACCATCATCTATAAAAAAATCACGTTCGTTGTGTGTATACTTAAATACTTTTTAAGTTTCTACCTGTTTATTAATGTCGAGTAACAAATTGCTTAAAAATTTCGTTTGTTGTATGGGAGCCCCCCTTTAATATTTACTTTTTTTTATTTAATTATTTATTTTGAAAGGTAATATACAACTACATATTCTGTGAAAATTTAAAGCGTCTACCTGTTACAGTTAGTAATTTTGAGCAAAAAATACGAAATAAAAAAAATTGGTTGCCTGTAAAGTCGGTATACGGGCGAAAGTTTTACGTGACAACGACTTTGAGTGGTAAAATAATTTTAATGTGAATATTCATTCGTATAGTAGGAAGAAGGATGAAAGACGCGTGCCTTTCACTTTTTATGTCTGTCTCTCTCGCTCTTAGGCGGGACGCGTGCCTCTCACTCGCTCTCATTGTGAGCGCATAACGTGAGCGGAGCGTAACGCAGTTTCTTGAAGTGTCACCCGGCAAACCAATTTATAAGACGTTGTCACGTCAAAACACGTTTTTTGTATGGGACCTTAATATATATATATTTTTTTAGTATTTGTTGTTATAGCGGCAACCGAAATACATAATTAGTGAAAATTTCAGCTTTCTAGCTATCACAGTTTATGAGATACAGCCTGGTGACAGACAGACAGATGGACAGACAGACAGACAGCGGAGGATTAGTAATAGGGTCCCGTTTTTTACCGTTTAGGTACGGAACCCTAAAAATTAAAAATTGCCACATACCTGGATTGGCCCCAATATGTAAAAAGACTTCGCAAGTCTGAAAGATCGAAGGCTTATTTTTTATCCTGCCAGTTCAACAGCAGTGATCAATTGACCGTGTCATTGATCACCTGGCGAAATAAGTTTGGGACTAGCTCCAAAAAGTATGTGCCCCTATTGTAACGCCGTTTCAATTAGTAATAAGTGTAAATGAAATAACTACATGTATTTTTATGCAACTGTTTTTTCCGTTTATTAGATAAACAGTTATAATAATTTAATTCGTATAATAATTTCCTTTTGTATATTTTCTAATGATAAATAATAACAGAAATGATGCAATCCCTTTTTGTGAATATTGACAAACTAGACAAGTATGTGTAAGTATACTGTATGTTAGAATAATGTTAAACAATTTAGCAAGGCTTGTGATATAATATAATAGATCTAATTTGATAATAAATCTAGTTATAACAATACTACAAAAATAAGTAGTTACAAATGACTTTGTTTCTTTTATAGCGTTTAAGTTCTAAGTCGTTCTGTCCCAAGCCCAAATAGATATTTCAGCAGTTAATTATGTGCCCATGACTTACACTCTAGTAGCAAAATTAATTTAATTATATAAAAAATACAAGGAAGCTTTTTGGTCATTTAAATTGTATTTTGTAGCGATTTCGAAACGATGTTTTCTTATGATTTATGATTCACCACGCTGTTTAAATGCGGGTGAGCAGGCTTCACATGTAGGTATTCCATGAATATTAAGGCAAAACGCCATAGGTACTCTCAGATATGCAGGTTTCCTCGTGATGTTTTCATTTACCGCTTAGCAAGAAATAATTAACCATTTCATACAAAAATAACTTCGAAAATTCAGTGGTGCATGCCGTAAGTTTAAACCCATAGCTTTTTGCGTATTAGTCTTACTCCTAGGTGACCACTTACTTCAAGATAGATACATTAATTTACGCACATAACAATAACAACTAAGAGTGCGTAGAATTCCGGAAATCCTTGGCACTATAAAATTGTAAACATTCCATATTGTGACTGATACAATAAAAAAGTTATGTATTACATCTTGCACCATACTTAATTATATTACCTTTTATTTCCTCTTCCTGTATTTACTTGCTAAAATCGTAAACAAAATACGTAGAGTAGGTTTAAAGGTAACTGCGTACATACATATGTAATGTATGTACGCAGTTTACAAAAAAAAATATGTGCCTATTTGTTTATGTATGTACGTTACATACAATTAAATACCTTTATTTCTGTTGAGAGGACTTTGGATACATTGTTGATCAAGACAGTCTAATGGTATCCTAAAACTAGGTAGAGAAAATTTTATGGCTTCTTTATATGAACCCATTTAAATATTTTGTCTACTAATTTATACAATTCAATTGTGTCCATTATCATGTGGCTTTGCTAAAATACCTAGAAAATAATCTAAACCGTGATTACTATTTTTAAAAGCCATTAAAGACGCCCTTTTTCCCGCTGAAGCCAGACACATTCCATCAACGAGTAATCCTCTACGACTCCTCTGCAAAATATCTTTTACACAGCAGACTTTACCTGTAAATATCGTAATGTGTAAACGACGTACGAACGACGAATGTAAATTAGTGTATGAGGGTACTTAATTAAAACAGACAGGTAAAAAAAATATGGATCTGAAAATTGAGAAAAGTTTTTACCATTATTCCAGTGTAGAGCCATAAAAAATCCGTGATGCTACTAAAAAATCTCATAGAAAATCATAGACAGCATAACAGCATAGACTAGTCCTAAATTAATGTCACGACTATTGGCGATGCTAGGATTCCAACTAGCGACTCAAGCGGCGAAATTAAGAAGTTGTCTTAGATCGTCACTTACACAGATCACTACTACTTTTGACACTTTTGACAGCTCTCAATACAGTTACCATGGATAGTTACCACCATATCCTTGAAGCAAAATTGCATTGAGAGCTGTCAAAAGTGTCGGTCTTAGATTAGTTCTAATTTCGCCGCTAGAGGCGCGCGAATAATCTTTGCATCGCAAATCAAAGTGAAGTTTTTTAATAAAAACTAACCTATCTACGAAAACCTCGTTTGGCATCCACCTATGAAGATACATTTTTGGATGTAAAAAATAAAATAAAAAAGTGACTAACGATAAAACCCAAACGGTCCACGTCCGAGTTTTAATTTGAAAAACGGATTACAAACTGACGTATTACCGCTGTTTCGTGAGTTGGTGCCAACGTTGGATCAATGTTTGCCTGTATGCACAGATTAAACAAGATTCTTGTTTAATCTGAGCCTGTATGTATGTTACTGAATGAATAGTTGGTGAAAGTAACAACTACCTAATAGAAAGCATACTTGTTTTATATTTGAAATACAAAACGCAGCTATCAAAAAAGTTGCTTATTTTTAATATAATAATATATAATATAATAATTAATTTTTATTCAATAAAATGTTTACATTTCAGTGGTTGGATACATTAGGTCTGGATAATCTTTTAATATAATACTTTACAATCTAATATAATAACAAATAAATACTGAACATATAATTTAAAACCGGTATAGGTTATTTTTTACTTTGCTATCTAGGTTTCAAATTTATTGCCTGAACTAGGTTTTCACCTATGTTTCAGGCTATTTTTAAAAGGTTGAAAGGAATCAGCTCGAGCATGGATCGAGAAGACGGAACGGGAGAGCGAAATTCACCTCCTTCTCCCAACCGTAGGTCTGAGCTTCGGAGACGGTGCACACTACGTGACCATCTCCGACAACCATAACTTATAAGCCTGGGAACGGCGATCCCTAGGGGCCAATCACCGTTTGCCACAAAGACCGAAGAGGCGGCGCCGTGTCCACATACGTTGCCTTACGTTTCATTCCGTGGAAAATCCCACACGAAGGGGCGCGCTATAACGAAAGATAGGTGATCTCGCCGCTGACGGAACGTTGAGGACACCGCAGTAATTTTAGTAAGAATGCCTTGGGGCCTTACATACAGATGTATGATCACAAATAATTAACAACATCGAATTACGCGTGCTGTAATGTATATAAATAAAACTCTAATAATAAACTAAAAACACATACCAACTTGAACAGTCAGTTCACGTAGAACTTTGTTATTTAAATGAAGATGGCAAAAAATAATATACGTAGATTAAGGTTTGTACAACTGGCGAACTATTTTTAACCATTGTTTTGCAACGTTGCTGATATCACTATTACTATATTTATTCATTTGTGTTTGTCTAGGTCCTTTGAATAACTATTACTAAATATTTCAATTGTATGTAAAAACATCTTATTTTTGTCGTTATTTTGATAATCATCATCAATATATTTAAAATCCTTTAAAAGCCTTACAGACTGACAGACAACGCAAAGCTGAATGTTTTGGGCGCAAAAAGCAGAAATTTCCCCTAAGTGAGCATAAAAATGCACTAAAAAGGGGTTTCCTGAAATTTCGACGGGATCGGAAAGAATTCCTTAAATTCTCCATTGGTTAATATAAAAGTATTTAGGTTATATATTGTGCAAACAATATCTAAACCCGTTAATTATGTTTAAGATTGCATCAAATTATCTATGCAACAATATAATGAATGAATCAATCATCAGAAATCAAAATCAGAGATCAACAGAGATCAAAATGGTCTCCTCATTGCACATGCGGTAGATAACTCACCTATGTCATAAATCTTTAGCCGCCAATGGCACCCAAGGGAGTGCTTGAGCCAATCTGCTCTTAGATCTCAAATATCATATTAGCTCACAAGCTAATGTGGCGCATATCGAGGCCTATGTACAGCAGTGGACTAAAATAAAGGTTATATGATGATGATAAATACACACACACATACCTAAATGACTCAAGCCCTCCTATAAGCATCAGTTTTCATCCTTATTCAAAATAAATGTCTTTCTTGTGTGTCCGTGGAAAAATGCCTCCAAAAAAAGCCTCCCCTTTCCCCTTCCAAAGAAAATCATGGATTGGGTGTAAATCGAATGGACGATGAATGATTGAAAAGATGGTTAGTACTTAATGTGTGTAACTGTGAAAAGTGTGCTTTCCAAGGCCTTGGAAATCAGGGTCCACGAAAACTATTCACAGTAAATTTTGAAAGATTGTTTATTTTTTAACTTTTTCTTAAAAAATAAATAGGTTGGGTTATTTCAGTCCCTCGTGTCCATTGATATTATATATCAATGGTCGTGCCTTTGGTACATTGTCACCAACATTGGCGCCAACAAAGTAATATTTTTTTAAAATGCCCCCATTCCACGGTCCTTTGCATCTAACGGGAGCGTTCGCAATTGTAATTATGCGTTTGGAACGTGATCCCATTTCGTAGTACGTGACTTCGTGAACCTAGTAATATAAATAAAAAAACCTATTCATTTTTCTGATAGAGCCTGCGAGATAAGCTGTAGATAAAATTGTTAGGTATTATGATATGATGTTGGCATTGTTGGCGTGTGGGGGCGATTCATTAGTAATCAACATTTTGTAATATTCAAATTACATAATACCAACCTACCTATATTGTTCTCAAAGTAATTTCAATTTTCATCTTGTGTAGAATGTTCTATTTGAAGACACGGTTCAAAAGCGTTTCAGTGAAACGGATATTTCTTGTATACATAAAGTATGCGCTTATTTATAACTGGTTTTATAGCATCACTTCTAGGATATTCATAGAGGTAAGATTAATTAAACAGATAAATTGCTATAATCATTTTTATATTTAAGAGGCGTAATCCTCTTGGACTTACTCTGCGTGAGGATCAAAGAGGCAGAGATCGCAAAGAAGTGTGCCTAATTTCTACCGACTAAACTTCCACTGTGTTTCAGTATTGTATAGTTATAGACGGGGGTGCGGAATCGATCAAGCATTCACCGCTCCCCCGAATAGGTCCGATTCATATTTATTGACAATGGGTCAATACGCACAGGTCGTCCTAGTTGTCCAGGCAAGCGAAGACACAACGCCGCCATCTCGGGCCTAGCACTGATCGGGCAACGGACTTCAGCAAGCCGTCCCCCCGCAGGCCATGCAAACAGCTCTCCTTCGGCTTCCATTGTTTTGACCGCGAGATCGAAGAGAAAATGCTCTTTCTCGTTCCCTTTCAGCCGCTTCTTTTTATTTATTATAAGCATCACCTCTTCACAGAAAGCAGCCACTCCTTTCCATGTCTCGAGGTTTCGCTCCTAAGCATAGCTCATATTATTGCCGTCAGGGTGATGTTATTTCCGCTTCAATAAGATCACGCCGCTAAATTGCCCTGGCTTGGCATTCCTCTAATGTGTGTGCCGCAGTACCTTTTATGCAGCCTGTGCAGTGATGGCACACGGGCGTGGGTTCTTGTTATATACGATGCAGATACTTCCCAAAACATCCGTATGCTGACAGTATCTGCGTCATACGGTAGCTAAGGGCACCGTGCTGCCTCTCTAACCAAGCCTTCATTAAGGGTCTTATAGCTGATATTGCAGTGTGTCAACACTTTGGGTTACGCAAGTCGCTGCCATCATTCCGTCATGGCGACCTGGCCAACCTGACAGATTTCAGATCTTCGTACCTCTAATTCCCATGATAAACATTCACCCCAATTTTGTGCCTCCTCACGCCACTGATGCATGGAACTATCCTAGGGCATCTCGAGGCGAGAACCCTTGTCTCGCCTCGAGATCCTATAGGATAGTTCCAGCTAAAAGGCTTGCTGTCTCAAATATATAGCCCATAGCGCCTTATAAGTCGGTTGGCCATTGCCCGTTGTGGTTTACGTAACTCCTAACAGTTAGGCCTATGCTCTGTAACGTTGTGACGTTACGGAGCTAAAGCCTATCTGTTCAAGCCGGTGCCCCATAAAGAGCCATGGGCTGGACGACTCCTATGTAGAGTATTCTGCAAGAAGCGTCTGCGCCACCTAAGTTTATAGTTGCTATAACCCTTTCGTAACAATCTTCTTTTCGTGTCATCTTTAGTCAGGTAATAATGTATTAATCGATAAAAGAATAATGCCAACACTATTTGTCCTTTTAGAAAATCGAACGGTGTCGTAATAAAATCTCCTTTACATAAATAAAAAAAGAAATACCCGCAGCCGCCAATCCGCAATGATAATTTGAGCCTTTCCTAAAACAAATCTAATACCCGTCTATTTAGATTTACAGGGTCGGGTAAAAAACTGGCAACATTCGGTCAGAGAGCAAACGTTATTCGAGCAAAAACAATTTGTAAGTTTTTGTTGTATAACCCTTGGGTCCTTTAGGTTGAATCTAGGATGATGTATCTCTATGGATTTGACAAGCAAATAATAATACCGTGACAGACCGAGATAATGACATACAGAAATACATAAGAGTAAAAGAGATAAAGATAGCATTTTTTGTCTTTGTCAGAGTTTTCGTTTTTTTTGTTGGTCACAACTGAATATTGTGACCAACAAACGTTTGAGCTCTCGATAATTTCCGCGAAAAATTGTGTTATTATTGTTATTAATTGTGAATGCTTAGTGAAAATATCATTGGTTCAGATTTATTATGGTGATTTGTTCCATTTTAGGCTGTAAAAGTCATAGTGAGCGGAAATGTGAGAACATAACCATTTATTCGTAAGTACGATATTTTAGTTATAATATCTATTTACACATGAAAATATTGATAGAATGATACAAATAGCGTATCATTACATAAGGAAATAATTTCTAAATAATATCAATAAACCAAAAAATGCTATTTTATTATCACAGCGATTTTAGTATTACACAATCGAATTCAATAGGTCGTTGAATGTTGGGCTAGCCAAAAGTCATCGGTACTTTTTAATTTTACAGCGTTAAATGTTTTTTAGGGATACCACTGAAGCGTTTGGCAAATTACCCAAATGTTGGGTAATTTGCCGTTACTTAGTTTCATATGAACCTAAGATTAATTATTTAATTTGTTTTCCGATTCTTTGTAGTAATGAAATTATTTGTTTATAGATTCCCAAAGGACTGCACGATCCAAAAATGATTGTGGATACGTGCAACAGGAAGAGAAAACTGGGATCCGAATAAATATGCAAGAGTATGCTCTAAACACTTTGAAGAAAAGTGTTTTAGGAAAACTCCCCGCAATAGGTACTTATTTGGAATCATTCTCGAATGATAAAGAAGAGAAAATAAGAAATTTGTATACAAAATTAATTTTGTTCAAAGAACAGTAAAGTTGAGTGTCAAATAATATAATAAAATATATATAACTCTGAGCCTCGTGTTTATTTGGCGAGTGAAGCCAGTCCCACAAATTCGACATTTTTGTTATGGTACATAATAATATTGAGTATAAAAATACTTATCGCACACCTTATGGATGGATTTAAACCTCCTTGTAAGGTTAGGTATATTTTTATTTTTTTATTGGGCTGTAAATTATATAAAGTATATAGATGTTTGTTACTATTCGTTGCAAAAATACCTAAACGGACATTGATGGAACTTATCGAGTTAGCTCATAAATTCATCGAAATTCCAAATTGATTAAAAATTATAGGAGAACGCGGTCTCAGATGTCTGGTTAGGTATTCAATTCCGCAACGACCGGTTGGCGCAGCGGGAGTGTAAACGACTGCTACGCCGAAGGTCGCGGGTTCGATTCCCACACAAGTCAAACATTTGTGTGCATGAACATGGATGTTTGTCTTGGTCTGGGTGTTTCAATGTATAATATGTACGTATTTACAAAAAAAAATTATATAAGTATGTTTATCCATTATCTAGTACCCACAGTACAAGCTCTGCTTAGTTTGCGACTAGATGGTGTTGTGTGAATGTGGTAGAATCCCCCCCGTGGGATCTCCACCTTGTCGTGGTGGGGGGGGCTTAGTAACCGTGGATCGGTCACCCGCGGTGAAGCCAAGAGGGATCCAGGAGGGGACGCTCCGCGTGGGCTTGACGGAGGCCTGCGCAGGATGCGTCCAAAGGGGCGGATGCGAGGGACAGTTCTTCTGTGCCGGCCTGTGCTTCGGGTGCGGTCGCGGGAGGAGAGGCGTGTTGGTGTTGCGTTGCCGCGCGCCCTATCTCCCGCGACCAAATGGGGGCGCACCATCGTTGCGTCGCGGTGGGGCCGCAGAGGAAGAGGAGATGCGGTGTTGCGTTGCCGTCCTACCTATCCTCTGCGGCCGCTGAGTGTTTTGGCGGCGGAGCCCAACACCTTCATCCGCCACCAAGAGGGTTTTGTTCGGGACCCGATCCTGACCATCTGGCGGGCCAATACCCGTCGGGGGGTAGCGAGGAATGCTTCAGCGATACCCGACCCTCCGACACACGGGTACGTGAGGATAAAAAAAAATGTGGTAGAATATTATTATTATAATTCAGGTTTGATACAATGTTACTTAAAAGTTAATATGTATTTCGTAGAATTGTAGGGTAAACATTTACAACATCTGGTAACACTAACTCAGGATGTACTCTATGTCCGTCCTTTACGGGTGTACGCTAATGTCGAGTCCATTTGATGCTTGGTCCTAGGGTTGAATACATGAATACGTTAAGCTGTAAATACCCTTTATGATAGCCATGGTTTTTCACAAAAGGAGTTGGGTTAAACTTCATAATATAATACAATATTAGAGAATTTGACGTCGACGGCGAGGGGTTTTTATTAGTGGTGCGTTAGTAGAGATTTGATTGGGGCATGTTACACTTGTCAATATTATCATGATCCTAGTATCGCGATATCACAAGTATTGACATGGGCTATTATATTATCAATAATATCATCATCAGTACGCGTTTGAAACTACTAGAGAAAGTAGTGTTTAGTGCAAGATTAAATTTGAACAAATGTTAAAAAGAACATGGATTCTAAAAGGAAAGCCGCTATAGCAATAATACGCGTATGCGCATTAAAAACTAAGCGCAAAAAGAGGAAGTGTTGGGTAAAAGACTGGATTTCAAAACGAAATCAATATACACATTTACTAACAGACTACAGTTAGCCGTGTGGTTAACGGCATAGAATACAAGTGTCACCAACTCACCACCCCCTATCTTTCTGTGGGTGTCGTAAGAGGCGACTAAGGGATAACACGATGCAAATACCATCTTTGCGTGGAGACGGAACACTCGACATCAAACCCTATACGACTGCCTCGTTGGTCTCGCGGCATAAATGAGCGCGTGGGATGGGGAGGTCCCGGGTTCGATTCCTGGGTCGGGCAGTGTTATTGGGTTTTTCTATAACGAAATTCTCAGTAGCAGCACGGAGTCTGGAAATGTGCCCGGTGCGGGCGGTACGGCAATAGGCTCGCCACTTATTATTACGTGGGACTATGTAATACTAACACTCAGAAACAACAACAACTTGCCGAAGTCTTCATTTTTATTAATTTTATTTAATTAATTTTTATCTTTTGGGTTCCACAAGGACGGGCATGTTTCATAAAGAAGAATTAGGTAATTCCTCCAGATCATTTTACCTCCTGCATCAACGATGGAGCGTAATTCGTCATCGTCACTTTGACAAAGGACATAAGAATCGTCACAACTTTGACGTCGTTTCGCCATTGCTGCGAACGCATACTGACAGAAAAATATCTCGAATTCTCGATGCGCTTACATTTCAATAATATTGAAGCCCCGCCCCCTGAGTATCGCGGATTTCAAGATGTTTGAATAATTTGTGATATTATCACGATACCGCGATACAGCCTATTACACCATCAATATTACCACGGTATCGTGATATTATTGACAATGTAACATGCCCCATTAAAATCTCTATGGTCAATTTTGTTTTTATAGGAAATAGTAACGAGCATTTGGGCCACTTGATGGTTTGGTAGTTTTAGTAAGATGTACGCAATACTGCACTTTATAGAAGACGTATAATATGTACGTTTGTCCATAAAAGGGTTCCTTTTACAACTAGTAGAACTAATATGGACGAGCAAGTTGCTCATTGAGGTACAATACGAAAGAATGCCAACGAGGATGTGAAGTTCCTTTTAATCTCTACCTATCTTTCTGTTTTCAGTGAGATCTTCGACTTCACTCTCGCTATGAAACATTTTGAGTAGTGCTTTCAATTCAATATCAATTCAATTTGTTTAAAAAAGGGAGTAGTGATGTGCCAGTGTAGCCGATTGATTGACACTGAAACACTCAAGTATGCTGTTACCTGATAAAATTTAAGCAAAATATGTATTGTACAGAAATTTTATATTGTAACACCTTATATATACACACCATTTTTTGGCAAATAAACAAATTATTATTTATTTATTTATTATTTAAACTAATCACAGCATGGGAGGCCAGCAGGCAGCTGCATTGCGGAAACCCTCAAACGGCGCAAATACAGTAATCTAGTAGCTAATTATGTATTTGAGCCGTTTGGGGTGGAAACGCTAGGCTCATGGGGTCCGAGCGCTCGCTCTTTATTCCGAGATATATCTAAACGGTTAATCGACGTCTCACGTGACCAGAGGGCTGGTTTATTCTTTGCTCAAAGAATCAGCATTGCCATCCAGCGTGGCAATGCTGCCAGCCTTCTGGGCACGTTACCCGATGATATTGATGCGGAGGCATTCTACGACGCCTAAACACACCTGTACATATTTTCACTTTTTATTTTTAGATTCATGTACCTATATATATTTATATATATGTTTAGATATTATGATTATGTAAGATAGCAATGCATATAGTTAAAATTAATAACCTAGTATAATGTTACTGTGAAAATTATTCAAATAAAAATCACATCACAGCATATAACCCAAAGTAATTGCAATCCTGTGCAAGTGAAATCTATTTTGTGTCGTCTATGGTTACGTAGAATATTCGCTGTTATACAAATATACACCACAAGCAATATTTTTTCGACGCACAGAGACGATGTAAGACAAGTGCTGCTTTTATGGTCATATTTATTTTATAGAGTGCTTCTAAGTTATGCGTTATCCATACCTCTAAGCCTGAACTAGACCGACCTTTTACACAATAAGACAGTCCACACAAAAATAAGACATTTCTTTCGTTTTCAATATAAATTACAGATCGTCTCGCACAAAAACGACAAAGCTAAATTGCCGACACGAAAAACGCAGACCTTTCTAGATTTCGCGATCTCCATCCTCAGCGTATCTAATATCCCTCTATATTTTATTTATAAGGGCTGACAAACGTGTTACCTAAATAATATTTTTCCGTTGAAACGCTAAGAAAACGTTAGGGCATTGAATTTTTACTCTCCACGTCTGGTTTATGAAAAAGACCTAAAAAATAAGGCCTATTTTTCAGATCACTTTTTCTCATATCAATCGTAACGTTTCGACTCTACTAATGAATTGCTATTTTTCTCATATTGTTGAAATGTTGTAGCATTTGTAGCATTTCCTTAAATTGATAATATTTATTGAATAAGTATGGTTGGATGGCTGCAGATTGTCTGAACAGCAGTGGATGTCTATAGGCCAACTGTATGGCAATGATATCCTTAGAAACAGGTACTTAGAACTTTGAGAAATATTGTCTGAATTCTAAATCATTCTGTGATTCAGCTTGTGACCTACTTATATTCCTACTTACATTACTATCACTTAAAAATTATGACAACTTATGTACCTATCGCTTTTTATCAAAAAATCTAAAATAATTCTTTCCATGTGTCTGTGAATTAAAACCATAGACAATACAAAACAACAGACATCCATAGTATCCTGCGCCACCTCGATTGATTGCGCCTCGCCACGCAGCGACGGCAAAATTATAGCCCTGCATTGACGCCTGTGGAAAAATGTCCGCCGTGAATCTGTTTTACATTCGCACTGAGTCTGAACATAAGAGTGAGTTTTTTGTTAGGTATATCTAGTAAAAATATTATATCGCTTTTCACCGTACCGTAAAAAAACATTTTTTTAAATAAAATTTTATGTGCTGAGTGGTTGACGGCATAGAATACAAGTGTCACCACCCTCTATCTTCCCGTGGGTGTCGTAAGAGGCGACTAAGGGATAACACGATGCAAATACCATCTTTGCGTAGAGACGGAAAACTCGACATCAAACCCTAAACGACTGCCTCGTTGGTCTCGCGGCATGGATGTGCGCGTGGGATCGGGAGGTCCCGGGTTCGATTCCTGGGTCGGGCAGTGTTATTGGGTTTTTCTGTCACGAAATTCTCAGTAGCAGCACGGAGTCTGGAAATGTGCCCGGTACGGCAATAGGCTCGCCCCTTATTACGTGGGACTAAAATATATCTGGCGAAAAGTGGGTGTAGAAATACACCTCTGCCTACCCCTTCGGGGATAAAAGGCGTGACGATATGTATGTATATGTATGTATGTATGTAAAATTTTATGTAACTTTGGCACAGTTTCAGTTGTACCCTTTATTACAATAATTTTGTTACTTGACATAATTTTGTTCTATTCTTAAATTTTTATAAATAGAGTAGGTACCTAATACCAATTCTAAAGTAGTGATATTGGCTCTTGGACTGGAAATTTCAGAGAGGTTGGACTACGTATAAGTTTATATTTCTTTGGGAAATTTAAATGTGACTGTTCATTTACTCGAATATAACCGGCCAGCAGCAATTAATTCAAAGCTAATATCTCAAGAGATCATCTGATATACGGCCTCCTTATTCCCGCCATCACTCAACCAATTCAATATACGGTTGAAATTACAACTAGGATTTCTCCTTAATCATATATTTTGCTTACATATGTCCTACGTAGTGTTCTACTGATGAAAAATTCAGAATTCAGAATCAAAACCTACAGGGTGAAGCAGAAGAATTCGTGTGAGTAAAGACATAAAGACATATTTATTTCTGGATTTTGGTTGTTTACAACACTTATACATGTCAAAACCCTATTCTAGATGATGCCGGCTTTTCCTACCTAAATGACTTCTTGAGAAGAAAAGCCGAAACAAACTCAGAGTCATTGCTTTTTTTGTCACTTCAATTTCTTTAGTCTTTTCTTGATCTTTTAAAGTCCAGACAAAAAAAAAGGGTTTAGTATGCAAGTACAATGCAGGAAATCATCTGACGCTTTTGACTGACCCGGCCCACTGATGGCCCGCATTCAACAGCAATCGTACGGCTCAACCTTGATTGAGGGAGCCAGCACGATCTGTATCACTATGCCTCCACGCCATCAGAAGGTGTATGCATAAGCATGTCAGCCTAAGCCATCAGACAGGTTGCCACAACTATTTGTTTATATGTTTAATAATGCCCACATTGTACTCACAACTTTACATGCTAATACATAGTAAAATACATGTTGTAAACAATATGTAATATAATAAAAATTTAAACAATAAAATGTCATATATTTAAATGTCAGAGAATATTATTGAATGTCAATTTAAGAATGTCTAAAAAAATAAAATAATAATATATTACTTTAAGTAATTTTAAATGTCAAGAAAATAACAATGTCAAAACAAAATAAATAAAATTACAAATGTCAAATCAAAAATGTCAGAATGTAAAGATATAATTACTACAAATGTAAATAAAAATATTATGTCACTAATTTCAAAATGTCAAAATTCATAATGTCAATTCATAATTTAATGTCAATTCATAATTTTTAAACTCAATTCCAGGCGTTTTTGTCTGCTAAATAATCTTTAACTGTGTAATAAGCTTTTGAACACAAGCTCTGTTTAATAAATACTTTGAATTTATTAATACTTAGTTCCTGAATATTACCTGGAATTTTGTTATAAAAACGTATGCTTTGACACTTGTATGAGTTACTTATTTTTGTAGTCTAGTTGAAGGTAGAACAAGTTTGTTTTTGTTTCGTGTATTTATTTTATGAATGTCGCTGAATTTAGAAAACATATTTATATTTTTCCTGACATATAACAAGTTCTCATAAATGTATTGAGATGCGACAGTCATTATCTTAATTTCTTTAAATTTTTCCCTCAGTGAATGCCTTGAACCAAGACTGTAGATTGCACGAATAGCCCGCTTCTGCAGTACAAACACAGTTTGAATGTCAGCTGCGTTGCCCTATAATAAAATGCCATATGACATTATGCTGTGGAAATAACTAAAATATACTAATCTGGCCGTATCTATATCAGTTAACTGACGAATTTTATAAACCGCGTACGCTGCAGAGCTAAGTCTATTCGACAACTGACCTATATGTGGGCCCCACTGTAGCTTAGAATGCTAAGGTTATGCCTAAGAATACGGTGTTATCTATAAGATCCAACTCTTCTCCATTCAAACATATGTTAGGTTTAACTTGTTTTACATTCGGTCTTGAAAATCGTATACATTTTGTTTTTCTTTCATTTAACAGTAAATTGTTAGCAGTAAACCATTGAACTACTTTAGAGAAAGCGTTATTTACATCGTCATTATTTTATTGTTCTCGTCTAAGTTTAAAGATAAGTGATGTATCATCAGCAAATAACACTATCTCTTCATTATTTTGCATAATATATGGAAAATCATTAATATATACAAGGAAAAGGAATGGACCAAGAATTGAACCTTGCGGCACTCCCATTGTGACCACTGAACCCATAGAAACTTTTCCATTTACCTCAACTCTCTGTATCCTATTACTCAAATATGATGTTAGGAGATCCAAAGCAGTGTTCTTAACTCCATAGTAATGTAATTTCCTGATTAATGTTTCATGAAAAACGCAATCAAAAGCCTTAGATAAGTCAGAAAAGACTCCTAGAGCATCATGCGACTCCTCCCAGGCATCAAAAATACTATCTAAAAGCTCAACTCCAGCATCGGTAGTTGAGCGTTATTATTAAAATGAGTTTGAAGCTGGCCTAGAATTATTTTTTCAAAAATTTTACTAAACGTGGGTAGCACAGATATTGGCCTATAATTTGTGGGGTCAGATGTACTACCTGACTTAAGTAACGGAATTACTTTACTACTTTTCATTTGATCAGGAAACACACCACTATCTTTTTAAATAACTTAGAATAATTTCTTACGTATTGACAAAATTTTTCATCATTTTTATTAATTACTTTCTGTTCATATAATTCGTAAAGCTTATTTCTACTTTTATAAATTCCAGTGGTTGCCCATTCACTGAAGGATGTAGTGCCAGCAACTGAGATCCTCTTAGGGACAAAGATAGAACTGAATATAGTACAGTACATGTCAAAGAAAGAATTGTACAACTTATTGGGATCGTTATTATAGCATAAGTATGGTAGTGTACTTGTGAGTTTATCCTTAAGTCCCTCCAGACGACGCAAAGTTTTTGGCACCACACTCAATTCCTTTCTACCTACTTTTTTAGACTGCATAGCAAATGTTATAGATTGTCCACAATGATCTGATGTTAATTTGTTAATTATTTGCTTTCTAACTGGTACAATATCTGTAAATATATTGTCTATACAAGTAGATGTCGTGGAAGTTATCCTGGTGGGTTCCAAAAATAAGCATGCAAGATTATATGATTTGAACAAATTCTTAATTTTGTGGCAATTCAGGGAATCTTCGAGTAAATTAATATTAAAATCGCCACCTACTATTATAGATTTATTTTGTTGGCATAGCTTCTGTAACACATCATCCATGACACTTTCAAAGTTATCATAGAAGAACGATGGTGGCCTATACACACTCAACACAACAAGTTGGTCCAACTCCACACAGGCTATTTCAACTGTCCGTTCAACAGAGAAACTAACAATGTCACTACGATTCTTAAATTTAAGCAGCTTGTTAACTAAAATCAACGATCCACCATGTATTGCATTTTGTCTGCTGAACGAACTACCAACTAGATGGTTATTAAAATTGCACATGAACTGGTGATCTTTAAGCCAATGTTCTGTTATACACAAAATATGAACGCATTCACCATTCATGAACAACTCCACTTCTAAATCTTTATTTGACATACCTTGTATATTTTGATGTACCAATTTTAATACTTGCGAATTTCTAAATGTATTATTAGTTGAATTGGGCTTATTCGTACATACCAGTCCATTATTAATGAAAGTGTCATTGCAAGAGGTATTCTCTATTGTCGAACTATTTAATTTAAATTAATAGAAATGTCAGACTGTGTAGCCAAAATATTGGCTGAATCATTATAAATGTCATTTTGTTGCTGTATATGGGCAACACGTTTATTAGCCAAATTCTTGGCTGAAATGTCAATACAAAATGCTAGCGACTCAGCTAATTGTCTTTTATAATAAGAATTCAGATAACAAGTATCTTGCGTCAAATGTAAAGCTTTACTAACATAATATTGTTAGAGTCAAAAACATGACATTGATCGTTATTGTATGACCAACTACACAAATTTATATTAAGACTATGTCTAATATTATTTTCTTTCTGTGGCAACCCTTTACTGAAAGGTAAAGTCAGCATAATAATTTGACTTAAGTTTAATTCACATAATTTACTGTAATAATAGAATAAAAGTCTTTTATTTAAAGATCCTCTTTTACCAAGTAGAATCAATAAAGTTGTATCCTGGTCAAAATTGAAGTTTATAATTTTATCTAAAATAGCAATGGAACTTAACCCAGGCAAACAGTAGTTCATGACTAACCCATCACTATATGTGTTTGCCAACAACTGACCCATACCTTTTCCAATCTCATCACTAAATATTATCACTTTATTTTTATTTTGTAATATAGTTTTACTGTCTAGTTTGTTATTTTTTAATTTATTTACAGTGTGTTTAATATTTGATTTTGTATTGTTTATAGAACTATTTAGCAAAAAGTGTGTGGCAAACTCTGGTGTCGGAGTTTTCAGACCGCCCGAAGGCCTCCGACATGGCCTAACGATCCTTATCCTTAGACAAGAACCGGGACCAACAGCTTTACGTGCCCTCCAAAGCACGGTAGCGCTCAAATGTATATGCCACACACGATCACCCATCCGAGTGGTGACCTGTGCAAGCGTTGCTTAACTTTGTCGATCTGTTACGAACGACAAGCCAAGTCTCGCTATGAGCGCTACAGGGTACTTCCAGTGAACTCAGGATCTTGAAATTTAGTACGAAGCAATGTCTTATAGCATGCATAAAGGAAAATTGCGAAGACCGTAATTTTTTTTGTTACATCACATCACATGATAAAAAATAATTTTTTTTAAATTACTAGCCCTTTCGTTATGAACGCGTAGAGGTATTTAATTAAAATGCATATCAAATACTCAAATCTATAATATCTTTAAGCTGTAACAGAATCAAACTTCTAAGCCAACGCAATCAAAAGATACAGCGGTTTATGCCGCAAATTCACGCAAAATTTTGAAACTCACTGGTTATATCATAAAAATATTTTTTTATAATGTTCAAGTTATTACGATTTCCTCATGAACGCGTTAAGTTATTAAATTGAAATTCATATCAAATACTCCAGTCTATTATACCTTTAAGCTGTAACAAAATCAAACTTCTATATCAACGCAATCAAGAGAAACAGCAATTTTACTATATTTTCCAACTCGCAACTACAGGCAAGGGAATCATACCTACAGGGTACTTTCCGTAAACTTAGATTCTTGAAATTTGGTATGAACCAAAGTCTTATAGCACAGATAAAGGAAAAACTGCGAAAACCGTATTTTTTTTGTTACATCACATAATAAAAAATAAAAATTTTAAAATTACTAGCCCTTTCGTTATGAACGCGTAGAGGTATTAAATTAAAATGCATATCAAATACTCAAATCTATAATATCTTTAAGCTGTAACAGAATCAAACTTCTAATCTGTATAATCTATGCTTCTAAACCAACTCAATCAAAAGATACAGCGGTTTATGCCGCAAATTCACGCAAAATTTTGAAACTCACAAGGGAATCAAAACCTACAGGGTACTTCCCGTGAACTTAGAATCTTGAAATTTGGTAAAAGGCAACTTTGTATAGCACATATTAAGGAAACATTTCCATAAATGTAAATTTTTTGTTACATCATAGAATAAAAGCATTTTTAAAATTTTAAAGTTACTACCTTTTTCCTCATGAACGCGTAGAGTTATTAAATTGAAATTCATATCAAATACTCAGGTCTATAAGACCGTTAAGCTGTAATAAAATCAACTTCTATGTCAACGCAATCAACAGATACAGCAATTTAAGCATATTTTCAAACTCGCAACTACTCGCAAGCGAATCAAAACCTACAGGGTACTGCCCGTGAACTCAGAATCTTGAAATTGGGCACGAAGCAAAGTCTTATAGCACAGATAAAGGGAAGATTGCGAAAACCATACATTTTTAGTTACATCATATAATTAATAGTTATTTGTGCAACAAGAGAGCAAAGTTGTTTTTTGTTTCGAGTGCTGATTTTGAGTCCCGAGCAAGCGAAGGATTCTATGATTGATTCACGAGCGTAGCGAGTGAATCAAAGTTAGAATCCTGAGCGTAGAGAGGGACTCAACAGCACGAGATACAAAAAACTTTGCTCTCGTGTAGCACACATAATTTTTCACCACAGCAGTGAGAACACATATTACCTAAGAGACATAGAAATGAACAGGAATAGATTGAATTCTGTATGAATCACTTGTTGATTTAACTCTTCTGGTGTTAAAGTACAGTCATCATCGCTAGTTTCACTCATCTTTTTAGATTATTTTATATATTAATATAATTTAACACGTTACACTATAGGTATGTACCTACTGTATCAGCATCAGCGAAATTTTTATTCCCGCTACTTTTTTAAATCGCGTTTTAATACCGCGTCCATTGACATATTATATAATGACCGCGTCCCTAATGTTTATTTTTCAATTAATGTATCATTGTTGTAATTCCAAATAAAAATGTATTGGTTAAATACTTAGAGTTATTTTTATTAAAATCCAATAATAAATTAAACATATAAACAATAACATATAAAAAAATTGGGCAAGTGCGAGTCGGACTCGCGCACGAAGGGTTCCGTACCATCATCTATAAAAGAAAATCACGTTCGTTGTATGTATACTTAAATACTTTATAAGTTTCTACCTGTTTATTAAGATCGAGTAACAAATTGCTTAAAAATTACGTTTGTTGTATGGGAGCCCCCCTTTATTATTTACTTTTTAAAAATTTCATTATTTATTTTAAAAGGTAATATACAACTACATATTCTGTAAAAATTTAAAGCGTCTACCTGTTACAGTTAGTAATTTTAAGCAAAAAATACGAAAAAAATCACGTTTTTTGATATTCTCCTATATCAAAAATCCTCCTCCTATACTCCTTAATATTTTCATTTTTTTTATTTTTAGTATTTGTTGTTATAACGGCAACCAAAATACATAATTTGTGAAAATTTCAGCTTTCTAGCTATCATGGTTTATGAGATACAGCCTGGTGACAGACAGACGGACAGACAGACAGACAGACAGACAGACAGCGGAGGCTTAGTAATAGGGTTCCGTTTTTTACCTTTTAGGTACGGAACCCTAAAAAGTAAATATCTGTTTTTATTTGCGTTTCCGAAGGTGTTTTCTTTGAGGTCGAATTCCAAAATCGAATTTCGAATTCGAAGGAGTTTGTTTTTCACTCACTTTTAATATGCATGTGAAAGAGACAGAGCACAGTAAAATTCGAATGTTTCAAAATGGCTGAACAATGTCAATTCGTGACACTGAAGATTGTAAAATTAAAAAGCTACTTTTACTCACGCTCGAATCAAAATCGCATTTTGTTCACTGTTGTCTCGCAGCAAAAGCGGTATGTTTGAGCTGCTGTGGTGAAAAATATTTTTAATAATTTAAAAAATTGAAATTCATATCAAATGTCAAAACTAAAGGGTATTTCCAGTTGAAATAGACATTCCTCTGCCTCTATTAGCGGTATAACATTGGTATGACTGTAATATGATATGATGTTGGCGTGTGGAGATGATTTATTAGTAATCAACATTTTGTAATATTCAAACTACATATTACCTACCTACCTATATTGCTCTCAAAATAATTTTAATTTTCATCTTGTTTAGAATGTTTTATTTGAAGTCACGGTACAAAATCGTTTCTGCAAAACTGATATTTCTGTTTTAATATCAACTATGCACTCATTTTTAACTGCAATTCAATAATTCTGCAGTACCTACTAGCTGCACATCTGTGATGTTAGTACATTTCTATGCACGTTATTACTATTACAAAACATAAATTAAACAAATAATAAACACTGTAACGGTTGGCGTAATGGTTTAAGCGGCCGCCTCGCCGCTTGACACTGCGCCGAGTGTCGTGGGTTCGATTCCCACACGAGACAACACTTTGTGTGATCTATAAATTGTTGTTTCGAGTCTGGGTGTTCATTGTGTCCGTTGGTTGTATGTTTGTAAAGTCCCCCGCGACACAGGATTTATTCCTAGTGCGGGAGTAGTCTTTTTAAAAAGAAAGAAAGAAAGAAGAACTGCCTCCGTGGTCCAGTGGATAGCGTATGGACTGCTGATCGGAGGTCCCGGGTTCCATTCCCGGGTCGGGCAAAAGTGTTACTGGGTTTTTCCGAATTCTCAGTGGCAGCACGGAGTCTGATGCCCGGTAACGGCAATAGGCTCGCCCCCTATTACCCTAGTGGAGACGTGGACTACGTGGGACCTAAAAATTCATGGCGAAATGTGGGTGTAATGTTACCTACACCTCTGCCTACCCCTTCGGGGATACAGCCGTGAGTCTATAAAAAAAAACATCCCGTGATTGAAGATTTTATAATCCCAATTTAGTTGCTGCAATCCTGACCGTTTTGTAACAATGTGTTTTTTCGTTCCATCTATGGTCTGATCTGTAAAGCATCATGCGTAATAAGCGATAAAAGAACTATGCCAATACACTATTTGTTCTTTTGAAAAATAGAACGGTGTCATAATAAAATCTCCTTTACATAAATAAAAAAGAAATACGCAGCCACCAATCCGCAATGATAATATGAGCCTTTCCTAAAACAAATCTAATACCCGTCCATTTAGATTTACAGGGTCGGGTAAAAAACTGGCAACATTCGGTCAGAGAGCAAACGTTATTCAAGCAAAAACAATTTGTAAGTTTTTGTTGTAGAACCCTTGGGCCCTTTAGGCTGAATACATGAATACGTTAAGCTGTAAATACCCTTTATGATAGCCATGGTTTTTCACAAAAGGAGTTGGGTTAAACTTCATAATATAATACAATATTAGAGAATTTGACGTTGACGGCAAGGGGTTTTTATTAGTGGTATGTTACTAGACATAGAGATTTGATTAAAATGTCTATGGTTTGTTTTCTTTTTTATAGGCAATAGTATCTAACGAGCATTTAGGCCGCTTGATGTTTTGTGAGCTTTAGTAAGATTTACGCAATACCGCACTTTATAGAGGACTTTTAACATGTTTGTACTTAAAAGGGTTCGTTTTACAACTAGTACCTAGAACTAATATAGACGCGCAAGTTGCTCATTGAGGTACTTTACGAAATAGTGCCAATGAGGATGCGATGTGCGTTTAAATCTCTACCTATCTTTCCTCTAGATGGCATCACTGCACTCTCGCTATGAGACATTTTGCCAGTCTAGCGGACACTCTCAAGCAAGCTGATAACCAATCACAGCATATAACCCAAAGTAATTGCAATCCTGTGCAAGTGAAATCTATTTTGTGTCGTCTATGGTTACGTAGAATATTCGCTGTTATACAAATATACACCACAAGCAATATTTTTTCGACGCACAGAGACGATGTAAGACAAGTGCTGCTTTTATGGTCATATTTATTTTATAGAGTGCTTCTAAGTTATGCGTTATCCATACCTCTAAGCCTGAACTAGACCGACCTTTTACACAATAAGACAGTCCACACAAAAATAAGACATTTCTTTCGTTTTCAATATAAATTACAGATCGTCTCGCACAAAAACGACGAAGCTAAATTGTCGACACGAAAAACGCAGACCTTTCTAGATTTCGCGATCTCCATCCTCAGCGTATCTAATATCGCTCTACATTTGATTTATAAGAGCTGACAAACGTGTTACCTAAACAATATTTTACCGTTGAAACGCTAAAAAAACGTTAGGGCATTGAATTTTTACTCTCCACGTCTGGTATATGAAAAAGACCTAAAAAATAAGGCCAATTTTTTAGATCCTTTTTCTCATATCAATTGAAGGGTTTCGACTCTACTAATGAATTTCTATTTTTCTCATATTGTTGAAATGTTGTAGCATTTGTAGCAATAGAATATTTTGTTAAATTGAGAATAGGTACCTATTTATTGAATAAGTATGGCTGCAGATTGTCTGAACAGCAGTGGATGTCTATAGGCCAACTGTATGGCAATGATATCCTTAGAAATACTTAGAACTTTTAGAAATATTGTCTGATATCTAAATCATTCTATGATTCAGCTTGTGGCCTACTTACATTTCTACCTATATTACTATCGCTTAAAAATTATGACAACTTATGTAGGTATCGCTTTTTATAAAAAAACTAAAATAATTCTTTCCATGTCTCTGTGAATTAAAACCATAGACAAGACGAAACAACAGACATCCGTAGTATCCTTGCGCGACCTCGATTGATTGCGCCTCGCCACGTAGCGACGGCAAAATTATAGCCCTGCATTGACGCCTGTGGAAAAATGTCCGCCGTGAATCTGTTTTACATTCGCACTGAGTCTGAACATAAGAGTAAGTTTTTTGTTAGGTACATCTAGTAAAAATATTATATCGCTTTTCACCGTACCGTAAAAAAACATTTTTTTTAATAAAATATTATGTAACTTTGGCACAGTTTCAGTTGTACCCTTTATTACAATAATTTTGTTACTTGACATAATTTTGTTCTATTCTTAAATTTTTATAAATAGAGTAGGTACCTAATACCAATTCTAAAGTAGTGATATTGGCTCTTGGACTGGAAATTTCAGAGAGGTTGGACTACGTATAAGTTTATATTTCTTTGGGAAATTTAAATGTGACTGTTCATTTACTCGAATATAACCGGCCAGCAGCAATTAATTCAAAGCTAATATCTCAAGAGATCATCTGATATACGGCCTCCTTATTCCCGCCATCACTCAACCAATTCAATATGGCGTCGTAAATCGCTTCAAGTCATCTGTTAAGTGCTGTGTTGGTATGTAATTAAGCATTCCTGTGTTGAATCAACGCTGCACACAAATTAATGGTAGGTCACCACGTCGCAGCCGACACTCGGTATTACAAATTCCGTATGCAGCGCCCCACCTGTATGTAAATGTCCGTATTACAAATCTTGCTACTGAATTTAACAAGCAATCGTAAATATAAAGAGGCGGTATACAAATAAAACTAGGGTGTCAATGTTCTGGGCAGATATATTTACCGGGAGATCGACTGCACGAATGACAAAGTGGTTTAAGCGGTCACTTCACTGATCTGCACTGCGTTTTGTGGGGTGTATCCACACACTACACAGGACTTTGTGAGGTCCACTAACTATTGATTTGAGTCTAGGTGAACTAGCGTACTTATTTTTATTCAATTCTTAATTACCACTTGCTAAACAGCAAAGAAAATAGCTTGATGAACCCTGCACGTCTAAGAGTGTACCTAATGTTCAATGAAAAATTCTCGAAAGATATGTGAAGTCTGCACTATGCTAGAGTGTGGACTATGGCCTTACTCGCCTTAAACTTCTCACCGTGAGCAGAGGCCTGTTCATTTCAGGGACAAATATTATAAAAAGGCTGAAGATGAATGTGGAGTATCATTGGGTGCAAACATTCTGCAAATCCTAGCTTTTTATCATTTAAATTTAGAATTGCACTGAGGTTGGTGTTGCCAGGTGTTGGTTTATGGATTTCTTTGTTTAGAATAAAATGCTTGTATTTTATTGCTTTGGTATCATGCTATGGCAAATTTGGATTAAGATGATGACCCATATGGATGTTGTTAGTCCAGCTATATGTAGCTTTTTTCTTCCATTACAAATGGCTAAAATTGGTTGTGTTACTAACGAACTCCATCGACTCATCCATATTTCGTGTTCTTCGCACTTCGTGGTCGGTATTAGCTGGTTCTTGCAGGTAATATTGGCCCATGGAAGTACTGTATTACGACCACGTAGCACAATGCTTTAGTTTGTAAACGCCATAATTACTGCATCACCGGGTCACAGAATAAACATGCTTGTATCAACATACTTTACCTTAACTTGTAAATTGTAATACTGATTACAATGTACCTACACACTTTTACTTAACTAGGTATGTATCTAGCACCGCTTTTTGAGCTGAGACACTAATTCCTACAACTGTTTCACTTGTAGCCAGTTTTTGACCATAATCGTTTTGTGATATGTGAAGTCCTCGGGAACCTTAAACTGTCTTGGAATCTGCAACAAATTGGAGTAGAAGTATATTGAAGAAATTGAAAAATAATCAATCCACTTGCCTTCTATGCTACCTGCTAAATTATGCTTTCACAGACCAACAGACAACCAACGTTACAAACTGGCGTAGTGGTTTAAGCGGTTGCCTCGCCGCTTAGCACTGCGACGAGGGTAGTGGTTTCTTTCCACACACTTTGCATGATCCACAAAGTGCTGTTTGGGGGAAGCATTAATCTTCAACAATTAATAAAATGGAGGTATGACTTACAGAAGAACTTCAACTACATAGTTCAATTTTAGTAGTTACCTACTAGATGATGCCCGCTGATGCGTCCGATGCCGTGGGATTTTCGTGAAATTCCTTCTTAGTGCACCTTTAGATTCCCTAAGGAATATACATGCCAAATTTCAGCTTCTTGCGCCTTTTAGTTTGGCTGTAAGATGTCTGTCAGCTGCAATAATTTTATTTATACAGATTTATACGCATTGTCAACCAATGCTATTGGTTTACTGGTGTGTTAGAACTGTTTAAACAACCAGACTAAAGCATCCAAAGGCTACCACGAAAACCCCACAAAAAGTTCTAAATATCGCACTACGAAAACAAAAATCCTACCAAATAACGCAAGAACACCAATTAATATCATTACAAAATAGCAAGCAAGATTCCTGGACACGACAATATGTAAATAGCGCACAATAGCCGCAATAAATCGGCCAAATCTAAGTAACAATCCAGGTGTTACGCTGGTATTTGCAAAATGTCCGCATCGGGTGGCATGTCGTGCATTCAGGCAACATTCGCAATTTAGTCGCACGGTTGTATTGCCGTAAATCGCGTCACATGTGAGAAATGCTTCATTACAACTCGCCAGGGCTTGGGACTGCAGTACGGGCTTGGGGGCGATAAGGGAACGGAAAGCAATACTGGCCGCAACAATAGTGTTGTCTTGACCCACAGCTATTTATGATTGTTGAAGTAATATCGCCCGGAATGGTGTTTGGAAGCGGATGTAATAGTAGCGTTCTTAGAGGTTTTGGAATGCGATTTTCTGTTCGACTTTTATTTTCGAGATATCGGTTTATTACTTTAGATGTGGTTCTAACTTAGTTTTATCTTAGCCTGTAAGTATTATGCATAATAGTAACGATGGAAAAATTGCTCCGTGCAAAATATTATAATAATTAAACAGTATAAGCTAGCTGCCTCTCTTAATTTCATTAAGAATACGTTTTGATGAGAAGAGTAGGTACCTACTAAGTATCTCCTCTCAGAATATCGTTTGAAATACGTTACGGGTCCAAGATTATGACTTCGAAGGCTTTGTTTCAAATAATGATAAACCCATTCATCGAATCATCGTCCTAGAGTTATACCGGTTGCATTCAAGACTTGCGCCTTGGCGCCTGAGGTCCGCTTACTTGTCCAACAAGATAGGTCAGAATAACAGCTTAAGCGTTAAGATAAACCCATCATTTTATTAAAATTATAAAACACTTTGGAGAAGAGCGCGGGTCCTGAATCAGGACCAGCGCTCTTCTCCAAAGTGTTTTATAATTTTAATAAAATGATGGGTTTATCTTAACGCTTAACTCCTGATCTATATTTTGGATCATTGCAGTAACGACTAGGGGCGTAGAGAGAACGGGATACCCAAGGGGCTCAAGCCCCCTAACCCACAAAAGCCCCGCAGTGCTCCCACGGCAAAAGATTTCCAGTGATTCTTTTGATTTTAAAAACATTCTAATATAGACAGTTCAGAGGGACTTCTGAGAGGTATAGTTTCTTTTAAATAACACTAACTCTTACCTGAGACTTCGTGCATCAAGTGATACTGGAACTTTTTGTTCACTTGGCTACACTCTCACTTCTGTTTTCCACTTCTGTAGTAAGCTAACGCTGCCGTCCTTGCACATATACATATACGTATTTTTAAAACTACTCACGTACTAGGAAGAAATCTTGGATCGTGAGGAACTTTACAAACTATTCGAATCACAAAAAGTGTTGTGTGGTGTGGTAATCGAACCCACGACACCCAGTAGTGCCAGACGGCGAAGCGACTTCCTTAACCACTACGAAAAATGCAGTCTTCGTAAAAGACGAAAGTTGTCTACGTAAAACACGAAAAGTCGTCGAAAACATTACTGAACAGTATTCACTTCCAGCAAGCTGGAATTGTCTAATAAAGGCATACCTATTCGGTTTCAGTTCAGGTTGACATTGCTTCACCGTCGCTTGCTGTTAATAAGTTAGTCGTAGCTCAAGCATGCAGTCTCGCAGCCACAAATAGGTCAAGGCATGTATCGCATAAACTCAGTGCTCCTGCGGTTACCAGTTTCTGAGTAATGCGTTATCTACAGCCAATGTACGGTTGAAATTACAACTAGGATTTCTCCGTATCCATAGATTTTCTTATGACCTACACCAAAATCCTGATGAAAATATAATTCAATACGGATTATTTCCGATTTTTGTGTCTAGGTAAGTAGGTAGGTATCTAAGCGACAAAAACAATCGCTCCAAATAAATGCTTCAAAATTTTAGGGCTTGCAACATAAGAAGCGAGAAAATTAAATACACAAAAGCAGATACATTTCGCTGCTTCTTATGCCGGCTGCCCGGTGCGGGCTATTGCGGACGGATGCGCATTGTACCTCTGAAGTTACCCGACTCACGGTGTACCGTGATTACTGCTTCACTTTTTCGGGTCATAACATTACCCACACTATACCTACATACCTAGATTCTAATATTATATATAGGTACGATGTCTTTGATTGATTGAACTATTAGTCATTGGTATAAACATCTACAAGTTAGCATAAATATGAACGATTGTGATACGAAGAAAGTGATTAATAAAACATTTTGACACCAGAACGTTCAAAGCTGATTAAAAATAAAATGTTATATTATGTAACTACTGCTATAACTAACTATAGGTATTATTTTATCGATTTGTAGATGGGCTAGGGGCAGGCCAAGCGGTTAAATGTTTAAAGTTCCTCAACAAATGTTTTATATCTTCAAGTTTTACGAGTCAACAGTAAATGCTCAGCAGACTGCCCAATTATTGCTAAGACATAGTACCTATGTGTGTTATAGTTTAGATAGGCACTTACAGTTCCACACCTCGCCAACAAGCGAATGAGCTTGGCGAGTAAAACAATATTGTTAAAAATGTACAATACCATTTATATATAAATAAAAATAAAAATAAAAACTGATGTTCCAGATGTTCGATTTTTATAAGTTTGCAGCATTATGCTCATTGGACTGAACAACTTTTGCTTATCCATCACTCTACCTTATCAGATGTTTCAGATCTTCGATTTTTAAAAGTCAACAGAAATATAAAATGTTCTATTGATAATAAAACGCACGTACACCTACTAACACTAAAACTGATGACAACAATGTGATTTACATAGATTAAACAAGACACTTATTTGAGAAATTGAACAATACTTTAGTAATACCGGCTTTCAATTTTCATACCGACTCTAATTTTTAACCTAACTTATAGTACTGGTAATAGACCGTGTAATATCGCAATTTTTGCGAGATCCAGACCCAACTTAACGGGAATTATGTTATGGAACCATACTTTCTTACGTTAATAACCGCACCTAATATCTTAATTAAAATCCTTGCGTTACTGACTGACTGACAGACACGCTACAGCCGAAACTATTAGGCGCAGGAAGCTAAAATTTGGCATGTATGTTCCTTGGGGACCGTAGGGGTGCACTAAGAAGGGATTTCCCGAAATTCCCACGGGATCGGCCAAAACGGGTAAATTTAAAAAAATGCAGGCGTAGCTGCTGGCGTCCTCTAGTTCTTGGATATAATGGTACATAATGGATATCATGGTACATAATTTTATCTAAATATTATCCGTATCAACACTACTGATTTATATTTTATTGAAAGTATATGGATAGGCATAAACATTTACCTATTATATTAGCGCTGCAAACATAACCTGCTATTGAAACATGTTATTACGTTATGCTATAATATATAGATGTAGCAGTTTAGCACACCCCTACTCACAAACCCGTCATACGCTACAGTGTTGTTAGCTTAGAAGATTTCCCACTAAAACTGGTGATTTTTAGTGAGAGAAATAAATTAGCAGACGCACACTATGAAAATAAATCTTTAAACTGCTACGTTAAGAACAATTAATTCGTCTGATAATACCAAAAACAAATTCAAAATAGCCTTTGTTTTGAAATAACTTGTACGTTGATTTATTTAAAAATGTTAAACTGCTTTACAAAATAAATGGTAATATGATTTATTGTAATTTTATTGTTACTTAAAAGGGATCTTATAACTTGTGCGACTGATCGTTATGTAAGAAAATCTTAGTGGACATAACTGTGTTTATGTCATGTGTCTAGTGAAGAACAATATTTCTTAGTGTTTTATTGTAGTTATGATCAGATGGAAACCTGATTTAGTTGTTGGCAACACTGGTGAGGTCATCCGCTGTACCACAATGTAAAAAACCAACAGAGGTTAAACTTACACGTAGACGGTCGCGCGAGTGTTATCATATCTGGTTTATGCGGAATAACTATTACGGTAATAGTACTCGTATCTAGGTTTTTAATTGAATATTGAGAATAAAACTGATAAAAAGAACTGATGTGCAAACAATTTCAAAACATGATCAATTTCAAATTAAATTCGCTACAACTTTGGTCCCGTCCCGTAGCATTCAATCGTAAAATAAAAATAAAAATGTTACCAACGAAAATCGAATGCAATTTGCAACAAATTTTTTTTCAATGTATTGTTTTTTCGTCCTCAGTAAAAAACCTATTTAATTTAGGTATCTTTACTGCCTCCAAAATAAGAACCAGTCGTCCAATTTGAGACTCCGCAGCCTCCAAGACTACCATTAGTTTCAATTTTAACTCATTGCAACGATCATGAAAACAGGGGTTGGCAAAATATGGACAAAACTCTAAAACTACGGCACTCTATGGGCTATTAGAGTTGATGTTCCGCCCAAGTAAAGGAAACTGCAATGTTCTGTAGCACCTCAATGTTCTGGGGAGAGACGCAGCAAAATAATTGGAAAATTAGTGAGTAGTATGATTTACCGACAGAATGCGTTTTTTTTTCTATAGTTCTATTAGATCTCATATAAAGACTAAAGACACAGTAATCATGGAGAAACGTTAAGCTTGAAGTAGACCGACCTTTTACACAATAACACAGTCCACACAAAAGTAAGACATTTCTTTCGTTTTCAATATAAATTACAGATCGTCTCGCACAAAAACGACGATGCTAAATTGTCGACACGAAAAACGCAGACCTTTCTAGATTTTGCGATCTCCATCCTCAGCGTATCTAATATCTCTCTATATATATAATTTATAAGAGCTGACAAACGTGTTACCTAAATAATATTTTTCCGTTGAAACGCTAAGAAAACGTTAGGGCATTGAATTTTTACTCTCCACGACTGGTATATGAAAAAGACCTAAAAAATAAGGCCTATTTTTCAGATCCTTTTCCTCATATCAATTGTAGCGCTTCGACTCAACTAATGAATTACTATTTTTCTCATATTTTTGAAATGTTGTAGCATTTGTAGAAATAGAATATTTCGTTAAATTGAGAATATTTATTGAATAAGTATGGTTGGATGGCTGCAGGTTGTCTGATCAGCAGTGGATGTCTATAGGCCAACTGTATGGCAATGATATCCTTAGAAATACTTAGAACTTTTAGAAATATTGTCTGAATTCCAAATCATTCTGTGATTCAGCTTGTGGCCTACTTACATTCCTACCTATATTACTATCGCTTAAAAATTATGACAACTTATGTAGGTGTCGCTTTTTATCAAAAAATCTTAAATAATTATTTCCATGTCTCGGTGAATTAAAACCATAGACCAGACAAAACAACAGACATCCATAGTATCCTGCGCCACCTCGATTGATTGCGCCTAGCCACGCAGCGACGGCAAAATTATAGCCCTGCAGTGACGCCTGTGGAAAAATGTCCGCCGTGAATCTGTTTTACATTCGCACTGAGTCTGAACATAAGAGTAAGTTTTTTGTTAGGTACATCTAGTATAAAGTGAAATTGGCTCTTGGACTGGAAATTTCAGAGAGGTGTGAAATGTGACTGTTAATTTACTCGAATATAAGCGGCCAGCAGCAATTAATTCAAAGCTAATATCTCAAGAGATCATCTGATATACGGCCTCCTTATTCCCGCCATCACTCAACCAATTCAATATGGCGTCGTAAATCGCTTCAAGTCATCTGTTAAGTGCTGTGTTGGTATGTAATTAAGCATTCCCGTGTTGAATCAACGCTGCACCCAAATTAATGGTAGGTCACCGCGTCGCAGCGGACACTCGGTATTACAAATTCTGTATGCAGCGCCCCACCTGTATGCGAATGTCCGTATTAAAAATCTTGCTAGTTGCTACTGAAGTTAACAAGCAATCGTAAATATAAAGAGGCGGTATACAAATAAAACTAGGGTGACAATGTTCTGGGCAGATATATTTACCGGGAGATCGATTTTAATGACAAAGTGGTTTAAGCGGTCACTTCACAGTTAAGATCTGCACTGAGTTTTGTGGCGTCCATCCAACACACTATACAGCACTTTGTGAGGTCCACTAACTATTGATTTGAGTCTAGGTGAACTAGCGTACCTACTTATTTTTATTCAATTCTTAATTACCACTTGCTAAACGGCAAAGAAAATATCTTGATGAACCCTGCACGTCTAAGACTGTACCCAATGTTCAATGTTAAAGTGCTCGAAAGATATGTGAAGTCTGCACTATGCCAGTGTGTGGACTGTGGCCTTACTCGCCTTAAACTTTTCATCGTGAGAAGAGGCCTATTCATTTCAGGGACAAATAGTATAAAAAAGGCTGAAGATGAATGTGGAGTATCATTGGGGTATCATGCTATCGCAAATTTGGATTAAGATGATGTGATGACCCATATGGATGTTGTTAGTCCAGCTATATGTAGCTTTTATTCTTCCATTACAAATGGCTAAAATTGGTTGTGTTACTAACGAACTCCATCGACTCATCCGTATTTCGTGTTCTTCGCACTTCGTGGTCGGTATTAGCTGATTCTTGCAGGTAATATTGGCCCATATGGAAGTACTTTATTACGACCACGTAGAACTATGCTTTGGTTTGTAAACGTCATAATTACTGCATCACCTGGTCACAGAATAAACATGCTTGTATCAACATACTTTACCTTTACTTGTAAATTGTAATACTGATTACAATGTACCTACACACTTTTACTTAACTAGGTAAGTAGGTATCTAGCACCGCTTTTCGAGCTGAGACGCTCATTTTATTCCTACAACTGTTTCACTTGTAGCCAGTTTTTGACCATAATCGTTTTGTGATATGTGATGTGAAGTCCCCGGGAACCTTAAACTGTCTAGGAATCTGCAACAAATTGGGGTAGAAGTATATTGAATAAATTGAAAAATAATCAATCCACTTGCCTTCTATGCTACCTGCTAAATTATGCTTTCACAGACCAACAGACAACCAACGTTACAAACTGGCGTAGTGGTTTAAGCGGTTGCCTCGCCGCTTAGCACTGCGACGAGGGTAGCGGTTTCTTTCCCCACACTTTGCATGATCCACAAATTGCTGTTCGGAGGAAGCATTAATCTTCAACAATTAATAAAATGGTGGTATGACCTACAGAAAGTCCAAACTTCAACTACATAGTTCAATTTTAGTAGTTACTAGATGATGCCCGCTGATGCCTCCGATGCCGTGGGATTTTCGTGAAATTCCTTCTTAGTGCACCTTTAGATTCCCTAAGTAATATACATGCCAAATTTCAGCTTCTTGCGCCTTATAGTTTGGCTGTACGATGTCTGTCAGCTGCAAGAATTTTATTTATACAGATTGTCAACCAATGCCATTGGTTTACTGGTGTGTTAGAACTGTTAAGCCAACCAGACTAAAGCATCGAAGGGCTACCACAAAAAACCCACAAAACGTTCTAAATATCGCACTACGAAAACAAAAATCTCACGAAAAAACGCAAGAACACCAATTAATATCATTACAAAATAGCAAGCAAGATTCCTTGACACGACAATATGTAAATAGCGCACAATAGCCGCAATAAATCGGCCAAATCTAAGTAACAATCCAGGTGTTACGCTGGTATTTGCAAAATGTCCGCATCGGGTGGCATGTCGTGCATTCAGGCAACATTCGCAATTTAGTCGCACGGTTGTATTGCCGTAAATCGCATCACATGTGAGAAATGCTTCATTACAACTCGCTAGGTGAGCATTATTACAACAACCGTTATCGTAATGCATTATTGATACGCAATGTATAATAAATTATTGCAAGTGTCATTATACTGCTGTCAATAATTCGTTATCGTTGTTGATAATGACAATTGATGACAATCAACACAACAACAGTCATGGCGCGCCAACTGTTGTGTGCGAGCGAGCAAGCATTATACCCAACTACCAATATGTGTAAAAGAGACAGCACTAAACGCTGCTCAAGAAGTCACGATTACCCGATAATGTTTACAGTAACCGCGACAATTTAAGTAAGGAATTTACGATTATGGACCTTTAGTGCACGATTTAAAGTTCTTTTAATAAAAATTATTATTTACTTGTTGTTGTTTTCAAATTATTTCGTTTCGTTATTAGTGTTATTTATTACTGTCAGCCAGTACAAGAGTGTAAAAGTGTTCTGTGCGTACAAGATTTGTTGTTATTAGATTTTTAAACATAATTACGTTAATAGTTTATAAAGTAAGTATATAAACTGTAAATGTATTTGTGTATCTGTGATTGTGACTTAGGAAATAAGTAGTTCAATGCAATATAAATTACTAAACAGCAAATCGCGCGATAGCAGATTCATTGACAATAGGCTGTTGTCAACAGCAGAATAATTGACAGCCGTTTACAATAACGGTTGTTGAAAAATAACACAACAGTATAATTCATTGTTCAAAAATAGCCGTTATCGCCAACTCTACAACTCGCCAGGGCCTGGGACTGCAGTACGGCTTGGGGGCGATAAGGGAACGGAAAGCAATTCTGGCCGCAACAATAGTGTTGTCTTGACCCACAGCTATTTATGATTGTCGAAGTAATATCGCCGGAATGGTGTTTGGGAGCGTGTGTAATACTGGCGTTCGGCCCGTATTAATAAACAAGTCTCAATAGTGATCTCAAGAGCGGTATCAGTTGATACGGTTTCAAGATCCGACCAGCATCTTAATGTCGACGCTAATTAATAAACCTATATCAACACCATCTCAGATGATACCGAGCTTAAGATCACGGTCTTATGATTCGTAATTCGACACCCAATTAAATCCTGATTTCAAGACTTGCTACGTCACAATGAAGGAACTATTTCATCTTTTGTTCGGTACGTTTAGTACTTGCTTTGCAGAAGAATAATGTTCAACTTTGTATGTGTAAAAAACATTTATTTTACAGTTTATAGTAATTAAAATTTTATCATTTATACTTTAAAGTTATATAAACTATAAAAAAGTACAATTTATTTACTTAAGAAGTTTTGAATTTTAAAAGTCAACAAAACGCATACGCTTGCTAATGCGCGTCGCCGTCACTTCATTGATCATTATATTATAATCTGTGGCAATCTGTGCTTGACTACTCAGCATCAGCAAAGTGTTTGTTTACTCTTCTAGTTGAATAGAAATACAATAGTTGAATATAAACCTAAATACTAAAAATGGAAACAGGTTTTTAGCCCGACGGAGAGAAAAGTTTTTTAGAAATACTCTATTTATGCTAGCTTAAGATCAAGCTAGCATAGAGTATTTCTAAAAAAACTTTTCTCTGTGGATATTGTAATATAGGTAGTGTGTAGCAGTGCTTGCAGTCGCGATACTTTTGTAATTATTATATCTGACACTGTAGGCTGTGATAAATTAATGAGATCTCCACAGACAAGCTGAAAGGTTTTTAACATTATTCATAAATCATTTTACCATTGCTTCACTGAACACAGTATACACAACAAAGTCATATTTTCGTGTTTACAATTCATACATACATACATACATACATAGACTCACGCCTGTTTCCCCGAAGGGGTAGGCAGAGGCATATTAAACGCCCACTTTTCGCCAGTGTTTTGATCCCACGAAATAGGTGGCGAGCCTATTGCCGCTTCTCGGGATATTTTGTTTGCCAGACCCTCGTCCATTGATCGGCAGGTGCACCACTTGCAGGTGAGGTTGGCTTGGGACCCTAAGTTCTTGGTGGGAACCCTATGCACCCTTACAATTCAAGTGATAAAAATTTACCTGAAAGGATGCTGTATCGCAATACCTTAAAGTTAACAATACAGCTATTTCCGGTGCAACTGGCAGACGTCTGTTATCACTTTTCACTAAATTATTTCTTATTGATGAAACAATATGTATATATATCACTGATTCTTGGCTAAATCGAAATCGTTTTTAAAGTTTTGCGGAGGTAATTTGAATGGATTTGCCGCATCCGTTATACAAACTTTAGGTGTTGAATTTGAAAAGGCCATAGAATATCATCATAATAATCTACTTCAATCGCAATAACTGATTTCGGAAATAATATTTTCGAAGTCCATAGTTACCGCCGATACAAGTTCACGATCTCAAGTCCCGGATCGACTGTACTCAACTATCCTGATCTTGAGAACCACCTTGATACCGATTTTGAAACTCGAGTACTGTTTATTAATCAAAGCGATCTCAAGTGATGACAGGCTCTTATACCGCATCTTAAGATTTGTTTATTATTATGTCGGGATCTCAAACCAGCTCTTAAGATCCTACTCTCATGCTGATATCGGTTTATTAATACGGGCCTTAGAGGTTTTGGAATGCGATTTTCTGTTTGACTTTTATTTTCGAGGTATCGGTTTATTACTTTAGATGTGGTTCTAACTTACAATTTTATCTTAGCCTGTAAGTATTAGTATTATTAATAATAGTAACGATGGAAAAATTGCTCCATGCAAAATATTATAATAATTAAACAGTACAAGCTAGCTGCCTCTCTTAATTTCATTAAGAATACGTTTTGATGAGAAGAGTACCTACTAAGTATCTCCACTCAGAATATCGTTTGAAATACGTTACGGGTCCAAGATTATGACTTCGAAGGCTTTATTTCAAATAATGATAAACCCATTCATCGAATCATCGTCCTATCCCGGTTGCATTCAAGACTTGCGCCTTGGCGCCTGAGGTCCACTTACTTGTCCAACAAGATAGGTCAGAATAACAGCGTTAAGATAAACCCATCATTTTATTAAAATTATAAAACACTTTGGAGAAGAGCGCGGGTCCTGAATCAGGACCAGCGCTCTTCTCCAAAGTGTTTTATAATGTTAATAAAATGATGGGTTTATCTTAACGCTTAACTCCTGATCTATATTTTGGATCGTCGCAGTAGCGACTAGGGGCGTAGAGAGAACTGGATATCCAAGGGGCTCAAGCCCCCTCACCCACAAAAGCCCCGCAGAGCTCCCACGGCAAAAGATTTTCAGTGATTCCTTTGATTTTAAAAACATTCTAAAATATACAGTTCAGAGGGACTTCTGAGAGGTATAGTTTCTTTTAAAAGTCTTACCTGAGACTTCGTGCATCAAATGATACTGGAACTTTTGTTCACTTGGCCCTCACTCTCACTTCTGTTTACCGCTTCTGTAGTAAGCTGACCCTACCTACCTTGAAATACTTAGGCTGGTTTTAGTCTTACGCTGACGGCACGCGCACCGTCAGCGCTGATGACCGAGATATATGAACTTCTAGGAAGCGTTTTTGAATGACGCGTAGCTATCAGTGCGCACGGTGGTCAGCGCTGATAGCTACGCAGACGTACGCGTCGCGCGTCGGCCCCGCGTAGCTGTCAGCGCTGACGATCGCTCGAGCGCCTCTGCTTTCAGTGAGCGTTTTAGTGTCGAGCGGAGCGGATGTCATCGCGCGTACAGTCATGGCGAATCGCTAAGTGGATACAGGTCGAGTTATTGATGAGTCGTTCAATCGGTGGTACAGGCACGATTCGTAGGCTGTAATGGACCAGTTTATCCTGCATCTTTGCCAGTAATTCGTCAAAAGTTCTATTTGACATTCGAAAGTAATTAAAGAATTTACTTTTGTCAGCCCTCAAAGTGCCATAAAACAAGACAAATTCTCCTGCAACGGCTCTCTGCTCAATCAATGGATAATTTTTATTTTTTTGGGATAGATAGTACAAAGCAGCAATAATTAATACACTCCGCATTTTGATCGTCGACTGTACAGTAAGGCGGTCAGTACGATGTTAAAACGAGCCACGCTGAGCCTCAGCGCTGACAAACTACGCGCTGAGCTATGAGCGCTGACGGTCAGCGTGAGACTAAAATCAGCCTTACAAATAGCTTTTAAGGACGTCCTTGCACATATACATATACCTATTTTTAAAACTACTCCCGTACTAGGAAGAAATCTTGGATCGTGGGGAACTTTACAAACAATTCGAATCACTAAAAGTGTTGTGGTAATCGAACCCACGACACTCAGTGTAGTGCCAGACGGCGAAGCGACTTCCTGGACCACTACGAAAAATGCAGTCTTCGGAAAAGACGAAAAGTTGTCTACGTAAAACACGAAATGTCGTCGAAAACATTACTGAACTGTATTCACTTCCAGCAAGCTGGAATTGCCTAATAAAGGCATACCTATTCGGTTTCAGTTCAGGTTGACATTGCTTCACCGTCGCTTGCTGTTAATAAGTTAGTCGTAGCTCAAGCATGCAGTCTCGCAGCCACAAATAGGTCAAGGCATGTATCGCATAAACTCTGTGCTCCTGCGGTTACCAGTTTCTGAGTAATGCGTTATCTACAGCCAATGTACGGTTGAAATTACAACTAGGATCTCTCCTTAATCATAGATTTTTCCTTACATAATAATATGTCCTACACTACCTACTGATGAAAAATTCAGAATTCAGAATCAAAACCTATAGGGTGAAGAAGAAGAATTTGTGTGAGTGTGTGGCAAACTCTGGTGTCGGAGTTTTCAGACCGCCCGAAGGCCTCCAACGTGGCCTAACGATCCTTATCCTTAGACAAGAACCGGGACCGACAGCTTTACGTGCCCTCCGAAGCATGGTAGCGCTCAGATGTATATACCACACACGGTCACACATCCAAGTGGTGACCTGTGCAAGCGTTACTTAACTTTGCCGATCTGCTACGAACGACAAGCCAAGTGTCGCTATGAGCGCTACAGGGTACTTCCCGTGAATTTAGTACGGAGCAATGTCTTATAGCATGCATAAAGGAAAAATTGCGAAGACCGTAAATTTTTAGTAACATCATATCATAAAAATATTTTTTATAATTATTTTAAAGTTATTACCATTTCCTCATGAACGCGTTAAGTTATTAAATTGAAATTCATATCAAATACTCGAGTCTATTATACCTTTAAGCTGTAACAAAATCAAACTTATATGTCAACGCAATCAAGAGAAACAGCAATTTTACTATATTTTCAAACTCGCAACTACTGGCAAGGGAATCATACCTACAGGGTACTTCCCGTAAACTTAGATTCTTGAAATTTGGTGTGAACCAACGTCTTATAGCACAGATAAAAGAAAAATTGCGAAAACCGTATTTTTTTACATCATAGGTATAATAAAAAAAAATAAGTTACTAGCCCTTTCGTTATGAACGCGTAGAGGTATTAAATTAAAATTCATATCAAATCAAATACTCAAATCTATAATATCTTTGAGCTGTTACAGAAGCAAACTTCTAAGCCAACGCAATCAAAAGATACAGCGGTTTATGCCGCAAATTCACGCAAAATTTTGAAACTCACCAGGTACCTAATTAAAACCTACAGGGTACTTCCCGTGAACTTAGAATCTTGAAATTTGGTAAAAGGCAACTTCTTATAGCACATATCAAGGAAACATTTCCATAAATGTAAATTTTTTGTTACATCATATAATAAAAACATTTTTAAAATTTTAAAGTTACTACCTTTTTCCTCATGAACGCGTTATTAAATTGAAATTCATATCAAATAATCAGATCTATAAGACCGTTAAGCTGTAATAAAATCATCTTCTATGTCAATGCAATCAACAGATACAGCAATTTAAGCATATTTTCAAACTCGCAACTACTCGCAAGGGAATCAAAACCTACAGGGTTACTGCCCGTGAACTCAGAATCTTGAAATTTGGCACAAAGCAAAGTCTTATAGCACAGATAAAGGGAAAATTGCGAAAACCATAAATTTTTAGTTACATCATATAATCAAAATATTTTTAATAATTTTAAAGAAAAAATAAAAATACCCCTTTCTTCATGAACTCGAGGAGGTATAAAATTGAATGAAATTCATATCAAATGCTCAAGTCAAAACTAAAGGGTATTTCCTGTTGATCTAGGTATACATTCCTGTTCCTCTATTAGCGGTATAACATTGATATGACTGTAATATAATATGATGTTGGCGTGTGGGGGCGATTTATTAGTAATCAACATTTTGTAATATTCAAATTACATATTACCTACCTACCTATATTGCTCTCAAAATAATTTTAATTTTCATCTTGTTTAGAATGTTCTATTTGAAGTCACGGTACAAAATCGTTTCTGCAAAACTGATATTTCTATCCCATAAAAAACAATACTTGTCAAAAAACCAAGTCTCGCTACCGTAAAAAGTTGTGAGATCCATGTAATACCAAGTCGGTTCATTAAAAATCTTTAATGTTTTAAATAAATAGATTGACTTAGCCATCGCATGAAAACACAATATATCTCATAAGTAATATATACATATATAAATTAGTTTGTTTAGTGCGATTGCCAAGTCAATCTATATATTTTTAAAACATTAAAGATTTTTAATGAACCGACTTGGTATTACATGGATCTCACAACTTTTTACGGTAGCGAGACTTGGTTTTTTGACAAGTATTGTTTTTTATGGGATCTGATTTCTTTTTGTAGATAGTCCTATTTTTCCCTTTCCGGTACCTTCTACTTGTTGTACACCAACAACGAATTTCATTAATTAAAGCCCTAACTACAAACGTAATTTTGTAATCTTATATGTTTATATGAGATTACAAAGTTATTTATGCAGTTGATATATGTTGAAAACTAGACCGAAATTGAAATATGTTTTAGTTTTTCCTTGATACACACACTAAACACTAATTGTATTATAAACTAGCTGACCCAGCGAACTCCGTATTTTAATTTCCCATCCGTCATCTTTGATCACGTAATAGATGGCGTTTTTGAATTCCCCATTCCTTAAAATATCGGAGACGATACCCATATCGACTTTTAAAAAAATCCCGTCCGCCATCTTTGATTTTCTATCCGCCATCTTTGATCACGAAATAGATGTTGTATTTGGATTCTCCATTCCTTAAATCATCAGAGACGATACCCATATTGATTTTTAAAATTTTTCCGATCTGCCATCTTTGATTTCCCATCTACCATCTTGAATCACGAAACACATGTTGTATTTGGATTCTCCATCCCTTTTAACATCGCAGACGATACCAATATTGATTTTAAAAAAATTCTCATCCGCCATCTTTAATTTCCCGTCCGCCATCTTGGATCAATAAATAAATTTCATATTATTAATCAGCGTCCCGAAAATCTCGAAAACGATACCCATATAGATTGTATCCTATTCGTTTAGCCTTTTTATGCCTTTGACCCAACCCTCCCCCTTCTCGTTTGACCATTTTATTATTTTTGTCTAGACCCTAAAAGTTGTGGCGTAATTTTATATAGCCTTTCGGAATAATTGGGCTATCATAGGCGAAAACAATTTTTAAAATCTGACTGCTAGTTCCTGAGATTAGCCGACATTATCTTTTAGCCTTTTTGCCTTTTGCCCGGCCCCAAAGGAAGCGTTATGTAGTTTTGGACCCATGCGTGCATTATATAGCCTATAGCCTTCCGGAATAACTGGGCTATCGTATACAAAAAGAATTTTTCAGATCCGACCGATAGTTCCTGAGATTAGCGCGTTCAAACAAACAAACAAACTCTTCGGCTTTATTATATTAGTATAGACATAAAAGCAAAATATGGTTATTGTGGGTTATCCTTGGAAGATAGACATATACTATCGCAGATTTTTTTGTAGATCTATTAAAAAAGTACAATCCCACCATACATTGTTTTGTGATACCTCAAAAGGTTTTGGCTGCGTTTTTCCGCGTTCAGGTCCGGAAACCTGTCAAAACTGCCATCAAACAAAGAAGTATATCAATGCGCACGCGAATTTGAACTTTATGGAGCGGTAATAAATTACAAATTGACTCAACGTTTTAGTTAGAAAACGTTTGTATGGGAAGAAGAAAAGGGCTGTTTTTAGGGTTTTTCCGGCGATTATTAGAATTTTTCTCGCCGTAAAAACCATTTTTGAACTTCAACGAACATTTAAAAAAAAGAATTGGCCAAATTGGTCCAGGCGTTGTTGAGTTATGCGCTTACCAACACATTTTGCGATTCATTTTTATATTATAGATTTGAAGCCTCTATGTCTGCTAGAAGTGCCTTAGACTTTTGATGATCGGTCAGTGAGTGACAAAATCACGAAAATTGACTCGTTATAATTCTTAAACTACTGGTTCAAATTAAATGAAATTTGAAATATACCACATTTATACAATACCTGCTTGGGTACTAAAAAAACAGGCTTCTAGTTTTATCCACAACGAAGTTATAGGGGGTCGAAAATGGCCTGAATTGCTTCGAGAAAAGGATGGTACGGCCGCGGCCATGCCGCTTTTTTGCTCGACTTGCCGGGGGCACTCCCGTGCCCCCAGATTTTATAGCAAGTACTTATGCACTCATTTTTAACTGCAATTCAATAATTCTGCAGTACCTACTAGCTGCACATCTGTGATGTTTGTACATTTCTATGCACGTTACCTATTACTATTACAAAACATAAATTAAACAAATAATAAATACTGCAACTGCCTCTGTGGTCCAGTTGATAGCGTATGGACTGATGATCGGAGGTCCCGGGTTCGATTCCCGGGTGGGGCAAAAGAGTTACTGGGTTTTTCCGAATTCTCAGTGGCAGCACGGAGTCTGGTGATGTGCCCGGTAACGGCAATAGGCTCACCCCCTTTTACCCTAATGGAGACGTGGACTACGTGGGACCTAAAATGCGTGAGTCTATAAAAAATAAACATCCCAGGATTGAAGATTTTATAATCCCACTTTAGTTGCTGCAATCCTGACCGTTTTGTAACAATGTTTATTTTTCATTCCATCTATGGTCTGATCTGTAAAGCATCATGTGTAATACTATTATGCGATAAAAGAACTATGCCAATACACTTTTTGTTATTTTGAAAAAAGAACGGTGTCATAATAAAATCTCCTTTACATAAATAAAAAAAGAAATAGCCGCAGCCACCAATCCGCAATGATAATTTGAGCCGTTCCTAAAACAAATCTAATACCCGTCTATTTAGATTTACAGGGTCGGGTAAAAACTGGCAACATTCGGTCAGAGAGCAAACGTTATCGAGCAAAAACAATTTGTAAGTTTTTCTTATAGAACCCTTGGGCCCTTTAGGCTGAATACATGAATACGTTAAGCTGTAAATACCCTTTATGATAGCCATGGTTTTTCACAAAAGGAGTTGGGTTAAAATTCATAATATAATACAATATTAGGGAATTTGACGTTGACGGCAAGGGGTTTTTATTAGTGGTATGTTAGTAGACAAAGATATTTGATTAAAATCTGTATGGTTTATTTTGTTTTTATAGGCAGCAGTAACGAACATTTAGGCCGCTTGATGTTTTGTGAGTTTTAGTAAGATTTACGCAATACCGCACTTTATAGAAGACGTATACTTATTATGTTAGTACATAAAATTAAGGGTTCGTTTTACAACTAGTAGAAGTCCAGTGGCGGCGCTAGACCACATGTGGACGTCGCGTCGGCGACATCAAGTTCGCGAGGCCCTTTAAATCTATGGCGAGGCCCCGTTTACTTCGTAGTAAAAAAACCGTTAAATTAAGTGCGCCAAATTATAAACTAATGTATGAATAAATAAATGACAATTTAAAAATTTTTACCCAGCGTAGATGTCGTGTCGATAAAATTTAATTTCATAGTGTTGCAAGACAAGATTCTGAATAGGTATCCGTAAAGTACTAAGTACTTGTCATTGTCACGCACGTGTTCGAAAATAATTAAAGTCATTATCATCTGCTTAGCTTTTTCTCGAATTGTTCAGTGTCGGCTACCTGAGCCAGGATGATTGGCGAAACGAAATTACGTATCTAACTTGTAAAACTTTAATGCGAGGCCCCCTCAGGCGCGAGGCCGTCGGCGGTCGCCGACGTCGCCGACGCCTAGCGCCGCCACTGAGTAGAACTAATATGGACGCGCAAGTTGCTCATTGAGGTACTTTATGTGTGCTGTGCCTTTTAATCTCTACCTATCTTTTTCGCTTCAGTGAGATGGTCAGGGCCGAGCCGTCCCTACATGCAATGTACGCGGCGCACACAGGCGCCCGGGTAATAGGGGCGCCGCGCGCCAGGATACGCGTTAATTATTAAAATTATTTTCGAAAAAGGTCGATAAAAAGGTGCTTAATAGATTTCGCACACAGGCGCTTCATAGATTTCGCACACAGGCGCTGGATTGGGTCGGCGCGGCCCTGGAGATGGTATCACTTCTCTCTTGCTATGAGCCATTTTGAATAGTGTTTTGCCAGTGTAGCAGATTAATTGACACTGGAACTCTCAAGTAAGCTGATAACCCGTCACAGCATATAACACAGAGTAATTACAATCCTGTACCTACAAGTGAAATTTATTTTGAGTCGTCTATGGATACCTAGAATATTCGTTGTTATACAAATGTACCTACACCACAAGCAATATTTTTATGTGATGTGAGACAAGTCTTGACTTTGGCAGCTTTTCCGCGATTTTATGGTCATATTTATTTCATGGCTTCTAAATAATGCTTTATCCATACCTCTAAGCCTGCACTAAACCGACCTTTTACACAATAACAAAGTCTACATTAAGAGCAGGCCTTCCGAATTTTATGCTATTTTGAAGCGATATTCTGAAACAGTCATAGATACTAGTAAAGTGAAACTTCAGCAAACGATTATTTAGGCCCTTGTCTGTCTTTGTTCAAGAACAGATACATGATTAGACGATATTCGCTCGATAACATTTTCATTTGAAAATCACACTACTTGCAAAGCATATTCAAAATATTTTAATAAAATATTCACTGTTCTTTCTGAAGTAAACAATAAACATAAAAGAAACCTACATTTTAGTGTAGTTCAAGACATTTTTTCTGTAGGACAAATATTACTATATTAATAAACAACACAAGATTTTCAACTTTTTCCATGCTTGAAGTGGGTCAAAGCCCGCACCCGATATTTAACGTTATTCCTGATGTCATAGCGTTTACTTCAGCCGAGCGCGCTAGCTTGTCACTCGAGCTACGCGCTCCGTCCGACGTGGACGTGTATCGCGTTCGCGCGCATCTATAGGTATTTTTATTACGATTTGTTACGTAAAATAAGAAATAAAACAAAAAAAATAAAATGGGTAACAAGGTAAATAAATTAAAAAATAAAAAGGAAGTTGACTTATTGAAGAATAATGCTAGAATCATGAGTTATGCAAAGGTTTGTTATCGAATTTAATTTACCTAATATTTTGATAAAGTATTGAGAATTGGGAACTATGGAGTCGATTTCATCTATGCAAAATTATAAAATATGCTTTATATTATTATGTTACTATCAACATGATTATATTTTCGTGTCATGTTCGTTTTATTTATATATATAATAGATTTACAGTTTTTTATTTTAGTATTAGATTTTCACAAATTCCTATCATGTAGATATTTTAAAAATATTTTTTTTTTCTACGAAATTTAGATACAAGCCCGGTTTCCACGGTTACCGGCCACACTTGCTCGCCGTGATCGCCAATTTTCTTTATTTAAACACTAGTTGAGTCCGCGGTTACACCCGCGTTATTTAAGGCTACTGTTCCGCTCCCGTGGCTCATAGCGTGATGTAGCATAGCCTTTAGCGTTCCTCGATAAATGGGCTATCTAACACTGAAAAGCACACGCTTTTTCTAATCGGAGTAGTAGTTCCTGAGATTAGCGCGTTCAAGCAAACAAACTTCAGCTTTATATATTAGTATTATCCGATACTCGCGACTTCATTCGTGTGGAATATGAATCTATAGTAATCTAAACATATAAACAAAATTCAAGTGTATCTATGTGATTTCAAAATAACTAAGTTTTTTTAGGGTTCCGTACCTAAAAGGTAAAAACGGGACCCTATTACTAAGCCTCCGCTGTCTGTCTGTCTGTCTGTCACCAGGCTGTATCTCATAAACCGTGATAGCTAGAAAGCTGAAATTTTCACAAATTATGTATTTCCGTTGGCGCTATAACAACAAATTCTAAAAATAAAAAAAATGAAAATATTAAGGGGGGTCCCATACGTTAAACGTGTTTTTCTTCGTATTTTTTGCTCAATATTACTAACGGTAACAGGTAGACGCTTAAAATTTTCACAGAATATGTAGTTGAATATTACCTTTCAAAATAAATTATTAAATAAAAAAAGAAATATTAAAGAGGGCGCCCATACACCAAACGTAATTTTTAAGCAATTTGTTACTTGATCTTAATAAACAGGTAGAAACCTAAAAGATATTTAAGTATGCATACAACATACGTGATTTCCTTTCATAGATTAGGTACGGAACCCTTCGTGCGCGAGTCCGACTCACACTTGCCCAATTTTTTTAATTATATTATTCTACATATAAGACTATATAACACGATCCAAAATTTTTGTTTTTAAAGTTGTCTGTCTTGCTGCTTTTCGGGGTAATCCTTGAAATGGCTAAACAGATTTGAATGGAGCTTTCAGTGAAAGATATAGAACTTTGTAGGGCAACATATTAGATGTCATTTGTAGGCCGGTAGGTATGTAGGTTTATATGTTTTTATCTTTATAATACCTATGTTTATATGTCGTATGTCATATATCATATATGTTATATTATATGTCATATGACGTATGTCATACATTATAATTGTTATGTTATATGCTATATGTTACATGACATATGATACATGTTATATGATATATGATATACAGGGTGTCATAAGACCCATCACCAAGCCGAAGTCTACTCGTTTTGCACATCATGCTAAGTCATACTACGCGAAAATAATACCTTGGAAACAAAATTTTTTTTTGCTTAAAAAAATAGGCACTCGTCCGAGTTTATTAATATAGATATACTTAACACTGCGATGGTAGCGCATGGTAAACCATTCTCAAGTCCCCTTGAACACACACAATTTCATCAAAATCGGTAAAGTCGTTTAGGAGGAGTTCAGTGACGTACACACGCACTCAAGAAATATACATACAAAGATGTTTACATGTATGTCTCTTTATCTTACAAAAATTAAAATCATAATTATATTGGTCAATCATTACGAACTTTTTTTTACTTTATTTATTTGGAAGAGCGAGCTCGAAATACCTACATCGCCATGTTTTTTTTACTTTTTCCTCAGGAACGCGTAGAGGTAATAAACTGAAATATCTACCAAATACTCAGTTCTTCTGTCCCTTGGACAGTATACTAAAATCTGTTCTAAGTCTATGCATTGAAAAGATACAGCCGTTTATGCCGCAAATTTTCGCAAATTTTCGACGATTGGTCGTAAGTATTAGATACCAGTTTTACGATTTGTGACTTTATTACTAGGAATCATGGTTGTAATTAGGTTGAACTTAAAACTGTTTTAAAACATTCGTCTCCGTTTGGTAGGAATCAAATGTAGATGTATAAGCGTGTACATCCGTACATCATGTACATCCGTGAAAATGGCGCTTACAACAGTGCCGACATATCGGTTACTTCATATAAAGGGTACGTGGTATATATCAAGAAGACAATTTAAAATAAACACCCTAATTAATCTTAAAAAGGCGTAATTTTCATAGCCGCCGCCTACGACACCTTCGGAACGACTTCAAAGCCGCACCTCAAGAAAAAATGCAATCCGTTTTATAATCGTTGATTATTGTAATATAATAATTTGTAATATCAATGTAACGTAGCCGTTGTAATTAGATATTAGTAAATTATAAATAAGAACTTCTCTTTTTTATGTCATAATATGCACGCATGGCATAGTGATTTCAGAGGCCTTCTTGGCACTTGGCATTACGCTGTGGTCGTAGGTTCGATTCCCACCTGAGACAATACTGTGTGATCCACTGTGTTGTTATTTCGTGTCCGTTGATGTATGAAAGTAGTGTAAAAAGAAACATATTATTAAGATAAATAAAATAAATTAGTCATAAGACATTCTGAAACAAGATTTCACGGCCTATGGCTTTGACTACAACTACAATCAATAAAATCAATTGAATTATTCATATTTTTGCCCTTTGTGGCATATTTTAGTCAATTTATTATCATATCATAAATAACTATTCATAATACAAAAAAATATTAAACACATAAAGTCGTCTCTACTCCAATCGAAGCCCGCGAAGCGAGACATTCATTCACCGCGCGCAGCGGCGAGCTGCGGGGTGAGGTGGCGGCCCGGGGCCGCTTGCGGGGGGAAAAGGCGGAGCTTACGCAAAACACATTTCGGAATGCCTGCTCTTAAATAAGACATTTCTTTCGTTTTCAATATAAATAACAGATCGTCTCGCACAAAAACGACGAAGCTAAATTGTCGTCACGAAAAACGCAGACCTTTCTAGATTTTGCGATCTTCATCCTCAGCGTATCTAATATCCCTCTATATTTGATTTATAAGAGCTGACAAACGTGTTACCTAAATAATAATAATATTTTTCCGTTGAAACGCTAAGAAAACGTTAGGGCATTGAATTTTTACTCTCCACGTCTGGTTTATGAAAAAGACCTAAAAAATAAGGCCTATTATTCAGATCACTTTTTCTCATATAAATCGTAGCGTTTCGACTCAACTAATGAATTACTATGTTTCTCATACCTATTGTTGAAATGTTGTAGCATTTGTAGCAATATAATATTTCGTTAAATATTTATTGAATAAATATGGTTGGATGGCTGCAGCTTGTCTGAACAGCAGTGGATGTCTATAGGCCAACTGTATGGCAATGATATCCTTAGAAATAATAAGAACTTTTAGAAATATTGTCTGAATTCTAAATCATTCTATGATTCAGCTTGAGGCCTACTTACATTCCTACCTATATTATTATCGCTTAAAAATTATGACAACTTATGTAGGTATCGCTTTTTATCAAAAAATCTAAAATAATTCTTTCCATGACGTGTCTGTGAATTAAAACCATAGACAAGACAAAACAACAGACATCCGTAGTATCCTGCGCCACCTCGATTGATTGCGCCTCGCCACGCAGCGACGGCTAAATTATAGCCCTGCATTGACGCCTGTGGAAAAATGTCTGCCGTGAATCTGTTTTACATTCGCACTGAGTCTTAACATAAGAGTGAGTTTTTTGTTAGGTTAGGTTAGGCTTTTCACCGTACCGTACATAAAATATTATGTAACTTTGGCACAGTTTCAGTTGTACCCTTTATTACAATAATTTTGTTACTTGACACAATTTTGTTCTATTCTTAAATTTTTATAAATAGAATACCTAATACCAATTCTAAAGTAGTGATATTGGCTCTTGGACTGGAAATTTCAGAGAGGTTGGACTACGTATAAGGTTATATTTCTTTGGGAAATTTAAATGTGACTGTTCATTTACTCGAATATAACCGGCCAGCAGCAATTAATTCAAAGCTAATATCTCAAGAGATCATCTGATATACGGCCTCCTTACTCCCGCCATCACTCAACCAATTCAATATGGCGTCGTAAATCGCTTCAAGTCATCTGTTAAGTGCTGTGTTGGTATGTAATTAAGCATTCCCGTGTTGAATCAACGCTGCACACAAATTAATGGTAGGTCACCGCGTCGCAGGACACTCGGTATTACAAATTCCGTATGCAGCGCCCCACCTGTATGCGAATGTCCGTATTACAAATCTTGCTAGTTGCTACTGAAGTTAACAAGCAATAGTGAATATAAAGAGGCGGTATACAAAGTGTGTCAATGTTCTGGGCAGATATATTTACCGGGAGATCGACTCGAATGACAAAGTGGTTTAAGCGGTCACTTCACAGTTCAGATCTGCACTGAGTTTTGTGGGGTCGATCCAACACACTATATAGCACTTTGTGAGGTCCACTAACAATTGATTTGAGTCTAGGTGAACTAACGTACTTATTTTTATACAATTCTTAATAACCACTTGCTAAACGGCAAAGAAAATATCTTGATGAACCCACACGTCTAAGAGTGTACCTAATGTTCAGTGTTAAAGTTCTCGAAAGGTATGTGAAGTCTACACTATGCCAGTGTGTGGACTATGGCCTTACTCGCCTTAAACTTCTCACCGTGAGCAGAGGCCTGTTCATTTCAGGGACAAATATTATAAAAAGGCTGAAGATGAATGTGGAGTATCATTGGGTGCAAACATTCTGCAAAGCCAAGCTTTTTATCATTTAAATTTAGAATTTCACTGAGGTCGGTGTTGCCAGGTGTTGGTTTATGGATTTCTTTGTTTAGAATAAAATGCTTGTATTTTATTGCTTTGGTATCATGCTATGACAAATTTGGATTAAGATGATGACCCATATGGATGTTGTTAGTCCAGCTATATGTAGCTTTTTTCTTCCATTACAAATGGCTAAAATTGGTTGTGTTACTAACGAACTCCGTCGACTCATCAATATTCCGTGTTCTTCGCACTTCGTGGTCGGTATTAGCTGGTTCTTGCAGGTAATATTGGATGGAAGTACTGTATTACGACCACGTAGCACTATGCTTTAGTTTGTAAACGCCATAATTACTGCATCACCTGGTCACAGAATAAACATGCTTGTATCAACAATCTTTACCTTAACTTGTAAATTGTAATACTGATTACAATGTACACACTTTTACTTAACTAGGTAGGTATAGCACTAGCACCGCTTTTCGAGCTGAGCACACTAATTCCTACAACTGTTTCACTTGTAGCCAGTTTTAGACCATGATCGTTTTGTGATATGTGAAGTCCTCGGGAACCCTTAACTGTCTTGGTATCTGCAACAAATTGGGGTAGAAGTATATTGAACAAATTGCAAAATAATCAATCCACTTGCCTCCTATGCTACCTGCTAAATTATGCTTTCACAGACCAACAGACAACCAACGTTATAGTGTTACTTACTACTCGTAATTAGTACTATGCGCTTGATTGGCGTAGAGGTTTAAGTAGTTGCCTCGCCGCTTAGCACTGCGACGAGTGTAGCAGTTTCTTTCCCCACACTTTGTATGATTCACAAAGTGCTGTTCGGGGGAAGCATTAATCTTCTACAATTAATAAAATGGAGGTACTCGTACATGACCTACAGAAGGTCCAAACTTCAACTACATAGTTCAATTTTAGCAGTTACTAGATGATGCCCGCTGATGCGTCCGATGCCGTGGGATTTTCGTGAAATTCCTTCTTAGTGCACCTTTAGATTCCCTAAGGAATATACATGCCAAATTTCAGCTTCTTGCGCCTTTTAGTTTGGCTGTAAGATGTCTGTCAGCTGCAATAATTTTATTTAAACAGATTTATACGCATTGTCAACCAATGCTATTGGTTTACTGGTGTGTTAGAACTGTTTAAACAACCAGACTAAGCATCCAAAGGCTACCACGAAAACCCCACAAAAAGTTCTTGGGTCATTCTTCGCGCAAGATTCTTCGCATCAAATTCGTGGCATTTTTTTTATTTCATATTTTTACAAAATTGGCTTCTGTTTATCAAACTTCAAAACAATACAAACCAAATGGTGTAATTACACCAAAATCGATCGACAAATAAAGAAAATATTCACTTTTAAAAATGTTGGTGCCACGAATCTGACGTAGCAAACCACGAATCTAACATGATAAAATTTGATGTTAAAATCAACAGCTTAAGCTCGTTTAACAGACTCATAAGCTGTTAGATCAAGCAAGCATCTAAGTTTAGGTTTTTATTATGGGATATGCCTATGAAATACACACTTTAGAATAGTTTACACGTTACTGCTTGCATAGCTATTGGTCTAATCGTATCTAAGCGAACATAAAGGATGAAGGTCTATATTATAGTCATCATCCAATGAGATATTAATGTTTTCAGATTTGCAATGTCAATAGGCACACTGATATAACATTTAAGATAGTAAGGTTGTTTGAACATTAATGAAATATCTCAAATACAATCAAAAAGTAATATTTATTTCAATTATTAACATGACTTCACTTTAATTCAATAACTAACACAAATATACTGTTCAATAATTACAATCATACTGACTTATGATGTTCCCAAGTTACAATACAAATGTAACATGTACAGTATAATTACAATCTTGCATAAGCTCACACATCACAGTGTTACTTTATAATTGTCTGATAAAAGTAACTAGCTATTTTATAAATCAGTCTTTATGATTATCGTAACATTAAAAGTAAAAGTCTTATTAATTACAATCACATTGGCATAAAGAAGGATTGAAAAAAAAATTACAACAAGAATATAACGTTGACTCTTCTTTTGATTAATATCTAGCACAGCTTACTAAATCACAGTATTTTTTGCATTTCACTAACACAAACATTTTATTAAGTCTTTGATTAATGATTATTTAAACATTAATCAAAGATCATATTATCCAATAATTATTTAAATATAATTAGATTAAGTCTGACAAGTGAAAAATCAAAAAATTAAAAATTTAAATTTAGAAGGCGTCATTTAACTCATCGCAGTCAATTGGAAGCCTGCCCTGAAGATTGGCAGCATTGCCTCGTTGTATGGCTATTCTTATTTTTTGAGCCAAATACGTTGAGGGTCTCCGCTGTAGCAGCAGCAACGCCCGGATAACCTGCTGTGCTGGGAAGATGAGATGGCGCAAGGGTATCGATACATGTTTCGTCCCATACCAAAGGCCTAACCAGCTTCCACGGCAGTAACGACATCCCGTCTGGTCTTTTGCCATCGTCGCGTGCCAAGCCTTGAGGTTCAAGTTGGGCTGGAACGCCAGCTGTGGCAAGAGCACGGCGCAGTATGGCATTGAGGTTGGAGTGTCGTGAAATACGACCCGCGCTCCTGCTGCATGACAGGCCATGGTGACCAAGGCTATCGACAGCCTCTCCACAGTGACAACGATGCGGAGAGACACATGACGCACCTAAACGGAGGCAAGTAGCGAAGCGAAAGGTCGTATCGTCTAACACGGTACCTATATTGGAGGTACCTACAGTGCCTGGAGCCAGAGGCCCGATTCTCATTCTCCCACAGCCAGCAGGCGAGCACGCTCTGCAGTTTTGGACGATGTATTGAGAAGGTTTTCTCGTACCATGCTGCAAAGCGGCCCGTCCCATTGCCTCTGGGAGGATAAGTTTCGGGGTAACTCAGTTCCTAGACAAGCATTTCTCCAAGCGTTCAAGGAATCGGTCTTAAACGGCACCTCAGAGTCAACCAGTGTGGGAGCTAACATTTTCCTAGTCAATTCTGCAGTGCTGTGGACCGATGACAAGAACGCTGGCAGGCTTACGTCGGTAATTTTGCGAACGCCGAGGCCGCCCAAGCGCACAGGTAAGGACGCCTGTAGCCACACCGGGTCCTTCCGGGTCACATTCAAAATTTTACTCAGGGTATTCTGTATAATTTTGTCAATTTGAATGAGTGGAGTTGGATTTTTCCAAAAAAGTGAACACCGTAATGCGTGCGTAAATTTACGGACAAAAAGACAATATCGATTAATAGTGAAAGCCAAATGTAGGTATATTAATTTTGAGTAGCCTATCAGAAATTTCACTAACATTTTGAATTTTTTGCTGTATAAAGGAATCAAAACCGTCGTCTAAAATTGGGGACCCCAGGAGGCGAAGAGGACTTTTTTCAACTTGAGTGATATTGGGAGCCAAATATTGAAATTTTGAAAGAATAGAGGATTTATCTAAATTGTCATTAATAAAAATTTCGCATTTGTTTGTATTCAGTTCTAAGCCTATGGATAAAAAAATTGATTTCAGAAGTGCTAGATCTTGGTACACAGACTCTACGTCACCGCCTAGGGTTTCATCATCTAGGTACCAGATGTTTAATTTTGAATTTAGTTGGATTATAACTGGATGGATGGCCAAAGAAAGATCTAGTTTCTCCTCTTGGCTACATCGCGGTATGTTTGACTAGATGTAGATTGATCTGTAATAAAGATAGTTTTATTGATAAGTATACCTAATACATGTTACACAATGCATAATGAGTTATAGATATAAAAACAGCCTGCGTCGTCTATATGTTCCATCTAAACAAAGTATTAACTAAAAGGTCACCAAGACAACAAGAAATCAAATAATACAACCCACCTCCTCCACTATCGTTTTCATTTACGGCGGTAAGTTAAAAAAAAATATCGCAAAAATGCTTATTAAATGGCTTTAAGTAGTTTTAAACCGTAAAATAACGTTTAAAATGAAATTACACGGTATTAAAAAGCTGCTAATCAGATTCGTGATTCAATGAGTCAGATTCATGGTACTGGGAACACGAATCTGATGCCACAAATCTGATGAAATTTTTGTAATTACTAAATAACTATTTACAGTAAAACATTATCGTAATTCAAGAACTCTTATGGCAATCTTACCTATTCAGACTATTATTACAATAAATAAGAACTGTTGAGAATCCTATGAATCATTAAAACTTAGTAGCCACGAATCTTACCTACGTAGGTAGGTAAAAAAAATATTGACGAAATAATTACGTACCCCTGCTGTCGTGTATGTGCCATCGAGAATCATGTGTGGTTCCCTCGGCCGTCGCTTGCTAACTGGTGATGCGCGTGAATACAAATAAGATGCCAAAAGTCATTCAATAGTCGAATTATTGAGGGTTGAATCACGCGTTCACACGAGTGCCAAAATCGTGTGACCGATACATTTTATATGAAATTTCTTAAATATTATAACATTTATGTAAGTCCATATTTATTTCGAAAACTACTACCCGGGACAAATATTTTAAGGTATAATACATAGCAATTCGTAAAGGGAATAGAAAATTATACACGATTGTTTGAATTACACAATGAGTGTGACATGCGGAGAACAGCAATATTGTCCCCGTTTTCAGTCTTTGGATTTAGATATCGGCTATTTATTGTTGGTCGATATCAGTAAAACTGTTTTTTTGGTTGCCGTATTACATAAAGAAACATATAAAAAATAGTTTAAAGCCATAACTTCAATAACTATTGACATACTGCCGTGTGACCACCAAAATCGAGGCCTTGAAGAATGACCCCTAAATATCGCACTACGAAAACAAAAATCCTACCAAATAACGCAAAAACACCAATTAATATCATTACAAAATAGCAAGCAAGGTTCCTTGACACGACAATATGTAAATAGCGCACAATAGCCGCAATAAATCGGCCAAATCTAAGTAACAATCCAGGTGTTACGCTGGTATTTGCAAAATGTCCGCATCGGGTGGCATGTCGTGCATTCAGGCAACATTCGCAATTTAGTCGCACGGTTGTATTGCCGTAAATCGCGTCACATGTGAGAAATGCTTCATTACAACTCGCCAGGGCCTGGGACTGCAGTACGGGCTTGGGGGCGATAAGGGAACGGAAAGCAATACTGGCCGCAACAATAGTGTTGTCTTGACCCACAGCTATTTATGATTGTCGAAGTAATATCGCTAGGAATGGTGTTTGGGAGCGGATGTAATAGTGGCGTTCTTTGAGGTTTTGGAATGCGATTTTCTGTTCGACTTTTATTTTCGAGGTATCGGTTTATTACTTTAGATGTGGTTCTAACTTACAATGTTATCTTAGCCTGTAAGTATTAGTATTATTAATAATAGTAACGATGGAAAAATTGCTCCGTGCAAAATATTATAATAATTAAACAGTACAAGCTAGCTGCCTCTCTTAATTTCATTAAGAATAAGTTCCGCATTGATGAGAATAGTACCTTCTATCTTCTCTCAGAATATCGCTTGAAATATGTTACGGGTCCAAGATTATGACTTCGAAGGCTTTATTTCAAATAAACCCATTCATCGAATCATCGTCCTATCCCGGTTGCATTCAAGACTTGCGCCTTGGCGCCTGAGGTCCGCTTACTTGTCCAACAAGATAGGTCAGAATAACAGCGTTAAGACAAACCCATCATTTTATTAAAATTATAAAACACTTTGGAGAAGAGCGCGGGTGTAGCTACCTGATCTATATTTTGGATCGTCGCAGTAGCGACTAGGGGCGTAGAGAGAACGGGATATCCAAGGGGCTCAAGCCACCTCACCCACAAAAGCCCCGCAGAGCTCCCACGGCAAAAGATTTTCAGTGATTCCTTTGATTTTAAAAACATTCTAAAATATACAGTTCAGAGGGACTTCTGAGAGGTATAGTTTCTTTTAAAAGTCTTACCTGAGACTTCGTGCATCAAATGATACTGGAACTTTTGTTCACTTGGCCTACACTCTCACTTCTGTTTACCGCTTCTGTAGTAAGCTGAACTTGAAATACTTACAAATAGCTTTTAAGGACGTCCTTGCACATATACATATACCTATTTTTAAAACTACTCCCGTACTAGGAAGAAATTTTGGATCGTGGGGAACTTTACAAACAATTCGAATCACTAAAAGTGTTGTGGTAATCGAACCCACGACACTCAGTGTAGTGCCAGACGGCGAAGCGACTTCCTGAACCACTACGAAAAATGCAGTCTTCGGAAAAGACGAAAAGTTGTCTACGTAAAATACGAAATGTTGTCGAAAACATTACTGAACTGTATTCACTTCCAGCAAGCCGGAATTGCCTAATAAAGGCATACCTATTCGGTTTCAGTTCAGGTTGACATTGCTTCACCGTCGCTTGCCGTTAATAAGTTAGTCGTAGCTCAAGCATGCAGTCTCGCAGCCACAAATAGGTCAAGGCATGTATCGCATAAACTCAATGCTCCTGCGGTTACCAGTTTCTGAGTAATGCGTTATCTACAGCCAATGTACGGTTGAAATTACGACTAGGATTTCTCCTTAACCGCTTGCTTGCTCCGCGCCGCAACCCACGCCGGCCCCTCTGCCCGGCCACTTGAAAGCGATAACGATCAAATGCCCGCGCGTTTTTATCGCCTCGGCGCGCGGGTCGGGTTCCACACAATCGGTCCTTGTGACTCAATTTGTTTTGAAAGGTTGTCAAGTGTTATATTATTTATGTTTGTTATGAAACTAACTATACAATGTTATCTTTGTTTATTTAGATTACGACTCTGGTGTCGAGTGATACTCGTTTGAAATTGAGATACCGCGATTTAGAGCTCGCTCTGTATTTATAAGTTCATACCTCAAAACTTAAAGCGGTGACATATCGTTTTTAATATTTAATTACGTTACTTATATATTAGATAATAAGATAAAAATAAAAAAGTACACTTGTTTATACATATTTATGAATTACAGGCCTCTGATTCCAAACCATTATCTGGCGCCGCGCGGCGTAATTTATGTTAAATTTGATAAGGCCATATAATGCACAAATAACAGTTTTAAACATACAAATAAATAAACACTAAATAAGTAGTCTCATATTCTTTTAAAACAAAAAAAATCATACGGATAGCATTCACCACTTCTGAGTAATATGAATATTTCTGAAACAGTTCCCATGCTCTCAGTAAAATCACTGTTGCGCGCCAAAATCTACTTAAGGTCTCGAAAAAAGTCAAATGTTATATTTCATGCTGGAATTATTATATATACGTGTTAGTTATTTACATACCTTGATAAACACAATAAATCTTAAAGAATAAAACTAAATTTAACAGAAAAAACAGCACAAATACACTCACACATTCCGCACATTCCGCACCGACTCAACACTCAATGACAACATTGACAACGAACGTTTTTTTTTTTAAATTTCTCTATGGAGTCGAAACTCGACTGGGATTAGTATGACGGGAAATGCAACGTAGAAACGAGATACATAATACAAACTAAGCCCTAGAGCGACAGAGACGAGTATATTTCACTCTTTCGACCGCGGGAGCCATGTTATATACAGTATGACACGGGCAAAGTAGACTGAGATGCGATGTTATATGCCATATAACACGGGCAATTTAGTGATAGAATTTTGTTATATGCCATATAACACGGGCAAGCAAGCGGTTAATCATAGATTTTGCTTACATATGTCCTACACTACCTACTGATGAAAAATTCAGAATTCAGAATCAAAACCTACAGGGTGAAGAAGAAGAATTCGTGTGAGTGTGTGGCAAACTCTGGTGTCGGAGTTTTCAGACCGCCCGAAGGCCTCCGACATTGCCTAACGATCCTTATCCTTACACAAGAACCGGGACCGACAGCTTTACGTGCCCTCCAAAGCACGGTAGCGCTCAGATGTATATGCCACACACGGTCACCCATCCAAGTGGTGACCTGTGCAAGCGTTGCTTAACTTTGTCGATCTGTTACGAACGACAAGTCAAGTCTCGCTATGAGCGCTACAGGGTACTTCCCGTGAACTCAGGATCTTGAAATTTAGTACGAATCAATGTCTTATAGCATGCATAAAGGAAAAATTGCGAAGACCGTAAATTTTTAGTTATATCATATCATAATTTTTTTTTTATAATTTTAAAGTTATTACCATTTCCTCATGAACGCGTTAAGTTATTAAATTGAAATTCATATCAAATACTCGAGTCTATTATACATTTAAGCTGTAACAAAATCAAACTTCTATATCAACGCAATCAAGAGAAACAGCAATTTTACTATATTTTCAAACTCGCAACTACAGGCAAGGGAATCATACCTACAGGGTACTTTCCGTAAACTTAGATTCTTGAAATTTGGTATGAACCAAAGTCTTATAGCACAGATAAAGGAAAAACTGCGAAAACCGTTTTTTTTTTGTTACATCACATCACATAATAAAAAATTAAAAAATTTAAAGTTACTAGCCCTTTGGTTATGAACGCGTAGAGGTATTAAATTAAAATGCATATCAAATACTCAAATCTATAATATGTTTAAGCTGTAATAGAATCAAACTTCTAAGCCAACGCAATCAAAAGATACAGCGGTTTATGCCGCAAATTCACGCAAAATTTTGAAACTCACAAGGGAATCAAAACCTACAGGGTACTTCCCGTGAACTTAGAATCTTGAAATTTGGTAAAAGGCAACTTTGTATAGCACATATTAAGGAAACATTTCTATAAATGTAATTTTTTTGTTACATCATAAAATAAAAGCATTTTTTAAATTTTAAAGTTACTTCCTTTTTCCTCATGAACGCGTAGAGTTATTTAATTGAAATTCATATCAAATACTCAGGTCTATAAGACCGTTAAGCTGTAATAAAATCAACTTCTATGTCAACGCAGTCAACAGATACAGCAATTTAAGCATATTTTCAAACTCGCAACTACTCGCAAGCGAATCAAAACCTACAGGTGAACCCTACCCGGGAACTTAGAATCTTGAAATTTGGCACGAAGCAAAGTCTTATAGCACAGATAAAGGGAAGATTGCGAAAACCATACACTTTTAGTTACATCATATAATAAAAATATTTTTAATAATTTTAAAGGTGCCACCTTTCTTCATGAACCCGTAGAGGTATAAAATTGAAATTCATATCAAATGCTCAAGTCAAAACTAAAGGGTATTTCCTGTTGATCTAGACATTCCTGTTCCTCTATTAGCGGTATAACATTGATATGACTGTAATATGATATGGTGTTGGCGTGTGGGGACGATTTATTAGTAATCAACATTTTGTAATATTCAAATAACATATTACCTACCTACCTATATTGCTCTAAAAATAATTTTAATTTTCATCTTGTTTAGAATGTTCTATTTGAAGTCACGGTACAAAATCGTTTCTGCAAAACTGATATTGCTGTTTTATATCAAGTATGCACTTATTTTTAACTGCAATTCAATAATTCTGCAGTACCTACTAGCTGCACATCTGTGATGTTTGTACATTTCTATGCACGTTATTAGTATTACAGGGTATTATATTGTCTGTGCTATTACAAAACATAAATTAAACAAATAATAAACACTGAAACTGCCTCCGTGGTCCAGTGGATAGCGTATGGGCTAAGGCTTTCAGTCTCGATACATTTTCGAGTCCCGGCAAAAAAATTCGAGACTCAGTCCGGTCTCGATATCCCCGGGAAAAATGAGACTTTCGAGACTCTTTAGAAAAAAAGGTTTTAACTCAGAGGTTAGGCATTTGGGTAGTTAATACAATGAGTTTAAATAATATGAATACATACAAGTTTTTTTTTGTAATAGGCATGTAGGAAGCAAAATACATCCAATGTGTTTTCAGATTGAAAGGATCTGATGATAGCCTAAGATCCGTAGAAGAGCGAGATTCACCGGTCTGGTTAACGGATGAAAAGTATTTTATATCAAATTTTGCATGTAAAAAATATATCGCGAATGAGTTGGCAAAAAAATCCTGCCCAGACTAGGAAAAGTATAAAAAATATATATTTGACTTTTCATTTAACATACGACTTTAATGAATAAAACATTATACGCAACGACAGTCTATACAAGAATGGGCATTCTCCTTTAGTACTAACCGAATGTATGAGTATGAACCCTAAATTGTAGGTACGTAAACATTGGGTTGTCTATTTTTCTGGCGTATTTTAGGATTGGCAAGTATTAACACTTAGACAGTTAAGTTAATACTAGTTATATTTATCAATTTGTTTAATCAATCAAATAATCAGCCTATGGCAGTCTGTCCCAGCCACCTTTTTCAGGTCGTCGGTCCACCTAGCCGGGGGCTGCCCTACCTTACGCTTGCCGAGAAGTGGTCTCCACTCTAGGACACGCTTGCTCCATCGGCCATCAGTCCTTCTACAGATATGGCCAGGCCACTGCCACTTGAGCTTACGGATTCTGTGAGCTATGTCGGTAATTTTGGTTCTTTGTCGGATAACTTCATTTTGGATTTTATCCTTCAAAGAGACGCCAAGCATAGCCCGTTCCATAGCTCGCTGCGTGACTTTTAGTTTGTGGAATAGTCCCACTGTGAGTGTCCACGTTTCGGCACCGTACGTCATAACAGGTAGGACGCATTGGTTGAAGACTTTGGTCTTCAGGCATTGCGGTAGGGGCGAAGAGAAAACTCGACGTAGCTTGCCAAACGCTGCCCAACCCAAAAGGATCCTGCGGTCGATTTCTTTCTCGAAGTTGTTTCTACCAAGCTGGACTACTTGCCCAAGGTAGACATACTCTTGAACAACTTCGAGCATCGATCCGTCGACATAAACCGGTCCCGGCACAATATGTTCGTTGAACATAATCTTGGTTTTATCCAAGTTCATGCCGAGACCGACCCGTCCAGAGACTCCATTTAGGCTGTGCAGCATCTTGCTCAGCTCTTCCAGGCTCTCTGCCACGATGACGATATCGTCGGCAAACCGAAAGTATATGTTTGTACTCGCCATTAATGTTTATGCCCCGTCCAGCCCAGTCCAGCGTCTTTTAAAGACGTCTTCGAGTGCGTTGGTGAAGAGCTTAGCTGCCTCACCCCTCTTCGCAACTCGATGGGACTGGTTTTACTGTCCTGGAGCTGGACGGTCAAAGTGGCCGTGTCATGCAAGCATCTCAACACCTCGATATAGCGCCAATCGATGCAACACCGCTGCAGAGCATCCAGAACCGCCCAGGTTTCGATGGAGTCGAAGGCTCAAGGCTCTCGTAGTCCACGAAAGACATACACAGTGGCTGATAATACTCGTTGGTCTTCTGTATAATCTGCCGAACAGTTTGGATGTGGTCTACGGTTGTAGCCTTTTCGAAACCCGGCTTGTTGTGGTGGCTGGAAATCGTCGAGTTTTCTGGCGAGGCGGTTTGTTGGGACTCTCGAGAACAACTTGTAGACGTGGGTCAGGAGTGAAATGGGTCTAGTTTTTCAGCAAGGTTTTGTCACCTTTTTTGAAAAACAGAACCAACGTACTCCCACTCCACGCCTGAGATGTTAGGTCTTGGTGGAAAACGGAATTTGTTTAATAGACAAATCTTATATACAAATGAGCGTTACTTCACTGCAAACACGATGATATAGGGTTGGATGCGAAAACCGTGTCAGGAAAAGCTGTTGGCAAGTTCTTTTTTAGCCTGGACGTCTTTTTTTTGCCAACCACGGTAATTCACGAGATTTTTTTAATAATGGTTATTATTTGACTTAAGTCTCAAAAGTCTCGATAGTCTCGAAAACAGGAGGCAGCAGTCTCGAGTCTCGAAAACACCGCAAAATCGTCGAGACTCTCGAAATTTTCGAGACCGAGACTCCCGGGATGAAAGCCTTAGTATGGACTGCTGATCGGAGGTTTCGACTCCCGGGTCGGGCAAAAGTGTTACTGGGTTTTTCCGAATTCTTAGTGGCAGCACGGAGTCTGGTGATGTGCCCGGTTACGGCAATAGGCTCGCCCCCTATTACCCTAGTGGAGACGTGGACTACGTGGGGCCTAAAAATTCATGGCGAAATGTGGGTGTAATGTTACACCTCTGCCTACCCCTTCGGGGATACAGGCGTGAGTCTATAAAAAAAATACATCCCGGGATTGAAGATTTTATAATCCCACTTTAGTTGCTGCAATCCTGACCGTTTTGTAACAATGTTTTATTTCGTTCCATCTATGGTCTGATCTGTAAAGCATCATGCGTAATAAGCGATAAAAGAACTATGCCAATACAATATTTGTTCTTTTGAAAAATAGAACGGTGTCATAATAAAATCTCCTTTACATAAATAAAAAAAGAAATAGCCGCAGCCACCAATCTGCAATGATAATTTGAGCCGTTCCTAAAACAAATCTAATACCCGTCTATTTAGATTTACAGGGTCGGGTAAAAAACTGTCAACATTCGGTCAGAGAGCAAACGTTATTCGAGCAAAAACAATTTGTAAGTTTTTGTTGTAGAACCCTTGGGCCCTTTAGGCTGAATACATGAATACGTTAAGCTGTAAATACCCTTTATGATAGCCATGGTTTTTCACAAAAGGAGTTGGGTTAAACTTCATAATATATAATACAATATTAGGGAATTTGACGTTGACGGCAAGGGGTTTTTATTAGTGGTATGCTAGTAGACAAAGAGATTTTATTAAAATCTCTATGGTTTATTTTGTTTTTATAGGCAGCAGTAACGAGCATTTAGGCCGCTTGATGTTTTGTGAGTTTTAGTAAGATTTACGCAATACCGCACTTTATAGAAGACGTATACTTATTAAGTTTGTACATAAAATTAAGGGTTCGTTTTACAACTAGTAGAACTAATATGGACGCGCAAGTTGCTCATTGAGGTACTTTATGTGTGATGTGCCTTTTAATCTCTACCTATCTTTTTCGCTTCAGTGAGATGGTCAGGGCCGAGCCGTCCCTATGTGTCCCAGGCGCCAGGGTAGTAGGGACGCCGCGCGCCAGGATACGCGTTAATTATTAAAATTATTTTCGAAAAAGGTCGATAAAAGGTGCTTAATAGATTTTGCACACAGGCGCTTCATAGATTTCGCACACAGGCGCTGGATTGGGTCGGCGCGGCCCTGGAGATGGTATCACTTTTCTCTCGCTATGAGACATTTTGAATAGTGTTTTGCCAGTGTAGCAGATTAATTGAAAATGGAACTCTCAAGTAAGCTGATAACCCGTCACAGCATATAACACAAAGTAATTACGATCCTGTACAAGTAAAATCTATTTAGATATACCTAGAATAGTCGTTGTTATACAAATGTACACCACAAGCAATATTTTTATGTGATTTGAAACAAGTCTTGATTTTGGCGGCTTTTCCCCGCTTTTATGGTCATATTTATTTCATGGCTTCTAAATAATGCTTTATCCATACCTCTAAGGCTAAACTAGACCGACGTTTTACACAATAACACAGTCCACACAAAATTAACAAATTTCTTTCGTTTTCAATATAAATTACAGATCGTCTAGCACAAAAACGACGAAGCTAAATTGCCGACACGAAAAACGCAGACCTTTCTAGATTTCGCGATCTCCATCCTCAGCGTATCTAATATCCCTCTATATTTGATTTATAAGAGCTGACAAACGTGTTACCTACCTAAATAATATTTTCCGTTAAAACGCTAAGAAAACGTTAGGGCATTGAATTTTTACTCTCCACGTCTGGTTTATGAAAAAGACCTAAAAAATAAGGCCTATTTTTCAGATCACTTTTTCTCATATCAATCGTAGCGTTTCGACTCTACTAATGAATTACTATTTTTCTCATATTGTTGAAATGTTGTAGCATTTGTAGCAATATAATATTTCGTTAAATTGATAATATTTATTGAATAAGTATGGTTGGATGGCTGCAGGTTGTCTGAACAGCAGTGGATGTCTATAGGCCAACTGTATGGCAATGATATCCTTAGAAATACTTAGAACTTTTAGAAATATTGTCTGAATTCTAAATCATTCTGTGATTCAGCTTGTGGCCTACTTACATTTCTACCTATATTACTATCGCTTAAAAATTATGACAACCTATGTAGGTATCGCTTTTTATCAAAAAATCTAAAATAATTATTTCCATGTCTCGTGCCCGGTTTCTGAAGTCCCCAGATATACTCTCAACAGTTATTGATTCATTCAAGTTATGGAAAGGATAAACGTCGGTTAACTGACACTGCGTTTCTGAATGCCCATTGGAGCGTTCCATAACTATTGAACCAATACGTAGTTCTTTTTCTGCCACTAGATGGATCTGTTATAAAAAACGTGTTGAAAATTTATTTAACTATGTTAATTTGTCCGTTAAACTAGATTTTCTAATCGTATATGTTTTTTTCAGGAGTAAACAACTAGTTGCTCGTTATTTTACTAAAATAATAATATCATAATGCGTCAAAACGTTTGACAAAAGTCAAACTTCAAATAAAGTTATGGAACCAATAAACGGCGAACATTGGTCGGTTAAGTTAAACTAAGGTTAACTGGAGTTTATGTTGTGACGTTAAACTAAGGTTAACTGGAGTTTATGTTCAGAAACGCACTTTCTTGAGTTATCGAACCAATACCGCTAACGGATAGATAAACCACCGATAAAAGTACATCAGAAACCGGGCATCGGTGAATTAAAACCATAGACAAGACAAAACAACAGGCATCCATAGTATCCTGCGCCACCTCGATTGATTGCGCCTAGCCACGCAGCGACGGCAAAATTATAGCCCTGCATTGACGCCTGTGGAAAAATGTCCGCCGTGAATCTGTTTTACATTCGCACTGAGTCTGAACATAAGAGTGAGTTTTTTGTTAGGTACATCTAGTAAAAATATTATATCGCTTTTCACCGTACCGTAAAAAACATTTTTTTAAATAAAATATTATGTAACTTTGGCACAGTTTCAGTTGTACCATTTATTACTAGTCGACCAAGCCAACTAGACGAATGTCAACGTGACAAAATTCAACATAATTCAATAATTATAATCCAGAAATTCCTAGTACCGATTGCAGGCGCATTGTACGTTCACACGCCGCGTTCGCACGTTACGATAAATAATTTCTGGATTATAATTGTTGAATTATGTTGAATTTTGTCACGTTGACATTCGTCTAGTTGGCTTGGTCAACTAGTACAATAATTTTGTTACTTGACATAATTTTGTTCTATTCTTAAATTTTTATAAATAAAGTACCTAATACCAATTATTCTAAAGTAGTGATATTGGCTCTTGGACTGGAAATTTCAGAGAGGTTGTACTACGTATAAGGTTATATTTCTTTGGGAAATTTAAATGTGACTGTTAATTTACTCGAATATAACCGGCCAGCAGCAATTAATTCAAAGCTAATATCTCAAGAGATCATCTGATATACGGCCTCCTTACTCCCGCCATCACTCAACCAATTCAATATGGCGTCGTTAATCGCTTCAAGTCATCTGTTAAGTGCTGTGGTTGCCTTGTCTGTTGGTATGTAATTAAGCATTCCCGTGTTGAATCAACGCTCCACACAAATTAATGGTAGGTCACCGCGTCGCAGCCGACACTCGGTATTACAAATTCCGTATGCAGCGCCCCACCTGTATGCGAATGTCCGTATTACAAATCTTGCTAGTTGCTACTGAAGTTTACAAGCAATCGTAAATATAAGAGGCGGTATACAAATAAAACTAGGGTGTCAATGTTCTGGGCAGATATATTTACCGGGAGATCGATTCGAATGACAAAGTGGTTTAAGCGGTCACTTCACAGTTAAGATCTGCACTGAGTTTTGTAGGGTCGATCTCGATCCACACACTATAGGTACAGCACTTTGTGAGGTCCACTAACTATTGATTTGAATCTAGGTGAACTAGCGTAGGTACTTATTTTAATTCAATTCTTAATTACCACTTGCTAAACGGCAAAGAAAATAGCTTGATGAACCTTGCACTTCTACGAGTGTACCTAATGTTCAATGTTAAAGTTCTCGAAAGATATGTGAAGTCTGCACTATGCCAGTGTATGGACTATGGCCTTACTCAACTTAAACTTTTCATCGTGAAAAGAGGCCTGTTCATTTCAGGGACAAATATTATAAAAAAGGCTGAAGATGAATGTGGAGTATCATTGGGGTATCATGCAGTCGCAAATTTGGATTAAGATGATGTGATGACCCAAATGGATGTTGTTAGTCCAGCTATATGTAGCTTTTTTCTTCCATTACAAATGGCTAAAATTGCTTGTGTTACTAACGAACTCCATCGACTCATCCATATTTCGTGTTCTTCGCACTTCGTGGTCGGTATTAGCTGGTTCTTGCAGGTAATATTGGCCCATGGAAGTACGGTATTACGACCACGTAGCACTACGCTTTAGTTTGTAAATGTCATAATTACTGCATCACCTGGTCACAGAATAAACATGATTGTATCAACAAACTTTCCCTTAACTTGTAAATTGTAATACTGATTTCGATTAACACACTTTTACTTAACTAGGTAGGTATCTAGCACCGCTTTTCGAGCTGAGCACACTAATTTCTACAACTGTTTCACTTGTAGCCAGTTTTAGACCATAATCGTTTTGTGATATGTAAAGTCCCCGGGAACCCTAAACTGTCTTGGTATCTGCAACAAATTGGGGTAGAAGATTGAAAAATAATCAATCCACTTGCCTCCTATGCTACCTGCTAAATTATGCTTTCACAGACCAACAGACAACCAACGTTACAATGTTACGTAGTAGTTAGAACCTACTATGCGCTTGACTGGCGTAGTGGTTTAAGCGGTTGCCTCGCCGCTTAGCACTGCGACGAGGGTAGCGGTTTCTTTCCCCACACTTTGCATGATCCACAAAGTGCTGTTCGGGGGAAGCATTAATCTTCTACAATTAATAAAATGGAGGTATGACCTACAGAAGGTCCTAACTTCAACTACATAGTTCAATTTTAGTAGTTACTAGATGATGCCCGCTGATGCGTCCGGTGCCGTGGGATTTTCGTGAAATTCCTTCTTAGATTCCCTAAGGAATGGTTTAATTGCACCTTTAGATTCCCTAAGGAATATACATGCCAAATTTTAGCTTCTTGCGCCTTATAGTTTGGCTGTACGATGTCTGTCAGCTGCAATTATTTTATTTATACAGATTTATACGCATTGTCAACCAATGCTATTGGTTTACTGGTGTGTTAGAACTGTTTAAACAACCAGACTAAAGCATCCAAAGGCTACCACGAAATACCCACAAAAAGTTCTAAATATCGCACTACGAAAACAAAAATCCTACCAAATAACGCAAAACACCAATTAATATCATTACAAAATAGCAAGCAAGACCCCTGGATACGACAATATGTAAATAGCGCACAATAGCCGCAATAAATCGGCCAAATCTAAGTAACAATCCAGGTGTTACGCTGGTATTTGCAAAATGTCCGCATCGGGTGGCATGTCGTGCATTCAGGCAACATTCGCAATTTAGTCGCACGGTTGTATTGCCGTAAATCGCGTCACATGTGAGAAATGCTTCATTACAACTCGCCAGGGCCTGGGACTGCAGTACGGGCTTGGGGGCGATAAGGGAACGGAAAGCAATACTGGCCGCAACAATAGTGTCGTCTTGACCCACAGCTATTTATGATTGTTGAAGTAATATCGCCGGAATGGTGTTTGGGAGCGTGTGTAATAGTGGCGTTCTTAGAGGTTTTGGAATGCGATTTTCTGTTCGACTTTTATTTTCGAGGTATCGGTTTATTACTTTAGATGTGGTTCTAACTTAGTTTTATCTTAGCCTGTAAGTATTAAGGGCCATATGCATAATTTATTTATTTATTTTATACTTTATTGTACACTTATATAAAACATTTTAAGGAATTATAAATGAAATACAGTACAATGGGCGGCCTTATCGCTAAAAGCGATTTCTACCAGGCAACCTTTGGATGGAGATATTGGTAGGAAATAAATGGTAGTTGTAGAAGTGTACCAGTACCTATGTAAAAATTTGCATAGATTTAATATATATATAAATAAATATAATATTGTGATACTTCTACAATAATAATATGCTTATATAATAGTAACGATGGAAAAATTGCTCCGTGCAAAATATTGCTAAACAGTACAAGCTAGCTGCCTGTCTTAATTTCATTTAAGAATACGTGCCGCATTGATGAGAAGAGTACCTACTATCTTCTCTCAGAATATAAATATGTTACGTGTCCAAGACTATGATTTGGAAGGTTTTGTTTCAAATAAAGATAAACCCATTCATCATCATCGTCTTCAAGTTATCCCAGTTGCATTCAAGACTTGCGCCTTGGCGCCTGAGGTCCGCTTACTTGTCCAACCAGATATGACAGAATATCAGCTTAAGCGTAAAGATAAACCCATTATTTTATTAGAATTATAAAACACTTTGGAGAAGAGCGCGGGTGTAGCTACATGATCTATATTTTGGATCGTTGCAGTAACGACTAGGGGCATAGAGAGAACGGGATACCCAAGGGGCTCAAGCCTCCTAACCCACAAAGGCCCCGCAGAGATTTCCAGTGATTCTTTTGATTTTAAAAACATTTTAATATAGACAGTTCAGAGGGACTTCTGAGAGGTATAGTTTTTTTTTAAATAACACTAACTCTTACCTGAGACTTCGTGCATCAAGTGATACTGGAACTTTTTGTTCACTTGGCTACACTTTCACTTCTGTTTTCCGCTTCTGTAGTAAGCTAACGCTGCCGTCCTTGCACATATACATATACCTATTTTTAAAACTACTCCCGTACTAGGAAGAAATCTTGGATCGTGAGGAACTTTACAAACTATTCGAATCACAAAAAGTGTTGTGTGGTGTGGTAATCGAACCACGACACCCAGTAGTGCCAGACGGCGAAGCGACTTCCTTAACCACTACGAAAAATGCAGTCTTCGTAAAAGACGAAAAGTTGTCTACGTAAAACACGAAGTCGTCGAAAAACATCACTGAACTGTATTCACTTCCAGCAAACTGGAATTGCCTAATAAAGGCATACCTATTCGGTTTCAGTTCAGATTGACATTGCTTCACCGTCGCTTGCTGTTAATAAGTTAGTCGTAGCTCAAGCATGCAGTCTCGCAGCCACAAATAGGTCAAGGCATGTATCGCATAAACTCTGTGCTCCTGCGGTTACCAGTTTCTCAGTAATTTCGATGCGTTACAGCCAATGTACGGTTGAAACTACAACTAGGATTTCTCCTTAATCATAGATTTTGCTTACATATGTCCTACACTACCTACTGATGAAAAATTTAGAATTCAGAATCAAAACCTACAGAGTGAAGAAGAAGAATTCGTGTGAGTGTGTGGCAAACTCTGGTGTCGGAGTTTTCAGACCGCCCGAAGGCCTCCGCCATGGCCTAACGATCCTTATCCTTAGACAAGAACCGGGACCGACAGCTTTACGTGCCCTCCGAAGCACGGTAGCGCTCAGATGTATATGCCACACACGGTCACACATCCAAGTGTTGACCTGTGCAAGCGTTGCTTAACTTTGCCGATCTGCTACGAACGACAAGCCAAGTGTCGCTATGAGCGCTACAGGGTACTTCCCGTGAATTTAGTACGGAGCAATGTCTTATAGCATGCATAAAGGAAAAATTGCGAAGACCGTAAATTTTTAGTTACATCATATCAAAAAAAAAATTTTTATAATTTTAAAGTTATTAAATTGAAATTCATATCAAATACTCGAGTCTATTATACCTTTAAGTTGTAAAAAATCAAACGTCTATGTCAACGCAATCAAGAGAAACAGCAATTTTACTATATTTTCAAACTCGCAACTACTGGCAAGGGAATCATACCTACAGGGTACTTCCCGTAAACTTAGATTCTTGAAATTTGGTATGAACCAACGTCTTATAGCACAGATAAAAGAAAAATTGCGAAAACCGTATTTTTTTAGTTACATCATAGGAATAATAAAAAAATTAAATTACTAGCCCTTTCGTTATGAACGCGAAGAGGTATTAAATTAAAATTCATATCAAATATTCAAATCTATAATATCTTTAAGCTGTACCAGAATCAAACTTCTAAGCCAACGCAATCAAAAGATACAGTGGTTTATGCCGCAAATTCACGCTTAAGTTTGAAACTCACAAGGTAATCAAAACCTACAGGGAACTTAGAATCTAAAAATCTCGTGAAATTTGGTAAAAGGCAACTTCTTATAGCACATATCAAGGAAACATTTCCATAAATGTATTTTTTTTGTTACATCATATAATTAAAACATTTTTAAAATTTTAAAGTTATTACCTTTTTCCTCATGAACGCGTTATTAAATTGAAATTCATATCAAATAATCAGGTCTATACGACCGTTAAGCTGTAATAAAATCATCTTCTATATCAACGCAATCAACAGATACAGCAATTTAAGCATATTTTCAAACTCGCAACTACTCGCAAGGGAATCAAAACCTACAGGGTTACTGCCCGTGAACTCAGAATCTTGAAATTTGGCACAAAGCAAAGTCTTATAGCACAGGTAGGTAAAGGGAAAATTGCGAAAACCATAAATTTTTATTTACATCATATAATCAAAATATTCTTAATAATTTTAAAGAAAATATAAAAATACTTAGGTACCCCTTTCTTCATGAACTCGAGGAGGTATAAAATTGAATGAAATTCATATCAAATGCTCAAGTCAAATCTAAAGGGTATTTCCAGTTGATCTAGACATTCCTGTTCCTCTATTAGCGGTATAACATTGATATGACTGTAATATGATATGATGTTAGCGTGTGCGTGTGGGGACGATTTATTAGTAATCAACATTTTGTAATATTCAAATTACATATTACCTACCTACCTATATTGCTCTCAAAATAATTTTAATTTTCATCTTGTTTAGAATGTTCTATTTGAAGTCACGGTACAAAATCTTTTCTGCAAAACTGATATTTCTATTTTATATCAAGTACTTATGCACTCATTTTTAACTGCCATTCAATAATTCTGCAGTAGGTACCTACTAGCTGCACATCTGTGATGTTTGTACATTTCTATGCACGTTATTACTATTACAAAACATAAATTAAACAAATAATAAACACTGTAACTGCCTCCGTGGTCCAGTGGATAGTGAATGGACTGCTGATCGGAGGTCCCGGGTTCGATACCCGGGTGGGGCAAAAGTGTTACTGGGTTTTTCCGAATTCTCAGTGGCAGCACGGAGTCTGGTGATGTGCCCGGTAACGGCAATAGGCTCGCCCCCTATTACCCTAGTGGAGACGTAGACTACGTGGGACCTAAAATGAGTGAGTCTAAAAAAATTAACATCCCGGGATTGAAGATTTTATAATCCCACTTTAGTTGCTGCAATCCTGACCGTTTTGTACCAATGTTTATTTTTCGTTCCATCTATGGTCTGATCTGTAAAGCATCATGTGTAATACTAATACGCGATAAAAGAACTATGCCAATACACTATTTGTCCTTTTACGGCCATTTTCAATATTCGAATTAAAGATAGATTTGCAGATTTTAAATTTGTGTTTGACATATTTTGTAAGGAGCTAATGTCAAAAACGAATCTAAAATCTACAGATCTATCTATAGTTCGAATATTGAATTCCGTAGTTAGAAAATCGAACGGTGTCGTAATAAAATCTCCTTTACATAAATAAAAAAACAAAATACCCGCAGCCGCCAATCCGCAATGATAATTTGAGCCGTTCCTAAAACAAATCTAATACCCGTCTATTTAGATTTACAGGGTCGGGTAAAAACTGGCAACATTCGGTCAGAGAGCAAACGTTATTCGAGCAAAAACAATTTGTAAGTTTTTGTTATAGAACCCTTGGGCCCTTTAGGCTGAATACATGAATACGTTAAGCTGTAAATACCCTTTATCATAGCCATGGTTTTTCACAAAAGGAGTTGGGTTAAACTTCATAATATAATACAATATTAGAGAATTTGACGTTGACGGCGAGGGGTTTTTATTAGTGGTATGTTAGTAGACAAAGATATTTGATTAAAATCTCTATGGTTTATTTTGTTTTTATAGGCAATAGTAACGAGCATTTGGGCCACTTGATGGTTTGGTAATTTTAGTAAGATTTACGCAATACTGCACTATATAGAAGTCGTATAATATGTATGTTTGTACATAAAAGGGTTCGTTTTACAACTAGTAGAACTAATATGGACGCGCAAGTTGCTCATTGAGGTACTTTACGAAAGAATACCAACAAGGATGTTCAGTGCCTTTTAATCTCTACCTATCATTCTCTCTTCAGTGAGATCTTCGACTTCACTCTCGCTATGAAACATTTTTAGTAGTGCGTTCAATTCAATTTCAATTTGATTTAAAATGGAATAGTGATGTGCCAGTGTAGCCGATTAATTGACACTGAAACACTCAAGTGTCTCAAGTATGCTGTTACCTGATAAAATTTAAGCAAAACATGTATTGTACAGAAATTTTATATTGTAACACCTTATACACCATGTTTTGGCAAATAAAAATATTATTATTTATTATTTAAACTAATCACAGCATGTAACCCAAAGTAATTGCAATCCTGTGCAAGTGAATAATATATACACCACAAGCAATATTTTTTCGACGCACAGAGACGATGTAAGACAAGTGTTACCTTTATGGTCATATTTATTTTATAGAGTGCTTCTAAGTAATGCGTTATCCATACCTCTAAGCCTGAACTAGACCGAGCTTTTACACAATAACACAGTCCACACAAAAGTAAGACATTTCTTTCGTTTTCAATAAAAATTACAGATCGTCTCGCACAAAAACGACGATGCTAAATTGTCGACACGAAAAACGCAGACCTCTCTAGATTTCGCGATCTCCATCCTCAGCGTATCTAATATCCCTCTATATTTGATTTATAAGAGCTGACAAACGTGTTACCTAAATAATATTTTTCCGTCGAAACGCTAAGAAGACGTTAGGGCATTGAATTTTTACCCTCCACGTCTGGTATATGAAAAAGACCTAAAAAATAAGGCCTATTTTTCAGATCACATTTTCTCATATCAATCGTAGTGTTTCGACTCTACTAATTAATTGCTATTTTTCTCATAGCTTTGTCATTGCCGTGTGGTTGACGGCATAGAATACAAGTGTCACCACCCCCTATCTTCCCGTGGGTGTCGTAAGAGGCGACTAAGGGATAACACGATGCAAATACCATCTTTGCGTAGAGACGGAAAACTCGACATGAAACCCTATACGACTGCCTCGTTGGTCTCGCGGCATAAATGTGCGCGTGGGATCGGGAGGTCCCGGGTTCGATTCCTGGGTCGGGCAGTGTTATTGGGTTTTTCTGTCACGAAATTCTCAGTAGCAGCACGGAGTCTGGAAATGTGCCCGGTACGGCAATAGGCTCGCCCCTTATAACGTGGGACTAAAGTATATCTGGCGAAAACTGGGTGTAGAAATACACCTCTGCCTACCCCTTCGGGGATAAAAGTATATGTATTTTTCTCATATTGTTGAAATGTTGTAGCATTTGTAGCAATAGAATATTTCGTTAAGTTGAGAATATTTATTGAATAAGTATGGTTTGATGGCTGCAGGTTGTCTGAACAGCAGTGGATATCTGTAGGCCAACTGTATGGCAATGATATCCTTAGAAATACTTAGAACTTTTAGAAATATTGTCTCAATTCTAAATCATTCTGTGATTCAGCTTGTGACCTACTTATATTCCTACCTACATTACTATCACTTAAAAATTATGAGAACTTATGTACCTAACGCACAGATGTGAGAAGTATACCTAACGCTTTTTATCAAAAAATCTAAAATATTTTTTTCCATGACGTGTCTGTGAATTAAAACCATAGACAAGACAAAACAACAGACATCCGTAGTATCCTGCGCCACCTCGATTGATTGCGCCTCGTCACGCAGCGACGGCAGAATTATAGCCCTGCATTGACGCCTGTGGAAAAATGTCTGCCGTGAATCTTTCCACATTCGCACTGCTTTTGCATTCGCACTGAGTTTGAACATAAGAGTAAGTTTTTGTTAGGTACATCTAGTAAAAATATTATATCGCTTTTCACCGTACCGTAAAAAAAACATTTTTTTAATAAAATATTATGTAACTTTGGCACAGTTTCAGTTGTACCCTTTTTTACAATAATTTTGTTACTTGACATAGTTTTGTTCTATTCTAAAATTTTGATAAATAGAGTACCCACCTAATACTAATTCTAAAGTAGTGATATTGGCTCTTGGACTGGAAATTTCAGAGAGGTTGGACTATAGTCGTATTTTTAATTAGACGAAGCCAACTGACAGTAGCTAATGTCACTTTGTAAAATAATGTTGTCATATTTAAAGTAATAGTGATGCGTTTAGTTCTCGTTCAATCAGATGAACGAACATTGGGTGTGAATAGTTAATCATTTCAAACTATAAAAGAATATTATTTCTATATTACAATAAAATTGCTCTGATATAAGTTACTAGTAGTTATGTAAGTAGTATAAATTGTTATATTTTATACATCTACAATAGTTTCAACTACATGCTGTATTGAAAATAGAACAGTCTTACAAGTTTCCTCGCAATGTTTTCCTTAACGTTTAAAACACTCAGTATTCAGTATAGGTAAATACTATAGGAACATAGTCTTCGAAAACTCGAACACCGTACCCGATATCGGCCGTTCGGCACACTAACTCTAGTGAATAGCACTAGACAATCGATGCAATTTCATTCATTCAAGAGTTTTTTCAATCATTCACTTTGTCACAACACTATTTTTATTTCATCATAAACTGACAACACAGTAAACGTCAGTTGACTTCGTCTAATAAAAAATACGACTATACGTATAAGGTTATATTTCTTTGGGAAATTTAAATGTGACTGTTCATTTACTCGAATATAACCGGCCAGCAGCAATTAATTCAAAGCTAATATCTCATGAGATCATCTGATATACGGCCTCCGTATTCCCGCCATCACTCAACCAATTCAATATGGCGTCGTAAATCGCTTCAAGTCATCTGTTAAGTGCTGTGTTGGTATGTAATTAAGCATTCCCGTGTTGAATCAACGCTGCACACAAATTAATGGTAGGTCACCGTGTCGCAGCCGACACTCGGTATTACAAATTCCGTATGCAGCGCCCACCTGTATGCGAAAGTCCGTATTACAAATCTTGCTAGTTGCTACTGAAGTTTACAAGCAATCGTAAATATAAGAGGCGGTATACAAATAAAACTAGGGTGTCAATGTTCTGGGCAGATATATTTACCGGGAGATCGATTCGAATGACAAAGTGGTTTAAGCGGTCACTTCACAGTTAAGATCTGCACTGAGTTTTGTAGGGTCGATCTCGATCCACACACTATAGGTACAGCACTTTGTGAGGTCCACTAACTATTGATTTGAGTCTAGGTGAAATAGCGTACTTATTTTTAAACAATTCTTAATAGGTAACCACTTGCTAAACGACAAAGAAAATATCTTGATGAACCCTGCACGTCTAAGACTGTACCCAATGTTCAATGTTAAAGTGCTCGAAAGATATGTGAAGTCTGCACTATGCCAGTGTGTGGATTATGGCCTTACTCGCCTTAAACTTTTCATCGTGAGAAGAGGCCTGTTCATTTCAGGGACAAATATTATAAAAAAGACTGAAGATGAATGTGGAGTTTCATTGGGGTATCATCGCAAATTTGGATTAAAATGATGTGATGACCCATATGGATGTTGTTAGTCCAGCTATATGTAGCTTTTATTCTTCCATTACAAATGGCTAAAATTGGTTGTGTTACTAACGAACTCCATCGACTCATCCGTATTTCGTGTTCTTCGCACTTCGTGGTCGGTATTAGCTGATTCTTGCAGGTAATATTGGCCCATATGGAAGTACTTTATTACGACCACGTAGCACTATGCTTTGGTTTGTAAACGTCATAATTACTGCATCACCTGGTCACAGAATAAACATGCTTGTATCAACATACTTTACCTTTACTTGTAAATTGTAATACTGATTACAATGTACCTACACACTTTTACTTAACTAGGTAAGTAGGTATCTAGCACCGCTTTTCGAGCTGAGCACACTAATTCGGTAATTCCTACAACTGTTTCACTTGTAGCCTGTTTTTGACCATAATCGTTTTGTGATATATGAAGTCCTCGGGAACCCTAAACTGTTTTGGAGTCTGTAACAAATTGGGGTAGAAGTATATTGAAGAAATTGAAAAATAATCAATCCACTGGCCTCCTGTGCTACCTGCTAAATTATGCTTTCACATAGGTACCAACAGACAACCAACTTTACAAACTGGCGTAGTAGTTTCAGCGGTTGCCTCACCGCTTAGCACTGCGACGAGGGTTTCTTTCCCCACACTTTTCATGATCCACAAAGTGCTGTTCGGGATAAGCATTAATCTTAAACAATTAATAAAATGGAGGATTGACCTACAGAAGGTCCAAACTTCAACTACATAGTTCAATTTTAGTAGTTACCAAATGATGCCGTGGGATTTTCGTGAAATTCCTTCTTAGTGCACCTTTAGATTCCCTAAGTAATATACATGCCAAATTTCAGCTTCTTGCGCCTTATAGTTTGGCTGTACGATGTCTGTCAGCTGCAATTATTTTATTTATACAGATTTATACGCATTGTCAACCAATGCTATTGGTTTACTGGTGTGTTAGAACTGTTTAAACAACCAGACTAAAGCATCCAAAGGCTACCACGAAAACCCCACAAAAAGTTCTAAATATCGCACTACGAAAACAAAAATCCTACCAAATAACGCAAAAAAACCAATTAATATCATTACAAAATAGCAAGCAAGGTTCCTTGACACGACAATATGTAAATAGCACACAATAGCCGCAATAAATTGGCCAAATCTAAGTAACAATCCAGGTGTGACGCTGGTATTTGCAAAATGTCCGCATCGGGTGGCATGTCGTGCATTCAGGCAACATTCGCAATTTAGTCGCACGGTTGTATTGCCGTAAATCGCGTCACATGTGAGAAATGCTTTATTACAACTCGCCAGGGCCTGGGACTGCAGTACGGGCTTGGGGGCGATAAGGGAACGGAAAGCAATACTGGCCGCAACAATAGTGTTGTCTTGACCCACAGCTATTTATGATTGTCGAAGTAATATCGCCCGGAATGGTGTTTGGAAGCGGATGTAATAGTAGCGTTCTTAGAGGTTTTGGAATGCGTTTTCTGTTCGACTTTTATTTTCGAGGTATCGGTTTATTACTTTAGATGTGGTTCTAACTTACAATTTTATCTTAGCCTGTAAATATTATGCATAATAGTATGATGGAAAAATTGCTCCGTGCAATTGTTATTTGTGCAACAAGAGAGCAAAGTTGTTTTTTGTTTCGAGTGCTGATTTTGAGTCCCGAGCACGCGAAGGATTCTATGATTGATTCACTCGCTACGCTCGTGAACCAAAGTTAGAATCCTGAGCGTAGTGAGGGAGTCAACAGCACGAGATGCAAAAAACTTTGCTCTCTTGTAGCACACATAACTTTTCACCTTAGCAGTGAGAACACATATTACTTAGGAGACATAAAACACAGGAATAAATTGAAAACAAAATTCTGCATTAATCACTGGTTGTTTTATCTCTTCTGGTGTAAAAGTACAGTCATCATCGCTAGATTCACTCAACTTTTTAGATTAAGTATTTTATATTAATATAATTTAACACGTTACGCTATACGCTATCGGCATCAGCAAAATGTTTAAATGTTTACTTTATTCCCGCTATTTTTTTAAATCGCGTTTTGATATCGCGTTTTGTTTATTTTTCAAATGTATCATTGTTGAAATTCCAAATAAAAATGTATTGGTTAAATATCAATTTTATAGTATTAATTAGACTTATTTTTATTAAAATCCAATAATAAATTAAACATATAAACAATAACATAAAAAATAATTTCTTTATTACAAATATCTTGAAATTTTCTCCGAACGAGTTTTCTTTGAGGTCGAATTCCAAAATCGAATTTCGAAGGAGTTTGTTTTTTTCACTCGCTTTTTATATGCATGTGAAAGAGACAGAGCACAGTGAAATTCGAATGTTGCAAATTTATGGCTGAACAATGTCAATTCGTGGCACTGAACCGACTCTCAGAATATCGTTTGAAATACGTTACGGGTCCATGATTATGACTTCGAAGGCTTTGTTTCAAATAATGATAAACCCATTCATCGAATCATCGTCCTAGAGTTATACCGGTTGCATTCAAGACTTGCACCTTGGCGCCTGAGGTCCGCTTACTTGTCCAACAACTGTAGTGTTGCCCAAATTCAGTCTTGGTCTTGCAGTCTTGGTCTTGTTCTTGCGTTTTTGCAAGACCAAGACCAAGAACAAGACCGCGTATTTTTAGCAAGACCAAGACCAAGACTGATCGTGCAAGACTTGAGCAAGAACAAGACTAAGCCTGCAAGACTCTTGCGTCTTGCAGCTAGGACTTAGCGCTATTTCACGGAGTAGTTAGGTGTAACAGTTCGGTGTATAGGTACGCTTAGGAATTCTATGAGACGCAAAAAACTGTATCAAAGAATATGAAAAACTGGACCTATGCGCATTACTTTGTATTAATTCTTGGTCAAAAGAATTGATATAAAGTAACATAACCTAATGATAAAGCTGTTGTGTACTGTTATGTTTGATTTGTGTTATATTTTATTTTTTATTGAAATAAATGATAAATCGTAAAACTCTTTTATTAAATTTCATATAAGTTGAGGGTTCAATCTCTTTCTAGACAGATATTGTTCTTTAAAATACAGTCAAGTTATTGTAATTAATTTGTTTTTTTTACATGTTTTAGCAAATGTAAGCTTATAAATCATAAATGTTTATTAAGAAACAGTTACTTCCATGGAAAACGACATATAGGTCAGTTGATTTTTCGAATTTCTTATCAAATCTTCAGTTATTTATTAATCTGCTTGATCTTTACTATGGCTGTGTTAATTCAATCTCACAATGTTCCAATTCTAATACGTTTTTCTAAGATTTAAAAACTTTAATAAATAGTAATAGACTGATAGGTAATTGCAAGACTTGCAAGACTCTTGCTGCAAGACCAAGACCAAGACCAAGACTGGGAGCGCAATACCAAGACCAAGACCAAGACCAGGTGTATTGGCGCAAGACCAAGACCAAGACTGGCTAAGTCTCGTCTTGTTCTTGCATTTGGGCAACACTACCAACAAGATAGGTCAGAATAACAGCTTAAGCGTTAGAGCTTAAGCTTAAGAGCGCGGGTCCTGAATCAGGACCCGCGCACTTCTGCAAAGTGTTTTATAATTTTAATAAAATGATGGGTTTATCTTAACGCTTAACTCCTGATCTATATTTTGGATCATTGCAGTAACGACTAGGGGCGTAGAGAGAACGGTATACCCAAGGGGCTCAAGCCCCCTAACCCACAAAAGCCCCGCAGTGCTCCCACGGCAAAACATTTCCAGTGATTCTTTTGATTTTAAAAACATTCTAATATATACAGTTCAGAGGGACTTTTGAGAGTTTCTTTTAAATAACACTAACTCTTACCTGAGGCTTCGTGCATCAAGTGATACTGGAACTTTTTGTTCACTTGGCTACACTTTCACTTCTGTTTTCCGCTTCTGTAGTAAGCTAACGCTGCCGTCCTTGCACATATACATATACGTATTTTTAAAACTACTCCCGTACTAGGAAGAAATCTTGGATCGTGAGGAACTTTACAAACTATTCGAATCACAAAAAGTGTTGTGTGGTGTGGTAATCGAACCACGACACCCAGTAGTGCCAGACGGCGAAGCGACTTCCTTAACCACTACGAAAAATGCAGTCTTAGTAAAAGACGAAAAGTTGTCTACGTAAAACACGAAAAGTCGTCGAAAACATTACTGAACTGTATTCACTTCCAGCAAACTGGAATTGCCTAATAAAGGCATACCTATTCGGTTTCAGTTCAGATTGACATTGCTTCACCGTCGCTTGCTGTTAATAAGTTAGTCGTAGCTCAAGCATGCAGTCTCGCAGCCACAAATAGGTCAAGGCATGTATCGCATAAACTCTGTGCTCCTGCGGTTACCAGTTTCTCAGTAATTTCGATGCGTTACAGCCAATGTACGGTTGATGTTACAACTAGGATTTCTCCTTAATCATATATTTTGCTTACATATGTCCTACACTACCTACTGATGAAAAATTCAGAATTCAGAATCAAAACCTACAGAGTGAAGAAGAAGAATTCGTGTGAGTGTGTGGCAAACTCTGGTGTCGGAGTTTTCAGACCGCCCGAAGGCCTCCGACATGGCCTAACGATCCTTATCCTTAGACAAGAACCGGGACCGACTGCTTTACGTGCCCTCCGAAGCATGGTAGCGCTCAGATGTATATGCCACACACGGTCACCCATCCAAGTGGTGACATGTGCAAGCGTTGCTTAACTTTTCCGATCTGCTACGAACGACAAGCCAAGTGTCGCTATGAGCGCTACAGGGTACTTCCCGTGAATTTAGTACGGAGCAATGTCTTATAGCATGCATAAAGAAAAATTGCGAAGACCGTAAATTTTTAGTTACATTATATCATAAAAATATTTTTTATAATTTTAAAGTTATTACTATTTCCTCATGAACGCGTTAAGTTATTAAATTGAAATTCATATCAAATACTCGAGTCTATTATACCCTTAAGCTGTATCAAAATCAAACTTCTATGTCAACGCAATCAAGAGAAACAGCAATTTTACTATATTTTCAAACTCGCAACTACTGGCAAGGGAATCATACCTACAGGGTACCTCCCGTAAACTTAGATTCTTGAAATTTGGTATGAACCAACGTCTTCTAGCACAGATAAAAGAAAAATTGCGAAAACCGTATTTTTTTAGTTACATCATAGGTATAATAAAAAAATTAAGTTCCTAGCCCTTTCGTTATGAACGCGTAGAGGTATTAAATTAAAATTCATATCAAAATTATCAAATACTCAAATCTATAATATCTTTGAGCTGTAACAGAAGCAAACTTCGCAATCAAAAGATACAGCGGTTTATGCCGCAAATTCACGCAAAATTTTGAAACTCACAAGGTAATCAAAACCTACAGGGTACTTCCCGTGAACTTAGAATCTTGAAATTTGCTAAAAAGCAACTTCTTATAGCACATATCAAGGAAACATTTCCATAAATGTAAATTTTTTGTTACATCATTATAATAAAAACATTTTTAAAATTTTAAAGTTACTACCTATTTCCTCATGAACGCGTTATTAAATTGAAATTCATATCAAATATTCAGGTCTATAAGACCGTTAAGCTGTAATAAAATCATCTTCTATGTCAACGCAATCAACAGATACAGCAATTTAAGCATATTTTCAAACTCGCAACTACTCGCAAGGGAATCAAAACCTACAGGGTTACTGCCCGTGAACTCAGATTTTATAGCAAGTACTTCTGCACTCATTTTTAACTGCAATTCAATAATTCTGCAGTACCTACTAGCTGCACATCTGTGATGTTTGTAAATTTCTATGCACGTTACCTATTACTATTACAAAACATAAATTAAACAAACAATAAACACTGTAACTGCCTCTGTGGTCCAGTGGATAGCGTATGGACTGATTATCGGAGGTCCCGGGTTCGATTCCCGGGTGAGGCAAAAGTGTTACTGGGTTTTTCCGAATTCTCAGTGGCAACACGGAGTCTGGTGATGTGCCCGGTAACGGCAATAGGCTCGCCTCCTATTACCCTAGTGGAGACGTGGACTATGTGGGACCTAAAATGCGTGAGTCTATAAAAAATAAACATCCCGGGAGTGAAGATTTTATAATCCCACTTTAGTTGCTGCAATCCTGACCGTTTTGTAACAATGTTTATTTTTCGTTCCATCTATGGTCTGATCTGTAAAGCATCATGTGTAATACAAAGATATATATTATAATACGTCATTGGTGTAATACTAATAAGCTATAAAAGAACTATGCCAATACACTATTTGTTCTTTTTGAAAAAAAGAACGGTGTCATAATAAAATCTCCTTTACATAAATAAAAAAAGAAATAGCCGCAGCCACCAATCTGCAATGATAATTTGAGCCGTTCCTAAAACAAATCTAATACCCGTCTATTTAGATTTACAGGGTCGGGTAAAAAACTGGCAACATTCGGTCAGAGAGCAAACGTTATTTGAGCAAAAACAATTTGTAAGTTTTTGTTGTAGAACCCTTGGGCCCTTTAGGCTGAATACATGAATACGTTAAGCTGTAAATACCCTTTATGATAGCCATGGTTTTTCACAAAAGGAGTTGGGTTAAACTTCATAATATAATACAATATTAGAGAATTTGACGTTGACGGCGAGGGGTTTTTATTAGTGGTATGTTAGTAGACAAAGATATTTGATTAAAATCTCTATGGTTTATTTTGTTTTTATAGGCAATAGTAACGAGCATTTAGGCCGCTTGATGTTTTGTGAGATTTAGTAAGATTTACGCAATATGCACTTTATAGGAGACGTATATTATGTTTGTACTTAAAAGGGTTCGTTTTACAACTAGTAGAACTAATATGGACGCGCAAGTTGCTCATTGAGGTACTTTATGTGTAATGTGCCTTTTAATCTCTACCTATTTTTCTCGCTTCAGTGAGATGGTCAGGGCTGAGCCGTCCGTTTGTTCAATGTGCGCGGTGCACACAGGCGCCAGGGTAATATGGGCGCCGCGCGCCCGGATACGCGTTAATTATTAAAATTATTTCCGAAAAAGGTCGATAAAAATTGGGCAAGTGCGAGTCGGACTCGCGCACAAAGGGTTCCGTACCATCCCTACTAATATTATAAATTCGAAAGTGTGTATATGTTTGTATGTATGTATGCATGTTCCGTTTTCACGCTAAAACGGCTGAACCGATTTTGTTGAAATTTAATATAGAGATATATTGAACCATGGAGACGGACATAGGCTACCATAAGTTGCAAAAATTAAACTAGGAGGGATTGTAGGGAGGGTAGAAGTTTGTACGGCACAAATTTACCTCTTGGAAGTAAGAACGCATGCGCTAATAATTGAGTGCTGCGCATGTGCCATCGCATATCTGTCAGTACTGTCACGTCATACATAATGTCATTGTGCACGGTGATTAAATTGTTCGCATCATGTTTGCATAAGTATATAAACTAATAAGTTATATACTACGCTTAAGCGGCTGAAACTATTTTCCGTACTAATATTATAAATGCGAAAATGTTTATAGATATAATTTTATTGGACATGTATTAGAACATGGCTTTGACATTTGATTGTATCCAAGGTGATGTTATTATGTACCTGTCGGTAGATGTAATGTTATGGATACTGACTGAGTTACTTTGTACCCTATAGAGTTGCCTTCACACAACTTGAGACTGAAAGTAGATTTGTGTTACCCCGAATTTAACGCGCGCGAAGCGGCGGGCAAAAGCTAGTCATCTATAAAAGAAAATCACGTTCGTTGTATGTATACTTAAGTTTCTACCTGTTTATTAAGATCGAGTAACAAATTGCTTAAAAATTACGTTTGTTGTATGGGAGCCCCCCTTTATTATTTACTTTTTTTTAATTTAATTATTTATTTTGAAAGGTAATATACAACTACATATTCTGTAAAAATTTAATGCGTCTACCTGTAACAGTTAGTAAGTTTGAGCAAAATATACGAAAAAAAACACGTTTTTTGTATGGGACCCCCCCTTAATTTTGTATTTTTTTTTATTTTTAGTATTTGTTGTTATAGCGGCAACCGAAATACATAATTTGTGAAAATTTCAGCTATCTAGCTATCATGGTTTATGAGATACAGCCTGGTGACAGACAGACAGACAGACAGACAGACAGACAGACAGACAGACAACGGAGGCTTAGTAATAGGGTTCCGATTTTTACCTTTTAGGTACGGAACCCTAAAAAGGCGCTTAATAGATTTCGCACACAGGCGCTTCATAGATTTCGCACACAGGCGCTGGATTGGGTCGGCGCGGCCCTGGAGATGGTATCACTTCTCTCTCGCTATGAAACATTTTGAATAGTGTTTTGCCAGTGTAGCAGAAGGATTTGATTTTCTTGATTTTAAATGTCTTTATTAATCACTTACTGTTACAATAATTGTTTACAAACTATCTTATTCTATTTGCACACAAAAACAATATACGTAACTGTTTAACAGACTAATCGCCTTTTAAAACATTATGCACATGAGTAGCTAATTATTTATTTAACAGAAAGATATAATTATAAAATTACCCGGATACAGAAGTCAATATCAATCTTAGCAGGGAATAACATTATCATCACAGAAATATACAAATAACTTACACAACAAGAATACACAGTGTATTTAGCAACATATAAAGACTTTTGTTATTTGCATTAATGTTTAACAAAATAAACCATTAAATACTTTAATACTTATTAAAAGTGATATTTTACGTTAGATCTTAATCTTAATATATATATTTCTTGTGTGCGTGTGTATGTCACTGAACTCCTCTTAAACGACTGGACCGATCTTGATTACATTTTTTGTGTGTGTTCAAGGGGACTTGAGAATGGTTTAGATTCACAATTTAGTCCACTGGAAGATGATTTTTTACTTAATTTTTAATTTGTAAGTATTTGTGGATTTTGGAATGTTTCACATTGGAACCGACGGGCGCTGCTATCGAAGTGTCAAATCTTATAAGTATTAATAATTTCGTCAAGGAGTACATCGAAACCTTGCCTGAATAATAAAACATTAAAAAATAAAGATTTTGAGTCGACAACATAATTATATCCGCAAAATTCGGATTGTCGAGTATATTGTTGAATTCTAATGGTACTGACAGACAAATCTGACAAATCGCAGTCGCCATATTGGCCACTCTAGCGAAACCTTACTGATACCGGATAACATTTTGAGTCCTACTAGGTTCGTCTTAGTAGGTACTACTAACTAAGTAGTTTGTATGTGTAAATACTTTTTGCAGTTATTAAACAGTTTAAAACGACAATTATAGAAGTATCCTATATAATGTAGCATAAAGGAGATTTGTGTTACCCCGAACATAGATGATACACTATATCTAGAGAACCACGAATTTAAGCGAGCGAAGCCGCGGGCAAGAGCTAGTATTGTATAATAATTAAAAATTGTGGGTAGAATTACAGTTCTAAGGCCGCCGGCCGGTCGCACAGCGCCGCCGGCGCGGCGCGGCGGTCAGTTAAGCGAGCTAACGTCATGATGATTCACGTAGGAAATAGTGATGGGGCAGCCGATATCGATTGTATGTCTGTGAGTAGGATAGTGTATGTAATCTACTTTTCCTATATTACTAATTAGCTTGTTACGATGTAATGGATTTTTGTATAAATAAAATTTACGTGACAAGTTTAATATATATTATTTTATAAGTGGATATTTAATACGTTTATGCAATGTTTTTAAATTGGTAAGGAATGGAGTATTATATGATACTAGTCGACGCCAGCGGCTTCGCACGCACATATTTTAGAATTTCCCGTTTTGCCCGTTCCCGTGGGAATTTCGGGAAACCCCTTCTTAGTGCACCCCTACGGTCCCCAAGGAACATACATGCTAAATTTCAGCTTCTTGTGCCGAGTAGTTTCGGCTGTAGCGTGTCTGTCAGTAACGCAAGGATTTCATCTATACAGATTTTAAGTGCCCTATTTTGAATAACATACATACATACATACATATCGTCACGCATTTTATCCCCGAAGGGGTAGGCAGAGGTGTATTTCTACACCTACTTTTCGCCAGATATACTTTAGTCCCACGTAATAAGGGGCGAGCCTATTGCCGTACCGGGCACATTTCCAGACTCCGTGCTGCTACTGAGAATTTCGTGACAGAAAAACCCAATAACACTGCCCGACCCAGGAATGGAACCCGGGACCCCCCGATCCCACGCGCACATTTATGCCGCGAGACCAACGAGGCAGTCGTATAGGGTTTGATGTCGAGTTTTCCGTCTCTACGCAAAGATGGTATTTGCATCGTATTATTCCTTAGTCGCCTCCTACGACACCCACGAGAAGATAGGGGGTGGTGACACTTATATTCTATGCCGTCAACCACACGGCATTTTGAATAACTTGCAATTTATTGTAGTTTACATCTGCCAAACTACACCACACTGGTGCCGCATATATATGTGAGACAAGGTCTAATAAGTGTAGTGTAGATAAGAAAGTTAGTCGAAGCGCTCAGAGTTGACTTACGATTTAACACGGGTTTTAATGAGTTTAAGGCTTTGGTGGTCTTTTGAACAATATGTTCCGTGTTTTTGTTACAATTTAATTTCTTATCCAGCACTACACCTAAATATTTCACTGTTAGACTCCACGGAATCTGAAAATTATCTATTGTGACGATCCTAGAAGGGAGGGTACGTTTTCTAGTGAAAATAATGCCTTCAGTTTTGATAGAATTTAACTTAAGCTTCCATGTAGCAAAGTAAGAGCTTATACTTTCAAGAGATAACTGTAAACGACCAATTATTATGTCAGTATTTTTATAACTGGTGTATGATGCTGTGTCGTCGGCATAGACAGCAAGATGTGTGTGAGCTTGTTTGGGCATATCATTTAAATAAATTATAAACAAGCGTGGTCCAAGAATTAAGCTCTGTGGGACACCAGCAGGGATAGTTTTTGGAGTAGACCGCTCGTCACCAATAAAAACTGAAAATAATCGACTACTTAGGTAGTTTTGGATAAGTTTTGTAAGAAAGAGAGGCACGTTGCTCTTGATAAGCTTATGTAGTAGCCCCTCGTGCCAGACTGCATCAAAAGCTTTCTCTATATCCAATAATATCATGCCAGTAGAAAGACCTAGATTTAAACCGTGGGAAATATCTTCTGCAACTCTAGCCAGCTGTTGAGTAGTTGAATGTGAACTTCGAAAACCAAACTGTTCCGGGGCCAATATTGGTTCAGGGAATCTCAAAAGACGAGTTAACATGATAGATTCAAGAAGCTTACCAATGATAGGTAGCAGACTTATCGGTCGGTAGTTCGTTGGAATTGTCTCGTCTTTTCCTGGTTTTATTATGGCTATGATTTTTGCATATTTGAATGTTTTCGGAAAGTATGCTAGTCGCAAGCAACCATTAAATATTTTTGCTATGTAAACTGTAGTTTTTTGAGAAATGTTTTTAAGCAGAATGTTTGTCAGTTCATCATAACCAGGAGCTTTACGAGATTTTGGTTGTGTTAATAACTTATGTACTTCTTTAGGTCTGACAAGCGGAGGATAGTCAACTGTTCAAGTGTAGCAGATTAATTGATACTGGAACTCTCTAGTAAGCTGATAACCCGTCACAGCATATAACACAAAGTAATTACACTTCTGTACCTACAAGTGAAATCTATTTTGGGTCGTCTATGGATACCTAGAATATTCGTTGTGATACAAATGTACCTACACTTCAAACAATATTTTTATGTGATGTGAGACAAGTGTTTATTTTGGTGGCTTTCCGCGCTTTTATGGCCATATTTATTTCATGGCTTCTAAATAATGCTTTATCCTTTAAGCCTAAAACTAGACCGACCTTTTACACAATAACACAGTCCACACAAAAGTAAGACATTTCTTTCGTTTTCAATAAAAATTACAGATCGTCTCGCACAAAAACGACGATGCTAAATTGTCGACACGAAAAACGCAGACCTCTCTAGATTTCGCGATCTCCATCCTCAGCGTATCTAATATCCCTCTATATTTGATTTATAAGAGCTGACAAACGTGTTACCTAAATAATATTTTTCCGTCGAAACGCTAAGAAGACGTTAGGGCATTGAATTTTTACCCTCCACGTCTGGTATATGAAAAAGACCTAAAAAATAAGGCCTATTTTTCAGATCACATTTTCTCATATCAATCGTAGTGTTTCGACTCTACTAATTAATTGCTATTTTTCTCATAGCTTTGTCATTGCCGTGTGGTTGACGGCATAGAATACAAGTGTCACCACCCCCTATCTTCCCGTGGGTGTCGTAAGAGGCGACTAAGGGATAACACGATGCAAATACCATCTTTGCGTAGAGACGGAAAACTCGACATGAAACCCTATACGACTGCCTCGTTGGTCTCGCGGCATAAATGTGCGCGTGGGATCGGGAGGTCCCGGGTTCGATTCCTGGGTCGGGCAGTGTTATTGGGTTTTTCTGTCACGAAATTCTCAGTAGCAGCACGGAGTCTGGAAATGTGCCCGGTACGGCAATAGGCTCGCCCCTTATAACGTGGGACTAAAGTATATCTGGCGAAAACTGGGTGTAGAAATACACCTCTGCCTACCCCTTCGGGGATAAAAGTATATGTATTTTTCTCATATTGTTGAAATGTTGTAGCATTTGTAGCAATAGAATATTTCGTTAAGTTGAGAATATTTATTGAATAAGTATGGTTTGATGGCTGCAGGTTGTCTGAACAGCAGTGGATATCTGTAGGCCAACTGTATGGCAATGATATCCTTAGAAATACTTAGAACTTTTAGAAATATTGTCTCAATTCTAAATCATTCTGTGATTCAGCTTGTGACCTACTTATATTCCTACCTACATTACTATCACTTAAAAATTATGAGAACTTATGTACCTAACGCACAGATGTGAGAAGTATACCTAACGCTTTTTATCAAAAAATCTAAAATATTTTTTTCCATGACGTGTCTGTGAATTAAAACCATAGACAAGACAAAACAACAGACATCCGTAGTATCCTGCGCCACCTCGATTGATTGCGCCTCGTCACGCAGCGACGGCAGAATTATAGCCCTGCATTGACGCCTGTGGAAAAATGTCTGCCGTGAATCTTTCCACATTCGCACTGCTTTTGCATTCGCACTGAGTTTGAACATAAGAGTAAGTTTTTGTTAGGTACATCTAGTAAAAATATTATATCGCTTTTCACCGTACCGTAAAAAAAACATTTTTTTAATAAAATATTATGTAACTTTGGCACAGTTTCAGTTGTACCCTTTTTTACAATAATTTTGTTACTTGACATAGTTTTGTTCTATTCTAAAATTTTGATAAATAGAGTACCCACCTAATACTAATTCTAAAGTAGTGATATTGGCTCTTGGACTGGAAATTTCAGAGAGGTTGGACTATAGTCGTATTTTTAATTAGACGAAGCCAACTGACAGTAGCTAATGTCACTTTGTAAAATAATGTTGTCATATTTAAAGTAATAGTGATGCGTTTAGTTCTCGTTCAATCAGATGAACGAACATTGGGTGTGAATAGTTAATCATTTCAAACTATAAAAGAATATTATTTCTATATTACAATAAAATTGCTCTGATATAAGTTACTAGTAGTTATGTAAGTAGTATAAATTGTTATATTTTATACATCTACAATAGTTTCAACTACATGCTGTATTGAAAATAGAACAGTCTTACAAGTTTCCTCGCAATGTTTTCCTTAACGTTTAAAACACTCAGTATTCAGTATAGGTAAATACTATAGGAACATAGTCTTCGAAAACTCGAACACCGTACCCGATATCGGCCGTTCGGCACACTAACTCTAGTGAATAGCACTAGACAATCGATGCAATTTCATTCATTCAAGAGTTTTTTCAATCATTCACTTTGTCACAACACTATTTTTATTTCATCATAAACTGACAACACAGTAAACGTCAGTTGACTTCGTCTAATAAAAAATACGAGTATACGTATAAGGTTATATTTCTTTGGGAAATTTAAATGTGACTGTTCATTTACTCGAATATAACCGGCCAGCAGCAATTAATTCAAAGCTAATATCTCAAGAGATCATCTGATATACGGCCTCCGTATTCCCGCCATCACTCAACCAATTCAATATGGCGTCGTAAATCGCTTCAAGTCATCTGTTAAGTGCTGTGTTGGTATGTAATTAAGCATTCCCGTGTTGAATCAACGCTGCACACAAATTAATGGTAGGTCACCGTGTCGCAGCCGACACTCGGTATTACAAATTCCGTATGCAGCGCCCACCTGTATGCGAAAGTCCGTATTACAAATCTTGCTAGTTGCTACTGAAGTTTACAAGCAATCGTAAATATAAGAGGCGGTATACAAATAAAACTAGGGTGTCAATGTTCTGGGCAGATATATTTACCGGGAGATCGATTCGAATGACAAAGTGGTTTAAGCGGTCACTTCACAGTTAAGATCTGCACTGAGTTTTGTAGGGTCGATCTCGATCCACACACTATAGGTACAGCACTTTGTGAGGTCCACTAACTATTGATTTGAGTCTAGGTGAAATAGCGTACTTATTTTTAAACAATTCTTAATAGGTAACCACTTGCTAAACGACAAAGAAAATATCTTGATGAACCCTGCACGTCTAAGATTGTACCCAATGTTCAATGTTAAAGTGCTCGAAAGATATGTGAAGTCTGCACTATGCCAGTGTGTGGATTATGGCCTTACTCGCCTTAAACTTTTCATCGTGAGAAGAGGCCTGTTCATTTCAGGGACAAATATTATAAAAAAGACTGAAGATGAATGTGGAGTTTCATTGGGGTACCTATCATCGCAAATTTGGATTAAAATGATGTGATGACCCATATGGATGTTGTTAGTCCAGCTATATGTAGCTTTTATTCTTCCATTACAAATGGCTAAAATTGGTTGTGTTACTAACGAACTCCATCGACTCATCCGTATTTCGTGTTCTTCGCACTTCGTGGTCGGTATTAGCTGATTCTTGCAGGTAATATTGGCCCATATGGAAGTACTTTATTACGACCACGTAGCACTATGCTTTGGTTTGTAAACGTCATAATTACTGCATCACCTGGTCACAGAATAAACATGCTTGTATCAACATACTTTACCTTTACTTGTAAATTGTAATACTGATTACAATGTACCTACACACTTTTACTTAACTAGGTAAGTAGGTATCTAGCACCGCTTTTCGAGCTGAGCACACTAATTCGGTAATTCCTACAACTGTTTCACTTGTAGCCTGTTTTTGACCATAATCGTTTTGTGATATATGAAGTCCTCGGGAACCCTAAACTGTTTTGGAATCTGTAACAAATTGGGGTAGAAGTATATTGAAGAAATTGAAAAATAATCAATCCACTGGCCTCCTGTGCTACCTGCTAAATTATGCTTTCACATAGGTACCAACAGACAACCAACTTTACAAACTGGCGTAGTAGTTTCAGCGGTTGCCTCACCGCTTAGCACTGCGACGAGGGTTTCTTTCCCCACACTTTTCATGATCCACAAAGTGCTGTTCGGGATAAGCATTAATCTTAAACAATTAATAAAATGGAGGATTGACCTACAGAAGGTCCAAACTTCAACTACATAGTTCAATTTTAGTAGTTACCAAATGATGCCGTGGGATTTTCGTGAAATTCCTTCTTAGTGCACCTTTAGATTCCCTAAGTAATATACATGCCAAATTTCAGCTTCTTGCGCCTTATAGTTTGGCTGTACGATGTCTGTCAGCTGCAATTATTTTATTTATACAGATTTATACGCATTGTCAACCAATGCTATTGGTTTACTGGTGTGTTAGAACTGTTTAAACAACCAGACTAAAGCATCCAAAGGCTACCACGAAAACCCCACAAAAAGTTCTAAATATCGCATTACGAAAACAAAAATCCTACCAAATAACGCAAAAACACCAATTAATATCATTACAAAATAGCAAGCAAGGTTCCTTGACACGACAATATGTAAATAGCACACAATAGCCGCAATAAATTGGCCAAATCTAAGTAACAATCCAGGTGTGACGCTGGTATTTGCAAAATGTCCGCATCGGGTGGCATGTCGTGCATTCAGGCAACATTCGCAATTTAGTCGCACGGTTGTATTGCCGTAAATCGCGTCACATGTGAGAAATGCTTCATTACAACTCGCCAGGGCCTGGGACTGCAGTACGGCTTGGGGGCGATAAGGGAACGGAAAGCTATACTGGCCGCAACAATAGTGTTGTCTTGACCCACAGCTATTTATGATTGTTGAAGTAATGTCGCCCGGAATGGTGTTTGGAAGCGGATGTTATAGTAGCGTTCTTAGAGGTTTTGGAATGCGATTTTCTGTTCGACTTTTATTTTCGAGGTATCGGTTTATTACTTTAGATGTGATTCTAACTTACAATTTTATCTTAACCTGTAAGTATTATGCATAATAGTAACGATGGAAAAATTGCTCCGTGCAAAATATTATAATAATTAAACAGTATAAGCTAGCTGCCTCTCTTAATTTCATTAAGAATACGTTACGGCGGAAGCATTAATCTTCTACAATTAATAAAATGGAGGTACTCGTATGACCTACAGAAGGTCCAAACTTCAACTACATAGTTCAATTTTAGTACTTAGTTCTTTACTAGATGATGCCCGCTGATGCGTCCGATGCCGTGGGATTTTCGTGAAATTCCTTTTTAGTGCACCTCTAGATTCCCTAAGGAATATACATGCCAAATTTCAGCTTCTTACGCCTTATAGTTTGGCTGTACGATGTCTGTCAGCTGCAAGAATTTTATTTATACAGATTGTCAACCAATGCCATTGGTTTACTGGTGTGTTAGAACTGTTAAAACAACCAGACTAAAGCATCCAAGGGCTACCACGAAAAACCCACAAAACGTTCTTAATATCGCACTACGAAAACAAAAATCCCACGAAAAAACGCACGAACACCTATTAATATCATTACAAAATAGCAAGCACGTTTTGATGAGAAGAGTAGGTACCTACTAAGTATCTCCTCTCAGAATATCGTTTGAAATACGTTACGGGTCCAAGATTATGACTTTGAAGGCTTTGTTTCAAATAATGATAAACCCATTCATCGAATCATCGTCCTAGAGTTATACCGGTTGCATTCAAGACTTGCGCCTTGGCGCCTGAGGTCCGCTTACTTGTCCAACAAGATAGGTCAGAATAACAGCTTAAGCGTTAAGATAAACCCATCATTTTATTAAAATTATAAAACACTTTGGAGAAGAGCGCGGGTCCTGATTCAGGACCCGCGCTCTTCTCCAAAGTGTTTTATAATTTTAATAAAATGATGGGTTTATCTTAACGCTTAACTCCTGATCTATATTTTGGATCATTGCAGTAACGACTAGGGGCGTAGAGAGAACGGGATACCCAAGGGGCTCAAGCTCCCTAACCCACAAAAGCCCCGCAGTGCTCCCACGGCAAAAGATTTCCAGTGATTCTTTTGATTTTAAAAACATTCTAATATAGATAGATCAGAGGGACTTCTGAGAGGTATAGTTTCTTTTAAATAACACTAACTCTTACCTGAGACTTCGTGCATCAAGTGATACTGGAACTTTTTGTTCACTTGGCTACACTCTCCCCAAGTAGCACAGAAGTGCTGAATAGTAGCTGAATCACTGTTCACAATGAAATCTTCAGCTGAATAAACCTGCTGAATAAGAGCGTTAGAGCCGCCTACTCAGCTGATATAACTCTGATTTGGGCACAAATTAATCAGCTGTTAGCTGAATAATGTAGCTGGTTGCACTATATCAGCGTTATTGGAGCATTATTAATGGTAACAGTCACCCCAAGAACTGAATAATGACTGATTATCAGGGTATGTGTTACCTTTTATACACCACAACGTCTGAATAATAGAGTGCTTGTTACCTATTTTTCAGCACAAAATATATTCCAGGATGTTAGTAACTCTTTTATGGAGCTGACAATTCACAATTGGCAAAATTGTGAATAATTTTCATCCTACTACTTAATTATTATTTTGATATGTTTTGTGCGAACCATTTTGTAAAGTGTTTGTGGGAAATAGGCAAATGTTTATAGCTTAGTAAAACTTTGTTTTTCCTCCATGTGCATGAAATTCGAATGGGAAAGAGAGTTTATTGTCAAATACTATATAATTATAGATGAATATTTTCACGCGCTCTCAAAATATCACTGTTTACTTGAAAATTATAGTATAAAATACGTTGATGATACTATTATAAAAAAATAATTATTTTTATTTTTCCTTTGTATTTTGAGATTAAGCTGTTTACGTATAAAATCATTACATTTTCTATTCAAATTCTGCTGTAATTTTCGTAGAATAAACAAAAACAAATTGTTATTATATTGTATACTAGGTTAGAATCTAAAAAAATGGCAGACAAGCAGTGTGTACCGTATTAACCACAATCAAACGGCATGAGCTGCTTAAGTATCCACTCGTGGTACATGAATCAGTAACGAGCTGTTACGAGTGGTTCTTGTGTTACACAAGTCAGCTACAGATTCATGTAAAGCTTGATAGTGGGTAACATGTACGCAAATAACTGTAGGTTTATCAGTGAACCGATAAACTCTGCAGGAATTTTAGGGATCCGCGAATTAAGCTTCATCATCATCACATTATCCTATATTTTTTAGATTAGCGTATGTTAATCATGTACCTAGTAAGTATCAAAGTTTTCTCGACCAAAGTAGACATAATTAAGTAAAAAAAATTAAAGCTCAGGCTTTTAAACAGTGTGGTCATTGTGAAATGAAAATCTTAGGTAAGGTTATAGGTACCTTACCTAAGTTTTTCATTTCACAATGATCACAAATAAATTAGACCACATACATAATATTTATAAACGTACTTACTAAATAAATAAATAGCTGCGGTAGCTCGGTCTCAACTCAACATCCATTTTTCTCTGTACTTACTTACTTAGACGTGTCTGTAGATGAGGCTTAACGGGTACCTATCTCTAACCAACTACCGTATTTCACAATATTTTTTAACATGAGAAAATGTTACCGTGTATGCTACCTCCTAGTTAGATAAAAATAGTAGTCCACTGATTAGCTTTAATTTGCCCTTTGAACATTAATAAACGTCAGGAACAACTAGGTTCCTAAAATTGTTATTTTTGTGATTTTATTGGGCTGTGATGTTTTCTTGAATGAAAAGGATGTACTTCAATAATAAATAAAAGTACAAAATAATCAGTACCTCAAGTTTTTTTATTTTCTTACATTGTATGTTTTAATGGAATCTATTTCTTACATTGTATGTATTACTATATTATTGTATGAATTACTGTCGTACTGTATGGATCTGAGAGTTGGGCTACAAAGATGGATGGAAGATGGATGAGAAACGATTGCATGTGGCAGAGATTAGAATGTTACGATAGATGTGTGGCGTGACAAGAATGGACAGAATTAGGCATGATTACATTAGAGGTAGTATGAAAGTGGCGCCCATAGATGAAAAGGTAAAAGAGAGTCGATTGGCCTGGTATGGACATGTTATGCGGAGAGATGAGATGTATGTAGGTAAAAAAGTGATGAATATGCATGTAGAAGGACAAAAAGGGAGAAGACGGCCGAGGAAAAGATGGACGGACTGTGTGAGGATGGATATGAAAGAGAAAGGGGTAAACGATCGATTGACAGGTGACAGAGAAGTACATATTTGTTTTTTTTTTGTCATAATTATTAGATACACTGTCACTGTCTGAACTTGCAGAATAGTTAGATCTATCTGCCCATCTTTATTCATTGTCATTTCTGCACAATACGTTACCTACCACTATCTTATCACATTAGATGTATACTTGAAGAGTTTTGTCCATCTAAATCTGCACATGCTTTTACACCAACATTTTCGAATACGGAACCCACCCATTCTAAAATTTCATTCACACTTGGATCATTATTCACAAAACGTGTAGCCTATTCAATGTTCACTGTATCATCTGTATTTCTGTTCAGAATCCTCACATATTTTGCATTAATTTTTCGGCGTATTCCACCAGTCATTTTTTATATTTCCACATATCACATTATCTTAAACGACGCGATTAGCTATTTACCTACAAAGCGCTGAATAAAGAAGTCTTCAAGGTCTTATTTAACGGCACTAGTCGATTAATTGTCAACGATAGTACAATTATTCAGCTCTCACTGAGATTATGGGTAAGATGTTAGTTCATGTGAGCTAATATAGAGCAGTTTGCTTTAACTTAGCATCTTATAATGTTCACTCATAGTGATCATGTAGGCTTTATAAGAGCTATTATACGATTGCGTGTAACAAGCTGATTAACATTACACAAGTTCTACTGTGTGCAGCAAAAGGCATTATATCTTTGTTATTTGGAGCCACAGAATAACTGATTATATTATAGTAGCTCACGTGATCTTTCTTAAAATACAAGTGGTCTAAGGGTACAGATGTGGTCTTCAATTCAGAATATAGCTTAGTTAAAGTCCACAAAAATCCTTTAAATTGCTTAAAGCTGTATAATCTGAAATTGTTACCTTTATTAACACTGCAAGCGTTACAACGTGGTCTCTGTGACGCATAATAACGTTATTATTCAGGTGAAAGCTCACTTTTCACCTATTGCAGGCCAAGTGTACTGTAATAACTCTTCATAAGTGCTAAAGTTACCGATGTTACCTCTTGTGACATCTTATAATGCAGTTTTGTGCTACTTGGGTCACTTCTGTTTTCCGCTTCTGTAGTAAGCTAACGCTGCCGTCCTTGCACATATACATATACGTATTTTTAAAACTACTCACGTACTAGGAAGAAATCTTGGATCGTGAGGAACTTTACAAACTATTCGAATCACAAAAAGTGTTGTGTGGTGTGGTAATCGAACCCACGACACCCAGTAGTGCCAGACGGCGAAGCGACTTCCTTAACCACTACGAAAAATGCAGTCTTCGTAAAAGACGAAAGTTGTCTACGTAAAACACGAAAAGTCGTCGAAAACATTACTGAACTGTATTCACTTCCAGCAAACTGGAATTGCCTAATAAAGGCATACCTATTCGGTTTCAGTTCAGATTGACATTGCTTCACCGTCGCTTGCTGTTAATAAGTTAGTCGTAGCTCAAGCATGCAGTCTCGCAGCCACAAATAGGTCAAGGCATGTATCGCATAAACTCTGTGCTCCTGCGGTTACCAGTTTCTCAGTAATGCGTCATCTACAGCCGTTACAGCCAATGTACGGTTGAAATTACAACTAGGATCTCTCCGTATTCATAGATTTTCTTATGACATACACCTACCTACTAATGAAAATATAATTCAATACGGATTATTTCCGATTTTTGTGTCTAGGTAAGTAGGTAGGTAGGTATCTAAGCGACAAAAACAATCGCTCATAATAAATGCTTCATCATTTTAGGGCTTGCAACCTAAGAAGCGAGAAAATTAAATACACAAAAGCAGATAGATTTCGCTGCTTCTTATGCCGGCTGCCCGGTGCGGACTGTTGCGTTGCGGACGGATGCGCATTGCACCTTTGAAGTTACCCGACTCACGGTGTACCGTGATTACCGCTTTACTTTTTCGAGTCATAGCATTACCCACACTATACCTACATACCTGGGTTCTAATATTAATAGGTACGATAGTCACTGTCTGATTCGCTTTCACGGCTAAACTACTGAACCGATTTTGATAAAATTTTACTTAAGTATAGCTGAAAGGAGCAAAGGATGGAAGTTAATAAAAAAAATTGTGTTAGGTAATTAATCTAACATGGCTTAATTTTCAGTGACTTCTTGGTTACTAAGTTTAGGCACAGATTAATTAATGTTTAGGGTAGAGGGATTTATGACTCTAGGTGTATTGTGAGCGGACGCATCAGTGGTGGCGGGGAAGCCGCGGCGGCTAGAGAGAAGATGATAGACTACATGGGCAGTGGCAGAGATGTGAGTATTCATAATGTGTTACCTATTTGGTTTCTTTGACACGCAACTGGCGTGGTGGATTGAAAGATCTTAGTCTTTTTTGTATTCCTATATAAACCAAAATACCAACTTTTTTTTAGACTCACGCCTGTTTCCCCGAAGGAGTAGGCAGAGGGGTAACATTACACCCACATTTCGCCATTAATTTTTTGGTCCCACGTAATAGGGGGCGAGCCTATTGCCGTTACCGGGCACATCACCAGACTCCGTGCTGATACTGAGAAAAACTCAGTAGATAACACTTTTGCCCGACCCGGGAATCGAACCCGGGACCTCCGATCAGCAGACTCATACGCTGTCCACTGGGCCACAGAGGCCGTCCAAAATACCTAAGTATACTTACCTATACCTGTGTATACAGGGTGTCTCAAGACCCATCACCAAGCCGAAGTCTACTTGTTTTGGACATCATGCCAAGTCATACTAAGCAAAAATTATATACCGGGGAGACGACTTTCTTTTTAAAGGCTGCTATACACAGATCCGGCGGCACGAGCCGCCGGCTTTTGCTACCCGGCACGTGCCGCCGGCTTTTCCCTGCCGTTTGTGCAGTCAGCATCTGCCGCAGAAACTTGCAGAAAGCCGAATCACTTGCAACAACACACAACATTACCTCGTGAATGTCGGGAGCAAAATAACCTTGCAAATTGCAACCCGCGCTGTACGTCAGTAGACCCGGGCGTCCATGCCGCCGGGTGTTTGCCGCCGGGTGCACCACTGCTTGGCTTCGCCGCTGTGTAGGAGCCTTTAGTAGACACATTTTTTAAGCCTCAATGTAGAGTGCGCTCATGCAATGCTCGTAATACTGGTAATACCTACTTATCAATGGGTGCATAGGACATCTATAGAACAAATTGGCGGGGTAAATGCATCGATTTAGTACCTAATTAGAAAAATTGTCAAGGTACCGCTTTAATTTGACATTTATCGCTAAAGCATCACGCGGTCGTTATCTGACCACCCGCGAAGCAAGGCCACTTGCCGTGATACCTTAAACCTAAACTTACGACTCGTCACTTGGGTGTTGATATTTGAAATGATGTTTTTATGAAAGTAGATTAAATAAGCTTTGTAGTAAAGTTTGAATGGTGACTGAATGACAGAATGTTTAGTTTATGCGACCCGCCGAACTTGATCCTATTGTAAACAATGTCGTCTATCGACGACCTACTCGCCATTTTTGTTTGTCATGATAACAATATGGGTCATAAATTGCTTACTTTTATTATTTTGTATACCTGGTGGTATAAGGTTTACAAAAATATAAAATTAAAGCAATGCTTGCTTAGAAAATTATTTAAATGTCAGCATTTGAAATTTTTGTAAATTTCGCTGTCTTTGCATGTTGCGCGAGGGGTGTAATTATGGATTCAAATCATCATTGTAAAGAAATAATATAATTATATTTGATATTTTTATGTTTTAATTGTGAATTAACTAATTATTATAAAATAACAGCAAAAAAATAAACAAATATTGTGTAATAATTTAATTCAAGAGGCTTTATTCATTCAATTACCGCAACAACGGCATTTATTTTTTATTGAATGAAAATAAGATAAGGTTACATTTATGCTATGAATTATTGTTTTATTATGAGTATATAAATAAACCTATTATGTGATATATAATACTCCTATAATTCATGAGATATAGGCTTTCGAAAATTTTGGCGGGTATGGCGGTTATTTTTTGCGGGAAAAATTAAACATTTGTGCAAAGTCCAATAAGAATAATTCTTATCGGCATCTTATCAGATAAGGTTTTTTTTAATTGGAAATCTAGTTGAAAAGAAACTTATCTAGGTTTGAATCTGATATATAACAAAAAATATGTTAAAAAAAATAAAATACGAAAATTGGTGGCAATTAACAATCATTTATATTTTATATTTTTTTATGTTTAAAATTAAAATGTATCTTTTCATTATATTTATTATCTCTGAAAGTAAATTAAATTACCTTTCTAACCGTGTACAATACTTATATACCTCCCATAATAAAAAACGACGAGAAATATGAATATGTTAGAAATATATTAATAGCGCGCTCGAAAATGGCGGGAAAATATTATACCGGGCGCGCTTTATACCGCTCTTGCGTGGGCTTCAAGTATATTATTTAATGTTAATTAATATCATTCGAAAGCTTATTTAATTACGCATCTTTTGATATACAATATTAACTTAATAAATAGAAATATCACCATTCTTTCAACGAAAATATTACGCGCCCGTACTTAGCTTGAAAGCCTATGCTCGAAAGTGGCTAAAATACTTCTACCTGAGATGCCTCGATGGTGGCCAAAATGCTTTGAGGGGATAGTGACTTTGAACCTTAATATATCGTGAACCAGTAATTGCCCAAGTATGGCGCTGAAGTAAAAAAAAATCGTAATGATTGGTAAAATATGGGATTTCAGTTTTCGTTAAGGGTCAAGTTACACCCCCTATATATAGGGGGTAAATATAAATCGATGCATTTACCCGGCCAATTCCCCTTGGTTAGGTCTTCTGGCGTCAACGACGGTCATCGCCGAACCTTCTGGCTTTTCTACTAATTTAGTTCAGAACCACCAGCTAGTATTTTGCAGATGGTGAACAACCAAGAATAATGGCAATACAATATATGATAGGCTCGGGGGAATACTAAGAGACTGCCATGACTGCGCAAACCAGCGACTTGGAAGTTATGTGCGCATTAAGTATCGCTTGTTTCGTTATAAGGTAACTAGGTCTTTACCCTCGCCTTATAGGTACAATGGTTAGGACAAAATATCCGCTATTCATTATTTATTTATTTATAAGTCACAAATATAGGTACATGGGATCTTATTGGTACATAGATGTGTTAGAATCACTATATTTAACCGTGCGGCATGTGACATACTTACTTATAAAATAACTAGAACCGAATACTTATTGAATTATAATGTATCGCAAAATTTATCGGATAAATAATCATACACTGAATAATAGGCCTTTTGAAATAAAAGTTTTTTTAAATTAGTCCTTAATAGTTTAATATTTTGTTCTTCTAGAAAAGGCTTCGATAAATGGTTAAATATCCTAGAGGAGATACAAAATATACTTTTGTTAAAATATGCAGTAGTATTTAAAGGTACACTAATTTTAAAATTGTCTTTTGCTTTTTAATTTTGTAAACATGTGCATATTCTTTTTCACAAACAATACAGTTTCAAGTATATATATAGATACATGGTAGGGTCAGAATGTTCAGTTTTATGAAATAGGGTCTACAGATATCGGTTGATTTAAGGTTACAAATAGCTCGAACGCACAATTTTTTTGTGCTTTAAATGCATGGTCTACATCTCTAGAATTGCCCCAGAAAATTATAGCATATCGTACGATTGGTGCCACATATCCGTGGTACGCAGTTAGGAAAAATCGCATCGCCTTAGCCTAAGGCCGTACCTACTGTGGTTACCTTGACAGAGAAATGTTTTATAGCATATAAATCGGGCGCGGGGAATTCTGACAGTGCGGCACTTGTACCTATTGAAATATTTTGTTAAGACGCTGACAACAGCCAAATGGCAAAAAAAGGCTTGTCTCAAACATCTTTTTGCTAAATCTATAAAGTTTGTGACGGCGGAAAAAATATATGTTAATCTTGAACATAGGTATTTCTGAGAACCCTCTGTTGTACACCCGCTAGAGAAGCCCTTCGGAAGCTATTTAATTCCGTCATTCTCGAGGGTAAAACGCCACAGGCGTGGCACAGAGATGTGGTGGTGCTTTTCTTTAAGAAAGGGAATAAAACCCTCTTAAAGAACTACAGACCCATCACACTTCTCAGCCACGTCTACAAGCTGTTTTCGAGGGTCATCACGAATCGTCTCGAGAGCAAGCTAGACGACTTCCAGCCTCCCGAACAAGCCCGTTTCCGTAAAGGCTATAGTAGATACCATAGACCACATAGGTACATACGCTGCGGCAGGTTATACAGAAGTCCGAGGAGTATAACCAGCCCCTATGTTTGGCGTTTGTGGACTATGAGAAAGCCTTCGATTCGATCGAAACCTGGGCGGTGCTACAGTCTCTCCAACGCTGCCGGATTGACTACCGATATATCGAAGTACTGAAGTGTTTGTAAGAAAACTCCACTATGTCAGTCCGCCTCCAGGACCAGAGTTCGAAACCTATTCAACTCCAGCGAGGGGTGAGACAGGGGGATGTCATATCCCCGAAACTGTTTACCACTACGCTGGAGGATGTTTTCAAGCTTTTGGACTGGAATGGACTCGGCATCAACATCAATGGCCAGTACATCACTCACCTTCGATTCGCAGACGATATCGTAGTCATGGCTGAGACCATGGAAGACCTAGGCACAATGCTCGATGGCCTCTGTAGAGTCTCCCAACAAGTAGGTCTTAAGATGAACATGGACAAGACGAAAATCATGTCGAACGTCCATGTTGTACCTGCTCCTATTCAAGTTGGGAACTCTACGCTCGAAGTTGTCGACAAGTATATCTGCCTGGGACAAGTAGTTCAATTAGGTCCAACTTCGAGAAGGAGGTCAATCGTCGAATCCAACTCGGTTGGGCAGCGTTCGGGAAGCTACGACATAATTATCTTCTCGTCCGATATCCCGCAGTGTCTCAAGACGAAATTCTTTGACCAGTGTGTGTTGCCATCAGTGATGACTTACGGATCAGAGACGTGGTCGCTCATCGCTCACTATGGGTCTTATCAGAAGACTCAAGGTCACTCAGAGGGCGATGGAGAGAGCTATGCTTGGAGTTTCCCTGCGAGATCGAATCAGAAATGAGGAGATCCGCAGTAGAACCAAAGTCGCCGACATAGCTCTCCGGATAGCCAAGCTGAAGTGGCAGTGGGCGGGGCACATAGCTCGAAGAACCGAAGACCGTTGGGGCAGAAAGGTTCTGGAGTGGCGGCCACGTACCGGACGACGCAGCAGAGGTAGGCCCCTCGCAAGGTGGGCCGACGATCTCGTCAAGATCGCGGGAGGCGGCTGGATGCGGGCGGCTCAAGACCGGTCTGTGTGGAGAACCTTGGGGGCGGCCTATGTCCAGCAGTGGACGTCGTTTGGCTTATATGATGATGTTGTACTCAAAACACGTTTATGAAAAGTTTTTTCGATACAAAAAAAATAGTAAACTAACCTCTTAAAATTATCTTCCAACAAAAATATCTGTATTACTTATCAACGTACGTTAGTAAAATTTATAACAACCAAGTATAATGTATCATATTTAAATACAGAACTTGGTTGTTTTTTATTTTTCACTACTCAACTTATTTTTAAGTTATTTATTAATTTTATGGTTTGTAAAAAGATCTGAACGTCCCGTCGTCGTCGCGCATCTCTTTCTTATGTATACGTTCCGACAGTGACAGCAACAGCTCAACTCAATGGCGGGTGTCAGAGCCTTAATCTATTCCCAAGTAAGATTATGAGCGGATATAATTATGTACAATATACTTTTTGGACAGCGATAGCCTAGTGGTTCTTTTGTTTTCTTTTTGTGTCCGTTTCGATGGCGCGGCCATGACGTTATTCTTTAAAAAAAATGATAACAAGATTTTGTAAAAATTTGTAAAAGTAGACTCCCAAAACCATAAATTTGTCAAAGCTATGGTTAAAAAGTTATAAGGGTTTGAACGTGGCCGCGCCATTGAAACGCTCCGAACCGCGCGGCCACGGAGATCTTTAAAACCAAGCATTGCAGAGACCTGAAATTTTGGTAAGTAACAGATTGAATTTGTAAAAAATTTGTAAAAATATAGAAAAAAATCCTGAGCTTACATTTTAGGAGCTGTGAGACTAATACGCCATGGCCGCGCCATTGAAACGGTGAAAAACACATTTTCACCGATATCTCGTTGAAAAAGCAACGCAGACGTCTGAAGTTTTTTGTAAAACCCAGATTTGAATTTGTCAAAACTAGTGTAAATACAACAAAAAATCCTAGGTTTATATTTCTGGAGCTATAAGACTAATTAGCCATGGCCGCGCCATTGAAACGGTGAAAACACATTTTCGCCAATATCTCACTGAAAAAGCAACGCAGACGTCTGAAGTTTTTTGTAAAACCCTGATTTGAATTTGTCAAAACCAGTAAAAATAAAACAAAATATCCTAGGTTTATATTTCTGGAGTTATAAGACTAATACGCCATGGCCGCGCCATTGAAACGGTGAAATACACATTTTCACCTATATCTCGCTGAAAAAGTAACGTAGACGTCTGAAGTTTTTTGTAAAACTTGGATTTGAATTTGTCGAAACTAGTAAAAATAAAACAAAAAATCCCAGGTTTATATTTCTGGAGATATAAGACTAATACGCCATGGCCGCGCCATTGAAACGGTAAAAAAATATGTAATGGCCTATATCTCGCTGAAAAAGCATCGCAGAGGTCTGAAGTTTTTTGAAAACCTAGATCTGAATTTGTCAAAACTGGTGAAAATGCGCATAAAAACCCTAGGTTTACATTTCAGGAGCTGTAGATTACGTATTTTTTTGTCTTACAGCTCCTGAAATATGAACCTAGGATTTTTTTTTATTTTTACTAGTTTTGACAAATTCAAATCGAGTTTTACAAAAAACTTCAGACGTCTGCGTTGCTTTTTCAGCGAGATATCGGCGATTACGTATTTTTTCACCGTTTCAATGGCGCGGCCATGGCGTATTAGTCTTATATCTCCAGAAATATAAACCTAGGATTTTTTGTTTTATTTTTACTAGTTTCGACAAATTCAAATCCAGGTTTTACAAAAACTTCAGACGTCCGAGTTGCTTTTTCAGCGAGATATCGGCGAAAATGTGTTTTTCACCGTTTCAATGGCGCGGCCATTGCGTATTAGTCTTATACCTCCAGAAATATAAACCTAGGACATTTTGTTTTATTTTTACTGGTTTTGACAAATTCAAATCAGGGTTTTACAAAAAACTTCAGACGTCTGCGTTGCTTTTTCAGTGAGATATTGGCGAAAATGTGTTTTTCACCGTTTCAATGGCGCGGCCATGGCGAATTAGTCTTATAGCTCCAGAAATATAAACCTAGGATTTTTGTTGTATTTTCACTAGTTTTGACAAATTCAAATCTGGGTTTTACAAAAAACTTCAGACCTCTGCGTTGCTTTTTCAGCGAGATATCGGCGAAAATGTGTTTTTCACCGTTTCATTGGCGCGGTCATGGCGTATTAGTCTCACAGCTCCTAAAATATAAGCTCAGGATTTTTTTCTATATTTTTACAAATTTTTTACAAATTCAATCAGTTACTTACCAAAATTTCAGGTCTCTGCAATGCTTGGTTTTAAAGATCTCCGTGGCCGCGCGGTTCGGAGCGTTTCAATGGCGCGGCCGCGTTCAAACCCTTATAATTTTTTAACCATAGCTTTGACAAATTTATGGTTTTGGGAGTCTACTTTTACAAATTTTTACAAAATCTTGTTATCATTTTTTTAAAAGAATAACGTCATGGCCGCGCCATCAAAAAGGACACTTTCTTTTTTTACCACATTCACACAACACCATCCACTCAGACCAAGACAAGCATCCATGTTCATGCACAAAAATGTTTCACTAGAGCGGGAATCGAACCCGCGACCTTCGGAGTAGCAGTCGCTTACACTCCCGCGGCGCCAACCGGTCGTCACACTCCCGCGGCGCCAACCGGTCGTCAATAGTCGAACTGGTGATATCAATTGTCTGCCATGCAGTGGCTATCAGTAAATAACACAGTAAATTGTACGAAAATATGTATATTTCTAATTCAAAACGCTAATATCAATCAAACACAATCTTTTTACCTTCAAATGGTAAGATACCAGACTTTTTCTTTTTTGCCTCCCAAGAAGGATGCAATTTCTCTGGTTTTTCATCATCAACCTTATCATTAAACCTTTTTCTATCATTGAAGCCATTATTAAAACCTTTTCTATCATTAAAATCATTATTAAAACTTTTCCTACCACCAAAATCTTGCTTATTATTATACCCTTTGTTTCTAAAATTGTCACCTTTGTCAAAGCCATTTTGTTGATTAAATCTATTGTCATCTCTGTAATTATTATTTTCTCGTCTTGGTTTCGGTTTTGGCACATGTCCAAACATAACAGCTCTTCTTAGCTTTCTATTTCCTTGTTTATGTTCCTCTTTAATTTCGTCTGGACCCCTTGGTTCCACAACAGATAAATAATTCTCACCAGTAGCTGTTATGAAGAATGGATCCACAATTTTGTTTCCTTCAATAGGTGCATCTGCATCTTTCTTGAATTTCCTTTGCTGTATTTTCTCATTGAAATTCCTATTTTTATTGGCATCTTTGTGTTTCTTTTCAGGCTTTTTCTGTGTCTCTCTTGGTTTGATTTTAATTTCTTTCTGCACTGATATGTCTTTAGAAAGCAATTCTGGTTTCTGAAGTGTAAGACCTTTGCTTCTAGGTGTAATGTTAGCCTGTTTGCTTGGTTTTTCTACCTCTGGTTCTGAATTTTCTTCTTCAGAATCTGAATTACCTTTAGTAAGCAATTCTTTTTTCTGGGACAGGAGAGCTTTGCTTTTAGGTGTAATATTAGCAGGTTTGCTCAGTTTTTCAACCTCTGGTTCTGCATTATTTTCTTCAGAATCTGATGCTTTCTGTTCAGTTATTTCTTCATCATCATCTGTTTCATTTTCTAACTCTGACTGTACCTCATTCTCTTGTGATTCCATTTCTACTTCACTTTGTGAGTCATTTTCTTCATGTACACCACCATCATCACTTAATTGATCATCTTCTTTATCTAATACATTGTTTAATTTCTTCTTATCACCAATTAAAACATCTTCAACATTCCAATCACCTTCAGAAGTTACAACTTTACTATTTTTAGCCTTCTTTTTATTTTTCTGTTTCTCTTTCTCTTCTTTTTTCATCTTTCTTCTTTCTAATCGTGACATAAAGAGGTCCTGTATTGGTACATTCGAAAATCTACTCCTAAGGAACTTGTATTTGTCTTGTAAGGCTTTATGTAATAGTAGGCGAGCACAAGCTTTCTCATTGTCAACTGTAGGTTTGTTTAGAAAGTCTTTCAATTCTCCTTTATGTGTGACTATGAATTGGGCTAAGTCTTTTGGTTTGATTTTCTGTAAAGAAAGAATAGAAAATTTATATCAAACTACACAAAAAATTCAAGGTAACACAATTGAAAAATATATTTAATAACATTTACTGCAATAGGCAATAGGCTCGCCCCTATTATGTGGGACCTAAAATTCATAATGTGGCAAAATGTGGGTGTAATATTACATCTCAGCCTACCCCTTAGGGGAAACAGGTGTGAGTCTAAAAAAGAACATTTACTGCAAGACTGCAGAAACTAGGCAGCTAATCTAAGGATTATGAGAATATGTACCTATTTATACAATAAATAAATCAATATACGTAAACAGAAGCAGTTTACGAAAACTACAGCCCAAAAACCTCTATCAGTTTTTAGACTATTATTTTACCACTTTGAATTATTTAAATAAACTATGTTTGTGACCAGTCTTACTGTTTTCGTTTATTGACCGAATATCCATGACATTGGGTTAGTAAAAGAAATCACTAAGCATAAAAGTACTTAAACATAAAAGTGAAGCAAAATACAAACTGAAGCTAAGGATACAAAAATATAATAACCTTTATGATTAAAACTTCATTCACAGCAGACTCTGCTTTCCTTTTTAGTTTCTCTTTAAGTGGCTCCGGAGCTTTCTTCTCAGCCAGCTGTTTAGCTTTCCTAGTAAGTTTGTGTATTATCTGTATCTTAGCCTGGTTCAATTTCTTTTTGAGTAAGATTACCTGAAATTTTTATTAAAAACGATTATCACCAAGCAAAGATACCAACAGACTGCATCATGCGTATCACTGAAGTTTTTCAGTTATGTTCACATTAAATTGTTAACTTTCACTGGCCCCATGTCTAAAAAAATCTGTTAAAAAGATCCTTTACATTCATTACAAAGAATCAATAGGTATTCTTGAATATACTGACATTGGTAAGCTATAGAAAATCACTATTCCTGGGCTGCGGAGGTCACCCGGCAGTCGCTTTGAGGAAAAGCTAATATTCAATCACTATATCAGGACTACTAAGCAGACCCAAGCTCTGGGGCAAAAAGTATTGGAACTAACCAGGATAACGCTAGGACGATGATGATATCGTAATAAGTAACATTACCTCGTTGTTAAAAGCTTGTTTCACGGCGCCAACTTCCATTTTACTAATAGAATATTATCGATAATAACAAAATATAGGTTAGATTTATCTTCAATGTTAAACCATTTTCCAAAGATTAGTAGTTCTTTGAAACACACGACCGAATTACATAAAAACCTAATTATATTTCAAGCCGGTCGGTTTCGTATATTATATTACAACCATAAATATAAAATAATCTTATTTTTCAACTCGTGTTACTGTTACTGCCGTACTGCGTTTATACGTCAAATTCATGCGCGCAGCCGCGCAATGCGCATGACAATTATGACAGGACAGGATTGAAAGGATGTCAATGTCAAGTGTCGTAAACAAAAAACTATTATTGACTCCATCTTTGAAGCTGAGTTTTTAAGCACACTCGGCTACTCAATGCATAGTTATTTCGGTATCGTAAAGGTCGAACGGGCCTCAAAAATTACTAGCCTATAAGACTTATAGTATAAGTGAATAGGTACATAATGATTTCTTGAATGTTTTGGATTTGTTTTTAAAATCTTGATATTCAAATTATTAAAACACGTACATCCATGTACATCCCGTATACTTTTTATTACACTGCTTTCTGTAGTTGTTCAGTCCTCAAGATAATATTGTACCTTGGTATTATCTCTTTAAGCCCGAAGGCATCATTTTCAAATTGGTCTAACTGTTCTAAGTTATTCAATGTTATTATAAGTTGAAATAATAATCGCCTAGATGTAAACACTTTTGTACCATAGAGACAAACGTAACCGCAGTGTCTCTAATAGTCTCTATTAAAATTATGTGAAGTTTCTTTTTGATCGGATCTGTCAATCCGAAATGTACGTAAAGATATTTTGAAAAATATATTCCACTAAAATCAATGTAATCTAATAATCTCAGTTTGTCGTAACTGTGAATTGATAATCTTTATACACGTATCAAAGTGTTGGTGTCTTGATTTCGTCATTACAGTTTCTGTGTTTGTTATTTCAGCATGGCTCCCCGGTTTGAGTTAGCCGTCGGTCTCCGAAAGGGGCACAAAACAACCAAAATATCCGCTGGCAAGAAGGGTATTACAGACAAAGCCATCAAAATCAGACCCGCCAGGCTAAAGGGTGTAAGTAGCACTAAATTTGTTATTGTATTGGGCATGGTTAGGTTATGTTTTCGCATTTGTAGAACATGAAAACTTGGCTATGCTCGACTGTAACTCTAATTGTATCGTACTTTTCATTACGTTTTTGTAATATTTCCATCTCTACTTTGATGGACTATTATTGTTTAAGGAAATTCTTCTTGCAATGAAAATTACAATTTATGTAGTCTCCTCTGGCCAAAATAGCTAAAATGCATTGGACCTCATTGTTCCTTACATGAGCATATTACCAATTATCTACTCTTAAGAGGGTTTTCCTTGAAATAACTACCAAGGTACCCACATAATAATTGTGAAACATAACCTGTAAACAGACCTGCGCACTATAAACATCAAGTTCACCAAAAAGTTACAAAATATCTAAGTAATAGACTTACTGGTCTCAGTTGCACATATTTTGTGATTTCATGTCTACTGATTATTGACAAATCTTTCAATAATATAGTATGTTTGTTTGATTGCTGACCTGAATAATGTTGCTAGAGGTACAGTATTATTGTTATAAACTAGGTAACTCGTCCCATGGCATTCTATTACCTCTTTGTTAACAGTTCCTGCTGCCATTAAGATGTAATTTAAATAGATTCAGTTTAGTAAAGTATGGTAAGAATTAGTCTTACTGATTCATGATCATGAATCATATTATTATAGAAACATGCAACTCCATAAAATAAATTATAATGAAACTGCATCTATTTGGCACTAATTTGTTTCAAATCAATTTATCTTTTTCACCATAATATGTACTTTCTTAGGTCTTTAGGAATTTTGTCTTCTAAATTTATATTAATGTGTGTTTGTTTATTGTAATTACAGCTCCAGACCAAACACTCAAAGTTTGTGCGTGACCTGGTCCGTGAGGTTGTAGGACATGCTCAGTATGAGAAGAGAGCTATGGAGTTGCTGAAGGTGTGTATTATACAATCATATTTGCTATATGCTGAGATGAAATGTTGGTATATATTTTATTTTTTGCAATGGTAGGTAGGATCTGAGCAATTCCTCTATGGAATTTCTCCATATTTGTCCAACATATTATAAGGAATATTATTTCAAAAGACATGGAATTAGATTTTTGTTTATACTTATGTACTTATCTGGGTTTACGATGATGATTTTCATGACAGGACTATGTTATTCCTGCAGTAGGGAATTAACAATTTGCACAACTATGTCCAGGCATGGGAAATGGGTAAATTTGCCCTTAGTAAGTCTGCCTAATAGAGTGTATTATTGTGCACATTGTGTCAGGGTAATTGTGTTATATCCATATATCTTGTAAGTGTCATTTATAGTAATTCTCAATTTGTGATTTATAAAGGTAAATGCTATCAAAGAGAAATTGTTTTGAATCATTTACCTCAATTTTTTTTGCAATTTGGTGTGCTTCTTCGCATAGGCCTCCTCCAGCTCTCTCCACTGAGCTCTGTTTTCTGCAACTCTGGTACAGTAAGGCCCCAAGGTTAGGCAGACCGCCAAACATGAATACTTAATTTAATTGATAGATGACATTAAATGCAAAATAAATGAACTGTATTTTGGCACCAATCTCCAAATAGGGTTCCCATCAAGAACTTAGGGTCCCAAGCCAACCTCACCTGCAAGTGGTGCACCTGCCGATCAACGGACGAGGCTCTGGCAAACAAAATGTCCCAATAAGCGGCAATAGGCTCGCAACCTATTACGTGGGATCAAAACACTGGCGAAAAGTGGGCGTTTAATATGCCTACCCCTTCGGGGAAACAGGCGTGAGTCTATGTATGTATGTGTATGTATGTATGTCTCCAAATAGTTTCTAGGTTCTCCCTCATAGGTCACCTCTAGTGTGAAATATTCCTATACAGTAGGCGCTTGGTAATCTGGCACGCTCAGTAGTCCGGCACTCAGCGACTCACGTAACCCGCTTGATAACCTGGCCTTTTATACACCCCAATGCCGGATTACAGAGCCGTCTAGTCTCTTATTATGTAAGATCTATTTTACATTATATTTATAAAGCTTTTACTTCCCATAAAAAAATGATAAACCGGCATCGTCGAAAATATGTGCCTGCTGGATTACCAAGTGCCTACTGTATAAATAATTTATTCAATTGCACAGAAGATCATAACTGTTGACCTAAGCGTTGACAAATCGATGTTTCACATGAGGATGCATGATGAGAATTATGAGGATAGTTCGCCTACGAGTGGCGAACTATCCTCATAATTTCGCATTGCCCTGCCCTGCAGCAAATGGGTATTTTTTTAGCTGCTAGCCACTCAGGTTGGCCCATGCAATATCTTCACTGCAAAAGGCATAGGTGGCAAAGCTAGGGATGGCAATCGGGTGAATCGGGCAACATCCGCAATATCGGAAAACATACTCCAATTAAAACAAAATCATTGCAATTTGTAGAATCTTTAATTTCATTTCACAACTCCGACCTAAAAACCTAACTTTCCACATCCACAGGTGTCAAAAGACAAGCGCGCGCTAAAGTTCCTGAAGCGCCGGCTGGGCACACACATCCGCGCCAAGAGGAAGCGTGAGGAGCTCAGCAACGTGCTCGTACAGATGAGGAAGGCGGCCGCACAGGCGCACCATCACACGCACTGAGTGTACAATAAACTTAATTAACTAAACATGAGTTTTATTTTTTGTTGTAGTATTTTTGCGCCTTGGCAATGGTAGTGTAGGACGCCCTCCGGAAAGGTGCAGTGACGTGAAATGGTTGTCATCGGCTGGTCACGAAGAGCCGAAAATCCGGCTCGGTGGCATGCCATTGAAAACATCTTCTACTTTAGATAATAGTAAAGTAGTAGATAATAGTCATCTAAACTATGAAATATTAGTAAGCGGTTAGAAAAAATAAACTGACTCTTAGGTGAGTCTTGAAATCAACTGGGATATTCTGCCGCCATAATTTAAAGGGGCACTAACATTTTGCAAATCAGGAGAAGTCGAGTTTAATATATTTCTTACGTTTTTGTCAAAATTAAATTACAGTATTGTAGTTATCGAAAATTTATATTTATATCTTTTATAGAACCATAGTGGCCTAATTCAATAGGCAAGCTTTTTGAGTACCTACCATAGAAAATAAAAACACTATTTTTTTAATCATCTAGCACTCTTCAGAATACATACTTTTTATTACTGTTTTGTTTTATTTGACCTATTAAAGTACCAATTTATGATTTTAGTAGTGACAAAATAGCTTTATTGCTATTTTTCTACATTTTATACACAGATAGGCCACTTTGGCAGTAGGTTTTTAGAAATAGATAAGAATAAAGTGGTTATTAGGCCAATTGTTTATTAAACACAACAGCTCAAAAATAAAACAAAACAACATAAGCAGCAAGTGCACTTAACAATAAAAGTATTCTTAGCTACTATCATTGTCATCCTCAACATCTATGTTATTTGATCATTTCTTACTTACACATTATCTTTGATACTGATATAAAAGCTGTGATGCACTGGAGGTAAAAAGGGCAAAAGATCTAATAAGTCATTTTTTTCTCACAGCTGATGGGTTTTCCATCTGGGTATTAACGATCCAGCTTAATACCAGTCAAATCTGTAAAGTCCCTTTTCCGCGTATCCCAGAGCCACTTTAACCCGCCACTTCACGGAAGAGTTGCCAGATGTCAGCTAGGACGAAATCGTAGTGGCCCTAAGGCAGCTCAAAAATGGGAAAGCCCCCGGGGACGATGGAATTACGACGGAGCTGCTAAAGGCAGGTGGGAAACATATACTTGTGCAGCTGGAGCTGCAGAGGACAGAATCAAATATGCGTTGGAGCGCATATTTAATTTTGTCCTCTTCTCGGAGAGAACTCCAAGGGATTAGCAAGAGCGTTGTCGTTTTGTTCTTCCAAAAGGGAGACAAAACTTATTTGAAGAACTATCGACCTATCTCGCTCTTGAGCCACGACTATAAGCTGTTCTCAATGTTCATTACTACGAATTTCTGCCGCCCGAACTGGCCGGTTTTTTAGGAGGGTACGACACAAGACAGAGGGGTATAATCTGTCCCTGTGTTTAACGTTTGTGTACTATGAGAAGGCCTTTCACTCCATTGAAACCTGGTCTGTTCTGGAGTCCTTGCAACAGTGCCAAGTCGATTGGCGATATGTCCAAGTGCTGAGTGGTCTGTATGATGCCGCGACTATGACCGTCCAAGTATAGAACCGGCAGTCTGAACCTATCCACCTGCATCGAGGTGTGAGACAAGGGGATGTTATTTTCCCCAAATTGTACATAAATACAATGAAGAATACGTTCAAGACGCTGCACTGGAAAGGACCTCTCACACCTAAGATTTGCAGACGATATCGTCATCGTGGCTGTAAGCGTGCAGGACTTGCAGTATATGCTGAGCAGCCTAGCTGATTCTTCTGGTCGCATCGGTCTTCGGATGAACTTGGACAAAACCAAGATAATGTTCAATGAACATGTCTCTCCGGAATCGATTATCCTAAATGGGATCCCTCTCGAAGTTGTTCAGGAGTACGTCTACCTGGGGCAAACCGTGCATTTGGGTAAAAACAACTTCGAGAAGGAGGCTGGCAGAAGATATACGGCTGGGCTGGGCACCATATAGGAAACTCCGTCACGTCTTTTCGTCACCCCTACCGCAAAGCCTTAAGACCAAGGTCTTCAACAAGTGCCTCCTACCCGTTATGACTTACGGGGCCACTAACGGTGCGACTGGTCTACCAATTTAAGGTCGCTCAGCGAGCTATGGAGAGGGCTATGCTCGGAGTTTCTCTGAAGGATCGAATTCGTAATGAAGTGATCCGACAGAGAAACAAGTAAATCGAAATAGCTCAAAGAATTAACAAGCTGAAGTGTATGAATAATGACGTTTATCATGAACAGACTGTCAAAAAGTAGCCTAACTAATTTCATCATGACAGTGAAGTTTTAGAGGGCTTAAGCCATAGTGGCCTATCTTATTTAGGCCAGTATGGCACTTCAAGTTTAGATCGCAGACTAAAAATGGTACCCCTCGTTTTCACCAAGAAACATGTCCAATACATGTTTTATACAAAACTTGTAGACAACATAATTATTTGTTTTATACATGTATTGAACATGTCTCAAACATTCTTTCGTTCACACTGTGTAGCCAACAAGTATCTATACAAGTATAAAACACATTTGCGTTTACACTGAAGTCTGTTACAGTTTAAAACATGTCTTATACATTGATAGCGTTCTCACCTACAAAATACAGTCGTGTTTTGGACAAGTATTGTTTATTTTATTGCAATTTCTGTATTATACAAGTATTAGACAAGTTTTAAACTTTATCCATGCTTGTTGGATAAAGTTTTTTTTTTACTGCACGGTTGGCGTATAGTGCATAGATTATACAGATATACGTATAGTGGTTTAAGCGGCCGCCTCATCGCTTGACATTGCGCTGAGCGTTGTGGGTTCGATTCCCACACGAGACAAAACTTTGTGTGATCTATAAATTGTGCCCGTATGTTGTATGTTTGTAAAGTCCCCCGCGACACAAGATTTAGTCCTATTGAGGGAAGTGTATTTAAAAAAAAAAATTGGTTGCCTGTAAAGTTGGTATACGGGCGAAAGTTTTACGTGACAACGACTTTGAGTGGTAAAATAATTTTAATGTGAATATTCATTCGTATAGTAGGAAGAAGGATGAAAGACGCGTGCCTTTCACTTTTTATGTCTGTCTCTCTCGCTCTTAGGCGGGACGCGTGCCTCTCACTCGCTCTCATTGTGAGCGCATAACGTGAGCGGAGCGTAACGCAGTTTCTTGAAGTGTCACCCGGCAAACCAATTTATAAGACGTTGTCACGTCAAAAAAAATAGTTTTCAACATACCGGACGAACCGCGCTTTTTACTTCGTAAAAACGAAATAAGAAGAAGAATGGAGTGGTTAAAAAAACAAACTTTAGAACTCATTGAGCTTTTGCATGTACAAGAATGTCTGAGGAATGTGAAAAATAAAATATATAAAGATCGTCAGAAGAAAAAAGACGCATTGGCAGCAATTGCTTCGCAAATGTACATTGATGTTTTTTATTTTTTATTTATAGACTCACGCCTGTATCCCTGAAGGGGTAGGCAGAGGTGTAATACTTATTACACCCACATTTCGCCATGAATTTTAAGGTCGCCACGTAATAAGGGGGGGGGGGAGCCTATTGCCGTACCGTTACCAGACTCCGTGCTGCCACTGAGAATTCGGAAAAACCCAGTAGGTAATACTTTTGCCCGACCCGGGAATCGAACCCGGGGCCTCTATTTAGCAGTCACATACGCTATCGACTGGACCACGGAGGCAGTATTAAAGATGTTGATAAAATATAACAAACCTCAAGAACCAGTTTAATAGGGAAGTAAATAAATTAAAAACGAAGTCAGGTTCTTTCTTTTAAAATAAAACTACCTACTGCTTGAATTTGTCTCGAATTCTACAAGTTTAGCTACGACAAAAACATGAGATCATAAACATGCAGACAACTACAAGTTTTCAACCAACAAGTTTCATACAAGTTTTATATACATGTCTACAACAAGTTACATACAAGTTTTCTATACATGTCTACAACAAGTTGCATACAAGTTTTGTATAAGGTACAACAAGTTTTATACATGTGTATAGTTTTGTATACAACATGTTTTATACATGTATATGAGAAAAGAAAACATTGTCAAAAACTTGTTAAATACATGTATTATACCTTGGTGAAAACGCGGGGTAACAGTGATTATGTTGCCATGTAGTGAATATTCGTTGTATCACTTTTAGGCCACTCTGGTTCTATCAAAATGATCAATTTGAACTGGAAAAGATCATAAACTCAATATTGTAAAAAATGTAGTTAGGCCACTATGGTTCTCATGGCCTCATTTTCCCTTTCAACCTAACTTAAAAAATATAGTAAAAACATTAATATTACGTATAAAAGGCATAATTAACCCAATGTGACTTTCCATTGTAACATTTTGGAGAAAAAGAACTTAAATATTGCAATGAAAATCCATATTTATGTAATTGTGCCTTTCCATTCTAGCTTAAATATGTTAAAGTGATTTAAATAGTTAAATGAAGAAGTACAACTAGGAAACAACACTGCTAATACATATATAGTCATATCTCACAATGTGACCTGTGACCAAGTCTTAAAAAATCGCGCAGTTGTGCCTTTTAAGCTTATGGTATCTCTGTTAATTTTGTTGCTAAAAATACACAAAAAATTAGGCAAATAGCCCTTTTTTTCCCGATTCCGAATATTTAATATAACTCAATTTTGAAAAAAAATTTAGTTGTGCCCTTTTTTTGTTAGCACGGCAGAATACTAGGATGACGAATGCTACCTGAGGAGTACCTACTACTACCCTCTCGCAGAATATCTATGTGTCTGTACTATTGTATCCCTAAATTAGTAGTGTATTGCTTTTGATACCAAAACAGTAAACACCGAACACGTACCTAAAGATTATCTGTCAATTTTTTTTTTGGTGTTGGAATCTGAGGTATTAATCCCGTAATAGTAAATTAGATAAAATTTATATAGCCTATGTCACCCGGGCCATGTTATTACGATTCTAGCTATAGGTACCCCATTTATTAAAATCGGTTCAGTAGTTTCGGCGCTACGGTGGAACATACATTACATAGACTACCAAAAACATTACCCTTCCTTTTGACTGCGCCGTAGTCGGGTAAAAATAAATCAATCGACTTTTTTACAATACTGTGCCCCTACTGTGCCCGAAAGCTGAGTCACCTGTATAATCTATGGCCGAGTCTATTCCAGAGAGGTTGGACTAGGTTTAGACTATATTTCTTTAGTCTATTCGCATCCAAAATACCTACAAAGCTTCGCAGAAGACACTTAGGGCCTGTTTCAGCACTGTCCAGTAAGTTCCGATTAAATTACTTGGCATATAAATACATGCAATTAGCATTGCAAGCAGCGATAGCCTAAGTGGAGAGACCGACAGACTGCTACTCAGAAGGTTCGGGTTCGAATCCACGGCGCGCACCAATGACTTTTCGGAGTTATGTGCGTATTTATCGCTTGCTAAACGGTGAAAGAAAACGTCGCGAGGAAACCTGCATGTCTGAGAGAGTTCTCTATAATGTTCTCGAAAGACATGTGAAGTCTACCAACTCGCACTAGGCCAGCGTGGTGGACTATGGCCTTAACCTTCTCATAATGAGAAGAGGCCCGTGCCCAGCAGTGGGACAATTTAAATACAGGCCTGATGATGATGATAAATACCTACATAAAAATTCTCCGTGGTCCAGTGGATAGCGTATGCGACTACTGATCCCGGGTCGGGCAAAAGTGTTACTGGGTTTTTCCGAATACCTACTCAGTAGCAGCGCGGAGTCTGGTGATGTGCCGGGCAACGGCAATAGGCTCGCCCCCTATTACGTGGGACCTAAAATTCATGGCGAAATGTGGGTGTCATATTTACACCTCTGCATACCCCTTCGGGGATACAGGCGTGAGACTATAAAAATAATTCGTTCTAATTTTTAATTTACTCCAAAGATAAGGCTTACTTATAGGTGGTGAAACTGGCCCTTAGGCTGTGGTTCCACTGAGGCGGAGCGGAAACGAGCTGCGCCGCGATTCACCAATCACATTGCTTGAAATCCACATATCTTCTATTTCAAGCCATGTGATTGGTGAATCGCGGCACAGCTCGTCTCCGCTCCACCTCAGTGGAACCGCAGCCTTAGCAAAGAGCTCTGATTCTGTATTCATTGACTTAGGTGCCATTGTACCTACCTGTTTCGGTGATTCGGAATAAAAAATGTACCCATACATGTTATTTGTATTGATGGTTCATTTTATACATAAGTATGCAATAATCATGTCCGTAATCGTAACTTGGCTTGTAGGCTTTTTTTACGGTATAACAAGTAGAAAAAAATATCAACCTACCTAATATGTAATTGGTAGGTAAACAATAATATTAAAGTTATGATTGGACACACATTTAGGCCATTGGGAATGCCGTGCCTCATTTTTTGCTTAATAAGTATTCCATTGTAATTCCGTATGTATACCTACTGGTGTACCATAACTTGTTAATCTATCTATCTATTCCAAATAGGCCACAAATACAAAAACTTACGATAAATAAATCAATAAAACTATTCATTATTCCGGCTCTGATAGATGTTTTTATGGTTCCGTACCTACCTAAAAGGTAAAACGAGATCCTATTACTAAGCCTCCGCTGTCTGTCTGTCTGTTACCAGGTTACCAGCATACTGTTCTGTGGTTACCAGGCTGTATCTCATAAACCGTGATTACCTACTAGAAAGTTTAACGTTAAAGTTTGTAACTGAAACTTTCACAGATTATGTATTTCCGTTCTCGCTATAACAACAAATACTAATAATAAAATATTAGAAGGGGTCCCATACAATAAACGTGCTTTTTTTGGTATTTTTTGCTCAATATTACTAACGGTAACAGGTAGACGCTTAAAAATTTCACAGAATATGAAGTTGTATACTTATTACCTTTCAAAATAAATACCTCTAACACAACAAATAAAGTAAATATTAAATGGGGCTCCCATGCAACAAACGAAATTTTTAAGCAATTTTTTCTCGGTCTCAATAAACAGGTAGAAACTTAAAAAAAAAAATTAATATAGGTACATATAACAAACGTGATTTTCTTTTATAGGTGGTGGTATGGAACCCTTTGTGCGCGAGTCGGGCACTTGGCCCTTTTTTATTCTTTGGAATATTAATTTGTTGAGCTAAATACCTAACCAACGTAGGTTTCTGATTTTCTATGTAAGTACAAAGATTTATCCATTGTGTAGATAAGTTTTACTTACTTAATATGTAGCAGGCACTTTACCTACAGTCAACTACAAAAGTCGCTACACACCACAAAATATGGATAAATGGGGTACATACAATAAAAAGAATTTGAGACAAATTGTAGAATGGTACTACTTACCTACCATTGTACTGTTAGGTACTTACCTACACAAAAAATATCTAGCTACATTTCTATGGTTCCTTACTGAAGTTAACGGTAACTTTTGGTATAATATGCAATGTAAATGGACTGTCCTTGAACGTCAACGATTGGAAGGTTACACAACGGCCTTCGTGGTTCCTTCTTTATTTGGTTACTGGTGACCTTGTTGACAAAAATAACTCTGTTTGCTAAGTATTTGTTTGTCTCAGCTATTCGCTGTCGTCCAACCGGTTATCACAAGCTTATCATGCGTTTATCGTTCCTCTACGACACTACGTGTTATGTAACGGGAAACAAAAATGTCATTCTGGTGCCCAAGATCTTATTTTGTTATCATATCTCTTTAAAAAAGCTTATGTATTAAAATGTTTAGTGCTATCTACGCAGAAATCGAATTCTCTAAGCTACTTAAATAGCACGAATTTTTAAAAGTTTCCTGTGTCCGAATAATGTATAATATGGAAGACATCAATAGCTTCGCATTAGACTTAATAATTCCGTGTGATTTCGGATAAAAAGTATATTATTCCACAACCCCATTTCAGACTGTGGGTGCCCTACTACGTGAACTCGGCAAAATATGAATCCAAATCTGTAAGTAGGTACTGCCGTGCGAATCATCATAGTTTATGCACGTTTGTGCGAGAAACTGCAGCTCAGTGTAACCAGATTTGAAAGAATTTCAGATTATCCATAGTGCGACGCGACTGTAGCACAAAAACTGATCTAGCTAGAGCAATTTCCGTGTACCTACCGCAGACTGCCACCGACCTCCTCAGCCCAAAGGCATAGTGATATTCCATGTCTTATGTAGTCAGTATATTCATGGCATGTTCATGGCTACTGGTTTTCCTGAACGAATGTCAAAGATCTGTATGACAGCTGGGACTGGCGTCTTAAGGGTCGGTACATATCTGACGGAATATGCGTCGAGCGTATCTGCATCGGTCGCGTCTATTCCGTCGAATTAGACCTGCTACATTACGCGTCTAGTTAGTTTGTGAGTTCAGCATCTACAGTGCGGTTGCGTTGTGTGATATTGAATTTTAAAACGCCCAACGCGTCAGTCAAAATACACGTGGTGCGTGGCGCGCGCAACGTCGACCGACAATGCGTTGACGGAAACGGAACAGAAGCTGTACGCTCGACGCACTAACGCATCATCGGTTAGGTGTGAACGGTTGAATGTTTTATCATATTATATTTGTCTGTTTTGGCGTTACGCGACTGATAATACGCGACGCATCTTCCGTCAGATATGTAACGACCCTAACGTGCTCCCCGAGGCACTAGGCAAGCGATAATTTTATTAACAATAAGGGTGAGGCCAAACGAACGTAATTTTGTGACTCGTGAGTCGCAGATTTTCGGTTGCAGAAAGAAAGTCTATTGTTGTAAGTAACTCATTTTGCGTCGCCGTGTGAATCAAATAGGACTTTTCTATGAAACCGAATGCAGCAGAATTTCTGCAACCGAAATTCTGCGACTCACGACTCACAAAATTACGCTCGTTTGCCCTCACCCTAAAACGATGGTGCTCGCCGCGGATTTGAACCAATACCTTCTTATGGCAGTCTGTTGATATCCACTTAAGCGGTTGCTGTCTTTGGATTACCATTAAACCTCTAGTCCTCCAATGATATAATTTGGTAGAAAAATAATCACGTTAGGCGACTGAAGCGTCTAAAGCTAGTTAGATTGTGCCGTTTCTTATGCCCAGCAACAACAGATCTCAGAATCGTTTTTAGTCCAATATGGCGCGCGGCGGATGTCAATGACACCTACTTTTTTTAAGTTCGTTGTTAACAACCGTCCTAGACACGAGGCTGATAATATTTTATCAGTTCCAGGTTTGTAGATAAAAATACATTTTACTTTCCATTGCTAAATACATCTGACAGTATAGGTACAGTCAGCCAAAAATATGGTCTACCACACTATACGGTCTGAATATATTCTAGTAAATCATAAAATAACAAGGTCGATTTTCCTTTATTCTAACAGTTCTATTACGCTATTTTGATGACCATGAGATCTTTGTCAAAACTGTTAGACCACTTTGTTGCCTGACCGTACCTATACTTATTGTTACCTAATATGTTTATTGAATTTAAGACCTTCGTTTCTCTATTTAGAGGGAGATCTAAAAAATTTAAGTAAATTTTGTTTATGTAAGATCATAATTTATATTATTATTAAGTTGACGTTTGTTGTTCTACTAAGTACCTTATGTCTTAAGTTTAAATTAAGTTTGTCTAAGATTTTATGGCATGAGACAGTTCCACCCCCTGCAAACTATGTAGAAGCCAAAGAATATCTGGTAGGTACTACTATCTCCGTGGATCCGTACCACTGGTCTATCCCCGGTAGTATTCTGCAATGGCCCATAAATATGGAGATCCCTGAATCGTTTACGAAGCCAGGTTGGCCGTTGCAGATACAACCTAGCGAAATGGGGTATGATTGACTCAGCCTACATGCAGTGCCAATGTGGCGCTCCAGAACAGACCATGAGTCACCTCCTGGAGAGTCGTAAGTGTCCGCTCAGATGTTCGGCGGCCGATCTATGCCGAGCCACCGTCAATGCCGTTGCTGTGGCCACATATTGGGCTGGTGCCATTTGATGTCTATGCCAACAACTCGAAAAGAAGAAGATTTTACAATTCTTTGTCTATTCTATACATATTTTTGGCTTTTGCCTATCCCTTGGAAAAACATACATTGTTTGGTATTAAAATTATATTATCCCTGACAGTTTACGTAATATTAAATAAATATCAACAACAAACATATTACACACGCGATTATGTATATTCTCGTAATAAACAGTACACACGTATTTACTTTCATTAATCTAACATTCGTATTGTTTGTCATAAACACTTTTTGCAATAACACATTTATAATTTTATCTTTGTATTGACGTTGGATGGGTGTTTCTGAGAGGTCGAGAGGCTATCGAATTGCGTCAAGAAACTCAATGATGTGGCGGCCTGTCTCTTGTTACTTGGACCAAGTTGTAATTTTATTACTACGTATACCGGGTGTTATTGAAATTTGAGTAAATGATTCCGCTGAGTAATATTTAGATCGTGTTAGAAGGGGACAAGTTACAAATTAGATATTTTCGGTATCTAGTTATGTGGTTTATGACTTATCATCTTCCGCATATTTTGTTGTACTCAGTCAAATCGGTGGCTATGATCTCTAATTCTCTAAGTAGATAGCATGTCATCTGAAAAAAATACATGTACCTATATTAATATTACATGAGCAAGTCACATTCCTTCATTCCAGTAAGTAAGTAATGGTTATCCTATAGAGAAAGAAGGCAGAGCGTCCCAGTCGTCCGAGTGCAGATTGAAATTATGACTGACATTCTTTGCGAGGCTTACTCTAGAGCGCCATCAATTTTGGAACCAAGAAGACAGCTAACTGATGCTGAACTTACCTTGCTACCTGTTTAGTTTGATACTACAAATACATCTTATACTAGAGGTTATACCTGTACCATAAGAGACTGTGTTCAGCCATATGTTTGAAATCGATATCAGGCTCCGAATGTGTCATGTTGCTGGGCAAGTAATTAGCTCATTTGATAAAGTATGAATCCGAACACGGGAATAAAAATGATGGAATATTATAAACGCCATGAAAATGCTTGACTAACAGTAACTACCAAATAAATATTTTATATAGATTGCATCTACCATTTTTATTAAATAAGTAGTTAGGAAAAACTTTCGCCGAGTTAACGTTTCAGTAGAAACACGTACGAGTACCTACCTACAGTCCTTGGCCTACTAACCTTGCATGACTTATGGCAGTTGGGTGACCTTGGCAAAGCTTTACTCTACTGGGTAAATAAGTACCTGCCTACGCTTTAAAATTGAAGTCGAACGCAATCATTTATAGGTCTGTAATTGGTTTCTATAGAATTTTTGCGCAGTTTCTACCTGTTTTTTTCTGGCATCGCACGGAATACATACCTACAATCAAACAAGTCGGCGCTGGACCAGTTTGAAAAAAATTCCCTTGGCTAACTCATAGAGTCGAAGCACACTTGAAACTGGTTTTGTATACGTGTGTCAATGTGCGTATAAAGTAGCACTGGAAGCGACGATATCTTGCTGAGCGATTCTCGCCCTTATGGTTGTCTAGCGGGAAGTTGCTCCACTGTACATAAGTAGCAGATTTTCTTTGTCACCTATCGCAACACTAATTCCCAGTGGATTCACCACTGATAATTTTCACATCAGAAGTACAGATGACTACATAAAGTCGCTTCAGATCATAAAATCTTTGCCGATACCGAACCATTTATGAATTAAAGCTACTCAATTTTTATTCTTAATTTTTAATAAGTAATGATTTAGGTAAGTTTTATGTGTCTAAAAATCCTACATTTTGATTGAGGTAAGTCCTTTGACTACAAATACTTAATACAAGTTATAGAGAATAATAATAAGCTGGGATGATAACCATTAAATCACGTAAGTGTATATGGACTTATGTAGCTGACTGTACCCATCACTTGTGAGCTACAGAGCCACCTTAGATAGGCAGCAGACTTTCTGTGTGTTCTATGCTCATTGAAGAAACATTTTTGACATTGGTAAAGTTCCGGAGCTTGTAACACTGTGTTTGAACCCAAGATAAAAACAACATAAACTAGAACGACCTAATCGGGAGTAGGTACCTACCTATATTAACAATTATAGAAAATCCTAGTTACAGGTTTTCGTTCAATTTTAGTGTGGAGATTAGTCTTTTTATTTGATACGGTAGAGGACGTCTTCAATAAGTATTTATTTAAGTAGGTAATTCAACTTATCGGCATGAATCGTTATCACTGTTATCCAACCTCGTCACTGTGTCAAGGCACTACAGGCTCGCTATTATTAGGATAGATAATAGATTTATCTTGTTCTCTTCCTATAAACAAATTTAATAGCCCAAATAGGAATTACAACTTATTATTATTAGTACCCTTCAATACTTCATACTAGAACTACGGATAATATACTACTGTACTGCTTAGTACTAGAACGGACAAAGACAACGATAACCTTGTGGAGATACCTAACATCAGACTGCCACCCAAAGGGGATCAGGTTCAAATCCCAAGGCACGCACCACCTTTTAATTCGCTTACCTGTGCCTCGGAGAGCTTGTTACCGTCAGTCCAGAGAAGCCCTTGTCAAAAAGAAGCGACGCTCACCCATCTTTGCTTGACAGCTCGAAATTAAGCATGTCCTCCAGTTTGAAAGTGGAAGGGTCTATGCGTATGAATTTACCACGGGCCCTCAAAGGCGTAGTTAGTTACTTAGGTAGTAGAGCCTTGCTGATTTCAAGTAGGTGCCTACTACCCTCTCTCACCGATTATCTACGTGAAGTAACCTAGTGTTACATTACACTTGGTAAATGAGAGTGCCGGAGGCCCCGTTGCCTACTTCCAGGCCCGAATCGCCCTTATGTGCAATGTGTGCGGCACTGCGGCGCACACAGGCGCCAGGGTAAAAACTGGTGAAATACCAGCATTAATTATTAAAATTACTATTTATTATTAATTACTAAACACGACAAAAAGGAGCTTCATAGATTTTGCACACAGGCGCTGGATTGGGTCGCAGCACTGTATTTCCGTCTCCCTGATCCCGCTTCTCCACCCATTTTCCCATTCTCGAAGGCGGCAACGCACCTGCGTCTCCTCCAGTGTTGCGGGTGTCCATGGGCGGCGGTAAAAAGTAAAAACTTACCACCACACCCTTTGCCTCACAATATAGTAAAGAAACAGGTAGGTGCGTCACTGCCCGCGGACATAATAATATTATGTCTAGTACTTACAGTCTAACAAAAATATTATTATTATTTTGTACGTTTACATGTATGGAATGCTTGTGACGTCATACACCGTCAAACTTGTAAATAGAGCCTTGTTTATCGAGTGATAAATATCTACGTATTAATATTCTCCACTCCGTTGATACGCAATACGCAAGGCCAAGTTCGTGCATAATTACTTTTGGCGTATTTCGCTCACTTTTGATAAAAAGATTATGTAACGCAAAAGCGGCGCATAAGAATAAAAAGCTACCACAACCTGGAGATTATGATAAAGATAAGATAAAGATAAAGATATATTTATTTGCTAAGACACGTGTATATAATTAAAACATTAATAAGATGCTTATTATAGATGTCACATAGTAATTTGTTTCAACATGTCTGACCATTGCTGGCTTACAAATATCGAATATTAATAATGAATGACATACATTTTTATGAATGGATTATATGGAGATATAAATCATATCATTTAAGGAATAGCCTTTTCTTAAAAAAGCTAAATCTGTGGGCCCGGGGACGTCAAGGACACGACGCGACGGTTGTTTACTAGTAAGTAGATAGGCCCCGTTCGCTAGGGGAAGTAGGATAGTCTACCGTACCTAATTCCTGCGCCAGCCCCAAATCGAAGAGTAATCTTGAGTAGCGCAGGTGACAGCTCGCAATAGGTTTACTGCGAGAACAGGGCGATGATGGTGATGTCTATTCGAAACGGCTGAAGTAAAATCAAAACAAATGTTTTATTTTATCTTTTAGACAAAAAGAAATCTTACTTTGATTGTCTCCGGTGACTGACCGAATACTCTACATTTTCTTACAAAAGGTGATGGCCCTGGTTTTCAGTTTGGTTCATCGTAGGAAGGTAGGTAGGTTACATTCTAATATACCTAGAGCAGTTTCTGATATTTATATCAGTACCTACCCAGTAGCAGTTTACAGAACCAAAGGTCAGACATATATTTAGCATTTTACAATGTTCAATCGCACTTATTTGATAAAAAATATTTTACCCAAATTTTACCTCAAAGACAAAAACCCAAGTGACGATTCCATAATGCCTACCCGATAACGACATCTTCAATCTTCTGATTATTAGCATTTCACTTCACACTGCACCATAGAGCACTGCACAGAACAAACCAGTCTCGTTAGTAGGTAGGTAGAATTGTACATGTAGATCACAAAATTGATTTGTGCTTTGGTGCACTTTAAATTTACTTTCGCGTCAATTTTTTTATCAAACAACGATAAAATAGCAAGTGATAGCTCCGTAACACCAGCCCCCAGCACTCAGTTGTATTTAGGCCCAGTAAAGTTAGGTTACCAAACCATCCAAACACAACACTTACTTAAGTGTAATAATATATTGACTTTGACTTCGCAACGCATTTTCATGTATGAAGTCATAGACCTTAACAAAAAAAAATTAAAACGCGTTCTACGAGGCACAGGCGATGAATAGAATTCCATTTAAGTATGTCAATTCTCACATTGAACAGCTGTCAGCGTTCAATTGTGTAAAAGGAATGAAAATATCATTTATCTTACAAATTAGAATACCTAGACAAAGAAACAGCAGCGATAGCTTAGTGGAGATACCAACAGACTGCCGACCATGCGGAAGGTATCGGGTTCGAATCCACAGTGCACACATGACTTCCGAGTTATGTGCGTATTAAATAGTAGGTAAGCCGTCGGTCCCATTTGTCTCGAAGATCTTTGACAGTCGTTAAAGGGGGTCAGTCAGTACGGTCAGCACGTATGAATAAACTGACACTAGTCTAAACCATGGAATACAGCTATCCCTACGGATTGCGCAGGTCATACAGTCGTTCTGTGGAAAAGCTAATATTCAGTCAAATCCGGTTAGACTAGAATGCGGACCCCAGGTTCTAACTGGGATAGCGCTAGGGGGTGATGAGACAAAGAAATTCTTTAATGCCCGTGTAAGAGATGATTCACGTTACACTGTTGCGGGGCTGTATAATAGGAAAAGTAAGACTAAATAATTATTACAGTTGGACGGTAAAATGTACATTTAATTTTATGAAACTTGGTTTATAACTACATCTTAGCACTAGAAATCCGGATCTGCTAAGTCCAACCAAAATTTTGAGATCGTTCCATCTCCAGGAGTAAAAAGAGTAAAAATACACATTTTACAAACTAGCCGAGCGAGACCATGCTGATCGGGTCAATATCAAAATATGCCTTTTTCCTGCATAGTATAGGTACGTACTTTTGTAGGTACATATATATCGACGATAGGTACCTATCTAGTAAAGGAAAAAATAGGCACCATCACTCACCAGCTCAGTAGAGCCGGTGAATAATGCTTAATGTAAAATCAATTTAATAAGAGAAAATTTTCAAGGTGAACATGGTATCAGCACAGTATATAAAGACATATTATTAGACTGTGGTATCAGTGAAAACATTTTATTAACCTTCACCTGGGTACCTATTATTACAATAATAGCTGGGCCCGCGGTTGCACCCACGTTATTTAGTACATCACGTTATCAGCTCTTAATGTTGTTTCTTGTGTTACAGATACATACAGTACCTACCTTATTAATATTAACATTGTATTTCGTTTTTTTTATAAACTCACGCCAGTATCCCCGAAGGGGTAGGCAGAGGTGTAATATTACACACACATTTCGCCATGAATTGTTAGGTGCAATGTTTTGAATGTATTATACATATCGACGGTTGAAAGGCTAATTGACCTAAGTGACATTTTGTAAAACTTGCAGGAGGACGGATTAAAGTTTGTTTTATGGAAAAAAAATATGAAAAAAACAACTATTTAATAGACGTTTATTTATTTTATACAGTATATTCCTAATTAAGTAAGGGTTCTTTTTAAGCTATTACTGTTGTTAATTGTGTATTATTTTGGAAGTTTTATGTTGGTTAGCCCAAAATGCATCAAATTTTGTATTTTTTTGAGAAAGGCAAAATGGTTCAAATGCCTGCCGTAAAAAAATTGCTGACAGTAAACTGGCTAGCATTGACTTAGAATAAAACAATACGAGATAAAATGAATTTAGCGCCATGTCAACTGACAGTTGAAAGCACAATGATTGAAAGCAACATGATGGTGTTACACCAGAGTAAAGTAGTTTGATGCAGATGCCCATTAGAGGGGCTGCAGCATGAAACAAAATGAACCCTTACTAGATTATTAGTAGATAATTATATAGAAGCTTAGGCCATCATTCAGCTACATCCATAAGATTTTAATGTAGTTGAATGCAAAATGGGCCAAACGACACAGCTTATTGTTTTGGTTTAATGCAAAATAGGCCAAACGACAAAACCAGAACTACCTAAAAAAAAAAAAAAGAAGAAAAAGCCAAATGCCTTAATCGACACTCGTTATAAAAGTTCGATAAATCAAAATAGCCTAAGTCATCGAGTCCTCAAATTTGTCTAATTTTGTGTCGTATAGATCAGTGAGCTTAGAAATGAGGTCTGTTTTGCTGTAGGTGCTAAGCGCCCTAAAAGTAGTAAAAAAAAATTGAAACCTAACTCAAACGACGGAGAAAAACTTGCTGATTCCGAATATGTCTATAACTCAATATCGCAAAAAATGTCGCTTGTACCAATTAGCCTTTCAACCGTCGATATAAACATTCCTCTTGAAGCATTCTATCTATTTAAAAAAACGCATTGAAATCCGCTGCGTAGTTCAAAAGATTTAAGCATACATAGGGATAGACAGACCGAAGACAGACTTTGTTGGTTTTATACTAACTATGTAGTGATTAGGATAAACTCGTCCACTGTTGATAACTCGTCAGCTGTTGCTGGAGCGTTTCTCTGGCGTGTTGTGAAGGTTTCATTACCTACTACATGAACAGGACTTATTATTTATTTTTATTTATAGACTTACGCCTGTATCCCCGAAGGGGTAGGCAGAGGTGTAATATTACACCCAAATTTCGTCATGAATTTTCAGATCCCACGTAGGTACGTAATCGTCGACGTTTTCCAAAATAATCTCCCCTAAAAAAGCACGAAATAAACTGTCACCTGTCACGGTACCAGGGTACTGTTGTCACTAATGATCTAAGTCATCTAAGTTTGAATTTCGAATCGAAGGAGTTCACGGTCATTCTGGCACATTAGGGTGAATGAACAGTGATTAGAAATCCGTCTCAAGGCTTAATTGGCGATTGAAAGCTAGTAAGTAAGTAGGTATATAAAAACCAAACAATAGCCAAGTGTTTGTATAAACTTGATTACTTTCAAGTTTTCTATTGTAGCCTGTGGTCGTACGGAATGTCACGAAATTGGGACACAAATCTATTCCAATAAAGCTAAGGAAATTACATAGTAGAAACTCCTCTTTATTTAATACTCAAAGTAGCCTAAGTTGTAAGTTTACCTACAGCTCACTCATAGATCTGTAGGTAGGTCGGTATCGACCATGAAGTTATAGATAAACATGGAGACCGCACTCCGAATACCTACTTGAAGCTCAAATGATGTATCGCTATCTCGCTCACTGTGGTCATACCATCTCTTTTCAACCAACCACTGCCATATTGACAAGATTTACTTGACATATGGTGGCCAATGTTGCCACATTACCAAATCCTTAGGAAATGGGATTATAATTCACTGTCTCGCCAACCATGATTATAAGTGTTCGAGACCTACAATATTGGGAGTTTTAACAAGTGATTGGATTTCAACTCTTGATTTAAATACACATTAATTGACCGTGTAAACTTCTGATTTGCTTAATATGTCGGCTCTTTTTAAGAGCTTACTCGGAGATTTTAATAAGAAGATAGCAATACTAAATCCACGCTAAAATGAGAGGTCAGACCACAGAGAGTGAGATAGAGAAATGTAGGTATTTGACTCAAGGCTTTGTTCCAGCTGTGGCCTCCATGTTTATCTATACCTTCATGGTATCGACGCAGCCTACGCTTAACCACAGATTACTAAATAGTTACAAAGGCTGAATTAGGCTTGGGTACATACCTATTCAAATTCACATTACGAAGACATCTCGAAAGTTCGAAACATAGCAATGAGATACAGTGGAAAACTCTCTAATTATTGGTACCTCTATAATTTATTATAATCTGAACTGCTACTATAGATCGATAATAAATTTATAAAAACTATAGATACCTGGATAAAGTATATTATTATTATCTGTACCAAGATAGACGATAACATGTTTCTTATCTGCATGGCAATCGTGACCGTTGTTGTTAATATTGTAGTTGAATGTTATAATTTGTTTTAAGTGGACGCACCGACTGACAAACAATTTACATCATTGGTTCGTGACCTTAGGTCAGTTTTCATATTGATAGTTTCATCGTCGGACGTGTACTGTGACTGTGATGTAAGAAGGTCGCCACAGTTTACAATACTGGCTGATAGGAACGATAGGAATAATTATTATCCCTATTGTTAATATCGAGGGTTCACGGGCAAAATGTATTAAGCGACATCCTGGCCGATATTGAGTTATATACATATTCGGAATCGCCGGATTTTTCTGCGTCGTTTGCACTCGGTTTCGTGCTGATCTGAGCACTTTTTTGGCGCTTAAAACAATAGTAAATTTAGGCTCAGTTTGGAGTAGCTTTGATTGAAGCGACAATTTTTTTTTACAATTTAAGAAAATATGGACTTCATACAGGCGAAATATTTAGTATTTTTGACTTGAGCTATTTTCCCCGGCATAAGTTTGGTAAGATAAGGTGTTTGAATCGTCTTGCCTGCGCCTAAAATATATACATACCGTCGCTTAAAGCATTTTGCTTGCACCTGAAATTCATACTTGATGTCGCTTAAAAAATTTAGCCTGCTGCTGAAATCCATAACTTGTGTCGCTTAAATCATTTACCATGCATCTGATATTAATAAACACAGGCGCTTAAATCATTTTCATATGTAATAAAAATTCTTTATACTCGGCGGTTAAATCCTTCTTCTTGAACTAAATTAATAAAGACTCGTCTCATCAGACATATTGTATTCTAAGTGGTGGAAGTTAAAACAGTTTTACTCTACTGGAATTAGGAAATCTATATTCGTTAAGATAGTAAAAATTTTTTATAAATCGTTTATCCGTTGTCGGGTAAGACATATCGTTTCGGCGCCAGAGTCTTTGATTTACGTCACTGTGAATAACGCGTGTGCCCCCGCGGTGCTTCAGTCACCGTGAACCGTGAACGAGTATGGACATGAACGAGTATGGATATGGGTCGAAACTGGTTGGGCAGAGAAGGATTGGTGGTCTTGTCTAGAGGGATAACGTGGGCCTTGCCCCACAAGGACGGAAAGGAACCAGACTCAAGGGAAAAGTTAATGACGTGAGAGATCACCGGAAGTAGTTGGTCCAAGATGGTCATAACCATACGGCGGCTGATGTTGTCATGTCCCACGGCATTAGATTTAATGGAAAGGGTTATCTTTTTGATATCATCCGAAGACTTTGGAGAAAATTGGAAAGTTTTTTTTTTGTAAGTTGATTGGAAAATGTCTAGGTCGGGTAAGTTAATTAAATATTTGACTGCCAGACACTTGGTCTGGTGATCCAATGGAGTGGGAGTGGTGAAATATTGGTTAATACCATCCAAACCAAGTGTCAGACGGAAGTCACACCGATGATGCTTGCCAATACCAAGAGTTCCAAGGAACTTCCAGATATTGGCAGGCGATTAAGAAGTGATATTGCTGAGAATGTGTCGGCGTTTGGCATTTCGCACCATTTGATTACACCGATTCTTTGCAGATTTGAATAGCGCCCAGTTTTCCTCGCATCGGTCCCTTTTATATTTCCTAAACGCCCGATCCCTACGGCGCATTGCCATACGGACACCCACCGTAAGCCAGGGTGCTGGAGGATGCCTCAGTTTGACCTGCCTCACCGGGGCATGAACATCGTATAATCGACAAATCGAGCTATTAAAAAGAAATACTTTTTCGTCAACAGTGGAGTCAGAAAACATGTTGTCCCAATTTAAGTTGTCCCAATGTAAGTAAGGAAAATAAGGTCATGACGGGAAAAAACCTTTTTTAATACATAGGCTGCACTAAAAGTATCGGGAATGGAATATTTCCACTGTTCCTGTCATATTAAAATCTTTTTAATTGAAAACTCCTTGGTTTTAAAAGTCGAATACCATTTATTAAAAAAAAAAGCTTCTCGGTCTTGTCACAAGGTTTTGTCAAACTTGTTTAGTCGTTGAGAAAATGGAATTGACTCGAGAAAATTCTAGAGCGATGATTTATTATGACTTTCGAAGTGGTTTAACACAAAAACAGTGTGTTGACCGGATGATTTCTGCATTTGGTGATGAAGCCCTATCCAAAACCACAATTTATCGCTGGTTTGCTGAATTTCAACGTTGACGTGTCAAGCTCAGTGATGATCCCCGTCAAGGTCGTCCTAAAACTGCAGTCACCCAAGAAAACGTTGATGCTGTGGGTAAGCTGATTGAGGAAGATCGACATGTGACATACCGCGAAATTCAGGCAACTTTAGACATTGGCATGAGTCAAATACAAATAATCTTGCATGAACAATTAGGTGTAAAAAAGTTGTTTTCCCGATGGATACCATTCGCTCTGTGAAGAGCAAAAAGCGGCTCGCGTTACTTGGTGCGTCAGAACTCTCCAAAGATTCCACGCAGGATCCTCAAATGCTGTTTACAACATCGTATCAGGTGTCGAATCCTGGATATACGCGTACGAACCCTAAACAAAAAACCAGTCACGAGTTTGGGTGTTCAAAAATGAGTTAAAGCCTACAAAAATTTTTCGTTCACGGAGTGTTGCAAAAAAAAAATTGTGGCCACGTTTGTCTCCAAAACTGGCCATGTTACGACTATTCCTCTTGAGGGACAAAGAACGGTTAATGCAGAATGGTATGCTAGCATTTGTTTGCCACAGGTCGTTTCTGAACTCCGTAAAGAGAACTGTAACCGCCGCATCATCCTCCATCACGACAATGCGAGTTCTCACACCGCGCACAAAACAAAACAGTTTTTAGAGCAAGAAAACATAGAATTATTAGACCATCTGCCGTACAGCCCCGACCTAAGCCCTAATGATTTCTATACTTTCCCTAAAATAAAGAATAAATTGTGTGGACAGAGATTTTCATCACCTGAAGAAGCTGTGGACGCCGACAAAACGGCAATTTTAGAGACCCCAACTTCCGAATGGAATGGTTGCTTCAATGATTGGTCCCATCGTATGGAAAAATGTGTCAAATTTCGCGGAGAATACTTCGAAAAGCAATTAATACATTTTAAAATAGTAATGTTGTGTCACTTCCTTGATTCCCGAAATTTTCCCTATTAGTACCTGATTATTTTTAATGAAGAGAGGAAAATCAAAAGTTGTATGTGTGTGTTGTGTTCTTTAAAGACGTATTGATAGATACTGACATAGAAGATGAGACAGAAGAATGAAAATAGAAGTAGTTTTCGGTTTTAATATTAATTAGTACTTGATTATTTTTATGAAGAGAGGAAAATCAAAAGTTGTATGTGTGTGATATTGATGATATTAGATATATAAATAGATGTTATTTAGTTTTTCTCAATTAGAATTAATGTTTTTGTTACCTAATTTTTATTATTATTTTTAGAAAAGCCTTTTTTGTTGTTATCACCAGCTGTTATCTGAATATTTTTCAAATAGCGAAAAATGTGATTCCTTGTGCCACTATTATAATAAAAACGATCACTTGTCTGATTTTAAACACGTATTTGTTTTATTTTCAAATTTCTTTAGATTTTTCATTTGTAGGAAATAAACAATAGTCCAAATTAATGTTGATCTAACCGCCAATCCTAATTACACATACAAATTAATTGTTATTTCAAACAATTTACTTTTAGAGAAAAGTGCTACATAAATCATTTTAACCCTTAAGTGCATAGATTATCAAAATTGATAACAAACGTTTACTTGACCATAACTTGTTATTGCAGCATATTTGTAACAGAAAAAGGTTTCTGAACGTATCTCATCCAGTCATACTTCAATACGTCAAATAAAAAAAAAGCTAGCTTACACGTAATTGGTTGAAATTTGTAATTTATGTCATTGCGCCTCAGAGTTCATGAAGTGACCCTTTTCAAAAGTTACATCTCAATAAATCTTTGTATAAGTGCATATTTTTCTCAACAAAAAAAATATATTTAGTAAGGTAAGGATCATTCCTATAATAAAAAATACAAATTTTGCTACTAATCTTTGATAGCTAGTACTAATTTTACTTTTGAAGTTAGTTATCAAAAATGATAATTCATGCATTCCAGCTATAGAAAAGTGATGTTCGTGTATTGATGTTTATTATGGCGCGGTTTGGTTTTGAAAGCAATTTGTATGGGTTTTTATGCTTTGGTGATGGTTTTGCATGGCTTTTTGTTGTTTATATATTACCAGGCCTGATCATGGAAGAAAATCGCATCGAGCAACTTTTATGGCAGTTGGAAAATAGAGATGTTTCAGAGGATGCAGCTGATACTGATGAGGACTCTATTGATTACTACGATGACTTGCGTGGGTTGGTTGCAGACCTTGAAGATATTGAGGAAATAGTAAAGGAAGGTAGTCCAGTATCAAATGAAATTGATTTAGAATCTGGGGTTCCAGTTCTGACTGACTCTGTGCCTGAAAATCCATCAATCAACTATTTGGCCCCTCGTAATTTAGTTTGAGAAAAAAATCATATGGATTTGGTAGACAGAGCTTTTGATTTTGAAGGTGTGACAGATTACCCTAAAAATATTTCGAATTTGTCTACAACTTACCAGTATTTTACATATTTTTTGAAGAAAGCCTTCTAGAAGTCATCGTTGATGAGAGCAATAAATATGCCACTCAGAAAAAGCCCAATTTTGTCGACCCAATTACCCTGCGAGATCTTCGAAAATATATTAGTATTTTGAAAGGAGACCTAATGAACCAGATTCGGGAGCTGTATCCTATACTATAGTACGCTTACTTCACCCTGTACCAAGGCAGGGGAACCATACCTATAGTTATTTTGTCAACGATTACAGCAACCTGTCACTATTTCATTATCTGAACAAGGAAGAAATTCATTGTTTAGGGACAGTGCAGTGAAAAAGATTATGAAAGCATGTAAGTTGCCAGACAAGAAGGAACTACTTGAAATTGGTAAATTTTTTTATAGAATTGGCGGACACAACGTGCAGGTATGGTGGCGTGTCTGAAAACAAAAGAGGCCAACTGAGTCTCAATAGACCACCTGATGTTACCCACAAGAAGAAGAGAGTTGGTGCTCAAATATTACCCCCTCAGGATGTACGCCAGGATGGTGTTGGTCACGATAAAAAGTACCACAAAAAAAGGAATCAATTCTATTCAACATGTAAAAAATCGACTACAGTAATGTCTACAAAATGTAATATTTATTTTTGCTACAACAGAAAGAATAATTATTTCCAACTTTTTAACTTGTAAAATATATATGTGGAAAACTTGAGAGCTCTTTCTATGAATTTTATTTTAATATTTACATAATAAATAAGTATTTCATCAAAAACCATGTTTATCTGATTTCACAAAAAATATATGCCTCTAATGCATAGATTATCAAAAATGATAATTAGGTTTTACAATGAAAAATAATACCTATAAATATCATAGGATTTTTTTAAACATTTTTCCATGATAATTTAGCTTATTTTTTATCACATATATTTTTTTCAATCCAAAATAAAAAATCATGCACCAAAGGGTTAATCTGCAACTACTTTATGATATTTCAATTGCTTAAACCGATTTGCCTGATTTTATTTTAGTATTCCAATGGTTGTTCATATATTTAGCCTTACACAAAATAATACCAGAGTGTCGCTTAAATCGTTTTTCCTATACCTGTAACGTGAAGTTTATGGCACTTATATCATTTAGCCTGTTTCTAAATAAAAGTAAACTGGGGTAATATTGTATCAAGCGACTTTTATTTCTATTAATAGAAGCTTAAAAGAAATGAAAACTATGCTCAATTATGCAGCTTTTGTCATGGAAATCAACTTTGGTCACTTTTTCGTTAAAAACCTAATACTTTTTTTATAACGATTTTTTTTCGTAAAATTGAAACTTTAAAACGCTCTCCTGTAAAGTTTAAAAAATGTCGCTTAATACATTTTGCTCGTGAACCCTCGATATTTATTTGTCTTAAAATAATTTAACCAAGTAAGTAATTGTATTTGAAACAATCTTTAGATAATTATATGCCTAACAAGTTTTTTAACGGGCGCTACAGCATCAAGTACCTAGATCCAGTTTTACCTTCAGTCCTTTTGTGTCATTTTCTGTTTTCCTAGCGTTTCGTGCGCTGGGATTCAACCCGCAAATATCAATTTAGATACTTAACGGTGCGGAAATGAAAAACGCTATTTAGTTTTCCAAATTTCGTTGTGTTATCAAATGGTTATCAATAATTTAATTACCTAACAAACAAATATTCATTATTCAAGGTCTCTACCAGGGACTAACATGGTCAACGCACATACGATATTTATTCGCAAACCTATTTCACCCGAGACAATCCGCATAGCGATTAGCGACTTAAATTCACAATAGGATCTCCAATAGGTATTTTCCATTCATTGTATCAAATTGGGCTTATCGTTCGTTTCTTACTTAAGTAACAAGTGTACAAAGAAACTGGAAACAGAACATTTAACAAATAGGTAGGTATTTATTCTATAATTAATTTGAAACTCAGTGACGTAATAATATTTCGGTGTTGTATTAGGAAGTTAGTATAGATAGATAGGTACTGATTAGTACCTACCGGTCAGGTTCCACTCTTAAGGCCTTGCCACACGGCACAATTTTACGTCCAACTTGACTAAATCACTTGATGAAATCGTGACGTGTAGACGCCAGTCGTACAACTCAAGTTCATCGGGTGAGCGGTACCACCAGATTTTAACCAATCGGGTGGACGGAATGAAAATCAGTGATTTGATTGTGTCGTGTAGACGGGCAAAGCCAATTCGATTGAAAATTTGATCAGTGGTAAAATTGGGCCGTGTAGCAAGGCCTTTACTAGATCTTCTATAATATTTAGCGCTCTGCCTTGGGTAATTTGTCGAGCTGGAGCTGCGTAGGATGTGTGTGTCTCCTATAAAAGCGTTCTGAGTCTACCCAGTGGCGGAGTCCCTGAATCATGCTTACCTACCATAATTCTGGTGATGATGGGTAGCGTCGTGATCTACTAAAGGAGGCACACGTGGACACGGCGCCCTCTCCTCAGCCCTTGTGGTACTCCGGATCATACACTGAACTAAAGCGGGGACCGAGAGGCCAAACGCTTCGATTGCCGCGGCTGGGTCACAAAGCAACACAGCCTAGGCTGCATTCATGCATTCATTAGACTCTATCGGGTCGCGGCAAAACCGGTACCGGCCGCAATAACTATACTATAGATGGTAAAGATTTGCTTCAGCCGGATGGTGAAGACGCCGGTAGATGCAGTGGCGTAGGAAGCGGGGGAGGTGGCGGGGGCGATCCGCCCCGGGTGCCACCCATCCAAAAAAGGGGTGACACCCACAACTCAACTAAGAACAATGTACAAAAACATAGGCACTAGCTCAGCACTACGAGAAAAAAAAAAAAGGTCATCCGCCAACTACCGCCCCGGGTGCCACCCTAGCTAGCTACGCCACTGGGTAGATGTAGTAGGCCATAGGTGCATTAGTAGCGTCCACCAATGCTCCTATACTTAGGTAATGGACGACAGAGGGAGGGTATTATGCAGAGAACAGCATTGTAAGAGAAGGAAAACTTGATACAAACCCTATACCAACCCGTTTGGCCAGCGTGGTATAGTAGGCCAATTCCTCCTTTCAAAGGAGAGGCCTAGTCCAGCAGTGGACTGTTAAGGTCAACGCTCATTAGAGCCACCCGGCAGCCACTCCGCACCGCCTCGCCTCGTGCAGTTAGTATTCTTTATATGGATTTGTATGGGTATGCGCTCACTACATCAACTCCGTAGCGTCACCGGATCGCCTCTGTCGTAAGCCGTCCACGCGCGGGCGGCGGGTGGTCCACCCGCCGCCGCGCCGTCCGCGCGTGGACGGCTCGGTGGCAACTCGCCGGTCCGAAGCGGACCGCGCGCTGCCCGCGAATGATTCACGTCCGAGTGTTACCAGATACACGGTAAATACCGTAGATGCACGGTAATTTTGAGCAATACACGGTCTACGGTAATAAGCTACTACCGTGTTCTTTTCTAAGGTATTTTTAATTATTAATTACCGTGTAAATGATAGGTACTCTTATTTTTACTCAAAAATATATTATGTTCTTACGAGTAATCCTTTATTGGCAATACTGCCTGTCATTACGAAACACACGTGTAGACCTAGTGCCAATTATTAACAGACTATTGGAAAATTCGTGGACCAAGCGACGTCCACAAGTTGACCGCGAGGCGTTCACTCGTTTACGGCGCGCGGTCCGCTGGTAGACCGCGCGACGTCCACTCGTGGACGCCGTGCGGAGTGGGTGCCGGGTGGCTCTAATGAGCGTTGACCTTTAAAGGCTGATGATGAATTAAATTAATTGTCAGTAACTACATGTGCTGAGCGATTTACTTCAACTGCGCTCGGCTATAGGCGTCTTTATCGTAGAGTCCGAGACAATAACCATATAAGTAAGTAGTATACAATCAAAGGTAGTCTTATTTCAGTAGGTAGGTACCTTATGTAGAGCACCACACCTTATAATAACAAATCAGTCGAGGTAGGTCGGATATAAAGTTTTTCAATGTTGCCCAGCAATAATGTGCATGAAGGCCCGCACAAACTATCTGTCGCGACTTACTGTCGCGACTTACTGTCGCGACAGAAGTGTATCTGGACAAGGAAAATCCATTCAAGTGTGCACACTATCGGACGTCTGTCGCGGATGTGACCTTGAGCGTTCAGACGTCCGATAGCAATCTGGGAAAATGACAGTTAACGTCCGCGGACGTTTACAAACGTCCGCGGACGTTTACTGTCATCCGTATATTGTCCATGGTATGGCCTTAATAGTTATTTTATACCGAATATAGTCAAAAAATGTTAAATTTACTTTCAATTCAACAGTTCTGCTTTACTTCAAGATCTACCAATAATATAATCTAATAGTGCTAACTGCTAGTGCCCTGAATTAAGAAAATATGCTCCTACCTAGCCATAGTGTATCGCATAGACAGCATGGCGTGTCTATGGTTGTATCGGACGCGGACGCGACAGAAAGCCGCGTTCGAAAGGGTGTGCACACTATGTGTCGCGACTTACTGTCGCGACAGTAAGTCGCGTCCGAACAGTTTGCGTGCGGCTTGACTGTAGACACTAGACAGAGACACAGAGAGGGCTATAGCACAGTGTGACGTCACTCCTTATAACTGCTGCTGCTTCATACAAATGATCGTTTTGTGAGACAAGGATAAAACATGCCGTGATAAGTGATAACACTTATAACTAAAGGCCCGCACAAACTATCTGTCGCGACTTACTGTCGCGACAGAAGGGTATCTGGACAAGGAAAATCCATTCAAGTGTGCACACTATCGGACGTCTGTCGCGGACGTGACCTTGAGCGTTCAGACGTCCGATAGCTATCTGGGAAAATGGCAGTTAACGTCCGCGGACGTTTACAAACGTACGCGGACGTTTACTGTCATCCGTATATTGTCCATGGTATGGCCTTAATAGTTATTTTGTACCGAATATAGTCAAAAAATGTTAAATTCACTTTCAATTCAACAGTTCTGCTTTACTTCAAGATCTACCAATAATATAATCTAATAGTGCTAACTGCTAGTGCCCTGAATTAAGAAAATATGCTCCTACCTAGCCATAGTGTATCGCATAGACAGCATGGCGTGTCTATGGTTGTATCGGACGCGGACGCGACAGAAAGCCGCGTCCGAAAGAGTGTGCACACTATGTGGCGCGACAGTAAGTCGCGTCCGAACAGTTTGCGTGCGCCTTTAATCCTTGTACTTAACTTTTTTAATCGAGTAATTTTGGCTCGTTTAATAGATCAAGTATATTATAGGTACATATTGGTAGGTAGGTAGGTACGAGTAGTATTGATAATAATTAATAAGAGTAGGTAGATAATAAATCAATAATTAGATGTCGTAGGTAATCAGATCACACAATCTTTATCACTATGAAGGCCTTGCCACACGGCACAATTTTACGTCCAACTTGACTAAATCACTTGATGAAATCGTGACGTGTAGACGCCAGTCGTCCAACTCAAGTTCATCGGGTGGGCGGTACCACCAGATTTTAACCAATCGGTGGACGGAATGAAAATCTGTGATTTGATTGTGTCGTGTAGACGGGCAAAGCCAATTCGATTGAAAATTTGATCAGTGGTAAAATTGTGCCGTGTGGCAAGGCCTTAAATGATACCTTTCACAACGTCTGATTAACTATAGTGCACTACTTTCACCGACGCTTCGCAATTGATAAGAATAATTATTTTTTAGTCCCGTTCAAGCATTTAATTTTGTTCGTAACTAAAGCTAGGTCGTTGACCGTGTGTAGGTAGTTGGTACCTACTTAATAACGGCAAATGCTTAAGTTAATTCCAAGTAGGTATAATCACTATCTAAGTAGGTATCTGTGATATTGATACACTATAAAGCTCAAGTTTGTTTACACAGCCAAGACTAGAACTAAACTTCGAGCTATTTAATTATAATTACCTTGTTTTGTAACATTATCAAGGCCCTTATAGTTTATCAACCAACTCATTCAAAATACGCGTATGAATGAACTTGGCACGTAGAAGTCATGCGTAGTTGTAGGTACACGAAGTGACGTAACGTAGATATTTTTCATTCAGAATAGACCAAGTTGTATAATTTATTTTTAAACACCCATATTTAGCTGATTGTGACGTCACATTCCTTTAAAATATTCAAATAACCTACTCCAATCTCTCTGGTTCAAATGATGTCGATCCCTTGAAATATGAGGTTCATTCCAATTCTGACATAATTTAGCTTTTTAAAGGCTCCTACACACTGTGCCGGCGGTATGTGCCGCGCGGTACGCGGCACTGTAGGAGTGGGTAATATCACTTTTTATGAATATCAAATCGTATCTATATATCGTTATTCGATATCGGATATTGAAACACTATATTTTCTGAAACTATATATTAATAGATACTGTCAGATACAACGGATGCGCTGCATTTCTGATATATTGCAACGAATATCTTTTATAGTTTGATACCGAATGAGATATTTAATTTTATTGTATCAATGATGTCATATAGTATAAAAATTTAAATGAACCGTCCTTCATACTACATATTTTATCCACCTATTCAGTTGCAATATTATAACAATATTTTATGTTAATTTCAGTTATATTATTACAGTTTAAGTTTCAGCAAATTGTATATTTTTGCATAATGCATCATTATTTACTTACTCGTTAGGTCCAAGTTTAAACTGAATCAATCATTTTACAAACTATAAGGGCTACACTTAAAGCATGCCAATATTATATTTATGCCTAGAACGTAACGTTTAGAATCGTAGTATGTATTAGTATCTGTCCTTTTACAACCATTTCAGTCTTATTATTCGTGCTCTCTCTCTGTCGTCGCGTCGTCGGCCGGCAAGCAAAATAGGTATAACCACTTGTATACGATTCCCATTGTTCGATGTGATACGCATATCGCTAGATATTTGACAGTATAGTGTTTCGTGAAATATATAGTTTTAGATTTGGCCGGTATCCGATTTACGATATTGCATCGATATATAGATTGAATATCTATATACGATTTATATCGCCCACTCCTACGCGGCAGTGCCGCCAAGGCATACCGGCGTATAAATGCCGGCAAACTTCTTGAACACTACCATAGACCAGTATGCATGCGCAGGAGACATTTTTGTACGTAAAATTGTTACAGCGCAACTCTTTTGGTCTATGGTAGTGTTCAAGAAGTTTGCCGGCATTTATACCGGGCGTGTTTCAACTTGCAAGATCACTTCGCTCCGGAAAGCCGTTTCTGCGGCAGACGTCGGCGACACTAGAGATGCGCAAACTATATCAGTTGAAAGAAAAGAGAGATACATATCTTTTGAATCAAAAGATATGTATCACTCTTTTATATCTTTATATCACTTGTGATGGAATGGTTGAGCATTTTAATCATTAGATCAATGTTTCATAAAATCATAAATCACGTTATAGCATTGATATAGTGAGTTAAAACAATCTTAATCTATCAGTGTATTATGTAGTAGTGAAGGATTTGAATTCAAAATAAGACGTTTATGAATAATTGCGGTATTTTAGGCTACCCGCTTAAGTACGCTACACTACTCAATAAAAATTATGCGTAGGTCATAGGTACTAATTATTATGTGCTTAGGTTACTTGATTTAAAAATAAACTGTAAATAAAAGTACATGCTAAAATTGCTAAACTGCATTTTATATCTTGAACATAAAGATTACTTTTACGCTGCTAAACCTTCGCTTACACACACATGCATAAGTCACCGGGCGATACTCTGTGCCTACTTAGTGCAACCATAGTACAAACAGAATAGTAAGATAGCTTCATACAAATCGGCCGCCGCCGCCGCCGCGCTGGTGTGAATGTATGCGTGAGTCGCCGGGGCGGCGCGGCGGCGTGTACGCACGCACTTTTCACGCACACAATCTCACGAGCGCGGAACGCTCGGCGCGGATTCAGTACGGGATGCGCCGCGCGTCTGATCGCGCGCATGCATGTAGGTACTACACTGCTCGCCCGCGACCATTGTTTATGTACATTCAGTTTTGTAATAAACGTTATTAATATTATACAATGTGTTAAACGACAGTAAATTAAACTTGTTACATTTTTCTCGCTATAAAGGGCATTTAGATAGTTATATAACGCTTAGCTAGTCAGCAGGTATTTGAAAAAAAATATATGCAAACTTTAATTCTGTAGTATTCAGCGCAATCACTTTAAAAAACGGCGAAATAGCGCGCGCCGACAAAGCCGGCGGCGCCGCGGTGTAAACACGTGACAACCCGTGCGTCATCGCAAGAGTAGGCAATTAACTCGCCGAGCGGCCTTAGCTAGCTTACTATTCTGTTTTTACTATGGTGCAACGCTTATTCTCTCCCGCTCTGATTCATAGGATTCAGCCATACTCTGTTTCACTTTACGTATATCCTAATTCAGTAGATCTAAAATGAACCATGAGCGTAATGAGTTAAAGATATATTTGAACTGAGAGTGATGTAAAGATAGATTGATTCACTTCAAATGATATGTAGGTATCTTTTGTATCACTCACTCAGGAGTTACACATCTCTAGGCGACACAAACGCCCTGCAAAAGCCGGCGTTACGTCCTGCGCGGCAAGCCACCCAGGTATACCGGCGTACCGCGCGTGTTGCAACTTGCAAGGTCATTTTGCTCCCGAAAGCCGCTTATGCGGCAGACGTCGGCGGCACAAAAGCCCTGCAAAAGACGGCCGTGCCGCTAGCACTGTACCTATGTAGATACCTTTTCAGGAAACATCTACAAATTGCTGAAAAGGAGAGCCTTGTGCATGTTTATTAGTAGTCTTTAATCACTTTAGCACCCACACTAATATTTAAAATAAAACATAGTAATTAGTAATTTTGTTTTTATTATTTTAATTATAGGTATCAGAACGAAATATACATAATTGTTTTATAAAAATTTTGAAAAAAATATACAATATGAGGCATTTTAAACATCACCATGCTTCTAATTAAATTTTCTAGCCAATTATAACAATTGCTTTGATTATGCAATAAATTACATGACCAATTTGGAATTTACAAACAATAATGTTGTTTTAACAGTTGTTATCTATTTTCATCGCAGTGGAGTTATGAACTAAAACGTAAAAGATAATACATATTTATTGCTACACAGATGTAACACCAACAACTTATAACTAAACTGATAATAAAAGAACAAAATTAATTTAAAATTATATGCAGCAAGGTGTATAAGTATACCTGAGGCCTTTCTTACAAGTCCTCTTGCATTAAAAAGAAAATTTAAAAAACATTTGGTTATTTTAGTTCTATTCCAAATTGTTGGCTGCCAAATTCAAGAGATGTCAATACAGTTGACAAATATTTACTGAACGAAATACATTTTCTGTACTTACTAATTTCAGATAATTTCATTCATGATAAGTTCAGAAATCATGTTCACAATTCTGTAATGTTTATTGAATATTATGAGTTTCTAACACAATAAGTAAATACTTCTGTGTACAAATACCTATACAAACATTGCATAAACACACATATTAATATTATGTATGAATGTGGCAAAATATTCATTGTCAGAATGATGAATGGAATCGGAATATTTGGTATACTTGTACTTATCTGCTGCATATTTAGTTAAAAATGTAGATATAAGTTTTAATAACTAAAAATGTCTTTTATCTTAATCTAACAAACCATTTTTTGTTAAAAATGTTTTGGTGAGGCTCATAGACAAAAACTATTGAGGTTAACATCATTATATCTAAAAATGTAAATGCAGACCTAAATTTCAACATGATAATGGGATAAATGGAATGAAATGTTATATAACTACAGAAAGTATTGTATAACAGTTTTAATTAATAGCAGAATAATTCATTGTACTGAAATAAGTAAGTTTATATTTTTGTCACTACCAAAATATGTTACAATGCAAGATTTCATCCTTGAACAAATTGAGGGTAAACAAATAAATATTTTATTTCACCATTTGTCTTTTAAATACAGATTTTATTTTATTTAAGGTACACATCATTGTCATAGTAAAAAAGTACTTACATGTATATGTTTATGCTCCCTGAAAGATTATTGAGAACTGGGCTCCAATAAATTTTATATCTCCTTCCACTATCATAGCTCAACATTAAACTAATATGCATTTCATAACAAATATATGTAACACTAAGAATTACTCAAGCTATTATAGCATTATAATGTTACAAGTTACATGCCTTTGTATTTTTACTTTATGTTACGATCATAACACTCACCTATATTAAAGAAAATATCATATAAAAATAAAGAAAATTATACTAATATGGAACATTAGAAAATAAGTAGGAAACAGATTCTCCATTGTGCGTACGCCGCACAGCTTCCGCAAGCATCATTGATACATCAATACACTGTATTTTGGGACAATCCTGCATGTGCCTCTCTTGTGGTATTGTGTTTGTGACAACAACAGCTTCTAAACAGGCATTGTTGATTCTTGAGATTGCAGGGCCTGAGAAGATACCGTGTGTGAGTATTGCATAAACTTTAATAGCTCCTGCTTCAATCAGTTTCTCTGCAGCATGACAAATTGTGCCACAAGTGTCAGCCATGTCATCAACAAGGATAGCGGTTCGGTCCTTGACATCACCAACAAGCACCATTGAGGCAACCTCATTAGCCTTTTTTCTTTCTTTATGGATCAACGCAAACTCAACATTCAGCCTATCTGCTATGGATGTGACTCTCTTGGCTCCTCCAGCATCAGGAGATACCACAATACTAGTCTTCCAGTCAGGAATATTCTCTTTGATCCACTTCAACACAGCTGGTTCAGCAAAGAGGTTATCTACGGGAATGTCGAAAAATCCTTGAATTTGAGACGCATGGAGGTCCATTGTGATGATGTGATCAGCGCCAGATACTGACAAAATGTTGGCAACAAGTTTAGCAGTGATGGGTGCTCTGCTCTTGTCCTTCTTGTCTTGTCGGGCGTATGGGAAACACGGGATGACCGCTGTCACTCGAGACGCCGACGCAATTTTACATGCGTTAATCATAATAAGCAACTCCATCAAATTGTCGTTGATTTCACCGCTGCCACTCTGTACAATATAAACATCTTCACCACGCACAGATTCACCTATTTCTACACATGTTTCCATGTTGCTGAACTTCTTGGTAACAACTTTACCTAGATCGATGCCCAAACGATCGACAATTTTCTGGGCAAGGTCTGGGTGGGAGCTCCCGCTAAACACTTTGATGTTCGGCATTCTGGTAGTTAATGGTAAGGCGAGGTGGTCTAATTTATTTACTACTTCTTCTAGGATTACGGTTGATTTCATCAGCACAACACCACAACGACCTCTCGACCGTCACCCGCGATATATGCGTCGAGAACAACAAGATGAACTATTTATGTGTGCCTAATTATTGATAAGGAACACAAGCGACAACGTGGGGACCGCCGCGCCGTGCCGTAAATACGCACCGCACTTGACCACACTTCACGTTCACGCGTTCGCCTCGGCTCCAATCGCACGTTTTTTTTAATTAAAAGATTGATTTGACCTGTCAAGAATGTCATGAACACGAGACTGTTAGTATTAAGTTAAAAATATCAGTGCAAACTAGTTGAGATTTAAACTTATTTTTATTGTTTTAGGCACACAAAAAAAATTCGCAATAATCATAAAGTATATAATTAAACATATGCACTAATTTGATGTGAATTAAAGCTATTTTTTCGTTTATTATGATTTTTCAGGACTTAGTTGTGGTACAATATTATGTGGTGATATTCTTATTACGGACTTTTTCTTAAAACTAACGTACCCAACCAAAACTTGAAAAACAAGTTTAAAACTTCCGGTGCGTCTAGTGCATGGAATTTTATGGATGCGGTGTTACATAAGACGTAGCAGGTGCCTGACTGTGTTGTGTGACTTTATGCCTTAGTCTAGCTCTTCCATCCTTCGATCATTATAAAAATATACATCCTACAACATCGGTTATAAACATAACTTATTTTGTCAACTGATAAACATGAATGTCAATGAGACGAATGAATTAAATTACATGGTTATTGGATTGTGGACTCTTCCATTTTATTAAATTATCTTACTTTTATTGAACATATTTTGTAATTATAATTATTTTTGCGTCATGCACATGCACGTCCGTTGTATTCGGTGCGGTACTCGGCAACTTTCGACGTAACTTACATATGTACCGCTATTTTTGACGTGTGCTTTTTTGGCGTTGGACAGGTGGAATTAAATATATTTTTTATGTAAAAACAATAATAAATAATTAGTTATAATGTTATATACCTTAATAGGAGATATCTCTAATCGAGATGAAGAGAATACGAGATGTTAAATGAAATACAAGAAACTAAACGTTTTCTAGAGGTTAAACTAAACGACAACGTGTTATTGTTGATATTCGGTGGTCAGTTAGTGCGGTGGTCAGTGATTTGTGCGGTGGTCTAGGACCAACATCATCCTAGTCCGTCCGTAGACAGAGAATCCTATATAGACTAAGAGAGCCCGCAGACATACAATTGTAAGTTGGCCGACTATCGAACGACTAAATTGCGTACTTCTATAATTTAGTTGGACAAATTTTTTAGGGAACATTACGCAAAGCTCGACGCAGATGGCAGCACAAGCAACTACAGTAAACAAACTTTCGTAGCGCGCTTTTCAAATAATGTCATCAACAAGACAACAATATATCTATACTTATTTATATAGACAAAACAGTTCTCACTTATGTAATTATCAATAACAATAAAAATGGTACAATGTTTCTGTTTTAGTGACCTGTTTGAGATGAGTTGATAAGATCGCGCATCCAATGTTTGATAGTCTGTGCTAGTCGGTGGTGTACAGTATTGTCAAAGAGGTTGGACGTTAGGTTATATTTCTTTGAGTATTGTCACTGGTGGTGTATCAAAATAAAAATACTGCGCTGTCAAAACTGTCAAGCGTCAACGAATCGTCAAATCTTGGCGCCAGCTGATGGAACCGAACGCTGAAATCACAGATTGCAATAATTATAATTTACAATTCTGTGGCTAAAATGTATTAGAAAATACGTTTATGAATTGCATTTTGTGATTGATTCTTTATAAATAGTACTTACTTAATAATGGCTGAATCTGTTGCACAGAGCGATGTTGCTAAACAAAGACTCCTCCGGTGCATGGATTGGCTCCAAAAACAGAATAACGAGCAGCAGACCAAACTCTCGTTACAAAATAAAAATGATATCCAGTTTATTATTCAAACTAATGCTGCTAGGAAGAACTTTTTGCTGGCTGCGGCTGAAGACGAAGCGACAGTGCCAACTGGTGTCGATGAAAATCCGATTGAACGTAAAACAGTGGTGAGTATAAGATCTTAGACATAATAATGTATGTTATTATTAAGCCTTTATTGCCTACTTAATTTACAAAATTATTACATCATTATATCTAAATATTTACAAATTATAAGCTTTCCTTACGTACTTATATGAAATGAATATTATTTTAAAACTTATTGAGTGTTGGCGTGTCTTTGCGACACGAAGGCCTCCTCCAGCTCTTTCCATGTTTGTCTTGATTGGGTTAATCTATGCCATAGTGGACCTGCAATGGACTTGATGTTGTCTGACCAACATTTTCTTTGCCTTCCTCTTTTTCTCTTGGTTTGGAATCTAGGGGTCCATTCCATTATGTCTCTTGTCCATTTATTTTTGTTCTCTCTCATCATGTGGCCTACCCACTGCCATTTAAGTTTTTGGTTTTGCATATAACATCTTCGATCTTTGTGATGTTTCGTATATTTACTGCTCTTTTCCTGTCTCTTTTTGTGTAACCCAAGATGCTCCTTTCCATGGCTCTTTGACATGTGATCAATTTTTGGTCCTGTTTTTGTGTGTTGGCCCAAAAAAGGCCTGTAAGTTAGTATTGGTGCAATACATGAATTGTATATTTTCCTTTTCATAGCAATAGTGTATTCTTTACTTTTTAGCACTTCTTTGAGGGACCAATATCTCTTCCATACGTTAGCTACTCTTCTCTCTATCTCTGATTCCATTTGGTTGTTGAAGGCAATAAGCTGGCCCAAGTATATATAAGAACTGACATAATCTATTGTCTCCTCACCAATTGAAATGATAATTTGCAATCTGTTTGTCATTATTTTGGTCTTTGTTTTGTTTATAGCCAGACCTACCTTCTTACTCTCACGTGATAAAGCTTGGAGCATGGTCTGTAGGCTTTCTGGGTTGTCTGTTAAGAGTATTATATCATCCGCGAATCTTAAGTGATTTAGTTGTGTTCCGTTGATGTTAATTCCTACGTTGTCCCATTGCATTTTTCTGATAACTTCCTCTAATACTGCTAAAAAAGTTTGGGTGATAGTGGGTCTCCCTGCCTCACTCCCCTGTGTATTTTGAAACTTTCTCCTTCTGTTTCTAGCTTTATTCGTGCTTTGCTGTTAGAGTTTACATTTTTTATTAACCTTATGTATTTATTTTCTATACCTTGATTTTTCAAAGCTGCCCAAATGTATTGGTGTTCCAAAGAATCGAATGCTTTGTTATAATCCACAAATGCCATGTATAATGGATAGTTGTATTCTTGACATTTTTCAACGAGCTGTTTTATCATGTGTGTGTGATCTATTGTTGAGAAGCCCGATCTGAATCCAGCCTGTTCTCTAGATTGTTGTTCATCAAGTCTTTTTGTGATGCGTTTGAGAATTATTTTTGAGAATACCTTGTATACATTGGACATAAGACTTATTGGGCGGTAGTTGCTTATTTCGGATCTATCTCCCTTCTTGAAGATCAGTACTATAGAGCTTGTTGTTGTATTTTGTATGATGTAATGTATGTATTTGGTAATAAATTATGTTATTAGGCTATGAATTGTTGATGCTCTTCACAAACCAGGTTCTCGAAGATAGACATTAAAGATTAAATTATTTAGATAAATTACTGACAGCTCTTGTAGCTGTCAGTAATTTAATCTCATTATTTAATCTTGGTAAAATGTGGGTTAGCTTTATAATATTATAATATTCTACCACATTCACACAACACCATCTAGTCCCAAACTAAGCAGAGCTTGTACTATGGGTACTAGATAATGGATAAACATACATATATACTTTTTTTTGTAAATACTTACAAAGTATACATAGAAACACCCAGACCAAGACAAACATCCATGTTCATGCACACAAATGTTTGACTTGAGCGAGAATCGAACCCGCGACCTTCGACGTAGCAGTCGCTTACACTCCCGCTATGCCAACCGGCCGTCATGCTGCTGGCGTCAGCTTTTGTAATAGCAGGCACAGTTAGTTACCTATATTATGCCAGTGCAAGTGCAACCTTGATCTAACATGACAGAAATTATTACTCATACATACATACTATGACTTACATAATTATTATTATGAGCTGTTAGATTGGTTTATAGTTTATCTAGGCAAATAACTCAACGTTGTGTAGGTGCTAATCTGTTCCATCATACAAAGTATTAAAATTTCTGAACGTATTGGCCTTATTACAAAACAAGACACCGCGTCCTTGATTGATTATTAAAAAAAGGCTTTTTAAAGAAGGTAGGTATTATTTTATTGTGAAATTTATTTCTAAGAATTTTAGTGGTAATAGTTTAACAAAAATATGTCTAAAGCCGATGTATAATCAAATTTAGACAGGTGAGGCTAGGTTTAAACTTTGATTCACATTCAGACTAAGTATTGTAATAAGGTAGAATGAGGCATGAATTATTGTGAAAATGAGCATGAAAAATAGCGCACATAGCTGCAGGCATCCTCTGGTTGTTTTTCTACTAGAGGACCAGCTATCTCAGTTGATATATTTTTTATTACAACATTTTATGTCCCTTAGTGCACCCCTATGCTCCTGATGGAATCTATGTGCCAAATGCCAACTTCTTCTCTGTTATGTGTCAGGCAGTCAGTAATGCAAGAATGTTACAGATATTCAATATATTATTTTAAACTATATCATGAAAAATGCTATGAAAATTCAATTATACACAAAGAACAATGGCAAACCACCGTACATTATCAGTGTCGCATTAAGACTTCGCGAGCATTAGTACAAATACTTAAAAAAGATAGATCCAAAGCCTATTAAGTAAAATGTAATTACAGAATATTTTTATATTATGGGATTTTAATACAAAAATGAAGTTAAAGAGTTGTAAGTTACACCTCGCGCATTTAGTGTGGGCAGAGACGAGTAAGAATACTCGTCTCTGGTGTGGGCAGGTCTGAAGTTAGTCACTAATATCATAGAGCATAGATATTTATTTAAATCATCTGTATTCATTGCTAATATGGTTATAGTATATCATCTGTGGTCACTAATATCACAGCTGTCACAGTGATAAGTTCACATATGTGCAGTACAATGAATAAACGTACATTGCGCAGAACGCTAATGAGTTAATGACTAACGTCAGGCGACGTTTTATGTAAATATTTGAGCTCTTTGCTAATAACGTAGGTATCATGAGCATAAAAGAACTGTGATAGGAATGTTAAATCATTTGAGAGTACCTTTTCCAACACTTACTTCTACGATTTTCTTTATAATTATATATCACACTTCGCTGTAATTATGTTGCTCTATACTCTATCCAGCAAACTTACACTAATTATACATTGCAAACTCTCGCGCTATTTAGCATTTAGGGGTACTTAAATGATTTGGCGTTTCATCAGCCCTATGTTTGTAATCATAAAATAGTAATTAAGTGAAAATAAAATACGTTTGTTAACAAAGCATTTATTTACATAATTATTTTGAACCATTTTATAATGCCTCCGACTTCTTCGAAAAACAGAACTCGTGACGGCATAATAGCTTGACGACGAATATATCCAAGATATCATACAATGCACATAATGTATAATCATCAAATCCCATACTACACAAATAAAAAATCAGTTCAAAATAACAATACGTAGGTATTAGATTTTCGTCTCAAACGTATGTCCAGTATCACAACAACATAATTGTGTAACACCATAGGTTCAACACTCAGGATGCAAAAGCTTAACTGAAAGCAGAAACGAAAGCTAAGCTAAGAAAAGTTAACAAACCATTGCGAAAATGCATAAAATAAATATAATACAGACTATTCATAAGATCTGTGACAACTGTATCAATGACAGATGACAAGAAATTCACGCGTTTCGTTGTTTTTTTGTAAGGTTTCTAACAAAGAGATTGGATATGTTTCTAACGATTTTATAAAAGAGGATTTAATGATTCTTATAAAATCTCGCTTTTACGTTTAGTTATTGCTATGTGCATATCAGATGTAACAAAATATTTCTTTATTAGATATTTGTTTTATCCCATTGAATAAAAATAAATAATAACTAATAAAATAAACTACAGCTATCATTCTATAAAATGTATATAAATTCATTCATGCTCGCTTTCATTAATTAGCGACACTGATTTTGCCATTCTTCTTTTCTTATTATTAATCAAATTTTACAGTCATTACATAAGCTGAGAGTAGAAAACTTGAACATGGAATGTGAATGGCAGTCATGTAGAAAATTCTTCACAGATTTTGCCACCTTTGAAGAACATGTACGCAACCACTCATCTGATGCACATGTCATTGAAAAGGAGTCTGGTGGTGAGTAGGTACTATATAAATGTACATATTTCACTAGGTTTTGTCTATTGCTTCACAAGCTCAGCTACGCGTCACTGTGAGTAGAATGTATCTACATTCTTACATTGTGTTAGTCTTGCTGATTTCAGCGTGAATGGGCCAGCTGGACCAGTCGAAAATAACAGTATCTATCCTGTTGCATTTGTTTTGGTGAGTCAGAATGGCAGAGAACCTATTCACCTTTCCTTCTGCCCGATACAGGTAGTAACGCACATGTGATCTGGGGTTGCCAGTGTCCATGGGCAGCGGTGATCTCGTATCATTATAAGCCAGTAATATACCATAAAAAAAGTAAAAAGATAGTGGCATGTCTTTAATACCGCCGCGATTTTCCCTCATGGAGTCCACCATAAGATGTCAATTTTGCTACTATAATTTAAATATTTTGTATCATAGTACCTTACCAGTGAAAATACCATTTCTATACTTTAAATTCCAGTTGAATATGTCTGCCTCTGGGACGTGTGCGGCCATAAAACACCAGACTACACAGAAATAATTCGTCACATGAACTACCATGCTTACCATGGCAAGTTGCTTGCTATCGGCTTTAACGCCAGAACTACCCTCAAGCTAGTCAGGTGCAAGAAGGACTCGACTAAACGGAATCAGTTGCCACCGCAAAAAAGTGATTATAAGTGTATGTGGTTTGAGTGTGAAGCCAAATATAATTCTATGCAGGTATGTTTTTATTTGAATTTCATAAAAAATTAACACAGAAATGTGTAGCCTAGCTAGTGTAGTGTGTGTATGTGTAGTGTAGCTTACTTTCGAAATGAACTATGTCGACTTCACCCATGGAGCAATAATTGCATTTGACGTTCATGGGCGTCACAGGCTGACTTTCATAAGCGTCACACACGTGATTTTACGAGTGTCACAATTTGGCGAGCATATGCGCCACATTATGACCAAATGATTTTTACTTTTTTATTTTGCCTAATATGTTTTCTTGTCACTAGGGAGTCTGAACCTAATTTGATATTGATTGCGTAAACAATTTTATTTCAGACGTTCCTAGACCACGTAAAGATGCACATAAGTTATGCTGACACGTTTCTCTGCTCTTGGGCCGGCTGCGGAGCAAAATTTCCTAAGAAGATGATGTTAGTTGTGCATATAAGGTCACACACTGGCGAGAGACTGCTAGCCTGCTATCATTGTGGGCAACACTTCGCGCTTAATAGGAAGCTTTGTGACCATGTGAAAAGACAGGTAAGATAAACTTTATGACGTGTTACATTAAGAATTATTTCATCAACTTTTTTTAATATTCTAAGTCCTACATAATATTTTGTAGCGTCATGAATGGTTAAATAATTTATTTTTGAATTAAGACTAGTTTTGGTAAACCAATTTTCATTGATAAGCGCCATAAATTTCAATGTCTAAATAAAATATATCTTTCAATAAAAAATACTGAAATACTTTTTGTTATAGACGCCTGTATCCCCAAAAGGGTAGGAGTGGTGAAATATTAGAGTCACGTCGCCATGTTATATACCGTTACAGTTTGAATGCTTTGCTTTCCAGAACATCCAGAACTCCCCATACGTGTGCGAGCTGTGCGGCGGCCGGCTCGCCAGCGAGTACTTACTGAGCGAGCACATGCGCCAGCACGTGTCGACGTACGCGTGCTCGCTGTGCGACATGTCGGCCACGTCGCCCGCCGCGCTCGCGCACCACGTCCGCTACCGCCACCTGTCGGGGAAGCATGCGCGGCCGCACGCCTGCCCGCATTGTCCTTACAAGTGAGTCTTATGTAGCATCGACATCTGTATTACACGCCAGACCGCACGCGCATCGACGGTGTTGACATACGCCTGCATGATAGGCGACATGTCCGTTGCGCATGCATGGCCGACACCTCGGCTGTCCCAAATCAAAACACAGTAAGGGACATTTTTGTCGAAATCAAGATTTTTACACCGTGCTTTTAACACAGTAAATGCCCACAATATGCAAAAACCCTTTTTTCAATAAAGGCCTCCATTCCTAATATAGCGACACCATAAAACCTAGTAAGTACACAGACTAAACCGCAACCCCAAATCAAAAACCTAGTAACAGCTGGCAGTCAGGCAGGCAGGAATCCAGTTTAAAACACAGCGAGGCACACGTACTTACTTTGTTTTGGATTGGGAATTTTAACTTGCTAGGTTTTTGATTTGGGAATTAATATGTCTAAAAGACCATAAAATCTAAAAATTACACAGCATGGGAATTAATATGTCTAAAAGACCATAAAATCTAAAAAGCACACACCCGTCGGAGTTTCTATCTCCAGGATTTAGGGTTTAAATTAGTGAGAAAACATCAAATTTCGTATTTTAAGTTGATCTGTTTTTGTTATTAATTCCTCGCTTTCTACTATAATTTGGAACTTTTCACATTAAATTACTTCACCTTCTAAGAATTAGAATAATAAACATGGTTAACTCTCGTTAATGTATTTTACTGCAATATTTATTTAATCATTTTCTTTCGGCACGTCGCGGCATGCCCGGCATGCCGCGACGTGCCGAAGCGTCCTTCGGGCTACCGAAACATGCCGTGCCACGCCGTTCCGCGCCGCGCCGTGCCATGCCGTGCCGTCAGTCGGCGCCGGCCTTTATCTACCATCTCCAAGAATCATATTCAGCTGTAGATTCATAGTTTAGTAAGGCATAATAAAATCAGCTTTTTTGCCCTCCTGTAAAATTTGTTCGAAGTCCCTTACTGTGTTTTGATTTGGGACAGCCGACCTGTCGGGCAAGCATGCGCGGCCGCACCTCTGCCCGCATTGTCCGTACAAGTGAGTGAGTCCGTCGAATTGAAGAATATCATAGCATAAAATACGTTAATTTGTACACAATACATACTGATCGTCCTAGCATTATCCCTGTTGCATCCAAGACTTACACGTCTAAGAGCCCGGGGTCCTCTTACTTGTCTAACCAGATATGACAGAACAGAATATCAGTTTTTCCACAAGTTACTATAACGTAGAATAGAGGAATAGTATAACATAGAAATTAGTCGATTTGCACACAATACATACAAACACGATTAGTAAATATAGATTCATTAAGAAATTACCTATAAAAATTGACGTTCATAAGCATCACGTTGTGAGTTGTGTAAGTGAAAATAAATATTTTTAACTTTTTTAGCACACTACAATTAAATAAAAAATATTTAAGTGCATATAGATAAAGTACTGTCTGTGAAAACTTTTCCCACCATCCACTGCTCGTAAACCTAAACAACGCTCTAGCATACCAAAATCTTGAAAACATCATCCTTGATAATCGAATAATATTGTTATGTTTCCTCCTCCTTCAGTCGTGCGTTCACTGCTGAGCTTCGTAATGTTCCCGCTGCCCATTCGTCCTTTCGTGTATTAGCTGTCGCCCCTTGCTGCCATAGGACGCGCAGTATATGGCTTCGCTCTGTCCGACACTGAGTTGTTCGGATACCGGGTCTCACAATCTTTTCGACTCCAGCAACTGTTGCTGTCCACCTTCCCGCACCATCAGTTTCTCTAAATTATGGCTGGGTTTCCTGGCTATATGCCTTATAATGTTCAAGGAACATAATGTCGCTCCCTTTCATTTGGCCAGTTGGCTTGTTCGCCGTCGACAGCAGATAAAATCATTAAATTGGTATTAAAGGTACATAACGTACAACACGCAGTAGATATAAAACCTGCATCGCGTGGAACTTTACAAACATCTACCCAACGGACCTTGACTCGAAACAACAATTTTCTATCATACAAAGTCTTATAACGCTTTGTTGAAATCATCTTACCACTAACATAAACGCGAAAATTTTGTCAGGACGGATGAACGTTTGTCTCACTTTCACAAAGGTACACACTGAACAGAATTTGATAAAACTTGATACTTACGATAACCCAGCCTACTAGACGGCAGATGTAAGGCGAATACTTTCTGACAACACGTTAGACTTATTTATACGTCTTACATTAGACCAATCCCAACACTTAGTTATGAATTATGACGTACCGCAAATTTGAACCGGCCAATTAGAATGCATTTTGTAGCCCCCTGCCTCGTTGGTCTCGCGGCATAAATGTGCGCGTGGGATTGGGAGGTCTCGAGTTGGATTCCCGGGTCGGGCAAAGTGTTATTGTGTTTTTCCGTTAGGAAATTATCAGTAACAGCACGGAGTCTGGTAATATGCCCGGTACGGCAATAGGCTCGCCCCCTATTACGTGGGACCTAAAAATTCATGGCGAAAAGTGGGTGTAATATTACACCTCTGCCTACCCCTTCGGGGATACAGGCGTGAGTCTATAAATAAATTAATAAAAATAAAGTTTGTAGCCCCCTTCGCCCCGCATACCTCACCGCTTTGACAGAATTGTTTGTTTGTAGAAATGAAAACATTAGGTGTCTAGTAAGTTGGGTTGTCGTTGCTTGATACCTACATGATGTTCCATCAAATTAGCTTATGAGCTAATTATTATCGTAACTTAACACCCAAGTGGTTGTCTTAAGTAATCATTCATTTTGATTAAATTTCCATGCGGTTCACTTACAGGGCAGTAACAAAATGGGACCTCCGTCAGCATATTCCAACTCACAAAAAGAAGAAAAAAGAATCCGATGGTTCAATATCCAGTGATAAAGATGTATCAGACGATGACAATTCGGGAGCAGAAAGAAAACCAAAGAAAAAGAAATCTTTAAGAAAGTATGCTTGTCATATGTGTCCGGAGAAACAAATGAAGATATTTTCTAGAGGCACTAGGCTGACGACGCATTTAGTTAAAGTGCATGGGGCGCAGTGGTCCTTTGGGCATAGCAGGTTTAGGTAAGAAAATTCTATATATTTATATTTGATGAAAAAAAAGTGTAGAGACTAACGGAATGCTACGCGCAAAGAGTTTCTTTCAATTACTTTTCGTACTTATGTATGGATCAATTTGTTCATGGTGGCTTGCTAAACATCGTGAGGAAACCTGCATGACTGACACATGACGAGAGTTCTCCATAATGTTATCGAAAGACATGTCAAGTTAGCCAATCCATACTAGTAAGAGATCCATTGAAGAGAGAATTTAAACGCGTAAGTACTTAACACGTTAACTGCCATAGCATAATTTTAAAGACGGCAATTTCTTTTTTTGTTTTTTTGGTGTTATATCGACATAAATTACATTATATGAATATTTTTTACTTTTTTCGATAATTATAACATAAAATAGGACAACAATAAATATTGTCAGGTATATGTGACTGACGAAGCCCAATCGGGCGAAAATATAGGCATTGCGCCATGTCGGGCACTTTGTCAGGCATCGTACATCGACCCCCCCGTGGGATTTCCACCTTGTCGTGGTGGGGGGGCTCAGTAACAGTGGATTGGTGACCCGCGGTGAAGCTAAGAGGGATCCAGGAGGGGACGCTCCGCGTGGGCTTGACGGAGGCCTGCGCAGGATGCGTCCAAAGGGGCGGGTGCGAGGGACAGTTCTTCTGTCCCTCGCAGTCGAGTGCGGTCGCGGGGGGAGAGGCGTGTCGGTGTTGCGTTGCCGCGCACCCTATCTCCCGCGACCAAATGGGGGCGCACCATCGTTGCGTCGCGGTGGGGCCGCAGAGGAAGAGGAAATGCGGTGTTGCGTTGCCGTCCTCCCTATCCTCTGCGGCCGCTGGGTGTTTTGGCGGCGGAGCTCAACACCTTCATCCGCCGCCAAGGGGGTTTCGTTCGGGGCCCGCCTGACCATCTGGCGGGCCAATACCCGTCGGGGGGTTGCGAGGAATGCTTTGGTGAAACCCTACCCTCCGACACATGGGTACATGAGGAGCACGGGTTGGTTTTTAGTCAGTAAGAGTCTGACAGTCCCCTTCGTCCTTTCCCCCCAGGGCGAAGGGACTCCATGAGGATTTTCAAACCCGACACCAAAAAAAAAAAGAAGGCATCGTACATCGAAGAACATAAAAAAATTTAACATGTTTTTTTTTACTTTATTCTAAACTTACTATTTTTATAATTTTCTAAGCTTTTTTTCAAAGAATAAAAATATTTAGAAATTCATTGTGACGTATTTTTTGCGTATAACATGTACTAACTTAAAAATCAGTCCCATATGTAGGAAATGTTAGGCCAAGATGACATTGTTTCTTAGGGGCCTTATCAGTCAATTTCAACAGAGAAAAGCACCCAAAACGCGCCTGACGGCTCCCTGAGATCATTTGAATTACATACGTTTGCGTCAGGCACTAGTGACTGACACGGCCCTAACAGATACCATGTTTGTTAAGCACCGGTGCCTGACGTGGCAGACAACGTGTTAAATGAAAAGCCAATTTTGTTTTTCAACTTTTCCTAGTCTGGACCGGTTTTTTTTTACCAACCCATTAGCGATTAGCGATATATTTTTGCGATATACCCATTATCGATATATTTTTGAACATGCAAAATTTGATATAAAATACTTTTCATCAATATATCAGATCGGCGAAGGTCGCTCTTCTACGGATCTTAGACTAATCTAGCATGGTGAACGCTGCAGTCAGCACTCAGCAGTGGGCCCATGACCAGTATTGGGACAGATTAACCTCTCGTATGCTGGATTACCAGACATAATTATAAATCTATTGTGTCTCGTGCAGATCTGCTTTTAAGCATACGAAAGGTTAAAAAAGTGTTGAAATTATAATTATATTATAAGCTGTCCCACTGCTTGCCATATAGTACACTTATTTTATTACTATTTATTAACGAAATATGTTTGTCATTAAAACCTATGTACCTATTATGTTTTTCAGATACCAACTATGTGAAGACGGTATGTACCGTCTAACGACAACACGCTACGAATCTCTGGAAGTTTCCAGAAAGATAGTCGACGGTTACACTGGCCCCAAAGAGCTGCTCAACAACTATGAATTCAACTTGAAACTAAAGGCAGAGGCTACAGAAACTACTCCTAGAAGATACGAAGTCACTTTAAAGAATCAAAAAGATGAGGAAGAAAATATGGAGACTGAAGGCTGCCCAGATGACAATAAAGTGGAAATTACTATGTGCACTGTGGATGAGAAAGGCAATGTTATTAGTTCTGAAGTGATTAATTCAGAGCTTGTTTATTCGAAATAGTGGTATATAAGTGTTCCAGTATTTTTTATAATAGTTTTATATTGGTGTTAAAGATAGATGTGGTCATTTAAAGCTAGGTTTCCTCCGTGAAATAGTAATGAGATGACAATGGGTAAGTGGAGCGGATTTCATTTTCATGAAATATAGGTTACATAGTCAAAGTCAAAATCCTTTATTCATTTGGGTCACAATGTGACACTTATGAACGTCAAAATTATAAATTTATAAAATAATTACTTAATGACTCTACATTTACTGCCACGTTCGCAAAGCAAGGGCATAGAACCATAAGAAAGAAAGGGCAATAAAATTCACAGTCACTCTTTTTCATCGCCAGGTTTTGCATAATACACATAGGTCTACATTTTCTACATTCCACCAAGAAATAGATTAGTAGGTTAAGGTTTTGGGTCCGAAAACACAATAAAAAAGAAATGAAAGAGAAGAATCAATAGAGCAAGCTGAACGTAAAATGAGCAATAGAAAATAATTACTCGACTCAATTAATGATCATTACCACTCTACTTTGGTATGCAGATTTTTCTTGCAAGGTATAATAAGTTCGCTCCGCTTAATATGTAAACTGGCTTTTATGTTTCATATACATATTAATCAGTGAATAAAGCCTCTGATACCGCAAAACTATAGTGGCGAAAACCGACGTAACTTTTGAATTGTACGACTTACTTAATGAAAGAGAAATACATCATTCTATGTTCCATTTTCCTGTTCTATATTTAGTACTTACTCTATTTATGTACCCGCTATATTGCGAAGATGTATTTTCTTTAAGAATCTTTTGTAGATAGTAACTTAGATGTTAAAATCTCAACAAGATTGTTGTTGGCTCTTGATCTTGATTATGCCCAAAATATGACCACAGTTTTCTCCCACGATTTTGTTATAAATTATAATTAAAGAGAGGAATCGGGCTAAGCATATAAGAAATAATTGTCATATACGGTTATATGCATCAAGGGCGTCGCCAAGGGGGGCAGAGCGAGTCAGCCGCCCCTCCCCCTAGAGACTCAAAAAGCCCCACAATTCATATACTTTTCTCATTTTCCATATCAACTTTCCCCCCCTAGGAAATCGGCTGCCGAGTGCCGACGCCCCTGGTATGCATATTTTTTATCTATATTTTGACCCCACGGTTTAATGTTGTAGTTATCTTTTAATATTTTTTCTTTAGTCTTTTTGTATGATTGTTTATCAATGTTGTTATATTTTAATATTTTTTCAAAAAATCTCAATTCTGCTATTTTAGATGACATCGACATCATATTTTGAATGGAATGAGATTATATTTTGAATTGACTCAAAATCGGTATTCTGCTACACAATGTCATTCTATTCTAATTTCGATATATTCAATTTAATGTCAAATATCCTGACATGAGTAGGTATTGCCATTAATGAAATAATTAACTTTATTGCTGGTAATTTGATGTTCCCTATGATTTGTTTTTTATGTAATACTAGAGGACGCCAGCAGCTACGCCTGCATTTTTTTTTAATTTACCCGTTTTGGCGGATCCCGTGGGAATTTCGAGAAATCCCTTCTTAGTGCACCCCTACGGTCCCCAAGGAACATACATGCCAAATTTCAACTTCCTGTGCCCAATAGTTTCGGCTGTAGCGTGTCTGTCAGTCAGTCAGTAACGCAGGGATTTTATATATTAAGATACGCAAGTACGCTCTCACATTTTAGTTCAATATAACAGTTCCTTACGATCTGGTAGATGTTTCGGGAAATCTCTTCTTAGTCAGGGACCGTAAGGGTGCAGCATACGGTCCTCGAGAAACGTACATGCCAATTTTTAGCATCTTGTGCCCAGTAGATTCGGCTGTGCATTGCTGTTAGTCAGGGAATTGTGAATGAATTTTATATATACAGATGATACTACCTAGCAGTGCAATATGTCTATAATACTAATCAGTACCATTTTAGTAAATGAATTTATCCGTTGGATTGTGAGAGATTTTTTGATACATAATCAATAATGTTACGTACGATTTGAAATCGAACATTTAAAATATGGGTGTTTTGAATATGTGTATTTACAGTATGACGTTTGTCTTTGTACAAGAATATATTTAGCAGAATACCGTTTATGTATTGTTCAACTCTCAATATATTCGCAATATCATTTCAATGTCTCTTAATTTAGGAGAATACCATTATGACGTAAATATGATACTGACATCATATCGAAACTGCATTTTGAACAAATATAATTAGCAGAATTGGGCCCCAGAAATATAAGTAACATCACATACAAATATTCACAAACTTTTTTTATTTCCGAAATATAACAACAATATTATTTACATGTAATATTATATATATATTTTTTATTTATAGCCTCACGCCTGTATCCCCGAAGGGGTAGGCAGAGGTGTAAATATTACACCCACATTTCGCCAGATTGATTTTAGTCCCCCGTAATGAGGGGAGCCTATTGCCGTACCGGGCACATTACCAGACTCCGTGCTGTTACTGAGAATTTCCTAGCGGAAAAACCCAATAACATTTTGCCCGACCCGGGAATCGAACCCGAGACCTCCCAATCCCCCGCACATTTCTGCCGCGATACCAACGAGGCAGTCATATTCAAAGAGTATACAAATACTACGTAAGAAGAGGCGGATGTGCCATAGATCATGCGAGACTTTCAGCTTTGTATGAAACGTGCAGGGAGAACTCGTACCAACATAAAGATACAAATTGACATCGTTTTTATGTTGTCAGCATTGTCATATTCGTCAATATAGGGATGTACCCTCTAGTGATTAACGAAATATCGATATCGATAATATTCGGTAAGAAATAATTATTATAATATTATGTTTCGACTAGAATTATACTTTTCCAACACAAATAAAAGATGTATTTAATATTCATGTGTTTATTCAAAAAATTAGCCTATTCTATAAATCTATTCTAGATTAGCGAAGAAAAATACGCAGAACTAAAATATATATGTATGTACATGTAATGGAAAGGTTTTCAACATTTCTTCTGTAATAGGATTTAAAGTAATGTCTATAGATACAAGGCACAGCTGTTTTTCTGACTTGAGTTCCCTTTTTTTAAGTCTTTCGGCTTAAAATGCTTGCCACACACATAGTTCAACTGATGTAATTTTTCAATGGGCACATAAATCAAGTCTTGGTTTCCAGTTGCAGCTACCCATTTTTACATCTAAAAAGAAAAAAAAGAATAGAATGTTTAGTCCTTGTGCCAATTTCTAATAACGGATTATCGATAACTGACAGGCAGCACTATTGTTTACCTACAAAATACTAGGATATGAAACTTTAGAATATTTCCTTATTTTTTATGTTTCATTGAAATATATCACATTATATAACATTATAAATATTCACTGTTCTTTATATAGGGACATTTTGCCATAAATACCTACCCTTTTTTCATTGCTTGACGTTGTATGCCATATTTCGCACGTTATTTTGCTTGTTTTCATTGCGCTCCTTTCAATGCTAATTAAATAAATATAGTAACACTAACACTAGAAGTGTAAAATCACATTTATTTGGTATACACAAAGCACTTTTACAGTATGTATAAACAAACTACATAACGCGGCAAAGTTCAATCTGGATAATAATATGACAGTTGTGACATTTGACACTATTGACAGCCGAGGCGGTGATGTACGTATAACCCGTCTAACTTTGAAACAATACTGTTCCAAGGGTACATAGTGAAGGATGCTATCTTCACGTTTTATACATATAATAGTAGCCACTAAAAAGATAGCACGTTTCATACATTCGGTTTTTTTTTAGGAGCTTGCGCCAGGCTTGTCATATTATCATATAAGTATTATGTAATATTATACAAGTATTGAAATTGCAAGCGAGGCTAAAAAAGGAAGACTCCAGTAAAAACACATGTCAACAGTGCATGGTAAGGCACGTCAACACTTTTATTGTCTTATAAAAATAAAATTGGGCAAGTGCGAGTCGGACTCGCGCAAGAAGGGTTCCGTACCATCATCTATAAAAAAAATCACGTTCGTTGTATGTATATTTAAATTCTTTTTAAGTTTCTACCTGTTTATTAAGATCGAGTAACAAATTGCTTAAAAATTACGTTTTTTGTATGGGAGCCCGTCTTTATTATTTACTTTTTTTAAATTTAATTATTTATTTTGAAAGGTAATATACAACTACATATTCTGTGAAAACTTAAAGCGTCTACCTATAACAGTTAGTAATTTTGAGCAAAAAAATACGAAAAAAAACACGTATATTGTATGGGAAGCCCCCTTTATTATTTATTTTTTTTTAAATTTAATTATTTATTTTGAAAGGTAATATACAACTACATATTCTGTGAAAATTTAAAGCGTCTACCTGTTACAGTTAGTAATTTTTTATCTGTTATAGTCAGTTTTTGTATGGGACCCCCCCTTAATATTTTATTTTTGGTATTTGTTGTTATAGCGACAACCAAAATACATAATTTGTGAAAATTTCAGATTTGTAGCTATCACGGTTTATGAGATACAGCCTGGTGACAGACAGACAGACGGACAGACAGACAGACAGCGGAGGCTTAGTAATAGGGTCCCATTTTTTACCTTTTAGGTACGGAACCCTAAAAATGCCTATACTTTTTACTTACAGTGAGCTACCTTACTTCATTTGTTTTTATTTCATAAGTCTTTATTTTTTGGCGTCACTCAATAAGAACGCGCGGTCTACCATATGTACTTGATTTGATCGTAGTATATAAATTGCATATTATACAAAAATATAATTAATCTCTAATAATAATTAATATTAATTTTAACAAAACGGAAACTGAATTAAATTTTAATTCTCACAAAGAAAATTAGATATTGGTTATTTAATGACAGAACTCTAAGGTGACATTGAAAAGTACAATAAAATTGAGAACCACCATATTTGCAGTCGGCTTAAAATATAACATCATATTTGAGGAGTGACTTTTCAAAAGAGCTTACAATCGACTAGAAAAAGAGACATCCGCGTCAAAAGTGCTTATATCCATATAGTTTTTGTCCGTTGAATCCATCGAAACATTGCTTTACAAAACTTCTTAATTCTCTGGGTGATTGTTTCTTCTACAATATTTACAGAACAAAAGGCTTTATAGTCTCATCGCAATTCTTTTTGATGATTTTTTATTTTTGAAAGTTTTTGAATGATTTCATCACCTTGGCTGTATGTTGGCTGTATGGCGTAATATGAACCCAGATAGCAACAAACTTGCAGCAAATTTAAATCAAACTTGCTAGTTTCACTGTGACAAACTTGCATCAAACTTGCATAAAGTTTGCTTTTTCAAAGGTTGCACAGGTTGGTGGTACGTCAACAGCTGGTCGTCGAGCACCTCCTGCTGTATCTAGGAGGTCGACCGACCACCAACCTGTGCTCGTCGTCATCCAAATCCTTTGAAATACCAACTTCATGCAAGTTTGTGTTTGAAACTAGCAAGTTTGATTTAAACTTGCTGCAAGTTTGGCAAGTTTGCATTGTTATCTGGGAAGTTGTCCAAACACTGCTACTATTAGAAAAGAGCTAAAGAAAAATAATAATTATTTATTATATAATATAAATATTTAAAATATGGTATTAAAATTCAAAATGTATATAATAATTGTTATAAACAATTGTTAGTTATTTTCATTTTCTGAAAATATGGTTAGTGAAGAAATAAGCCCTTTTAAAAAGACACTGCTCATTTATGTTTGTAGTTTATTCGTAATGCACTACTTAATTTCCAATCGTTCAAAGCTTTCAATTAGTCTGTCAGCTTCTCTGAAGCCGGACTCTATAGCGCCGTGGACGGCGGAGTGTCTATGGTGCGAAGTCGCTTCTCCAGCGAAGCACACAACAGGGAATGTGTTACTATGGTACAGAGGTTCTGCAAGGGTTATGGCACTGCCCCCTTTCTCTTCTAATGCGACTGTCCGATGGGCGTACGAGCCCCGAGTCAAGGGATTGGATGCCCATTGCGATCTGAAAAATGAGATATAATGTAAATTATAAAATAATTTTTTTTAGACTCACGTCAGGCGGAGGACATTTAGTCATGTTTTGAATTTGATGTCCCAAGTTATAACTTGGGACATCAAGCCCCCTATAGGGGGCAAGCCTATTGCCGCTACCGAGCACATTATCCGACTTCGGTCTGCCACTGACAAATCGGAAAACTCAGTAACACTTGCCCGACCCTGGAATCGAGCAGACGCACACGCTATCCACTGGACCACGGAGGAAGTCAGGCAAGGCAGGGAGTAATTGATAAAGACTTGTGTTTCTTTTCACTGCGGGTAGTATGCAACTTACAACCCCATTCAGCTTTCTATACTCGTTAATAACTGCCAAAATTCCGCCTCAGTCCTAATTTTCGTATAAAGTGGTACTAAGCTTTTGCTTTACGCATATTTGTATATAAGCATAGCCAGGCGTACAAGCGGGTAGCTCTGCTTACAAACCTCACGCTAACTCTAATAGCCAGACTGTATTTTATCAATAACGTATGCTGTCTCACTCACCGTAAAATCCGTTTAATCGGCGCCACATCGAATTGCTTCTTTACCACAATTTCGATGAATTTCTGGACGCCTTTTTGCACGTCCTCTTCACTAAGTTTCTCCATAACTTCCGCTCCGTTGCCATAAATCCATGCTAGTAACACATTAGGCTGATAATCTACAGATAGCAAGCCATAAATTTCCGTAATCCATTTTTCATTAGCACTGATTTTAGCTTTATCTTCCTCTCGCCACAGTATTGAAAAACAGGCGGGTGACTTTGGCCACCAAGTGTTCTCGAATTCGATGTATATTTTGTCTAACACACACATACTTAAGTTCTGTATGGTGTTTACTTTTTCTGCAGGTAGGGGTGGATTGAAAAGTTGTGTGTATCTGAAAAAGATTCTTTAGATTTAGAATAAGTGGTAGTTTTGATAGAGGCTCAGTCGGGATTAGCTCAGGATGCAGGGCTCTGTCATAGATAGCCTAGACGCCACCCCGCTAAATCATGATTGTGGGAGCTTGGCTTTAGCAGAACTCTTACTTGGAAAGTATAGTATGCTGTATGATGAACTACCTTTGACTCGGAGTGCACCAGCGGTGTCTATTAGGGTACCTTTTTTCAACATTTGCACGATAGCTATGTTTTTTTCGCTAGATCGGTCCTATCGTGCTAGCTCTTGGGCTGCAAATTTTTTCGTAGCTACTGCTATTAGCTGCTTTAGTACAACCTATTGTCAATAAAGGTGGAGAATATATTTCTTCGACTAATAGAGGCTTATCGGTATCACAGCTGTACAGCAGCTGATTTATTGTAAATAATAGAGTGGCTCCTTTTTACGTGTCAGATTGGTTTTTTACGTACCTATGTAGATTTCATTAGTCCTAAACATGGGCATCGGGAATGGCGTGTACTTGCTCAAAATGAATTCCTGCCTATAAAGTACCAGCGCTCATAGTCCTAACGATCCTAAAGAATACTGACTGATATACTCGACAACCGCGGGCCTCATTATCATGTACTGAATCACTGGTATCGGTTTTCGGTACGCCGATCCTTACACTCACTATTGTTACGAACAAAGAAATCTAATACACAACAAAATAATAAAAATAGGGATATTTTAAGTAGACAAGTACATGTTTTAATTATGGATAAAAATAATTGTAATCTTACCTCTCTTTCAAAACCCCGACAGACAGAGTAACAATGACACTCTTAGCTGCGTACAAGCTTCCGTCCTTACAAGAGACCTGAACCAATGGATTGTCCAAAACTCGCTGGTTCGTGCCCCATCTGATGTTCTCTACTTCTTTGTTCAGTAAGATCTGCAGGGGGATTTCTTTGGACGGGTCTGGGTATTTGTTCTGAAACAATTAAATATAAATTAATTCTCCATGAAGGGTGAATTATGAAATTTGATTGTTCAATATTGCGAATGTGGGATTTGAACCCGAAATCTGGACAAACTATATCTATGAACTTAATTATTCATGGTTTTACGATTTTTTTTATGTTCTTCACAGGACAGGAGTCCGTTTCCATTCTAACTAGATTTAAGATAAAATTTGCTTTATAGTCACTGCAACCGAAAGGACTAGCAAAAATACATGGATAGACCAGCGTCTGTAAATTTGAGGGTAAAGAACATTACTACCGTCACAATCGGCGGTTAAACCCGATTGAAATATATACTTGCCATTAAAACATCTAATATGCTCTTGTATCCTCTGCCCTTCCAATTGAGCAAGAACTCTCCATCAGAATCCCAATATTCGATGATTCCTCTCAACGACTTGCCTGTTTTGGAATCATTCTGTCCTCCCACATGGTTGTTTCTCTCGAACCACTCGACTAACGTCCGGGATAACTTTGGATCCTTTTTTAGTATTTCGCTGGTCTGTTCTCTGAAAAGTAAATATTTGAAACGTGAAAGAGTCTGCCATGATAATGGATGGCGCTTGCAGCAGTGCTGAAATATCAAATACTCGAAATAAAGGCAGATTCGTAGTATATACACGGTGTAAAGTGACCCTTAACAAAAATTAAAATCTCATAGTGTACAACCTATCATTACGAATATTTTTCACTCAATAGTTCCGCTGTCCGTTGTCTGTCAGTCAGTCAGTATAACGCAAGAATTACCTATGCACCAGAGAGGTTGGACTACGTTTATATTTCTTTGCTATGCAACAACAGATATTATTTTCAAAATGTCGTTCTGTCATGATCATGACTGTCGTTCACTGCCATAAATATCTATGCTATGGCTGAGGGTAGTAATCGCGACTAATCTTATTATGTGTCGCACTAAGCAGTACATCGGCATTCAACGAGTCAATACTCGTCACTACTCACTGCATGTATCTATGGATGTATTAACGGAACGCCCTCAAAGGTAGGCACAGGTGGGTTCTAGAGTCTAGCTATTATTTATGGAATGCATATCAGCCTATTAACACATGGTTCTGGTATTTAACAATAAACAATTGCTCATAGTACCTACTCATAACACTCGTCATCTTGCAGGGTTTGAAATCAGTAGGTAAGTAATAGATAAAAACAATATTTACATCGCTTTCATGACAATAATACATTATTTCCAAGTAATTTTGCTTTTATTTTGCTATGATTTATATAAATGTTTTGCTTTCTAAACATAGCTAGGTACCTGCCTATGGTAATGGAACGTTGGCGATATAATGATTTCACAGTTAACTATATCTAGTCATAGAGAGATTTTCTGCATGGCAGGTAAGTATATTTACAAAATTGACTATTTTGTTGAAAGAGATAAAAAGTAGTAGGTTGGTTCAGTAGCTATACCTACCTGTTCTTTCCTTTTAAATTCCTCAAATTCGGCCCAACTATTTTGGCGTAAAACCGAGCATAAGGTAGTAGATACAAACACTCTTTTGGATTTGTGAAACTAGTATGAATGAAGATGATAAATACTTTTACTTATACTCACGCTTTTCTGACACATTCTGAAATCGACTGAGAAGTGTACTTATCCGCCTTCGCCAACTCATCGTCCAATACCTTCAGGATGCTCTGTGCGCTATCAACTGAGACCAGTTCTCCATTTGATTGTAGAAACCATTCGTTAAATGGCTCAGGTCGGCCAAGCAGATCTAGAGGGTTAGCGAGCTCGAACACCTTGTTATCTTTTTCGCCATGACACCTGAAATTGTAATTTAAACATTAGATACCTAGCAGATAGCAAGGATCACGAAAACGTGTCTGAGGCCGAATTTCACCTTTACAGCTTGGATCTGTATTTTATCTTTATTTGATAATGTGATTTTAAGAAGATGAGGGAGAGAGAGAAAGGGCTAATACTGCGAAAGGTCTTGTAAAGACTTTTCAGAGCAGATTGTTTGATAGACTGTTTCAGTTAGACTAAAGCACAATTCGGTCAAGGCGATGCTTAAATATAGGCAACCCAAAAATTTGTAAATGTGAAGAACAGAACAAGCTGAACAAAGCTTGTTCTGTTCTTTACATTTACATTGGGGTAGCAGTGCTGAATGTAATTCCTTTTACAGGGTGTCCCCTAAAGTTATCTGAAATTTACCGGGTGATAAAAAAACGAATACAAAATATGTTACCATGCCGCACCCAAGTCTATAGACCTCCCCTCAAACTCAACAGAGCACACTCTGCCACCGATTCTGTCAGCAGCTTCCAACCCCAACACTTGCAGGCCGGCGTCGTGGAGCTTCCTCATAGCAGCGACTCCGGCTGCCCCGCAGCCAACCACTATGACGTCCATTATTCGCCTGGTAACCAGAATAACATTACATTAACTAATCCATCAAATCGTAATTCCTTCGTGTATGTACGAAGTCTGTTAGAAACAGAGTGAGGAATGAGGCAAATGATGGCAAATTCTTACCAGGCACAGAATAATTGCAAGCTATTTTCATGTGGGTACCATATTTATCACAATACAAGCAGGGCCGTGCCGACCCAATCCAGCGCCTGTGTGAGAAATCTATGAAGCGCCCGTGCAGTGGCGTAGACTAGCTTGGGTGGCACCCGGAAGTTGGCGGATGAACTTTTTTTTTGTCGATACTTAACAATTCCGGGCTAACTTTTGATGTCGTTTATTTTTTTTTTTGATGGGTGGCACTCGCGGCGTGCCGCCAACGCCGCCGCCCCCTTCCTACGCCACTGCGCCTGTGTGCGAAATCTGTGAAGCGCCTTTTTGGCATACTTTTTCGATATCTCGGCGCGCGGCGCCCCTGTCACCCTGGCGCCTGTGTGCGCCGCGCACATTGCACACAGGGACGGCTCGGCCCTGAATACAAGATTGATGACGATTACTTTATTTTTATAGTAGACCGTCCAGCATTTAGTTGACGGTAAACAGTAAGTCCTACATATTATCCTGTGAGCTAACGACCAGTCGCACAGTAGGTATGGTGCAGTTACCTACTTAAATCTTCAGTCACCGATTAGAAATAAATCCTTAGGCAAACCAAAGAAATGGACGGTCATGTCTAGCGTGATATTTAGACAAAGCAGGTAGGTAGGGTGCCCAACACCCAGATAATAACAATGTAAACTTGCCAAACTTGCAGCAAGTTTAAATCAAACTTGCTAGTTTCACTGTCACAAACTTGCATGAAGTTGGTTTTTCAAAGGATTTGAATGACGACGAGCACAGGTTGGTGGTTGGTCGACCTCCTAGATACAGCAGGAGGTGCTCGACGACCAGCTGTTGTCGGTCCACCAACCTGTACTCGTCGTCATCCAAATCCTTTGGAAAACAAACTTCATGCAAGTTTGTTGTTGTCTGTGCTGTCCCTATTTCTTCTGTGGTTGTCAGAGTTCTAGAATAAGTGCAACAGCGCCAACTTATAGCTCTTCTCTCTTAATTGACCTAGCTCTCGTACCTAACTCTTGACAAAGAGCTCGGAAAACCTCTTTGCTTAGCCGAAATCGCTGTACAAACAACTTATCCAGCATTTCTTCTATTGTCTCCAAGTACTTACGGCTTTTGTTTCTATGCTGGCGTCTGAGCAACACCTCTTTATTATGAGCTTGCCAAAACATATTTAGAGTATGCATTTTAATGTAAAAACCACAAAAACAAAGGACTACGTAAACCTCACGCACATCTGATCCAAAACAGACGCCATTTTTTAGGGTTCCGTAGTCCACAAGGAACCCTTATAGTTTCGTCATGTCCGTCCGTCTGTCCGTCCGCAGCCTAGCTCAAAGACGCCTGGTGCTAGAGAGCTGATATTTGACATGAATATAGACATACAATATTGCAACAAAACTGTAGAATAAAATTTATGAAAATATTTTTTTTAAGGGTATCTCCCCTACATATAAAGTGGGATAGAATTTTTTTTTGGTTGAGTACCCCATTGTGTGGGTTATCATTCGATAGGTTTTAAAAAAATATTATTAGTTTGCTCAAATCATTTTTCGATCAAGTAATTGGTTTGTCAAATATCAAGCTTTGAAGTGAAAAAAATTGTTAGACTCAAGTGTCCCCCCCTCTGCCGGCTAAACTATTAATTTGGAAGAGGTGAAAAAAATCACAAATGTAGTACATATAACGAATTTAAAAGGAAAACTATCACGGCTAAGTAGACATCACTAGTTTACGAGTAACCGTCGGTTAACTTATAAATACCTATTTCTGTGAGTTTACATTGGGAGCGCTGGCTTAATCTTAAAGATGCCCGTTTTTATGCCCATGTGAAACAGAAGTTATTATCAATAATGGCCATTATGGACAACTACGGAACCCTACATTGCGCGTGGCCCGACACGCACTTGGCCGGTTTTTTTTGCGTTTTCTGCAGGGTTCCACCATCCGATTAGTATTCGTACTCAACCGACGCTAATAGCGTCAGTTTTGGCCAAAATTGGCAACTTGGCTACCATTTTGCGGCTGACATCGCAGAAACGGTGAATTTATTCTATCGATGCGAATGCTTTTTATGCGTTGTGTATTAGGCTACGACTTTTCTATTTGTTTGATTAGATCACGTGACTTTGCGGTCACTCCATACATTTTTTTTGCGTTAACGTTTGCAGAAAGACGTCTTGGCTAAGCCTGCAGTTAAGAAGTTGGGGTGGGGATAATGAATTCAACGTTTGGTATGGAACGTTGAATTAAGATTGATATATTTGCAGTGATACCTACTAGAATAGAAGTACCTACCTAAGGCAACACAAATCATAATTCTATGCTTTAATGTGAAATTTAAAAAACTATGGCGAAGTGGGTTGCTTTTAGGTATATTATCATCTTTGAAGCTGATATATTTTTTATGATTTGTCGATAAAGTCAACTGAAATGCAACTACAATATATCGCCAAACAAACTATGTTGTGTCACTGGCTAAATTAAGTTTTAAAATTCGCTAAGTCTGTAGTCGCTGTATTGTCTACACGGGCAAGGTATTAAAAGGAACAAATGAGATTACTATAGAACTTAAGGTAAGCGTGTCCCTCTACTTGTTGTATATAAGGTATACCTACTTACCTACTTAATGTTTTATACGTAAACTAGACCTACGGTTCCTCCTGAGTGAATATACATCTAAACCTTCCTCATGAATCACACTATTGGTGAAAACCGTACACAAATCCATTCAGCACCTAGTTGATGAGTTTATCGCGTTCATACGGACAGACAGGACGGATATGAAACTTCATTATATAATATTTACCTTTATAAATGTAAATGTTATGTTCCTAATATATTGTCTGTATTTGTAGGTGTTGTGCGCCCTTAGTTTCTTGGCCACAGGATCATATCAGCGTATAGTCGGTGTCACTCATCATCTTGCCCAACGCACTGCTAGCCGATGCATCAGGCAAGTTGTGAATGCTTTGAATCACCCCGCTGTGGTGTCAAAGTGGATAAAATTCCCCCAAACGCAACAAGATAGAGAAATCATAAAACAAGAGTAAGTACCAACTTGATGGTACGGGCTGTTTCCGCAACTCCACGTCTTGGCGTGTATTTTGCGTGCCCAAATCATAGAGTAAGTACCTATACAATATGATTGTGTCAGTTATTGTGATATAAGAAATATTGTGATTTTCCAATAAATTGCCCAAAATTTTGCAAAGGCCATATAATCTAAATGTTGATGTTTTAATACTGTTTCAGATTTCAAAGAAGATTTGGCCTGCCAGGTGTAATAGGGTGTATTGATTGCACTCACATAGCCATAGTAAAACCTAATGATGAAGAGCCATAGATGAGAGAGACTAATTCTCTCATCTATGTGAAGAGCATCTATTTTACAATAGAAAAGGCTATCATTCATTAAATGTGCAAATGGTATATTGTATTTGATAAAGTAACTAGATAAGTTCTAGGAATGTGTTTGATAATATACTTACCTAATACTGAAAATGATTAAAAAAATAGGTTAGGTATTGAATTCAACATTTCCTGCTATAGGTAGCTTATTCTTAGGTAAGTACATTCAAATTGAAATTTCGAATGAATTTATTCACTGAGGTTTAAATTTTTTTTTACATTCAATAGAGTTTCAGCATTTGATGAAAATCTACCTATGCGTTATACAAAATAATATATTCATTCTATTGCATTTCAGTTTCCGCTTTGCGTTCAGTTGTTTTGTTTACCTGCGTGCTCGATAGATGGCGTTGTGCCGTGCGGCTGAATCGCGCTATGGTTTCTTTCACACGCCGGCTATATATAGTCACAGCGATGTTTTAAGTGTTCATAGACAAATCTCTAAACACAATGTACTGTGATACACAGTGAGTATTATGTTTTACTTACCTGTATCTCCTTATTTTTGAATAAGTTTCACAGCTGAATAATGCTGATCGGAACTTCGATATAAAGTTATAAACGTAGTCTTGATATAAAATGCATGCAGTATTGCAGTCATGCAGTGTGAAGAGGGACATCTACAAAAATTGATAATTATGTAGGTATGTATGCAGTGCTGTCAGATCCAATTTTAAAAAATCCGTAGGTCGACGCCCAAAAAGCCGTAGATGTCCGTAGACTGCCTCTATAAAAATCCGTAGATCTACGGACATTCTTTATAGATGGATTAACCTAAAGCACAGACAATATAATACCCTCCTAAAGCCAAATTCCTTGTTGGTAAAGAAATTGAAAAATTGTTCCAGTGTCGCTGCCATTATCACTCTCACTATTACTATTTTCCATTTTAGTGCAAATAAACGAAAAATCCTACCATGATTTTATATTCGGCAACAAGAAAAACAACACGGACTCGTCGTAGTTAGTCAACCCAACCAAAACCACGTTCTTTAAACGCGCCGTCGACGCGCGTTTGTAGTGATACAGACGCGATACGCACGCAAGTCAGACGCAGCCTGTAGATCTTTGTAGGATGAAAGCGCGCCGTTTTAGAAACGCGCGACGAAAAACGTGGTTTGCACCGGCCCTAAGTTGACATTGACAATGACAGACACATACGGACAAATCCGTAGATCTGGCAACGCTGTATGTATCGTACTAAGTACTACATTCTCTATGGAGTACTAACTAGTGTAGGTACATGTATTGTGTCCAAAACTCGAAATTGTCGCAGCCGATTAATCTTATCAGCCGTTCAATTAATAGAGAGACTCTACATAAAACGACGCAACTCAACTAGGGGCCATAATGATAATAATTATACAAGTTGCAAATAGTAATACTTGGTTCCCGAAAAAACAGCAACACTTGATTACAAATTCAGTGGACACTGGGCTCCTAGGCGAGGGCATAATAATTATGATTTCAACTGCGACAGCGCTTTATTGATGATAATGACCTGGTTACAAAGAAGAATGGCCATTTTTGACCTAAACATGTATAGAGATAAAACTTATTTTAAAATTAAGGTTATTTTTTAGTGTAATGATCTCACTAACAATTATATTTTATAGAGGTCTAGGTAAAAAGAAAAGTTTTGGGTTGTAAAGATGTTCTAGAACTAGGGTTGCCAACTTTTTTTAGAAGAAATAGGGTATATCTGGTTTCAATGGAGGTAAATAAAGAGTATGGACTTAAAAAAAGAGTATCATTTATTTTATATTTAAAAATAAAATTGTACTTTTTGCATCACATAGCAATTTTTGTTTTTAAAATAAATGTATGAGTCCAAACATTCTAACTCTAAATTTATGTAGATCAAGAGCTAATTCTTAATTAATTTCAATGAAGCTCTGTTTCTCTCTTCTCACCACTTCACATTCATGACTGAAAAGACTAACCATGGACTAACCTAACCGAAACTAACCTCAAAGACTTCTCAAAGCAACTTGTGACATGAGTACATTGACATTGACACCTTTGACATAATGAAATGACATTACTGGCTGCGTTCACAAATGTCCGAATGTTGTTTGAGGAATTTGGGATACCAACATATTAACAGTAAATAGTCGACTTTTATTGGTTTTGATTATGGGTTTTTGCATAATATTATATGACTGGCACTAGTTTAGTTAAATTTGTGTATTTTATAAAAAAGAGTATTTTAGCGTACTCTATTAGTGTTATAGATTATAGAGTACGGTTACATGATATAGAGTACAATACTCTATTTTAGAGTACGGTTGGCAACCCTATCTAGAACTCGTGAACGCATCCTTATCAAAATAATTTGTATTCGCTGCATTGTTATTTATTATCTGTGCCCGATAATACTTCCTTGTTTAGCTACGTTCCACTTCACTTATTTATACCACATCTTTAGCAACTGGTTTGGTCAAAAACGTGACAAAACTTAATTTTATATATAAATTGAATCAAGTTGTTAAAAGCTGATCATAAATTAATGTGTTTGTTTATGTTAAAAGATATAAAAAGATAAATATAAATGTATTTCTGCCGTTGAAAACATTGGATAAGGATGCAACGGAACGTTTTTGACGTAAAGACGCCGCCGGTGACATTGGACATGGGAGAATTTGTCAAATTAATACGAACTAATTTCGGTGTATTATGTAATTCCTAGATCTTTATAAGAAAAACTGTCTTTACAGTATAATTTTTTGATCATAGAGCTACTTGTTTGTTTTCGTACATTTTATCTATATACGCAATAAATGCAATAATTCATTATCAGGTCATTCAATGTATGAGAAGTGGCCATGGTACTTTCTAGCTATCCCATAGAGATATTAAGAATAGAGTGGCAGAGTGGGGCCTATTCGTGTCAGCCGGTGGGAGAGAGAACGCAACATTAAAGGCCCCCTGCATCTCTCTCTAACAATACATGCACAACATCAACATTACGCAGTGGCGTGCTACCTGTAACTATTATTTAAATCAGTTTATTAGTAATCAATAGTTTAAAATATACCTAAATAAAAAATAATAAACTTAATAATAGATTAAGCATATCAAATTACGACTTTATCACGCTAAAGTTAATTACCGTGTCAGAAGGTAGGTGTGAAAAGCGTAGTTATCATTTAAAATAAGGTAGGTAATAGTACTAGCAGGAACCTTCGTAATTTGAAACAAAAAAAACATTGTATAAATAGCCTTATCTTACGGAGTTTACAGGTAAGTAATTAAAAAAAATATAGTTGGTGAGTTATCAAAGAATTTAAACAACCAAAAACTGCACAATATAATCTATACATCTTCGCCATAATAATTATTTCAATAACAAAACACTGGTACAAAAATCGTCACCGTCTGTTCGTCACTGCGAGCTGCGGCACGATCGCGGGTGTGCGTACTTTAGGCACAGTCTATTAGACTGGGTAGGTACCCACAGGGCCGGCCTTAGCCATCCTGGCGCCCCGGGCGAGAATCTCATTTGGGCCCCCCCCCCTTTTACTTTTCAAATAAGAGAGTGAAAAATCATCGAGAAATGATATATGCCGTAGATCGTAATGAAACCTTTAAACGACCTTAACGTTTGTTTTGAACGAGATGTAGTACCTACCTAAGACTAGTAAGTAGTCTTTTATATTTCGCACATAAAATAAGAAAAATGCGTTGGCAAAAAAAATTATAAAAATATTTCGTACATAGAAAAATAGAAAAACAATTCGCAAAAAAAAATTTGGTGGCGAAAAAGTAATAGTGGTATTTGGTTACTTTAAGATAAGGCAAGGTATGTTAAGTGGATACCTCTCCCCCCGTGTGATCAGTAACCGTGGGTTTAAGGTACACCCACGGTGAAGCTAAGCGGGATCCCGGCAGGGGACGCTCCAGGTGGGCTTGGGTGAGGCCTGCGTAGGATGCTTCCAAAGTGCGGGTGCGGGGGACAGTTCTGTCTGTCCCTCGCAGTCGGGCGCGGTCGCGGGAGGAGAGACCATCTGGCGGGCCGATGCCCGTCGGGGGGTTGCGACGAATGCTTCGGCGATACCCAACCCGCCGACACACGGGTACATAAGAAGGTCGAGGTGGTTTTTAGTGGTAACACCACATACTCCGGCTCTCATTTCCCCAAGAGTCGGAGATCCGAAGGGATTTTCCACCTCATATACAGGGTGTCACAAGACCCATCACCAAGCCGAAGTCTACTCGTTGTGGACATCATGCCAAGTCATACTAACCAAAAATAATACCTAGGAAACGATTTTTTTTTAAGTATTCACATTTTTTAAACCGCAATTAAAAGCGCGCGCGTGCAATGTTCGAAATACCTACTTATCCAAGGGGTCATAGGGCATCTAAAGAACATATTGGCGGGGTAAATGCATCGATTTTGTACCGAATTAGAAAAATTCCATACTAACTTTGAGCCTCTGTACCTATCTCCTGAACCAGTAATTTCCCAGGTATGGTGCCGAAGTAAAAAAATTTCATAGTGATTGGTACAACATGGGATTTCAGTTTTCGTTAAGGGTCTTTTTACACCCTGTACCCACCATTGGGAGCGCTGGCTTAATCTTAAAGATGCCCGTTTTTAGTCCCATGTGAAACAGAAGTTTTTATCAATAATGGCCATTATGGGCAACTACGGAACCCTACATTGCGCGTGGCCCGACACGCACTTGGCCGGTTTTTGATAAACATAATTATTATGGCATTGGAGACGTCTTTTGCAAACTGTTACTATTCGTTATTATAAAGCCGGGTTAAAAACAGCATGCGTCAGCATCAGCACGCATAGTCCACGAGGCCATGGTCAATAAACATTCTGCCAACAACAACTTTAACTTATTCACAGACAACACTCTACTTACATTAATTAATAATTAAATCAGCATCATTGATTTAAAGCAATGAACTATATAATAAATAAGTTTAAAAAACATTAATCCTAATGTTATAATAAGTATAAATCCTCAATTTAACAAACTGTTGATCAAAATGTAGCATTACATAATATTAAAATCACACAAACCTTAAAAAATTTTAAAAATACATTCAGACTTGAATAATATAATGTCTTCGGCATTGTCTTATCTGTGGTCTTAGGGAAACCTAAAACCATAATATTTGTTTCCAAATGTTTATTTATAAGTTCTAAGCATTTTATAATCTCTGATGTCTGTTTTTGGAGGCAATATTAAAAAAAAGAACACTAGTTTGCATAAAGTCAAACGTATGTGAACATGCTGTGGCTGTGAGGATAATAATTTTATTATGAATCACCAAAGCAGAATATTTTTGTTAAAATAACCGTAAGCGATGCATTAAATTATAGAAAATATTAAAATAATACTTACGACAACGTGAAATATAACTACAAACACGCAAAATATTAATATACACTCACTTAAACAGTACGCGGTTTTAACTAACATCTGTTTGTTCCTTAGTAATCTTGACCTGTGTATCGCGATTACGTAATAAAATAATAAAATTGTGATAACAACTTGTTTTATTCAATGTTATCTATAGTTTCTAGTGGTGTGGATTGTTGAATTTATTTATTCGAATATTCTCACACATTCGCGAATGAGTAGGTATGCCGTGAACTGACGGGACTCAGGCACGGACTCAGGTGTTTGGTTTGTAGTGTGAGCGATTTACTACGGAATTCAATATGCGAACTATAGATAGATCTGTAGATTTTAGATTCGTTTTTGACATAAGCTCCATACAAAATATGTCAAACACGAATCAAAAATCTACAGATCTATCTATAGTTCGCATATTGAAAATGGCTGCTAGCGACTTTTTTATTTGGCGATTTTGAATTAGATATCTGGCCGTGTGCGTTGTACAAAGTGAGTGAGTAAAGAATATGTGTGGATGGGTATCTACTAAAAGTACTGATGATATACTGATAGCCTTGTACCGGCTACGGGCTATGTGCCGCACGAAGTTGGTCATACTCGTACCTCGATCTTGTGCATGATTCGTCATTAACTTCAAGTAGATACAGAAATTGTCTGACCGTGTACGACTCGTGTCGACATTCAGGCGGAGCGTAGATGTGAAACAATTTAAATTAAGCAATTTCTTATCGCAGAATCAAAGCGCAGAATAGCACGATTTGTAAAAAAGTCTAAATATCAGGTGTTGCCTCGGTAAATAAGATATAAATACCTCTTTATTCCCCGACGCTTAGATCGACTTACTTCTGTCGTGGACGCAGGTAGACTCTATATTAGTATCTGGATGTCAGTATGATATACTTGATTAGATAACACAAATTACATTGTTATCATTAACAAATAAATAGGTAATCAAGTTGAAGCGGTTGCAGCAGTGGCGTAGCTGGCCTGAGTGGCACCCGGGGCGGAAGTTGGCGAATGACCTTTTTTTTTAGTCGATAGGTACCTACCTAACAATTTCGCGGTCTACCTCTCGTAGTGCTGAGCTACTATGTTGTTTTCTATTTTTGTACATTGTTCTTAAAGTTAGGTTTGGGTATCACCCCTTTTTTGGATGGGCCGCCGACACCCCCCCCCCCCCTGCTTCCTACGCCACTGGGTTGCATTGCAGATTAAGTAAGTTAGGTACCTGTTGTGAGTCGGAAGTGGATTGACGTCAGTATTACCCCTGCACAGTGTTATTATTCCCACCAAAAACGGACATCCCGTTTTTATTAACTTATCCGATAGAACAGGTTACTTCAAAAGTAAGAGTAAAATACCCGTGTGACAATTTTACACCAAACACGAGTAAAAAAAAGGTTTGTAATTTTTTAGCTTTTCTAAATTAATTAATAACAAAAAAAATACGCATTATTCTACCCTTTTCTTTATTATGTGTAATAAAACAATATTAAAGGTATTTAAACAAAAATACATAGTTACGAGCACTAACTGGTACAGATGTGAAGAAATATGCTATTTTTGTGTTTTTAGATTTAGATTTTTCATGGTTGTAGTTTTGCTTAGTTGGATTCCATATTTATGGTGCACTATATATAGACCCCAGAGAGGTTGGACTACGTTTAGACTAGAGAGAACATGCTCGCTATTTTTCCTTATACCGAACGTGTAACTTGTAATGTCAGTTGGTCTTAGTTGGTTAATCATAACGTCAAATTACCCGTCTCATTTAAAGAGGCATACATTCCTTACAGACTCTTTGACTACATTCCCTAAATAGCCGTGCTGTCAAACAGTGGCGTAGCTAGCTTGGGTGGCACCCGGGGCGGTAGTTGGCGGATGACCTTTTTTTTTTTTAGTCGACACTCCTAAAAATTCCGTGCTAACTGTGCTGTGCTATTGCCTATGTTTTTGTACATCGTTCTTAGTTGAGTTTTGGGTGTCACCCCTTTTTTTGGATGGGTGGCACCCCAAAAAGGGTGGCACCCGGGGCGGACCCCCCCCGCCCCCCCCCCCCCCTTCCTACGCCACTGCTGTCAAATCCCATAATTAAGGAGTGATGGGATTTGAAAGTGAAAGGAGATATCGATGTTTTTTGAATGAGGGATAAATACGGAAACAAACTATCAGACATGAATGTAAAACTGTAGCTGGAAGCGACAGCGCGCCGCGGTTGCAATAAACAAAGACGACCAGCGGCGGTCTAATTTTCTATCACGTGTTTGATAGTAAACGCAGTTTAATTACATAATTTACTTAGATAGGTACCTACTTTAAAAGTAGCGTCTATTAACCTAAAGCCTTGTATGGACCAAGCGTTCCAGTGTACGCGTAATCTAGGTATGTTGACTACGCGTACAGGATTATGATCGAATACTACGCTTTGCTGCAGTTACAGACTATAAAAGCATGCACCAGTGGCGTCTGATAATTTGGTTCCACTTTAAATATTTAGAGTACTGATACACTGGTTGTGGCGTTGTGCAGACATTCAAATTACTTATTGAAATTACAGTTTCACTTATCCGGCTTTGAATCGCTATGACCTGCATCATTAAATCGCATTCATCACGCAGCAAAGGAGATGATACAAAAATTTACTCTAATGTTTATATTTACTGTCTTAATAGTTATCTTGTTTCTAATGAATGTATATTATGTAACTAAATAAAAACAGTTGGCGTGTGGTTGACGGCATAGAATACTAGTGTCACCACCCCCTATCTTCCCGTGGGTGTCGTAAGAGGCGACTAAGGGATAAGACGATGCAAATATCATCTTTGCGTAGAGACGGAAAACTCGACATCAAACCCTATACGACTGCCTCGTTGGTCTCGCGGCATAAATGTGCGCGTGGGATCGGGAGGTCCCGGGTTCGATTCCTGGGTCGGGCAGTGTTATTGGGTTTTTCTGTCACGAAATTCTCAGTAGCAGCACGGAGTCTGGAAATGTGCCCGGTACGGCAATAGGCTCGCCCCTTATTACGTGGGACTAAAGTATATCTGGCGAAAAGTGGGTGTAGAAATACATCTCTGCCTACCTCTTCGGGGTTATAGGCGACTATGTATGTAAATAAAAACAAAAAGAGTGTAATTTTAGTTTGAAGAAAGGTATTAATAAAATATAATAATTGCAACTATTTTAATTAATCTACCTACTTCTAGGTATGTTATTTATCATATTAGTGCCATCCTGACAGATCAAAGACGTCTTGCCTTGTAGTCTGCTATATAATATTCTACCATAGAATATAATATTCTTCCATATTCACACAACACAATCTGGTCCCAAACTAAGCATATCTTGTACTACGGGTACTAGACAATCGATAAACATACATAGGTATATACTTTTTGTAAATATATTACATATTATACATAGTACCACCCAGACCAAAATAAACATCCATATTCATGCACACAAATGTTTGACTTGATTGGGAATCGAACCAGCAAGCTTCGGCGTGGCGAATCATTTGTGCTGGCGTATCACAAATCGGATTACCTACAACTCTAAAAAGTAAAAATCGAGCAGGTGTCCAACGTAAGCGATAGCAAGCAACATGATATGATGCGACGCAAACAAACTGCCAAAGCCTGCCGCATTAGCCAGTCTGGTATAATAAAATTCGAACAATACATGATCTAAGTGAAAGTTTCTTAGCATCGCTTTGCAACGCATCGCTCATTAGTTTATGGATACTTTTTGTCAATAGATTTTATGCTAAAACGAACAATTATTAAACACGTGATTTTTTTTGTACTGTCTGTCTGGCAAGTCTTTTCTTGTCTTCCAAGCACTGTCAGGCGTCGACAGCAAAAACTACAATTTCAATATTTTAATTGTTTACTTCTACGGCTTAAATATATCGACACATACTAAAGTTAGACATTTGACCAAAAATATTTATCGATAAATCATCACTGTTACGAACAACACTCGGTTTCCTAACTCTATGTTTTGTCTACTGTTTGCCTACCACATCCAATCTCTTTGCCTACCACGAGGCTGCTATAAGAGCGTGCTGCTAAACCTATCGACAGCTCTTTCTATCATACTGCATGTGCCATTAGAAATAAGATATCAATCATAGCAACCGCTGTTGTTATTTAGTGTTACTTCTATGCCTTAAGGTTATATTTCTTTGATAGACCCAACCGACCACGAGAAAAAAAACCAAATCCAAATCTCACGCTGTATAGGAGTTATTAACTTCTAAATTTTATTTTGATAATTTTGATTTTAGGGTCATCACTTCACAAAAAAATTATATTTTTGTTTGTAGATTTAAATTTTATGTTGGATTTTATTTTACAATAGCATAATTATAGTCAGCCGGTCGGAGCTCGGACAGACATCCCTCAAAAGGTCGGGTCAAGTCCTGTTGAGGCAAAGTGGCGCCATGGGTCTTTTGCGGCTCCATGGTGCCTCACCCCCGTTCCTCCAGGCAATATGTATAGGTACATGGTTATGCCTTAAGCCTTACGAGGGTGGACCCCTTCGGTATCGGTAGAAGGTCCTATTATTACGTAATTATTTAAAAAAGAAACGACATGAAAATATGCGAGTTGTGCCAACCCTAGTGCCTAAATTTCAGAGACCTGTATATTCTAGACAACTTAAGATTTGCATATGATATTTTAAATCAGTACTTCTTAGTGCCAAAGCAACACATTGTCTCGATATTGAATCCAAATACCATGAAATAAGCCCATAAAAAAATAAAATCGAAAATATATGAAATTCAATGTTAGGTACTCACCACCGGTTAACGATAAAAATTCAGCATTTGCGTGATAATTTACCTTATGTAAAGCATCAAGTAATTGCAATCAAAGACATAACAAAAAGGGTTTGGATCTAAAGTTATTGCAATTTCTATGGTTTTTATGGAAACTATAGAAAAAAATTGAAAAAATTATATCTCTAGATTGGGACAAAATTGTCACACGGGTATTTTACTCTTACTTTTGAAGTAACCTGTTCTATCGGATAAGTTAATAAAAAGGTGATGTCCGTTTTTCGAGGCAATAATAACACTGTGCCCTGTATGTAGCCTCTCATACAAAGGATTGATCTCATCGAACCTTCAGTTTCTTCGCAAAGGTACCGCAGCATGCACCATTTATGATAAGTGTTCAGTAGTGAAGTGGGTGAGAACACGTAGGTTGCAGTTCCACTGTTCTTTAGCCACTAACTCTATCCTCGTATATTAAACCAATTCTGCCTAAAGGCGACTCATTCGGGATCGGTCGATATAGGTCACTTTGCAGAAGAGGAGTGTGTCTTCTCACTGGCGAATTTACCTACGACTAACGCCAGCGAAGGTATAGAATGGGATTGTAAAAAAATCCACTTACCTACTAAATTTGACCCAAACAAATAAACAGGTCAAGCTAAATAAAACCGTTTAAAAAGAAGCAGTAAGTGGATGTAGAGTCGACAGTAAGGAAAAACGAAAGATACAAGAGGTTAGTTATGACCAATCTCTATATACTGCAATACTCTATTTTATGTAATTGGTAAAATTAGGAGCAATAATAAAGGTATCCTAGTTTGTGGTGATTTTAATATCAATATATTAGATTTTGACAAAGTTATTTTTTGAACCTACTAGAATAACAGCATCATCTTCCACTTGTCTTGACAATATATCGAGGGTTCACGGGCAAAATGTATTAAGCGACATTTTTTAAACTTTACAGGAGAGTGTTTTAAAGTTTAAATTTTACGAAAAAAAATCGTTATAAAAAAAGTATAAGGTTATTAACGAAAAAGTGACCGAAGTTGATTTCCATGACAAAAGCTGCATAATTGAGTATAGTTTTCATTTCTTTTAAGCTACTATTAATAGAAATAAAAGTCGCTTGATACAATATTACCCCAGTTTACTTTTATTTAGAAACAGGCTAAATGATAATAGTGCCATAAACTTCACAATACAGGTATAGGAAAAACGATTTAAGCGACACTCTGGTATTATTTTGTGTAAGGCTAAATATATGAACAACCATTGGAATACTAAAATAAAATCAGGCTAATCGGTTTAAGCAATTGAAATATCATAAAGTAGTTGCAGATTAAACTCACGCCTGTTTCCCGGAGGGGTAGGCAGAGACTACGGAGCGCCATTTGCAACGATCTTGACATATCTCTCTTGCTTCATTCACTCCCATCAGATTCCTCATGCATGCTCTTCTGTTCAGGGTGCTTCTAACCTGTCCTGTTTTTAGGATGTCTCCAATCTGGTCAGAGAACGTCCGCCTAGGTCTTCCCCTTCGTCCTGTCCCTTCCACACTTGCCTTATATATCTGCTTGGTCAGTCTTTCGTCATCCATCCTCTCCACGTGTCCAAACCATCTTAGCATACCTTTCCCGATGCTTGTCACTACATCTTCTTTTACCCCACAACACTCTCTTATCACACAATTCCTTACTCTGTCAGTCAAAGAAACACCACACACAATTCGCAGTGCTCTCATTTCTACAGCATTTATTCTACTTTCATGACTCTTCTGCCATACCCAACTATCACTACCATACATAAGAGTAGGTACTAACACCCCTCTATGAACAGCCAAACGTGCCTTTTTGGACACGTTTTGGCTATTCATAAACGCCTTCAGAGCTCCATTCACTCTATTACCTGCATTAACTCTTCTTTCAATATCTTCTACATTCTTACCATCTCTTGTAAACAGCGTACCTAAATATACAAACTCATTCACTTGCTCCACTCGCTGTCCATCGATCATAACTTTACAAGCCGTAACGCATTCCTCCTTTTCAAAAACCATAACTTTCGTTTTACTTACATTTACTTTCATTCCTTTCCTCTCTAACGCACCATGCATGATTGTTACCATCTCCTGCAACTCCTCCGCTGAAGACGCAAGTATAACCTGATCATCAGCATAAAGGAGGCATTTGACAAGTAACTCATTCAAATGATTTATGTAGCACTTTTCTCTAAAAGTAAATTGTTTGAAATAACAATTAATTTGTATGTATAATTAGGATTGGCGGTTAGATCAACATTAATTTGGACTATTGTTTATTTCGTACAAATGAAAAATCTAAAGAAATTTTAAAGTAAAACAAATACATGTTTAAAATCAGACAAGTGATCGTTTTTATTATAATAGTGGCACAAGGATTTACATTTTTCGCTATTTGAAAAATATTCAGCTAACAAACTGAAAAAGGCAAGCTGAAGCAAAAAAAGGCTTTTCTAAAAATCATTAACTACTTCTAAACTATTAAATTGCGACCGAAACATAACTGGCAAAAAGAGGGTGTGTAATACACCCTTCGGGGATAAAAGGCTCACGCCCTTTACCCCCTTTAGTTATGTTATTAGCATTTATGGCTTGATGTTCTAGCGCATCTAGTCAGGCTTGCTGCTTAGGGATTGCAGGACTATGTTCTAATTCCCTACCCGCCTCATGACTAACTAGCCAATTGCTTAATTGGATTCGATAGAGCATAAATAATAACGGAAATTATTAGTGATTACAAATGATTTATCCGTCTTGATATTGGCTGCGACATGCCAAAATATCGGCGCCTCAATAGACAGATATCTAAGTCTCTGACCTGCGATATCCACCGATAAAAACCACATGTGTTCAAGAGGCGGTGGAGCGGAACAAAGGCTCTAATGTATTCTACACAGATCTTTCTATCGGGCAAAGTCAGCTAACAAAGCTGAAGACGGAGGATGGCAGTGTTGTGGCATCCAGACCTCAATTCTTGGAGGAGATCGAAATATTCTATGGAATGTTATACACGACCCCGCGACCACACGCGACCCTAGAGCTAGATTGACCCGACACCATATCGAAGACATCCCGGACGTCAGCATGCACGAGATTAGTGTGGTCCTAAAACAGCTCATAAACAGCAAGGCACCGGGTGATGACAGAATTACGACAGAGATTTTGAAAGCTGGTGGCATACCCGGCTTTAGAAATGCTTCGTAAACTTTTTAATTCCGTCATACACGAAGGTAAAACGCCACAGGCGTGGCATAGAAGTGTGGTTGTGGTGTTCTTCAAAAAGTTCGACAAAACCCTTTTAAAGAATTGCAGACCCACCTCACTTCTGAGCCACGTCTATAAGCTGTTTTCAAGGTTCATCACGAATCGTCTCGCTTGCAAGCTACACGACTTCCAGCGTTCTGAACAAGCAGTTTCCGAAAAGGATAATAGTACTATAGACCACATACTGAACACATATAGAAGCCCGAGGAGTATAACGAGCCTCTATGCTTGGCGTTTGTAGACTATGAGAAAGCCTTCGATTAGATCGAAACCTGGGCGGTGCTGCAGTCTCTCCAACAGTGCCAGATCGACTATCAATACGTCGAAGTACTGAAGTGTTTGTACGAAAACGCCACCATGTCAGTCCGCCTCCAGAACCAGAGCTCGAAACCTATTTGACTACAGCGAGGGGTGAGGCAAGGAGATGTTATATTTCCGAAACTTGTCACCGCTGCGCTTGAAGAAGTCTTCAAGCTTCTGGACTGGGAAGGACTCGGTATCAACATCAACGGCGAGTACTGTATAACTCACCTTCGACTTACTGACAATATAGTAGTCATGGTTGAGACCATGGTAGACCTCGGCACAATGCTCGGTGGCATCTGTAGAGTTTCCCACAGTGTTGAGTTTTCAACAAGTGGGTCGAACAAGACGAAAATCATGCATAACGTCCGTGTTGTACCAGCTCCTATAGATGTCTTCACGTCTGATATCCCGCAGTGTCTTAAGACGAAAGCCTTTGAACAGTGTGTGTTGCCAGTGTTGTCACTCAAAGGACGATGGAGAGAGCTACAGAGCTCGGCGTTTCCTTGCGAGATTTAATCAGAAATGAGGAGATACGCATGCGAACCAAAGTCACCGACATGGTTCTCCGAATAGTCATGCTGAAGTGGGAGTTGCAGGGTACATATCCAGGAGAACCGATGGCCGTTAGAGCAGAATGGTTCTGGAGTGGCGGCTACGCACCGGACGTCGTAGCAGAGCTAGGCCTCCTGCAAGGTGGACTGACAATCTTGTTGGGATCGCCCATAATTTTCCAAGTAAAATGTCCTGTTGTTTCAATGTTTGTTCTTGTGTTGATTTATATTATCATATCTCGATTTTATATTGGAAGGAAGCAATTAATGTTACTTTTGTTTTTAAATACATGTGCAATGAAAAAAATTATTAACTATGTAATTTTTTTTACATACGATATGTTGTTTAAATGAAGCAAATATGTTTTTCTTCCTCCTCTAAAGTTGTCAAAATTGAGATATTACCGGTTGCCAGTTCACAGTCGATATGTCTTATCCGACAATGGATAAACGATTTATACAAAATGTTGACAACCATATAAACTTCATAAGTTCCAGTGGTAGGGTCTCTTATGTACAAACAAAATGAGCCCAAACTCGGCATGCCTAGCTTTACTTCCATATGAGTACCAGCAAGAGTCATCGAATAACCCTGGAAGGTTACTTCATAAGTTCCAGTGGTAGGGTCACTTATGTACAAACAAAATGAGCCCAAACTCGGCATGCCTAGCTCTACTCACATATGAGAACCAGCAAGAGTCATTGAATAACCCTGAAAGGTTACTTCATAAGTTGCAGTGGTTGGGTCTCTTATGTACAAAAAAATGAGCCCAAACTCGGCATGCCTAGCTATACTCACATATAAGAACCAGCAATAGTCATCGAATAATCCTGGAAGGTTACTTCATAAGTTGCAGTGGTTGGGTCTCTTATGTACAAACAAAATGAGCCCAAACTCGGCATGCCTAGCTCTACTCACATATGAGTACCAGCAAGAGTCATCTAATAACCCTGGAAGGTTACTTCATAAGTTTCAGTGGTAGGGTCTCTCATCTACAATCAAAATGAGCCCAAACTCGGCATGCCTAGCTCTATTCACACATGAGTACCAGCAAGAGTCATTGAATAACCCTGGAAGGTTACTTCATAAGTTCCAGTGGTAGGGTCTCTTATGTACAAACAAAATGAGCCCAAACTCGGCATGCCTAGCTCTATTCACACATGAGTACCAGCAAGAGTCATTGAATAACCCTGGAAGGTTACTTCATAAGTTCCAGTGGTAGGGTCTCTTATGTACAATTAAAATGAGCCCAAACTCGGCATGCCTAGCTCTCTTCACACATGAGTACCAGCAAGAGTCATTAAATAACCCTGGAAGGTTACTTCATAAGTTCCAGTGGTAGGATCTCTTATGTACAAACAAAATGAGCCCAAACTCGGCATGCCTAGCTCTACTCACATATGAGTAGGTACCAGCAAGAGTCATCTAATAACCCTGGAAGGTCACTTCATAAGTTCCAGTGGTAGGGTCTCTTATGTACAAACAAAATAAGCCCAAACTCGGCATGCCTAGCTCTACTCACATAAGAGTACCAGTAAGACTCATCGAATAACCTTGGAAGGTTACTTCACTAGTACCAGTGGTAGGGACTCATTAAAACAAATAAAATGAGCCCCAACCTGGCATAACTAGGTCTTTTTTTTTATGAGTTCCAGTCGCAACACTTGAATGGGATGGTATACCATCAGTCCACATAATCTTACCAGATTTCAACGCAAGAAACAAAATAATATCTAAATACCGAAATATATCCTGAATAAACATAATGGAAAAAATAAAGTAATAATGTCCATTTAGGTATATAAAAATAAGAAACTTATTTGTACGTAATTCGCACAGCCAGGCCTATAACACATAGATACAGTACTCGCCAAACTTTATGGCCGCTCCGAACATAGCCGCATTGCGCTGCGCAGAACACAAAATCAGGTATCAGCGGGACGTACGCGGGGCGTGGAGGCAGGGCACGCCCGCGCGCGCTGTCTTCCACCCGCTAGCGTCCTCGCCTCCCGCGCGGTAGTGTGAGTGTGCTACGTTCGTACACGACTCACATAATCGCTGAGCTCTGGCAGTATCGTCGCGTTTAAAATAGTTTCGTAGAGGTACTTCTTTATTGTTTCTCATTGCTATCGTTGTTTCTTGTTGTTATTTGTACTGATATAGTTACCATTGTCATTGATCATGCCTTGCGGTCGTTTTAATGTTTTACGTCGCCAAACACGAAAAATAGTGTAGGTATAGTAGTGACGTAGTAACGTTTATGAAGAAGGAAAGAAGTCTAGGCTTAAAAGTCCCTTCACCTAACTGAATTTACATTACTCGAATTTGATTGAATATGTAATTAAACAATATAATATAGCTAATCTAACAACGTAACTGAAGATTTTAATTTTCAATAATTACAAATATATTTTCTTGGTTATGACATGTCCACCCGACTGTACCATGCGCAAGTTCGTACCGATGGCTACATTCAGAGCGGCCATAAAGATTGGCGAGGTACTGTACATATCACAAAAAATTCTAAGTCTCAAAGTTATTTAGTTGAACTACATTGCCGCAAGTTACCGTACGTAGTACGTACTGTTGCCGCCATGTCGCTGTAGTGACGCGATTTTGTACCTACTAATTTTGTAAACGCGTCCTTCGAATGTAGGTAGATTTCCTAATTCCAGTAGAGTAAAAATGTTTTAACTTCCTCCACTTAAGAATACAATATGTCTACAAGTTCATTCACAGTTATTTTACCTCTGAGAGATGTCGGTGTTTATTTTCTTTATGTTGGAATTTTGCTCTGTGATGACAGGAATGTAAAATAGGGTTACCCGTGCATAACATTTTACCCAATATTAGTGGAAATATTTCAAAAATTCAAATGCTTGAAGCTCATGGCCGCAAAGTGATTAGATTACCGCCATACCACTGCGAGCTAAACGCAAAAATTTAGGACAAGAGGCAACCAACATTGTGAATTTAGCTGAAGAAGCTTTTCAATCTATCACTGCAGAAGACTGACAAAAACAATGCAAACATGAGCACCACATTGAAGACAAGCTTCGTGAAACAGATGGGTCTACGGATGCTGAAATGGACAGGTTCATAATAAAATTAAATTCTGATTCTGATACAGAATCTGACAGCAGTTACGAATCATCATAACATTGGCAGTCCACATGGATCATTCTTATAGACTCACGCCAGTTTCCATGCAGGGGTAGGCAGAGGTGTAAAATTACACCCACGTCGGTCTTATTCAAAATCAATATGAAAATTAAATTAGCAGTTTTTGTATTTGATAATAGGGAAGATTACTGCCAAGTTAAACCACCAGATGGCGGTATCACCGACTACAGTAAACAATGAATTTTGGCAAGTATGACATTTAAGTGACAACTTGAGAACTCGTTTAGATTTCAAACTTTGGATGCGCGATCTCATTATCTCATCTCAAACAAGACACTAAAACAGAAACATTGTACCAGTTTTATTGTTATTGATAATTGCAACTGTTGTAACTGTTTTGCCTATATAAATAAGTATAGATACATTGTTGTCTTGTTGATGACAATATTTGGAAAGCGCGCTACGAAAGTTTGTTTACTGTAGTTGCTTATGCTGCCATCTGCTTCAAGCTTTGCGTAATGTGCCCTATTAGAACCTGACGTTGGTGTAATTATGATGCGTTTACCTTTGTATATTAAATAGACAACATTTTTATTATAACTACTTATCTTCATAGGAAATTAGTTATTTCGTAAGAAAATAAATGTATACGCATATAGGTATGCCAATATCAAAAGGTTTTGTTACAAACATTACTTCCAAATATTTAAATACGATCGCTTAGGCAATAAAAAATCAGTACATTTTTAGCAATAACGTATATTTAAAACGGGAGTATTATATACCAAATATAGCAACACAACGCCCAGGTTGGCCAATCTAACAGCTAGAGGTAAAATAACGGTGAACGGACTATAATGAGACGAGTCTTTATTAATTCAGTTCAAGAAGAAGGATTTAACCGACGAGTATAAAGACTTTTTATTAAATATAAAAATGATTTAAGCGTCTGTGTGTATTAATATCAGACGCATGGTAAATGGTTTAAGCGACATAAGGTATGGATTTCAGCAGCAGGCTAAATGTTTTAAGCGACATCAAATATGAATTTTGCTTTGCAAGCAAAATGCTTTAAGCGACGGAGTGTATATAATTTAGGCGCAGGCAAGACGATTCAAACACCTTATCTTACCAATCTTATGCCGGGGAAAATAGCTCAAGTCAAAAACACTAAATATTTCGCCTGTATGAAGTCCATTTTTTCTTAAATTGTAAAAAAAAATTGTCGCTTCAATGAAAGCTACTCCGAACTGCGTCTAAATTTACTATTGTTTTAAGCGCCAAAAAAGTGCTCAGATCAGCACGAAACCGCAGCAGTGCAAACGACGCAGAAAAATCCGGCGATTCCGAATATGTATATAACTCAATATCGGCCAGGATGTCGCTTAATACATTTTGCCCGTGACCCTCGATATGTACCTATTTAGTAATTATGCAGTAGTATCCTATCACATAAATTACTTAGTTACTACTGACTTAAATTCGGATCACTGTGGTTAACTGGCAGGATTTTCATATCTTCATGATAATGTCGTACATAAGGCATCGATATAATAATACTACTTGGACATAAGGTGACAGGTAGGCTACTGCCTAGGCGTAAAATTATTGAATTTAGGAACAAAATTTTAATAGATATTTATTTTGATATGATGGATCTTAAATCGCCAAATAAGATTTCTGATACTTACTATGTTTAATATAATGCACAACGAATTTAGAAGCACTTTTAAGACCAAGGAAAAGGTTATCAAGGAGTCCATAGCATTTAGTGAGTGGGCTACTGTAGGTATTTACAAAAGTAGAGCAATGTATAAAGCGCTTCACACACAGCAGCTATAATGTATATTAATGTACATTACATCTCGGGATGTACAGCTTATGTATCACACACACAACAGGTAATGTAATGTTTCTTTCCCTTCATTTCATTGGCATACGTCACGATTGACGCACCCACTATAAATGTATATTTTCGTATCGCTCTGTATCTTAAGATTCGAAGATGTAAAAATATACATTAGGTATAGCTGTCGTGTGTGGTCTCCTGACGATTTCTATGGAAAGATGTAATGAGATGTATCGTGATATAATGTACATCATTGAATTATAATTCAATGATGTACATCTTTACATTAAAGCTGCTGTGTGTGAAGCCCTTTAGTTGTATGGTATGAAGAAATACAATTTTGATGCAAGCTTCACTGAGTTGGTACCTAAGTCAGATATAATAACACGGCACGGTAAGTCACGTCAACACTTATTCTTTTAAATATATGAAAAAACGCCTACACTTTTAAGTCACAGTAAGCTATCTACCTTATTTAGTTTGATACGAGGCATAAGCGCGTGCATTTACTTAGCCTTTCTTTTTTGGCGTCAGTCAGGCGCATTGAAGAACACGATGTCTGCATTTTGTACCTACCTACCATAGATGAGAGAATTAGTATCAGATGGAACGCACGGCACAGTTGCGTGCGGCCACTAAAGCAAATACAAAATTGAAAAGCGAATACAAACTCGTCTCAGTGCGCTACGACGCATCGTACAGTTCACGCGTCACGATCACTTCAACTTTTAAATTCTCAAAATGCCGTCTTGCGTTCTTAAACACTGTAAAAGTTGTTCCTAAAAACAAAAACAGGAAAATGGAATATCTTTTCACAGGTAACTATTGATAATTTGACTGTTTCCTAATTTAATTTCGATAAAATTCGTATTTGTGCAAGAAATATGTAAGTGTTGCCAGTTTTTGTCGACGCCGTTCTGCCTGAATTAGGGAAAATGCACTTGTCAATTGATTATGTGATAATGATTGTCATGTTAATGAAAAATACATTACCGTATTATAAAAGTATATTGTAGATATATCTTCTTTCTCATAAATATAGTAATAGAATTTCAATTTCCATTAGTATATACCTTACATAATATTGTTTTGAGTTCGATCCCCAAACGATCCAAATATTCGTGTACACCCTGCTACTCGTCAAGCTTATACACTTTGACCTTTGCACCGTTCTTATGGCGTAAAGAATAAGTATCAAAATCGTACAGCAAATGTTTAGCTTGACTTGGCGCCGTGTGTACATACATACTTATGGCGTAGGGAATAAGTATCAAAATCGTACAGCAACTGTTTAGCTTGACTTGGCGCCCTGTATACATACATACTAATGGCGTAGGGAATAAGTATCAAAATCGTACAGCAACTGTTTAGCTTGACTTGGTGCCGTGTGTACATACATACTTATGGCTTAGGGAATAAGTATCAAAATCGTACAGCAACTGTGTAGCTTGACTTGGCGCCGTGTGTACATACATACTTATGGCGTAGGGAATAAGTATCAAAATCGTACAGCAACTGTTTAGCTTGACTTGGCGCCGTGTGTACATACATACTTATGGCGTAGGGAATAAGTATCAAAATCGTACAGCAACTGATTAGCTTGACTTGGCGCCGTGTGTACATACATACTTATGGCGTAGGGAATAAGTATCAAAATCGTACAACAACTGTTTAGCTTGACTTGGTGCCGTGTGTACATACATACTATTTATTTCTCAACTAATCGACGCCAGCGGCTTCGCACGCACATATTTTCGTATTTCTCGTTTTGCCCGATCCCGTGGGAATTTCGAGAAATCCCGTCTTAGTGCACCCCTACGGTTCCCAAGAAACATACTTGCTAAATTTCAGCTTCATGCGCCGAGTAGTTTCGGCTGTAGCTTATCTGTCAGTCAGTCAGTAACGCAAGGATTTTATACATATATACAGATTTAAGATTTACGAAGTAGTTAAAACTTAACTCGGTACCTACATTTAAGAAATGTATTTATAAAAGCATTAATTAAATCCATGGTAAATTCTTCAAAACCGCAAATGAATATAAGAATATTACATAACTATATGAGGCATATAGAATCAAAAGCAGCTAAGTGCCACATTTTCAAAAAATGAACTAAGTATGGAGCCATCTAGTGTTCTTTTAGTATCATCTCTTCATAAATTTATTACAAGAAACAAACCCGGCTAAGGCCCTTAAAATTACATTAAAAAATTGAATTTAGGATCAAATACTGCTAAGTGCCATTTATCATATTAAAAAACAGCTAAGTGATACGATTTTTTGATATTTTTAAGCTTATTAGATAGCAACCATAGAAAAAGACAACCAAAACCTATTATTATTATACTTCACAAGCCCTACATCCAAAGTCATTACAAATGTAAAAATACCTACTAAAACGTTTTTTTAATTTCCTGCTATTTCGATATGAAGTCACTTAGCTGCTTTTGAATCTATATGCCTCATATGCAAAATACTGGGAGATTATTCATAATCTGGCAACTTTACACACACATAGACGCGCGTGTCCGTACAGTGCCAGTCGCCAAAGGTCACGCACACATAGCTGTCAACGTGCCACACTTAGTTGGACGAATGCGCTCTATCTGAGACTAATTCTCTCATCTGTGCTACCTACCTACTTGATTTGATTTACCTACTATATATATTTTTTCTCAATAATGAATACGGAAAGAACTTACTTATGTATATCCTTCCAAACAAAGAAAAAAATATTTTTGAGTCGAAAAATTTATTATCTACACAAAAATACTTCTGTCCTGCATATTACTTAACAGAATTCTAAACTACTGGCAAACTGGGCTTGTTTCTTTCTTTTTAGTTTTTATTTAAGTTATTTTTTTCACGTATTTCTTTTAAAATCGTTTTTACGCAGTCGGGTTTTTTGTTTTTCTTTAATTATTTTTTTTATTATAGTAGACAGTCCAGCATAAAATTAGTTGACGATAAACAGTAAGTACCTACATATTATCCTGTGAGCTAACGACCAGTCGCACAGTAGGTATGGTGCAGTTACCTACATAAATCTTCAGTCACCGATTAGAAATAAATCCTTAGGCAAACCAAAGAAATGGACGGTCATGGATAGCGTGATATTTAGACAAAGCAGGTAGGTAGTTGGGCACACAGATTTAAATAGTATCAGATGGAGCGCATTCATTGAACTAAGTGAGGCACGTTGGCAGCTATGTCATAGTAAAAAAAAAAATAGTAGGATAGCTTCATACAAATGGCCGCCGCGCCGCCGCGCTCGTTTGAATGTACGCGTGAGTCACCGGCGCCGTGTACGCACGCACTTTTCACGCACACAATCTCACGAGCGCGGCAAGCTCGGCGCGGATTCAGACGGGATGCGCCGCGCGTCAGACAGCGCACATTCATGTAGGTACTACATTGCTCGCCCGCTCGAATTGTTTATATACATTCAGTTTGGTAATAAATGTTATTAATATTATACAATGTGTTGAACGACAGTAAATTAAACTTGTTACATTTTTCTCATTTGAAAAAAAAATATATGCAAGCTTAAATTGTGAAGTATTCAGCGCGATCACTTAAAAAAGCGGCGAAAAAGCGCGCGCGCTGCCAAAGCCGGCGCCGCGGTGTAAACAAGTGACAGACAACCCGTGCGTCAACGCAAAAGTAGTCAATTAACTCGCCGAGCGGCCTTAGTTAACCTACTTTTCTTTTTTTACTATGGCTATGTGTGCGTGACATTTGGCGACTGGCACTGCACAGACACGCGCGTCTATGTGTGTGTAAAGTTGCCAGATTATGAACAATCTCCCACTATTTTGCATATAGTTTTTGCAAACGAATATAAAAATATTACATATTTTATATTCGTTTGCGGGTTTGAAGAATTTACCATGGATTTAATTTAATTAACGCTTTTAAAATGTAATGCTGTTGTGAAAATGATTCAAATAAAAGATACCATTAATGTATGCTTTTATAAATACATTTCTTAAATGTAGGTACCGAGTTAAGTTTTAACTAATTTTATTCGTAAATTGAGAAAAAAAAAGATTGTGTTTTGTGATTCATAGCCTCGATCCAGAAGAAATACTTATACAATACCAACTAGGTACATATATTTACGAATACCCATCATGAGGTTCAGATCTTAGATCGTCGAATATGTTGTTTATTTTTGTTTACGAATTCTCAGTATAGTATCTGGAAATGTTCAGTTAATTGCAATAGGCTTGCGTATATATATACATACTTTTACAATACGTTAATGTATTTTTCATTAACATGACAATCATTATTACATAATCAATTGACAAGTGCATTTTCCCTAATTCAGGGAAAACGGTGTCGACGTAAATTGGCAACACATATATTTTCTGCATAAATACGATTTTTATCGAAATAATATTATAAAACAGTCAAATAATCCATAGTTATCTGTAAAATATATTCAATCTTCCCGTTTTTGCTTTTGGAAACATTTTTTACAATGTTTAAAAACGCAAGACGGCATTTTATAAATTTAAAAGCTAGATTGATCGTTGCGTGTGAACTGTACGATGCTTCGCAGCGCACTGAGCCGAATTTGTATTCGCTTTTCAACTTGTATTTGCTTTAGTGGTCACACGCAAGTGTTCCGCGCGCTCCATCTGCCTTTTGTTCAATAGTCTGAGGTTGGGCACCCAGATAATAACAATCACAGATATGAGAATTAGTATCAGATAGAGCGCATTCGTCCAACTAAGCGTGGCACGTTGACAGCTATGTGTGCGTGACCTTTGGCGACTGGCACTGTACGGACACGCGCGTCTATGTGTGTGAAAAGTTGCCAGATTATGAATAATCTCCCAGTATTTTGCATATAGTTATGTAATATTCTTATATTCATTTGCGGTTTTGAAGAATTTTCCATGGATTTAATTAATGCTTTTATAAATACATTTCTTAAATGTAGGTACCGAATTAAGTTTTAACTACTTCGTAAATCTGTATATATAAAATCCTTGCGTTACTGACTGACTGACAGACAAGCTACAGCCGAAACTACTCGGCGCATGAAGCTGAAATTTAGCATGTATGTTTCTTGGGAACCGTAGGGGTGCACCAAGACGGGATTTCTCGAAATTCCCACGGGATCGGGCAAAACGAGAAATAAGAAAATATGTGCGTGCGAAGCCGCTGGCGTCGATTAGTTGAGAAATAAATAGTATGTATGTACACACGGCACCAAGTCAAGCTAAACAGTTGCTGTACGATTTTGATACTTATTCCCTACGCCATAAGTATGTATGTACACACGGCGCCAAGTCAAGCTAAACAGTTGCTGTACGATTTTGATACTTATTCCCTACGCCATAAGTATGTATGTACACACGGCACCAAGTCAAGCTAAACAGTTGCTGTACGATTTTGATACTTATTCCCTACGCCATAAGTATGTATGTACACACGGCGCCAAGTCAAGCTAAACAGTTGCTGTACGATTTTGATACTTATTCCCTGCGCCATAAGTATGTATGTACACACGGCACCAAGTCAAGCTAAACAGTTGCTGTACGATTTTGATACTTATTCCTTACGCCATAAGTATGTATGTACACACGGCGCCAAGTTAAGCTAAACAGTTGCTGTACGATTTTGATACTTATTCCCTACGCCATAAGTATGTATGTACACACGGCGCCAAGTCAAGCTAAACAGTTGCTGTACGATTTTAATACTTATTCTTTACGCCATAAGAACGGTGGAACAAAGGACAAAGTGTATAAGCTTGACGAGTAGCAGGGTGTACACGAATATTAGGATATCGTTTGGGGATCGAACTCAAAACAATATAATGTAAGGTATATACTAATGGAAATTGAAATTCTATTACTATATTTATGAGAAAGAAGATATATCTACAATATACTTTTATAATACGGTAATGTATTTTTCATTAACATGACAATCATTATCACATAATCAATTGACAAGTGCATTTTCCCTAATTCAGGCAGAACGGCGTCGACAAAAACTGGCAACACTTACATATTTCTAGCAAAAATACGAATTTTATCGAAATTAAATTAGGAAACAGTCAAATTATCAATAGTTACCTGTGAAAAGATATTCCATTTTCCTGTTTTTGTTTTTAGGAACAACCATTGAATTATTACCTACAGAAAGTCAGTATTCAAACAACGCGAGCTCAGAAGCTAAGCCGAAAATTCGCTATGTGTGCGGAACTGTGCTGTGTTTACTTGCTGCATCACGCACACAGACGTCATTATAGAGTTGCCAGTTACAACGTCTTTCCCCTAAAAGTAGGGTAAATTCATAATTTTTGCATGAATATAAGTAATTGTATATTATAAATTCTAGTCACACTGTCTGCTTTTTAAGTTTTTACGACTGACTTACGATAGCTAAATCAATCTTGACGAAACTTACTCAAACGTGAGCACTAAAAAGTCCCGAGTGATTTCCTAGTTAAATGCTCTTTATAGTACATAAAAAAGTATTTCTGTATATTTGTGAGAAAAAATTACAAAAATCAACAGCGAGTACTACGTTGCGCTATGGTGACCAAAACAAAGGCGACAAGTTTAAAAATTATAATATAATTCGGTCGGTAACGTCATTCCTTCAACAACGAAGTTAGTTACACTTACCTACATTACAAGACAATACTAGAATTTAGATACAAGCCTTTCAATACAAAAACGGAAAAATCGAGTGCTTTAAGACGATGTCGTCTTAGCCGAGCTCGGCTAGAGCTTGACGTGACAAATTTGTCGTAACCGATTGGTATGTACCAGCCAGCGGTGTTTGAAAGGTTAAGTTTCTATATGTAACTACCTAATTCCTTTTTTTTATTATTACTGTCAATAGAATAAATTTTGGTAAGGAATGTGTAAATTAAACCGGGACAATTACACACCCAACTGGCAACACTCCGCTCGTACTTATTAATCTTATTATGATTCACTGTATTTGTATTATTAGACAATCTACGTAATAAAATTTATGTCTGACCGGTGAAATGATACTCCAGAAACTTTATAATCTTTTTCTGAAGCATTGTGGCACAAAACACTGTACAATATGTCATAATTTCGATTATTTTGCAGGAGATGCTTACGCTACCGTGCGACTCGGACCACAGACGACGCGGCCGCCGATTGGGTCAGATTCTGACCCAAATGAACGGCGCGTATTACGTGCGCGTACTTGGTTTCTGAAGGTAATAATTCAATGGGAACAACTTTTACAGTGCTTAAGAACACAAGACGGCATTTTGAGAATTTAAAAGTTGAAGTGATCGTGACGCGTGAACTGTACGATGCTTCGTAGCGCACTGAGACGAGTTTGTATTCGCTTTTCAATTTTGTATTTGCTTTAGTGGCCGCACGCAACTGTGCCGCGCGTTCCATCTGACTAATTCTCATATCTGTGATAACAATGTAAATGTTCGCGACAGACATTAAGACTATGACAGTGAATAGTGTATTCGAAACCGCGAATGAAAATCGTTAAAATCAGTGTTATCTAATCGTGCGGTACACCGGGTTCGGTTCCCGGACGTGTCAAAACGTTACAAAATAGCTAAAATAGTGTAAATGGTTAGATTGTTAATATACAACAACTATGTAATACATGAACATTAGTCTTAAACTTGTGCTAACTGTAGGGACCTGAGATATCGAATCATAAATAGCGTTATCAGTAGTGACAGATAAGAGTTAATGCTTCATAAAACAGCTGTTTGTTTACATATTCGTTTCATAGTTTTATAAGTGTTTTTTAGCTTCATATAGACTTGAAATCATGTCTAGATACCTTTTATTGCTAGTTATTACCTTATATAGTTAAAATAAGCATAATAACAAACATTCGTATGTTTATCATAAAATTTGTTTACTTACGATAGTATTTACTTAAGAAATTCTGTAATTTTTTGACGTGACAACGTCTTATAAATTGGTTTGCCGGGTGACACTTCAAGAAACTGCGTTACGCTCCGCTCACGTTATGCGCTCACAATGAGAGCGAGTGAGAGGCACGCGTCCCGCCTAAGAGCGAGAGAGACAGACATAAAAAGTGAAAGGCACGCGTCTTTCATCCTTCTTCCTACTATACGAATGAATATTCACATTAAAATTATTTTACCACTCAAAGTCGTTGTCACGTAAAACTTTCGCCCGTATACCGACTTTACAGGCAACCAATTTTTTATGATTCAAAGTTATCATGTAATATGTTCGAATTGAATAAAGATATTTTCATGGTGTTTGTTTTAATAGATGCCCCATATAGTTGCGCACAACGGCCTACCAAAATTATATATACAAATTTAGTATACGATAGTTTTTCAATAGAAAATATAGTGGGCGGGCCCTTGTGTGGCAGCATTTTTTGGGAGTTTTTTGGAATAACTTAGTGACGCTAATAGTTAGGTTTAGGTATTGTATACCAATAGATAGAACTTAATGAGACCTATCTAACGATGTATAGAACATGTATGTATGTATAATAGGATCGAATCATACGTAACATTTGTACTGTTTTTGAAATAAAAATAAACGAAAGATTCTCTGTGCACTTGTTCGGTGCGATGGTCGTCGATAAGGTAAAGTTTCGAGGTACTTAAGCGACCACCAATTCGGCCAGTTGTTTTGTTGGCGTCTCAACCACCATCTTGTAACCATCATGCACCGAACACCTGAACAGCATCGCTCTCAACGTATGAAGATGTTTCATTTCTGAAGCCCTTACACATCGAAGCCATACAGTCCACATACATAGAAGAACACGCATCGTCGTAGGCACACGTCAGCAGCACACTACCAGCGCACTGTAGCGGACTAGCAAAGGTTCGATTCCTGGCATCCGTTACATTTGTTGGTCGCTTCGAGCCGGATTGAAGAATGCCTACGACGCGTTCAAGAGGTCGTGCTCCCGAGGTCGCCGGGGGAGCTGCCGGCGCCGGGCCTAGTTCCAGTACCCCTGCCCGCGCCGCCGCTGCCCGCAACCCAGCCGCCGCGGTCGTCCGTTACGACGGGCCACCGCGATCGCCGTCGACAACAGTCGGGAGCGACGCGCCGCCGCCGGCCCCCCCCGGCCCCGCGGGGAGGGACGAACGAAACATCACTCAAGATGCAAGGGAGCGAGCAGAGGTGCAGTCGAAAAATGAAGATGGCAAGGAAAGGACGTTGCAACCATCCGATAGATCGAGCGTTTGTACAGCGCAACATAGCATAATAGAAAATAGAGATAGAAAGAAGCCAACGAGGGAACGCGACCAACGCTCAGCAGCTACGGGACGCTCCAATAGAAATGTGATGTTGGCTCGAGAAGAAGTTTTGAAGATAAAACTACAGTTAGCACAGTTAGCACTACAGAAGGCTGAAGGGGAGGCGGACTCCGATGACTACGACGAGGATGGACAGTCGAAGCAAGATTACATACGTTCGTGGTTGGAAGAGGCTCCGGAACCCCAGCCCGGCCCTGAAGATATAGATATAGTGGTATCGGCGCCCACTAAGAAGAGGGACGTCGACGGGGCACAGAAGATAGATATAGAAGATGGACCGCCCTCACAGAAGATGGACGTTCATCAACAGGGAGGTGATTCGCTGAAGCCGTTCATCACGGATCTCACCTCCGCGATCGCCGCGCTCGCCGATAGGAAGCCACCGGACACATCGATAGTTGCACCACACCCGGCGGTTTCGAAAGTCATCATGACGCTACCGACGTTCGGCGGCGCGCACACCGAGTGGCTGTCGTTCAAGGCGATATACGACACCACCAAAAATTTCTTCAACGACGTGGAGAATACAGCGAGACTGAGAAGAAGTCTCAAGGGAAGAGCGTTAGAAACAGTTAGCTCTGAACTGATTGGGCATGCGCGACCAGATGAGATTATGAAGGAGTTGGAGCTGCAGTTCGGACGACCAGACTCGATCGCACAGGCAGAGACGGACAAGCTGAGGACCCTGCCACGCTGTAGCGAAGCACCCAAGGACATATGCGCGTTCGCGAGCAAGATTAGAAGCGGCGTCGTCACACTTCGTGCGTTGAAAAAGGAACACTACCTCATCAATGCGGAGCTAGTGCGCGTGTTGACCGAGAAGCTACCGAACTCGCTACGTGTGCAGTGGTACAAGACGTATACCGAGAAGTGCCAGTCGAAGCCGGACCTCAGCCGATTCAGTGACTTCGTGACAGAGTACGCGCGTTACTGTAGCGCGTTCGCGCCGGCTGAGAACATCACCGATGGGCCGCCAAGCAGACGTACCGTGCAGAGGACGTACACGGCGACGGCGACGGAGAAGCGAACGCATACGGACACGTCTAACGCGAAGTGCAGGATATGTGAACGCGAAGGACACTACTCGTCGGCCTGCAGCACGTTTCGTAACGCCAACGCAGAGAAGAGATGGCAGCTAGCTAAGCAGCATGGATTGTGTTTTCGCTGCTTACGCATTTGCGAATAGAACACTCGTGCAAGCCCAAGAAGTGCGGTGTAGAGGGATGCCGCGCTACACACAATCAGTTGCTTCACTACGATAGAGGAGCCCATAGGACCGAAGACGTGAACATAGAAAAGCAAGAAACGGTCGCCAGTTCGTGCATACGTGCAAAGGCTCAAGCATACTTAAAGATAGTGCCCGTGCAGATAGTCGGACCGGCGGGAGAGGCGTCTACGTTCGCCCTACTCGAAGACGGAAGCACCGTATCGCTCATAGACGAAGACATAGCCAAGGAAGTCGGCGCGGAAGGGAACCTGGACCCGTTTACGATCCGTGCCATAGGCGATACGTCGATCGACATGCCAACGTCGCGACGCGTAGACATACAAATACGAGGAGCCGGCGCCGACAGCAAACAAGTGCCTTTGTGTGCGCGCACCGTAGCCAGCCTACACCTGTCGCCGCAGAAGATCGCCGAAGAGGACCTGATAGACTGCAAACACCTCGAAGGCATCAAGAAGAAGCTGGTGTATGACATAGGCGTGCCAAAGGTGCTAATAGGTCAAGACAACTGGCACCTGCTCATAGCGAACGCAGTACGAAGAGGACCCAACGATCAACCGGTGGCGTCGCTTACATCGCTGGGATGGGTGCTGCACGGCGCGCGCTCACGCACCTTGGGATACACCGTACACTTCGTCAACGGTCTCTCCGCTATAGATGAAAACATAGAAGCGCAACTGAAAGAATATTTCGCACTGGAATCGCTCATAGTGAACCCACGTCGACCGAACTCGGACCCCGAGAAGCGGGCTACAGATATGTTAGAAAAACATACGAAACAATTAGAAGATAGACATATAGAGACGGCTCTTCTGTGGAAACAAGAAGACATCGTCATGCCAGATAGTTACGAGAACGCGGCAAGGAGGCTCGCACACATAGAGAAAAAATTAGATAGAAACATAGAGTTGAAAACAAGATATACAGAACAGATGAACTCGCTGATAGAAAAGGGATACGCAGAAGAAGCTCCCATGAATAGTACGCCAGGGAAGACTTGGTACTTGCCTCACTTCGATGTACACAACCCCATGAAGCCTGAGAAGATTCGTATAGTTCACGACGCCGCCGCGAAGACCAGAGGTATGTCACTCAACGATTACCTGCTCACGGGACCGGACTTGCTACAATCGTTGCCGGGGGTGTTGATGAGGTTCCGTCGACACCGCGTTGCCGTCTCCGCTGATATAACAGAGATGTTTATGCAGGTGAGAGTACGCCCAGAAGACCGAGACGCGCTGCGCTACCTGTGGAGAGGTGACCGGCGGGAGGGACCGCCCCAGGAATACCGTATGAAGTCCATTATCTTCGGCGCGGCAAGCTCACCGTGTACAGCTATATTCGCGAAGAATTGGAACGCTCGCAAGCACGCAGAAGAGTACCCGGAAGCAGCAGAAGCCATCATAGATAACCATTGCATGGATGACTATCTGGACAGCTTCAGGGACGAACAGGAAGCGACGAGTATAGCGTCACGGGTGCGAGACATACACAGACAAGCGCACTTTCACCTCACGAAATGGGTGTCGAACTCTAGAAACGTCATCGAAGCAATAGAACCAAGTCAACATCGCCAGGAGACAGTCGGCCTTGCCAGCAAGGGGCAAGAAGAGAAAATTCTCGGCTTGATGTGGAAAACGAGCGCGGACGAGCTGAGCTTCAACCTTACACTCGCACGGCTTCCAAACGGACTCATCGGCACCGAAGCGCCTACGAAACGGGAAGCGTTGAAAATAGTTATGTCGCTATACGACCCACTCGGCCTCGCATCGCCCGTGACTGTTCGAGCCAAACAGATACTGCAGGAAGCCTGGCGACTCGGTACAAATTGGGACGAGAAGTTTGACGAAAGCCTCAGAGTGCAATGGGCATCGTGGATACAGCATTTAGAACAGTTGAAGTCGATACGCATCCCGCGGTGTTACCCCGGGTACAGTGACGCCTGTACACTCCAAGTACATGTCTTTACGGACGCCAGTGAAGCGGCCTACGCAACAGCGGTGTACTGGCGAGCGACTACACCGGATGGGCGTGTGCACGTGACGCTCGTTATGGCGAAGGCGAGAGTGGCACCGCTTAAGGTGGTGTCAATCCCGAGACTCGAACTGCAAGCCGCCGTCATGGGTACGCGAGTCGCTCAAGCGGTAATAGAAGAACATCGCGTCAAACCCGAGGCCGTCGTGTACTGGACGGACAGCAAGACCGTACTAACGTGGATCAGAAAAGGAGCACGGGCGTACAAACCATTCGTCGCACACCGCCTAGCCGCCATAGAAGAGCATAGTAAAGTTGAAGATTGGCGTTGGGTACCTACGAAGATGAACGCGGCGGATGCGGCTACACGCGACGTGCCAAACAGCTTTAACTCCGAACACGAGTGGTACACCGGACCGTCGTTCCTGTACGAAGACCCGTCACTATGGCCCGTAGAGAAGCACATCGCCCCTGACGCGACAGGCGAAGAGCGCACAATGACAGCTGTAGAGAAACGTCAAACACATAGAATTGTAGAAGCCGTACCGGACCCGTATAGATTTTCCAAATGGGAAAGGCTCTTACGAGCAACAGCAAGAGTTCTACAATTTATAGCATTATGTAAGAAAACCGCAGAGAAGGTTCTATATAAAAGAACGCAGAAAAATAGACAGAAGGATCCAGATTGGCGTCACGTGACGAAGACGAAGCACAACATCAAGTCGGGCAGAGCGGCACCTCGTCCAGCCGCCGACTCCCGAAACTTCGTGCTTCTCTCCGCAGAACACACCCGCGGCGCCGAGGACCTTCTTGTGAAGGCGGTACAAGAGGACTCCTTCGGCGCCGACCTCCGGGAGCTGCGGCGCGGAGGAGGTGTCGCCAGAGACAGCCGCCTGTATTCGTTACCCGTGGAGATGAACAACGGAATGATCACTCTACGCAGTCGTATAACAGCTACAGAAGAAATCTCCGAACAAACAAAGAGACCGCCGATCTTAGACGGCGATCATCGCATTACACAGCTATACATAGATTGGACGCATAGAAAATTACGTCACAGCGGTACAGAGTTGGTAATCAATGAAATACGCCAACACTATTGGATTCTTCGTCTGCGGCCGACTACAAAGAAAATAGTACATAGATGTCTACCATGCCGCATTAGAAAAACGCAGCCGCCTGAGCCAGCCACAGGGGACCATCCGAAGACGCGCCTTGCTCACCATCAGAGGCCCTTCACCTACACGGGTCTTGATTATTTCGGGCCGCTCTCCGTAACCGTCGGTAGACAGCGTCACAAACGTTATGTGGCACTGTTTACATGTCTCACTTCCAGGGCAGTACATCTGGAGGTCGCCGCCAGCCTGAGCGCCGACTCCGCAATCTTGGCGCTGCGCAGGTTCGCAGCGCGCCGAGGTTGCCCCGCAGAGATCTACTCGGACAACGGCACCAACATGCACGGTGCCGACCGAGAGATGAGAGACGCCGTCGCCGTGGCATCATATGGCGCTTCATCACCCCCTCAGCGCCATTCATGGGGGGCGCATGGGAGCGCCTCGTGAGGTGCGTGAAGACCGCCCTCTATACGGTCCTTCACGAGCGCCATCCGCACGAAGAAGTCCTAGCTACACTACTGTGTGAGGTCGAGTACACAGTAAACAGTCGACCCCTCACACACGTCTCCGTCAACGCAGCAGACAGCGAGGCCATCACCCCGAACCACATCCTGTTCGGTGGTTCTGCTCGCCTCCCTCCGCTGGGCGAGTTCAGCGAGGCTGACCTCAACAGCAACAAGCACTGGCGGCGCGCCCAAATCCTCGCCGACATGTTCTGGCGCCGTTGGGTGCGCGAGTACCTACCCGAGCTGCAACACCGGCGGGAGCCCCGTGGGTCTGGGCTCAACCTCGAGGTCGGCGACCCCGTCCTGATCGCCGACGGCCAACTCCCGCGCAATACCTGGCCGCGCGGTCGAGTTGTGGCTGTCTACCCGGGCGCCGACCGCGCCATACGCACTGTCGAGGTGCGCACAGCAGCAGGCGTCCTCAAACGGCCGGCTAAGAAGCTGGTCCCCCTGCCCAAGTGACGAGGCGTCGCTCACTGGGTGCTCTGCAGCACCGCCACACGACGGGTCACGCGCGTTGCTGCACGGCGGGAGAGATGTTCGCGACAGACATTAAAACTATGACAGTGAATAGTGTATTCGAAACCGCGAGTGAAAATCGTTAAAATCAGTGTTATCTAATCGTGCGGTACACCGGGTTCGGTTCCCGGACGTGTCAAAACGTTACAAAATAGCTAAAATAGTGTAAATGGTTAGATTGTTAATATACAACAACTATGTAATACATGAACATTAGTCTTAAACTTGTGCTAACTGTAGGGACCTGAGATATCGAATCATAAATAGCGTCATCAGTAGTGACAGATAAGAGTTAATGCTTCATAAAACAGCTGTTTGTTTACATATTCGTTTCATAGTTTTATAAGTGTCTTTTAGCTTCATATAGACTTGAAATCATGTCTAGATACCTTTTATTGCTAGTTATTACCTTATATAGTTAAAATAAGCATAATAACAAACATTCGTATGTTTATCATAAAATTTGTTTACTTACGATAGTATTTACTTAAGAAATTCTGTAATTTTTTTATGATTCAAAGTTATCATGTAATATGTTCGAATTGAATAAAGATATTTTCATGGTGTTTGTTTTAATAGATGCCCCATATAGTTGCGCACTACGGCCTACCAAAATTATATATACAAATTTAGTATACGATAGTTTTTCAATAGAAAATATAGTGGGCGGGCCCTTGTGTGGCAGCATTTTTTGGGAGTTTTTATGGAATAACTTAGTGACGCTAATAGTTAGGTTTAGGTATTGTATACCAATAGATAGAACTTAATGAGACCTATCTAACGATGTATAGAACATGTATGTATGTATAATAGGATCGAATCATACGTAACATTTGTACTGTTTTTGAAATAAAAATAAACGAAAGATTCTCTGTGCACGTGTTCGGTGCGATGGTCGTCGATAAGGTAAAGTTTCGAGGTACTTAAGCGACCACCAATTCGGCCAGTTGTTGGCGTCTCAACCACCATCTTGTAACCATCAAGCACCGCACACCTGAACAGCATCGCTCTCAACGTATGAAGATGTTTCATTTCTGAAGCCCTTACACATCGAAGCCATACAGTCCACACACATAGAAGAACACGCATCGTCGTAGGCACACGTCAGCAGCACACTACCAGTGCCATAGATTATACACTTATACTGGTATAGATAAGCCACTCGCAGTTCGAAATTGAAGTTCAATAGGCATCCTCGACCACTAGATGGCGTTAGTAGTAGATTCATTTTGAAAAATAAAATGTTCAATTTCAGTGTTAATAAATAAGTAAATGACAACTATTATGTAAAATAATATCCAATTTAAAAGTAAAAAAATATAAAAATCACAAAAAGTAAAAACTAGCTCATTGCCAATTGTTGATCCGATCCACGGACTACTTAACTATGGGCACAGCACGCTTCCACTGCGCCACGCATCACTTATCAAAGTTGGTGAAATTACCGTTCAGTTATCGCTACAGATATTTCTAGATATAAAAGCTAAAATGACATTCCCCGGGCGCTAGATGGTGTTAGTTTGTATGGATAATTTTTAATTACGGGATTGTAGGGAAGTTTCATAGGCCTGACCAGTGCACTGTAGCGGACTAGCAAAGGTTCGATTCCTGGCATCCGTTACAGTAAACTTGCAGCAAGTTTAAATCAAACTCGCTAGTTTCACTGTCACAAACTTCATGCAAGTTTGATGCAAGTTTGTCACAGTGAAACTAGGAAGTTGGATTTAAAGTTGCTGCAAGATCCCCAAAGTCCCGACCCGCATTATTATCTATGTATAAAAGATCTATTTCTAAGTTACTTTTTAAAACACTAGCCAATGCAGGGGGGGGGGGGGGTAATTGTCCCGGAAATGATACGGCCGTATCTGGCAACCCTATTTGTGTTGCCTTAGGTACCTACTTCTATTCTAGTAGGTATCACCACAGTCAAATTGTCTTTATACTGTGGTATCACTGCAAATATATCAATCTGAATTCAACGTTCCATACCAAACGTTGAATTCACTATCCCCAACTTCTTAACTGAGCAAATCAAAACAATCTGCCGCCCATAAAAGATAGCCTATACTCACGTAGGTGGTCTGTGCCTATACTTATGATTATATTATACTATAGGTACCTACATCTATATGGGGAGGTGGATAAAGATAGTTTTCTAGATGTGGAATGTCCAGGTACCTAAGTCATTATAGGTAAGTTACTAAGTTTCTAATTTGTTAGGCGTTGCATGTTGGTTCTAGGAATGTGTTTGATAATATACCTAATACTGAAAATGATTAAAAATATAGGTTAGGTATTGAATTCAACATTTCCTGCTATCGGTAGCTTATTCTTATGTACATTTAAATTGAAATTTCGAATTAATTTATTCACTGAGGTTTCAGTTTTTTTTACATTCAATAGAGTTTCAGCATTTGATGAAAATCTACCTATGCGTAATACAAAATAATATATTCATTCTATTGCATTTCAGTTTCCGCTTTGCGTTCAGTGGTTTTGTTTACCTGCGTGCACGATAGATGGCGTTGTGCCGTGCGGCTGAATCGCGCTATGGTTTCGTTCACACGCCGGCTATATATAGTCACAGCGATGTTTTACGTGTGCATCAAAGGTCTTGACATATATGTACTGAGATTCACAGTGGTGAGTGTAATGTAGTTAATGAACTTACCTGAATCTTCTAATTTTTGAATAAGTTTCACAGCTGAATAATGCTGATCGGAACTTCGATATAAACAAAGATTTGATAATTTTGATATACCAAGCAATATGAATAGGGACACTACAGAAATTGATTATTAAGTAGGTACCGTAATACGGGGTGAATAGATAGGTCTTTAAACTTTGTTAACGATTTTCGTAATGTTGCAGATGCAGAATAATTGATACTCATTTTTCTAAGACTATTGAAAATATATATTTGTTTTTGTTCGGATGTTTGTCGTTATTAAAAAATCAACAAAATATAAGTGATTTCTGTTTACCTCCCATCAGGGGACAATAGACACACCTGAGGGGTGATTAGATAAATTTCGTAGGGTTGGCTCATTGTAGTTTCCCTGAATATTTTCAAGATAAAGGCGAGCAAACTCGAGGTTTCTTATAAAAACATATATAGTTTTTCTATACAAATTATCAATAATAAAAATCAATTAAAAATTTAGAGTGTATCTCGAAAAGAAAACAAAAAAAAGCCACTTGACTTTAAAATGTAATATACGTTGTATAAAATCAATAATGAATTATAATCAAATTTAATCAAAAACAATAATTATTAATAATATCTACCTATCTCAACACATATTGGTTCTCAACGAACATGAACTTCAAAATCGAAAAAAAACTGAATTGATTTGTTATATTTTTCTGCAAAAGTGGCTAATGAACACTTTGTAGTCGTTTGAAACTCTTCCAAAGCTTATTTAATTGTATAATTATCATATTTGCGATACTGCTTACCCCGTGGACCGGGATTATAGTATCGAGGCAATATTGGCGCCTGATGAAATAAAATGTAATTAAGAAACTTGAAAACGCTATAAGTACCTAACTAAAAGTGAAATTTGAAAATAGATGACCACTATCAACGGTGCTTCTCAAAGCTTTAAACTTTGTGGCAGCCCTGACATAATAATAGCTAATCACCCCTCTTTCGTAACTAATCACCCCTTTGCTGTGACTATTATTTACCATATTCGCGTGCCTATTAACCCCTCAGGCGTGTCTATTCACCCCTTTCATTGTATCTATTCACCTCGAAAAATTAAAGAAAACGAGGCTTACGAAATATGAACAATTTTATGTAATAATCCATATCATTATCTCAATAATTACAGCACGGTATATTTATAACTGCATTGACCGTAACTTGAAGATAATTTTAAACTATTATGATCGAAATTCACCGAAACACGGAGGTTCAAAGTCACACGCACCAGAGACGAGTAAGAATAAAAAGAAATTTTTGTTCGACTTTGTAAGTCTATATTCTTACTCGTCTCTGCACGCACGTAACGACTTGTTTTGTTGTCAAGTGTCAACTTTGACGATAAGTTTTTTGAAAGAAAGAAAGAAAATAATGTTTATTTCGACAAAACTACAGAGTTATAATAAAATAAAATAGTTTAACATTGTTTTTTTTTTCACATTATTAGATTTTTATAGCTCTGTCGAAATGGGTCACCATCTCAGCATTTGCTGGGTGCCCTATTTATAGAGTTCCCAGCGCTGATTTTCAGTGGCCACCCTGGATAGTGATGCACGGACGGGGGTAGAAAATACTGTACCCGAGAACAACAAATAGGAAAGCTATTTTATATAATCGTTATAAATACACTATTTATATATACATATATATTTAAGTATATAAGTGTTATATAGATACACGTGCAACAAAAAAGAGGAAGAACTTCTAGAAATAAATAGTGGGGGGGGGGGGGGTAGTGTTACCTAAGATAAGAAGGATATAGGGTCATTTCGCCTGTTCGCGTCCATCGCCCTATTCGCGTCCATTTTACGGACCTCCCTTTAAAAATGCTCGAAAATAAGTATACTAAAACACTAATAAAATGAAACTTCAGTACCGCCAATACCTCAACGTATAAGAGACACGCACAAATAGACAAAAGTTCCGTGCGCCCAGCCTATCCTGTTTAAAAAAATTAGTTAATCTCGGTTGTTCCACAAAAGCGTACAGATGCGCGGGATATAAATAAAAAATAGTGTGCAGCGGCGTATTTGACGGTAAGTATTTTATTGTTTTATGTGAATTTTAGGATACATAGCTATTTCTAGACATTAATAATGAAAAGACGAATAGTATGAATTATGAATTAGCTTGTTTTTTTATAGTTAACAATTAAAATAAGGTGGACGCGAATTACAACACCGCATTTATAAAACTTCCACTTTGCGTCCACAATGGACGCGAACTCGTCCATTTATGATTTCTTTAGTTGTTTATTTTTATGTGATTAAATATGAGAGAGAAATTGGGATTTTGTTTATTTTAACATTAATAGTATGCAATTGTAATGACCAATTTGGGTCCACGGTATTATTATTGTAATAAAAGATACAATCGATATAAGTATCGCTCACAAGTGGACGCAAACTATACCTGCAAGGGATAATATTATAGCAAATTGCGTCCATTTTTTCATGAAATAGAAATGATCGCATAAATACATTCAATATATATATTTTTTATAATTTAAAATGCATTTTTGATTAAGACTGAGTTTAAAATTCAATTATTACATTTAATTTCTTTTATTCCATATTTTATCTATTCAAGATGAGTTCTTAAGAGACAAGTAAGAAATAGGAAAAGAAAAAAATACAGAAGATGATTAAATAAAGAAAGCGTTTAGTGATATTAGTGAAAAATTATGCTATTCCGAAGGCCACAATATTGGACAACATGTATCGCTATTTTTTTATCTTTGATTTTAAGTTCCATATATGTTGAGAACAATAAATAGTTATTTATAGTTTCTTTAAAGTGATTTAGTAATGATAATAATGTTGATTTTTTTTATTACTTTAATCTTAAATGTATCTTTCTTTAGATTGTTTTAACAATATCACCCTTATATTCCTTCTCTAAGCTGGTGGACGCGAAATGGTCCACAGGTGGACGCAATTAGGATTTTCTGGACGCAAACTGGGTAAAGTGCCAAATCTTGAAGTTTGTCTATTTAAAAAAAAAAACACAACAAGTTTCAAACAACACTGAAAGTTAATATTAAAATAGACTATATAATGAACGAATTACATAACTTTTTCATTGAATCAATTTGCTGGAACATTTTTATTTTCTCCTTCAAACTTGCCAACTGCACTAAATGGACGCGAACAGGCGAAATGACCCTATTATATTATTGTAATATGGCGTCAAACTATGATATTTTGCATAGGTAACGAACTGTCTCGGCAGTAAAACTCAATATTAAACTCCCTAGACTATTATAAGTTTTGACGTATTTCTACCATGTTGCCACAAATAATAATAAAAACTTTACGAGACTAAGAAAAATATTGCCAAAAAATTACTAAAGTTGCGGGTTTTGTACTGGGGTTACCGAGTTTTCCATAAAAAACGTTTGAAAATAATCCAAGATTTTTCTCTATTCCCCCCGCGAGTTCTATTCACCCCGTTTTACGGTATGTATGTTATGTACTAAGTTAGTTACAATTTGGAATTTTGGACACATGTACCTACACTAGTTAGTACTACCACAGTATAAAGAGCATACAGTAGTTTGACGCCTTTGATCTCGAAGAAAAAGCCGACAACGTCTAGACAAGGGTAAGGAGGCTAGGGCTGCCACATGTAAACAATACCTACTTATTCAAATACCGTCTATTTATTATAGAAAAATAAAACAATTGCTACGTTACATGAATATTATACTGTAAATCACTTATTTATTATATTACAATAATTAACGATAAATAATTATTATAAAACAGTTAGCATTTTTTGTGCGGTGACAGCTTTGCATACACAGTCAGCACCTATTTCATTCCACAGGTGTCGTGGGAGGCGGTTAAGAATATGAAGCATTTTTCATTTGGTCTTTATCATACAAACCAATTTAAAATAAAGCGATTGACATAGCGGTCATTTAATGGATGGGTAACCGTGGGATCAGCTTGCAGAGCCTATATCGATATGAAGTACCTATTTTGCAGATTTATTTTCGTGCAAACTACGTCAAGGTAAAGCAATAGATACCACGGTCATTTACTGGATGGGTCTCCGGGCTATGAGGTTACGGAGAACATGTGTGGGGTTTATAAAAGGGGGCCAAAAATATGGTTATTTTTGAGCTAAGCCGCGCCGTTACCAAGATACATAATAATATGTGATAGGTACTTACCTAATACTAAAATACTAGGTACTTATTGCAAGAAATTAAAATCACACTTGAATCGAATATTTCCTTAAAACGCATATTTTCTTACGTCTGCCTTGTTGTTTACGCACAGTAATTACTACTTTATTCTGTGACTGGGCCAAACATGAGATATCGTAAAATGTCAGTCGATTAGTAGGTACGTGCATATTATTTTAAGTGGTTATAGGTAAATACATTTCAAAATAATTTCAATACTTAAGTATAATTAATGAAATTTTATTTTTTGGTGTAAGTAAATTGATGAAATCGCAGATTTTTTAAATCCTTATATCTTTAAATCTTTAAGCAGCATAAAGCATTGCAATGTCTCACAGTACAAGTCGTATGCAGCATCTAAATTAATATTCATAAGCAAATAAATAAGTAACGAACAAAAAACAAGCACGCGCCAGCCCCCAAAAATATGTACCTAGTTGGGAACTAAGGCGACATACGTAAGTAGGTACCGCTCTTCCCGCGTCTCACCTCTTGCCCCCCGCACGATTGACCCGTCTAGACGCGTTCGTCGAACGACTGTATGGATTATTTGACTGTGGTACTACTAACTAGTGTAGGTACATGTGTCCAAAATTCCAAATTGTCGCAGCCGACTAATCTTATCAGCCGTTCAATTAATAGAGTGACTCTACATAAAACGACGCAACTCAATTAGGGGCCATAATGATAATAATTATACAAGTTGCAAATAGTAATACTTGGTTCCCGAAAAAACAGCAACACTTGATTACAAATTCAGTGGATCCTGGGCTCCTAGGCGAGGGAATAATAATTATGATTTCAACTGGGACAGCGCTTTATTGACGATAATGACCTGGTTACTTATAAATAACAGCAGTGCTTACCTTAAGCACAGATAATACAGCCTTAAGTCACGGTAATATATATTATAAATCTAACAGCATTGTAATTTGTAACATTTGTAACTCGGCCGTCTTCGTGAGTTATATACCTACAGACGCGCTGTACGCAAACCAGCGGTAGGGCTGCCCGCCTCAAGTATTTTAATTACATCTATCTACCTACTTGACGTTTTTTTCTGGTTTTGTGATTGTTCATAAATTACTTATATTTGTATTCAAACAAATGAAAATCGAATGAATGAAATAGTAAACTGCAGTCGCCGAAGGTTACAAAACTTAAATTTTTACTTCAACACCTACCTTCTGAGCCAAAATGCAAGTACCTACGTCCTTAATAACTGACGAGTATAATAATAACTTTTTCATTTCGTAAATTAACGTCCCTATCAGCACAGAGCACCTTGAAATAACAGTTATTTGGTCACCCATCCGATGTCCAACCGCTTTGAACGTTACTTAACGTCAACCATCTAATTGTGTATGCGCTGCTTACAGTAATATCTAATCATTGCCAACTTGTTCGATAACACTACCTACATACCATCCACCACAGATATGAGAAGTATCAGATGTAGCGCACGGCACAGTTGCGTGCGGCCACTAAAGCAAATACAAAATTGAAAAGCGAATACAAACTCGTCTCAGTGCGCTACGAAGCATCGTACAGTTCACGCGTCACGATCACGTCAACTTTTAAATTCTCAAAATGCCGTCTTGTGTTCTTTAAACACTGTAAAAGTTGTTCCTAAAAACAAAAACAGGAAAATGGAATATCTTTTCACAGGTAACTATTGATAATTTGACTGTTTCCTAATTTAATTTCGATAAAATTCGTATTTGTGCAAGAAATATGTAAGTGTTGCCAGTTTTTGTCGACGCCGTTCTGCCTGAATTAGGGAAAATGCACTTGTCAATTGATTATGTGATAATGCTTGTCATGTTAATGAAAAATACATTACCGTATTATAAAAGTATACTGTAGATATATCTTCTTTCTCATAAATATAGTAATAGAATTTCAATTTCCATTAGTATATACCTTACATAATATTGTTTTGAGTTCGATCCCCAAACGATCCAAATATTCGTGTACACCCTGCTACTCGTCAAGCTTATAAACTTTGACCTTTGCACCGTTCTTATGGCGTAAAGAATAAGTATCAAAATCGTACAGCAAATGTTTAGCTTGACTTGGCGCCGTGTGTACATACATACTTATGGCATAGGGAATAAGTATCAAAATCGTACAGCAACTGTTTAGCTTGACTTGGCGCCCTGTGTACATACATACTAATGGCGTAGGGAATAAGTATCAAAATCGTACAGCAACTGTTTAGCTTGACTTGGTGCCGTGTGTACATACATACTTATGGCGTAGGGAATAAGTATCAAAATCGTACAGCAACTGTTTAGCTTGACTTGGTGCCGTGTGTACATACATACTATTTATTTCTCAACTAATCGACGCCAGCGGCTTCGCACGCACATATTTTCTTATTTCTCGTTTTGCCCGATCCCGTGGGAATTTCGAGAAATCCCGTCTTGGTGCACCCCTACGGTTCCCAAGAAACATACATGCTAAATTTCAGCTTCATGCGCCGAGTAGTTTCGGCTGTAGCTTGTCTGTCAGTCAGTCAGTAACGCAAGGATTTTATATATACAGATTTACGAAGTAGTTAAAACTTAACTCGGTACCTACATTTAAGAAATGTATTTATAAAAGCATTAATTAAATCCATGGTAAATTCTTCAAAACCGCAAATGAATATAAGAATATTACATAACTATATGCAAAATACTGGGAGATTATTCATAATCTGGCAACTTTTCACACACATAGACGCGCGTGTCCGTACAGTGCCAGTCGCCAAACGTCACGCACACATAGCTGTCAACGTGCCACGCTTAGTTGGACGAATACGCTACATCTGATTCTTGTTAATAAATCTATGCCATCCACCTTATCATTATAATTTCATAACGATATTACGTTTAATTCAATATGTATTTCCAAAAACCTATAACTCAGGGTGCTTTAAAATTAAGCGAAAAATTATATACCTACTTAGTTAAATAAGTACCCTAAGAAATTGGTTCTGTAATAAGCAGATTCCCATTGGCTTCCACTTTGAAAATTACCCTGTAGGTAGTACTAATCATAGACAACAATGAAATAATAATAAATTGGTGGACTAGTCGCACCGTCAGTGTCCACATCTCGGCACCGTAAGTCATAAGGGGTAGGACGCACTCGTTGAAGACCTTTGTCTTAAGGCTTTGCGGTAGGGAGGACGAAAAGACTTGACGGAGTTTTAAGGCTTGGCACCGACTTCAAGCCTATTAGTAAATAGCACATAGGTAAGTATAAATAATAGGTATTTAATTAATATTAAATCTTTATTATTTTTTACTTTTTAGATTTTGAAGTCGGTTTTTTTAACGTAGTTGTGTTTATTTAATACTTTTTAGTGTAAACTCAAACTCAAATATAATTATTTCCATAAAAATGTATAGGTAAATTCACGAAAGATGACCACTGCGCAGAAGTCATTTTTTAGGTCCTCGTGGAGGTGCGGGGTGAGGCGTGGGTGGAGTGCCAATGGCATGGCTCCGTTCTTGACGCATTCCCTAAATGCGTCAAGAATGGAGCAACGCCATTGGTGCATGAATGTACATATGCGCGAAGGCCGCCATTTGTGGTCAACTTTCGTGAATTTACCTATAAAAAACAAATTTTGGGCACGTCAGAAAGTCATAGATAAATATTAACACTTAGGGCCTGTTCACGAGATCGGTCTAAGCGGCGAGCGTCGCGGCGGGCGGCGCGGCAGAGCGTCGTGCACGCCACGACCCTACAGTAGCGGTAAACGCATGAAGGTATAGATAAACATGGAGGCCACAGCTGGAGCAAAGCCTTGAGTCAAATACCTACATTTCTCTATCTCACTCTCTGTGGTCTGACCTCTCATTTTAGCGTGGCTTTAGTATTGCTATCCTCTTATTAAAATCTCCGAGTAAGCTCAGAGCGGCAAGGTCGTGACGGGGCCGTTAGGGTCTCTTTCACCACCCTCGACTAAAGTGTCGAATAGGCTGTTCACTGATTATACTACCAAGTAACATCATGTGTCAATTTCACGACGTCCGAGTAGCACTAGTCGTGCACCGATTAGCGTGCATGGGTCATTTTCACAAAAAGTGTGCATTCGGGTTTTGGGGGTGTCCCACAACTTTTGATAAATATTTAACGAATAATTTCCGCATTTAAGAAAAACAACACTAAAAATGAGGATCTATGATTAGTTTTTAACAATATTATATGTTATTGCTACATAAAAACAGTCATATAATACCGTAATTTCCAAAAATACTAGTAGAAGGTACCAATTTTAGCGCTGTCCCACTACCAATTACACTAAAATAACATAACTTTTATACATTTTGTTGACTTATTTATACTAATATGATTGATTTTTCAGAAAGTATAGTTGTTTACGATTTTCTTTATAATTGCAGAAATAGTGTAAAATTACCTACACAAAATATTTAAATAATTGTATTTATGTGAGGACATAAATTAGCTAAGGTGGAAAATTCCCTTCCGAAACCCCATTTTTTACGAAAGATCGCAATTAAAACTACCACTTATACATATTTTTTGTCGATTAGTAACATTTGTAAGGCTGTCATTGGTTTTACCACAATGATTCGTCCATTTTTACGGCGACCAGCGGACGATGAAACACGCACTTTAGTATCGGTCAGTTTTTGATATTCCATAACCGCAACCAATTTCAAAGTAATTTTTCAATTTTATTTCTTGCAAATGATTTTGAAATGTTTATAAACTCTCAGTGAACCCAATTTAATACCAAGCTTGTTGGTCTGATGTGTTAGTTAAAAATAAATTAAACAAAAATGTTTAAAGGTAGACTTCCGATGCCACCGTTCCGTTACCAAAACGCAGGTAACGTAGAATTGGAACCAAAAGTTTCGGAATGGAATTCTTAGGAAAATGGTACATTATATGTCATGTCACTCACTCCATTCCGCTACTGGAACAGTCAATTCCGTGACTGTCCTATTATATATTTAGATTTAAATATAATTTTAAGAGCGAAATCCTATCTGATTGTCATCAAATTTTGATAATTTAGAGGGTAATAATTTTATGAATATAAATTAAAAAAGAGTTCTTATATTGTTGCCTAATTGAGTAAATTACGAAAAAGAATTTAACTAATTTCGTCCAAAGAGTAACGTAATGGAAAATAAATTGATAAAAATGTATGTTTTTTATTAGTGATTTCATTTTTTCTTTATTTTATATTGAAGTACAAACCATTACTAATAAATAATACCAGTTGATTAAATCCAAGCGTGTTTTATTTTATTTCTATAACCGAAAGCTTATAGTTACGGAATGGAAGAAGTTTTGTTTCCCAAGGGCATTAAATTACCTATTTTTAATTAAATACTACAGAATAAGGTGTTATTTTATTATTTTCATATATTGCACGAAATACCACTTGTGAATGTAATGAAAAACAAACGAACTAAACACAAAAATAAATTTCGACATATTTGAAACAGTGTACAGTTTTTGTGAAAATGACCCGCATACTTACGATTAAAAGTTGACCGTTAGCATTTTGTGTAAGTCGGTGCATTTTTAACTCATATTTTTTCAAAATTTAACATCAACAATGGATTTATTTGACTTGATTGATCATCAGTCATCAGAATTAGAACATTATACGCGTTATCAGGTACCTTGAAAACGTTTATTTAAAATTCGTGTTGATTATTTTACGGACCTACATGAAACTGATTTTCTAGCCAGATTTCGTCTATCTAAGTAGGTATGGAGTAAACCAAGTGCTTAACTTGATAAAACATAAAATAATCTCTAAATCGCAAAGGTGAGTGGTATTTTGTTGACTTCAAGTGATATTTAACATACGTATAAAAATATAAGTACATATAAAATGTACCTACCGAGCTTCTAAACGCTGGCGCTGATTAATAGTTTTTACTCCGTAAAATACTTAGATGCCCAGTACCTATCTAACTAATAAAAATGTTTATTTCAGAAATCATCAATTACAGTAACTAAATAAAATCACACGCTCTCCAAACCAGACCAGACGACGCAAAAACACCACAAATGACAATGAACAAACAACTGTCAATGACGTTTGACGATTGACTTGACGTTTTATTGAACGAATGTAACGTACGATTTGTCGCATAGTTCACCTAACCAGTGAATTGTTACTTGAAGCTTGATTTTCGTTTGTGAAATTGACAAAATATACCCGTAACTTTTACTAGTCAGTTCACGTTAATTGCGAATTAGTTGAACGACACTTTACTCGGAGATGGTGAAAGAGGCCCTTAGCGACACACGCGATTTCAAGCAACACATATACAGGGTGTAAAAAGACCCTTAACGAAAACTGAAACCCCATGTTGTACCAATCACTACGAACATTTTTTACTTCGGCACCATACCTGGGAAATTACTGGTTCAGAAGATATTGAAGCTCAAAGTATGGAATTTTTCTAATTCGGTACAAAATCGATGCGTTTACTCCGCCAATATGTTCTTTAGATGCCCTATGACCCCATGGATAAGTAGGTATTTCGAGCATTGCACGCGCGCGCTTTTAATTGCGGTTTAAAAAATGTGAAAACTTAAAAAAATTTCCATTCCCAGGTATTATTTTTGGTTAGTATGACTTGGCATGATGTCCACAACGAGTAGACTTCGGCTTGGTGATGGGTCTTGTGACACCCTGTATACACGTGGGGAAGCTAGGACCCACATAAATTCGTTATTTATTTATTAGAGAATTGATAATTTTCATGCAGATTTATTTTTATAAAATTAATGAGAAGCATATATACTAAGCGAGTTTTTTTTTTATTTAATCAAAAAATTACAATTTGCTTACGTTTTAAGTTAAGAAGTACATAACTTTTTAGGTCAACTTTTTTTTTAAGTTAGGTTTACGGGTTAAAATGAAAGTTAGAAAATAAATATAAAAATCAAACAAGTGTGGAGGATTGTTACACAGCATAAAAATAGGGGTAGGCTCCAGGGTGATGTTAAGAAGGAATATGGCGGTCTCAGACGGACTAGTCAACGGAGCAATGGGAATTATTAAAAAAATAAAGTGGCCAGCCCTTCGCCGTGATCAACTAGAAGCAGGAGAACTGCCCGAAGCAGTGTTCATTAAATTTGATGATCAAACTGTGGGTATTAGGGTAAAAGATGCGGAGGGTCTAGTATCAATCACACCAGCATCTGCAACTTTTCAAGCGAATAAAGGTTACGGTGATGTTGAGAGCACAGATTTAACAAACAAGAACCAGATGGACCGCATTCGTCCAACTAAGTGAGGCACGTTGACAGCTATGTGTGCGTGACATTTGGCGACTGGCACTGTACGGACACGCGCGTCTATGTGTGTGTAAAGTTGCCAGATTATGAGTAATCTCCCACTATTTTACATATAGTTTTTGCAAACGAATATAAAAATATTACATAGGCAATATTTTATATTCGTTTGCGGTTTTGAAGAATTTACCATGGATTTAATTAATGCTTTTAATATGTAATGCTGTTGTGAAAATTATTCAAATAAAAGATACCATTAAAGTATGCTTTTATAAATACATTTCTTAAATGTAGGTACCGAGTTTTAACTAATTTTATTCGTAAATTGAGAAATAAATAGATTATGTTTTGTGATTCATAGCCTCGATCCAGAAGAAATACTTATATAATACCAACTACATATATTTACGAATACCAATCATGAGATTCAGATCTTAGATCGGCGAATATGTTGTTTATTTTTTGTTTAGAAATTCTCAGTATCTGGAAATGTTTGGTTAATTGCAATAGGCTTGCGTCCTAAATATTAATTAGCTAAAAACATTTTGTCATGCACACAGCAAATTATGAATATTATGATTCATAAATCATAAGTTCATAACCAAAAAAAAATGCAACTAAAAATAAATAATGGCTGCAATCAATAATTTCTGTTTCTGTACGTAATGTACACACGACGCCAAGTCAAGCTAACAGTTGCAGTACGATTTTGATACTTATTCCCTACGCCATAAGAACGGTACAAAGATTTATTCTGTGACAAAGGTCAAAGTGTATAGTATATGGGGATCGAACTCAAAACAATGTATATACTAATGGAAATTCTATTACTTTATTTATAAGAAAAAAGATAATCTACAATATTCTTTTACAATACGTTAATGTATTTTTCATTAACATGACAATAATTATTACCTACATAATCAATTGACAAGTGCATTTTCCCTAATTCAGGGAAAACGGTGTCGACGTAAACTGGCAACACTTAGGTACATATTTTCTGCAGAAATACGAATTTTATTGAAATAATATTATAAAACAGTCAAATAATCTATAGTTATCTGTAAAAATATATTCCATCTGCCCGTTTTTGCTTATGGAAACAACTTTTACAATGTTTAAAAACGCAAGACGGCATTTTATGAATTTAAAAGCTAGATTGACCGTGGCGTGTGAACTGTGCGATGCTTCGCAGCGCACTGAGCCGAGCTGCCGAGTTTGTATTCGGTTTTCAATTTTGTATTTGCTTTAGTGGCCTCACGCAAGTGTTCCGCGCGCTCCGTCTGCCTTTTGTACTGTAGTCTTAGGTTGAGAGGTTAATGCTCCCGCTAATTTTAAGTTGGGCTGTCACTGTTCACAAGCTCCAAGGTACAACATTGGAGAGGGCAGTGATAGATCTTGGGAAAAAAAATTGGCGAAAGGTCAGATATATGTAGCTTTAAGTCGAGTGAAGAATTTAGATGGTATCGCATTAAGTGATTTAGAGCCATCTAAGTTATTAATCAGACCACATGACAGCAAAGCACTACAGCACTTGGAAATGCAACGACTGAGACAGTTAAATCAAAATTATTTTTTATAATTAACTAATAAAATTAAAAAAGACATGATGGAATCATGTTTTTGATTTTTTTTTATGAAAGTAGAATTAAGGCAGTTGAGATGCGATCACTGCGTAGTATGTGTGGAATGAGACTGATAGGATTCCGTTTTAGGAACCGGCGAGCATGTATGAAAAGAGTATGAATGTAGAGGAAGCGCGTTAGGTTTGTAAGGATAGAAGTAAGTGGCGTTCCGTTGTCTCTGCCTACCCCGACGGGAAAAAGGCGTGAGTATATGTGTTTTTTTTCGTTCCCTCTCCAATCTTTCTCCTGTAATTTTCGTATAATTCATCTTGTAAATTGGTTATGGGTAGTTCTTCAGAGACAACACTTTCGATGTCTATGTGAATATTTCTGTGACCAACTAACAAAACGATCTGTAATAATTTATTGTACAGTTTAGCTTAATCCATATATGGCCAAATTATATACCTATTTGAAATAATTGCAGTCTAAGTACAAAAAAAGTATTTGAACTTCATTTATCTGATCTATACGTCGTGTCCGTCTGCCATTGTCCGAAATGAAATAGTCGATATCGCATTTTCCCTTTCATAAATCAATATAAATTTTATTATTATATTAACGAGAGGAAATTGATAGCCCTCTGAGAAAAATAATATGTATTAGTTATAAATACCTTAATGTGTTTATAAATAAGTAAATATGAAGTGATTAATATAGCGTAAAAGACGCTTGACCGTACTTGGTTGGGTATGATTATGAGAGTCTGGTTTCTAGTGGAGGGGGCGGGGGGGGAGCTAGTCGTGCTACGGACGAGCTAGGTATACCTGGGGCTGGATGGCTAAGATCCTGGTGTTACGAAGGTAAATATTTCATTCGTCTTCGACATTCTGATTACAATGCCTATTTTATAATATGCGTTTCGAGAGACGCTTTTAAGTTATAGATTGGTGTAGAAAAATAAAGTCAATAGTAAAGTCTGTATGTATGATGTGTTATACATGATTATAGGCAAAATCTTGATTCATATGTGCCTAATTCGCATGGTCATAACACCATATTTATGTATCATATATTATGTAGCAATTAAATATGATATTTTTTGTATCTATAAGAATTGATTGTATTACAATATTCTCGCTTGGCCATACAATAAAATAATAGTTTCAGAAGCTTCAGAAGTGTTTCTTCCGTGATATGATCACTGATAATTGTTTTAGAAGCTTCAGAAGTGTCTCTTCCGTGATATGATTACTGATAATAGTTTTTATAAAAAAAGATTATTGTAGTTGTTAAAATATAATGGTTATCATAATAAAGTTTTTCATTTCTGTTTCTAATTCATCCGTAACAAATTCTGATCTATCTGGGCACAAAATATTTGAAGGTTGATATCTTGAAAACTACTTTATAATAAAAACGAGTCCCTCATTCAAATATTTAATATGTTCTTTGGTATTCCTATTTCCATAATTTTATGAGCATGTATTACAGAGCTGAAAGTGCAATTTAATTTTGGCCTTGATGATATTGATTGATAGATGAATCAGTTATAGAATTAAATTTTGAAGAACTATCCTGACGGAGACAGTCTTGTTTCATTCAATCCTTAGTTTTGTTCTATATTCATTTCTTTTGAAGTATACCGTAAAAAAAAATTGGCATTACCCCATGTCCTTGAAATATTTTCCAAATTTCATAAAAAATCCACATAACTGTTATGACTGGGATTTGAACACACGCCTTCAGAACGTAAAGCGGATGTATTATCCATACGGCCATCGCCTTGTTGCCAGTAAGGGCCTATGCAAACCACGTTTTTTAAAAAACGCGCCGTCGACGCGCGTTTGTAGCGATACAGACGCGATACGCACGCAAGTCGGACGCAGCCTGTAGACCTTCGCACACCTGTATAAATTCAAACGCGCGTGTGTAGCGATACAGACGCGATGCTCACGCGCGTGTGTAGCGATACAGACGCTCTCAGATTATAGAACAAGAATCAGATGGAACGTGCGGAACAGTTGCGTGAGGCCACTAAAGCAAAATAAAATATACAAATTGAAAAGTGAATACAAATCCGGCTCAGTGCGAAACGAAGCATCGTAGGTACAGTTCACGCGCCCCGATCAACTCAACTTTTAAATTAATAAAATGCCGTCATGCGTTTTTAAACATTTTAAAAGTTATTTCCAAAAGCAAAAACAGAAAGATAGAATATCTTTTCACAGTTATCTATGGATTATTTGACTGTTTCATAATTTAATTTCAATAAAATTCTTATTTCTGCAAAAAATGTGTAAGTGTTGCCAGTTTACGTCGACGCCGTTTTCCTGTATTATGGAAAATGCACTTGTCAATTGATTTATGTAGGTAATATGTAATAAGAATTGTCATGTTAATGAAAAATATATTAACATATTATAAAAGTATATTTTAGATAATTATATCTTTCCAATATGTATACATTGTTTTGTGTTCGATCCTTATACGATCTAAATATTCATGTACTTAATGTGTAGAAACAGAAGTAATTGATTGCAGGCATTCATTTTTTTAATAGCTTACGTTGTCCCACTCCTAGGCAAAGGCTTCCCCCAAATCTTTCCAGGTATGCTTGTCGCTCGTAATCTCAAGCCAGCTCTTGTGGTAGGCGTCTAGGTCATTTCGCCACCTGTTTCGTGGCCGGCCTCGGCGACGTCATCTATTTTCTGGTACCCACAGTGTTGATACTCTTGCCCAACGAGCCTCGTACATACGGCTGACGCTGCTCGCCCAGTTCCATTTGAGACTGGCAGCCTTTCTTCCCACGTCTTTGACGCCTGTTATAGAACGCAGCTCGGTGTTCCGTAACCTGTCTTTAAGTTAAAGATCCAGGATGCTGCGTTCTATGGCTCTTTGGCAGACCCCTAGGCGTGACCTGTGAAGCTGGGTAGGTGACCAGGTTTGAGAACCGTACGTTGGAATGGTCAGAATAAACAATCATATCCATGAGTTTGCGCTTCTAATATTAAATTTTTTTTAATAGTAAAATTAGTGTTGTCTACAAATAATAATATTTATACTTTATTGTGTACTTGACAAAATTTCGCCGGCTTATGAATACCTTTACAAGGGTGAGAGAATTGATCTATATTCACCTGTATAGTGTAAGTCGCTTTCATTAATGTTCACTGTCTCCGGTGCATGAATATTATACGTAATGAAATCTATTACAGTTATACAGTAAATTATTCAAGACCGCAAACTAATGTCAGTATATAACTTCCATAAAAACATTACAAAACTATGTGCAAAATAGTGGGAGATTGGGTGACGGATTAAGAATACGGCATGTCACCACCCTATAACATCCCATGGGTGTCGTAAGAGCCGACGGAGGAAGCATGCTGCATATTATGCAGAGAACAGCACTGTTAGAGAAGGAAAACTTGATACAAACCCTACACCAACCCGTTTGGCCAGCGTGGTATAGTAGGCCAATTCCTCCTTTCAAAGGAGAGTCTTAGTCCAGCCGTGGACTGTTAAAGGCTGATGATGATGAGTGGGAGATTATTCATAATCTGGCAACTTTACACGCACATAGACGCTCGGGTCCGTACAGTGCAGTCGCCAAATGTCACGCACACATAGCTGTCTAAACTAGCGGAAAAACCCAATAACATTTTGCCTGACCCGGGAATCGAACCCGAGACCTCCCAATCCCCCGCGCACATTTATGCCGCGAGACCAACGAGGCAGTCATATTATACAAGTATTATGTAATACTAGAGGACGCCAGCAGCTACGCCTGCATTTTTTTTTAAATTTACCCGTTTTGGCTGATGCCGTGGGGATTTCGGGAAATCCCTTCTTAGTGCACCCCTACGGTCCCCAAGGAACATACATGCCAAATTTCAGCTTCCTGCGCCCAATAGTTTCGGCTGTAGCGTGTCTGTCAGTCAGTCAGTAACGCAAGGATTTTATATATTAAGATTATACAAGTATTAAAATTGCAAGTGAGGCTAAAAAAGGAAGACTTGGAGTAAAAACACATGTCAACAGTGCATGGTAAGGCACGTCAACACTTTTATTGTCTTATAAAAATAAAATTGGGCAAGTGCGAGTCGGGCTCGCGCAAGAAGGGTTCCGTACCATCATCTATAAAAAAACACGTTCGTTGTATGTACCGTGAAACTAGCCAACTTTGCAAACCAGGATAACATTGCCCAAAAATCACTTTTTAAAGAAAACGGTTAATATGGAAAAAAGTTATAGCTTGATCGCAACATTATCAATTAATAGGAAAATAGGTTATATTTATGGCATCACTGTGTATCCCAGTAACTCCCAAGTTCGTTCAGTTTTCTGTCAGGACTTGTTAAAGGAGGTACCTGTTTTTGTGGGCCAATTTTGTTGTGAAAGTGTTTGTGAATTGTGCGTCATGGATAAGCCACAGGTAAGTTATTTTACTGTATGCTATAGATTAACCATCGTAGCGTATTTTAATTATAGTTGCAGTATTCTAAACCTTACCAATTCAAAAGTATTACGATGGGTAATGTTACCCTAAATTGTTCAAACCTTTGCTGGCCAACATTGCCCGTCATCGAAAAGTACTTAGGGTTGTCGCGTTTTGATATTTTGGAAAAGACTTACTTTTTCCCATGGCTCCGCCCGTGGCGATGTCGGTTGTGATTTTTTATTACCAGAGATCGGTATAGGTGCCGAGAGTATATTGCCTAAATCTCAAATAACATGTGGATACTTACCTAAAAATTTACAGTTTTAATTCGGAACGAGGGTATTATCCACATGCTACATACTTTGTCTAAACTTTCTCGAAGTTTAGGTAAATATAGTGTACCTATTCGGATCTCTGCTAATACCTATTCTAATACATTTAATGACATACATTCTTATATGGTTTGTTCCAGAAAAATAGCATAAATCAAATTGGATCTAGAATGTATAAAAACTACACTGAAGAAATGTTAAAACTTGCATGTGAATCAGTAGAATCAGGCCAAATTTCTTCACGAGATGCTGAACAACAATTAAGTATCCCTAGACGTACAGTAGTAAATAAAATACAACACAAACATTCTAAGTCAGTTGGGCATCCTACCGCTTTATCAGCTGCAGAAGAGAATCAAATTGTGAGAGTATTGCAAGTTTCTAGCGATTTTGGCTCCCGGCTTACTAAAATGGACCTGAAGCTTTTAGTTCACGAATACCTAAAAAAAATTCCCGGGATAATAAGTTCAAGAATCAGATTCCTGGTGATGCGAGGGTTCAGGGCTTATTAGCGCGACATTCCGGTGAATTGAGTCTAAGAAGTTAAGAACCTCTCAAAATATTTCAAAGGCAAGAGCAGAAAAGGGACCTGAAGAAATAGCTGAATACTTTAAAAATTTAAGCACACCATTAAACTACATACCAGCAGAAAATATTGTCAACTTTGATGAGACTAATCTGTCAGACGATTGTGTGTGAATTTAGCTCTTTGTGCGCATTATTTGATTTCAGTTATTTAATTTACATTGGGTACATTACATATACATAAAAATGTTCTAAACATAATTGATTAAAATTGTATTAATTAAAATAAATGAAGAATTACTATGTTTTTATTTATTTTTGTTACCTTTACCTAAGAAGAGATTGACGATAATTTTACTTAAATGTGCCAACCCTAGCACGTTTGTAAGGCAAAATGTGGTTTGTATGAAAATGAGCAAATAAGTCATGATAACTTTGCCCAAACACTTTTGTAGGAAACCTTTCATGGTATCGCTTTAATTTCTTAAGTAAACGCCATCATTTCCAATATTCGTGTATTGGATTTTACGTCATCTAGTTAGAAGCCGTATTTGCGTCTAAAATCAACGTGGGTAATGTTGGCAAAAAGTCCAGATTACTTTGCCCGCCATCAAAATGTCACAAATACTGAATTAATATTGGAAGAATAATAAAATTTGCCACAGAAATACTCGCACATGACCTTAGAATTGCAGATGGTAAAAGAAAATACTAACGTCCCCATAGAAAATTCACACAAAATCGTTAATTATTTGAAAAAAGTGGGCAATCTTGGCATGTTTCACGGTATACTTAAATTCTTTTTAAGTTTCTACCTGTTTATTAAGATCGAGTAACAAATTGCTTAAAAATTACGTTTTTTGTATGGGAGCCCCTCTTTATTATTTGCTTTTGTTAATTTAATTATTTATTTTGAAAGGTAATATACAACTACATATTCTGTGAAAATTTAAAGCGTCTACCTGTTACAGTTAGTAATTTTGAGCAAAAAATACGAAAAAAAAACACGTATTTTGTATGGGAGCCCCCCTTTATTATTTACTTTTTTTAATTTAATTATTTATTTTGAAAGGTAATATACAACTACATATTCTGTGAAAATTTAAAGCGTCTACCTTTTACAGTTAGAAATTTTTTACCTGTTACAGTCAGTTTTTGTATGGGACCTTTATATTTTATTTTTGGTACTTTTGTTATAGCGGCAACCAAAATACCTACATAATTTGTGAAAATTTCAGATTTGTAGCTATCACGGTTTATGAGATACAGCCTGGTGACAGACAGACAGACGGACATACAGACAGACAGACAGACAGCGGAGGCTTAGTTATAGGGTCCCATTTTTTACCTTTTAGGTACGGAACCCTAAAAATGCCTACACTTTTAACTTACAGTGAGCTACCTTACTTCATTTGTTTTTATTTCATAAGTCTTTATTTTTTGGCGTCAGTCAAAGTGGCTCCATTCTTGACGCATTTAGGGAATGCGTCAAGAACGGAGCCACGCCATTGGAATTCCACCCGCACCTCCACGGAGACCTAAAAAATGATTTCTGCGCAGTGGTCATCTTTCGTGACCTATAGGTACCTATAGGTACTTGATTTGATCGTAGTATATAAATTAAATATTATACAAAAATATAATTAATCTCTAATAATAATTAATATTAATTTTAACAAAACGGAAACTGAATTAAATTTCAATTCTCACAAAGAAAATTAGATATTGGTTATTTAATGACAGAACATTGAAAAGTACAATAAAATTGAGAACCACCATATTTGCAGTCGGCTAAAAATATAACATCATATCGTCGCTGCAATGGTCAAGTAGCCAATCTGCAAAAACCACTTTTTTCAGGAGACTAAAAAGAAGATTGAAATAGGGAAGATTACTGCCAAGTTAAAGCACCAGATGGCGGTATCACCGACTACACTAAACAATGAATTTTGGCAAGTATGACATTTGATTGATAACTTGACAACTCGTTTAGACTTCTGAAAACTTTGGTTGCGCAATCTCATTATCTCAACTCAAACGAGTCACTTAAACAGAAACATTGTACTATTTTTATTGTTATTGATAATTACGTATATGAGAACTGTTTTGTCTATATAAATAAGTATAGATATATTGTTGTCTTGTTGATGACAATATTTGAAAATCGCGCTACGAAAGTTTGTTTACTGTAGTTGCTCGTGCTGCCATCTGCGTCGAGGTTTGCGTAATGTTCCCCTATTGGTCCTGTAAATCAGAATCTTGACGTATCTTTCTGAAATTTTAGATTTAGTATTTAAAAATAAATGTCTTAATGTGTGTGTTATAATAATTATTAATTTATAATTATTTATGTAAATAAAGCAGATTGGTGACTTTACAGTGGTCACTTTATATTTCAGTAACCTATTTTTCGTTTTAAAGTAGCCTATGTGGTAATTAGTCTTGTTTACCATGGATATTATTTATGATATAAAATGTGCTGGATAATGGTAAGTGGCCAAACTGCACCACGACGGAAACAATATTCGTGATTTTTGCAGAAAAGTATTTTAGGAAAGTAGGTGTTTAGTGACAAGTGTTTAGTTATACCTACACCCACAGATGTGAGAAGTATCAGATGTAACGTGCGGCACAGTTGCGTGCGGCCACTAAAGCAAATACAAAATTGAAAAGCGAATACAAACTCGTCTCAGTGCGCTACGAAGCATCGTACAGTTCACGCCTCACGATCACGTCAACTTTTAAATTCTCAAAATGCCGTCTTGTGTTCTTAAACACTGTAAAAGTTGTTCCTAAAAACAAAAACAGGAAAATGGAATATCTTTTCACAGGTAACTATTGATAATTTGACTGTTTCCTAATTGAATTTCGATAAAATTCGTATTTGTGCAAGAAATATGTAAGTGTTGCCAGTTTTTGTCGACGCCGTTCTGCCTGAATTAGGGAAAATTCACTTGTCAATTGATTATGTGATAATGATTGTCATGTTTATGAAAAATACATTACCGTATTTTAAAAGTATATTGTAGATATATCTTCTTTCTCATAAATATAGTAATAGAATTTCAATTTCCATTAGTATATACCTTACATAATATTGTTTTGAGTTCGATCCCCAAACGATCCAAATATTCGTGTACACCCTACTAATCGTCAAGCTTATAAACTTTGACCTTTGCACCGTTCTTATGGCGTAAAGAATAAGTATCAAAATCGTACAGCAACTGTTTAGCTTGACTTGGCGTCCTGTGTACGTACATACATACTAATGGCGTAGGGAATAAGAATCAAAATCGTACAGCAGTCAGCAACTGTTTAGCTCGACTTGGTGCCGTGTGTACATACATACTTATGGCGTAGGCAATAAGTATCAAAATCGTACAGCAACTGTTTAGCTTGACTTGGCGCCGTGTGTACATACATACTTATGGCGTAGGGAATAAGTATCAAAATCGTACAGCAACTGTTTAGCTTGACTTGGCGCCGTGTGTACATACATACTTATGGCGTAGGGAATAAGTATCAAAATCGTACAGCAACTGTTTAGCTTGACTTGGCGCCGTGTGTACATAGATACTATTTATTTCTCAACTAATCGACGCCAGCGGCTTCGCATGCACATATTTTCGTATTTCTCGTTTTGCCTGATTCCGTGGGAATTTCGAGAAATCCCGTCTTAGTGCACCCCTACGGTTCTCAAGAAACATACATGCTAAATTTCAGCTTCATGCGCCGAGTAGTTTCGGCTGTAGCTTGTCTGTCAGTCAGTCAGTAACGCAAGGATTTTATATATACAGATTTACGAAGTAGTTAAAACTTAACTCGGCACCTACATTTAAGAAATGTATTTATAAAAGCATTAATTAAATCCGTGGTAAATTCTTCAAAACCGCAAATGAATATAAGAATATTACATAACTATATGCAAAATAGTGGGAGATTATTCATAATCTGGTAACTTTACACACACATAGACGCGCGTGTCCGTACAGTGCCAGTCGCCAAAGGTCACGCACACATAGCTGTCAACGTGCCACACTTAGTTGGATGAATACGCTATATCTGATACTTCTCACATCTGTGCCTACACCAAATAAAACATAAACAATCGATGTTAAACTTTCGCGATTTGTATACATCATACAAAATAATTTAGCGCTTCTTAATCGCGTAAACGTATTTAAGGTATAAATACCTATTTGTTTCCGACGTTTCGATCGTCTTGCACCGATCATGGTCGCGGAGAGACTGATGAGAGCTCAGCGTCGTTTTGTGGAAGTAATGGTAGGTATACCCTCACTTGTTTTATTTAAGTTCGCAATGTCGGTATTTCGACACCCTACACCAATGACGTCTACTCACTGTTGAGTTTTGTCACAGCGGCATTGTTTACATTTGCTGATGACTAGATTCCAAGTACCTAGCCGATTATCTATATCCATCCTCACGGTTGTCATCGTTATATTTCTTGATTTCTACCGCTTCACGTACTATCCTGGAGTAATAGTGACGATCGGTGGATAAGACTTGTGGTTGATGCAGTTCTATCCAGTGGTTTGGTGCAGACTCCAATATATGCTCAGCTATAGCCGACTTATTAATGTGTCGGTTTTTTACAGCTGCGATATGTTCCTTTACTCTTTCAGCGTTTGTACGCTTGGTCTGCCCGATACACAACACACCACAGCTACAATCGACTTTGTAAGCGCCAGATGTTTGGAGAGGAATGACATCCTTTGAGGTACTCAGATTGTGTGCTATCTTAGAGAACGGACTGTGTACAGTCTTGATGCGAGTATTTTTGAATACTGTTCCAACCTTCTCCGTCACCCCCTTTAGATACGGCATGTAAGCCGGCACTTTGCATACTTCAGGTTTACGATCGTTCCACTTCTGACGGAGTATGTTCTTCTTGTATCCGTTACACCTAAGTAACGTGAAGGCTCACTATTTAACTGTTTAGGGTCACACAGGTCACACGTTATGTTCAGTAATGAAGACACAAGGGGAATCCAGGTACCGTGGATGGTGGTGCGAGTTCGCGTTGAGATACCTGTCGGTGTGTCGGTTTCCTATATACAGTGTGTCCATTATCTCTCACTGTCACTTTAATGTTGAGAAAGGGTAACGATACGTCTACTTCCACTTCGAATGTGAATCGGATGTTCGGATGTATGGAGTTTAATTTGTCTGCGAATTGTTCCACGTCTTGCTTGTTGCCCTTCATGATGCAGAAAATTTCGTCGTCATACCTTTGCCATCCGTCCGTTTATCGTCCATGTGTTGACGGATTAAGAATATGAAATGTCACCACCCCATATCATCCTATGGGTGTCGTAAGAGCTGACAGCGAAGGAGCATATTATGCAGAGAACAGCACTGTAAGAGAAAGAAAACTTGATTCAAATCCTATACCAACCCGTTTGGCCAGCGTGGTATAGTAGGCCAATTCCTCCTTTCAAAGGAGAGGCCTAGTGCAGCAGTGGCCTGTTAAAGGCTGACGATGACCTTTTCCATAGTTTCACATTTGATGCCTGCATGTCTATGGCCAGCGTAGTATAGTAGGCCAATTCCTCCTTTCAAAGGAGAGGCCTAGTCCAGCAGTGGACTATTAAAGGCTGATGATGATGATGATGATGATGTCTATGGATTTCTCAAAGTGCTCCATCCAGATGTTGGCCATTACTGGTGCTATAGGAGTACCCATAGCCACTCCATCGATCTGGGGGTAGTGTTGTCCACGATATAAGAAGTAGTTGCCATCCAAGCAATTCTTAAGTAGAACGATATATTCGTTAAACAGACCGTTTTCCCTTAATTTCCTCTCTGCGACATCAAGGCAATCTTGAATTGGGGCATTAGTGAATAGTGACTCGACATCAATAACTCACCATCACCTCGTCTGGTTCCCTTTTCATGCACTTGATAATTTCAATAAAGTGGCGAGAGTCCTTCACGAAAGAGTACGTCTTGCCTACTAACGGTTGTAGTACCTTGCTTACGTGTTTCGCTAAACCACATTTTATTTGACTCACTATCGGTCGCAAAGGTACGTTAGTCTTATGTACTTTAGATAAACCGTTCATCTTAGGTGACTGCACAATTTGAGGTTTATGTAACCGTTCAAACACCTCTTCCGTAGATAAGCTTTTGTAGTCCCAACAAAGGCTCGAATGCGTTTTTTGTGGTTGTGGTCATGCGTCGGTCAGTTCTTGTGATGCGTCGTCATGTAGCTCTATGTTTTACGGAGAGAGAGCAGTCGTTGATGTTGGAGTGCGTTGCAGATTTAATGAGGGCTCATTTGATCTCTTTGCCACAACTTTCCCTTGCAAGACCAACCGTCCCATTGAGTCCTCGTTACTGGTGACATGGCCAAAGAACTTGAGGATTCATATTTGCACAGTCGACGATAAATAATATCTCTTTGATATTGAGTTTCTTCAGGATTGAAACATTGGTTCGATGCGCAGTCCATGAGATTCTGAGAATGCGTCTCTAGCACCACATCTCCGGGGCGTCAATCTTGCGGCGATCCTGCATCCTCAGCGTCCACGTCTCAGCTCTGTATAAAAAGATTGGAAAGACCAGGCACCCCATTAGTCGAACCTTTGTGTTTCTGGTTATTCTGCGATCTTTCCAAATCTGTGTTTTTTTACTGAGGATCTTGTCAGCGCGCAACGCCTACGAATTTCATCCTCGCATCCTCCAGAGTTGGTGACAGTGGAGCCTAGATAGACGTAGACTCTTGGCTACTCCGCATCCTGCTATTATTTGTATATGTCACTTAACAGATTCCTTACCTTACTGTCATAACCACAAGTATTCATTACCACAGTGGCGTTTCCCATGCCGGGTTTTAGCACTAAAATATCCGTGATATCACGCATCGTTTTTAATGCTTGACGCTCTTCTGTGGCATATTGGGTTTAGTTGGCTTTGATTTGCGCAAAATAACGGCAATCCTGTCTTTGTGTATCCGCATCGTTAGACGGTAACTTGTTACGCGTTATAACCTCTTCTATGCTACTTATGACGTTTTCATATTAATTAACGATTTAACTAAATTTTATATTTATATAAGGTTTTTCTTTGTATATTTGTTATATTTATTTTATATAGCTTGTAAAATCAAGAGTTTACAAACCTACCTGACGATTATTCACTTGACTAGGCGTAATTATCAAATTAGTAATAAAAACACACAATTAAAAAGTAGATACACTTAAGATATATTATGTTTCTGTTTAACTATTTATGAGTCAAGATACTATATATTAAAGTATAATATAACAGGCATAAAATAACAACGTAATATTTGGTATTTTGACTTATTTAATGCCGTACAAAATTTATTAATGCATCAGTTATGTTGCTAGACTACAGTGCGGCAAAAATACCAACTGTTTAAAGAACAAAAGTAAAGTATTCAATCTGCCAGTTAGGTTAGCTGACCACTGTGTAGGTTAATAGGAAAAAGAAATTTATCCAGAGTAAAGTATTCAATCTGCCACTTAGGCTGGTTGATCACTGTGAATTTTATCATTACAATAAATTTGTACCAAGGTAAAGTATTCAATCTGCCACATAGGCTAGTCGAGCATGGTAACATTTTTGAAAAATTAAAGTTGTTTGATAGATTTTGTAGGTTAGTTGACTTGGTCAACTAACCTACCGTCACATAGGTCAGTTTACTTTTGCACACATTGTATGGTTTTGCACTTTGGCAACAGGAAGATTGTCCAAATCTCGTACAATTTTAATGTTACATTTACAATATTTTGCCACAATATGTCAAAGTCAAAATCATTTATTCATCTAGGTCACAAAGTGACGCTTATGAACGTCAAATTTCAAAATACATTACTTAATGCTTCTACATTTACATTTACTGCCCATTCGCAAAGCAATAGGTAGAACCACGAGAAAGAACGGGCAACTCGTGGCCACTCTTTTTAATCGCCAGTAGTAGTAGTAGTATTAAAAAAAATACCTTAATATTGACATATTTAACTCAAAAACGACAAAATGGCAGATTGGCTATTTTACCACTGGAGCGACGATATTTGAGGAGTGACTTTTCAAAAGAGCTTACAATCGACTAGAAAAAGAGACATCCGCGTCAAAAGTGCTTATATCCATATAGTTTTTGTCCGTTGAATCCATTGAAACATTGCTTTACAAAACTTCTTAATTCTCTGGGTGATTGTTTCTTCTACAATATTTACAGAACAAAAGGGCTTTATAGTCTCATCGATGTTCTTTTTGATGTTTTTTTTTATTTTTGAAAGTTTTTGAATGATTTCATCACTTTGGCTGTATGTTGGCTGTATGGCGTAATATGAAGTTGTCCAAACACTGCTACTATTAGAAAAGAGCTAAAGAAAAATAATAATTATTGATTATATACTTAAGGACGCGTTTACAAAATTAGTAGGTACAAAATCGCGTCACTACAGCGACACGGCGGCAACAGTATGTACTACGTACGGTAACTTGCGGAAATGTAGTTCAACTAAATAACTTTGAGACTTAGAGTTTTTTGTGATATGTATCTATGTGTTATAGGCCTGGCTGTGCGAGTTACGTACAAATAAGTTTCTTATTTTTATATACCTAAATGGACATTATTACTTTATTTTTTCCATTATGTTGATTCAGGATACATTCCGGTATTTAGATATTATTTTGTTTCTTGCGTTGAAATCTGGTAAGATTATGTGGACTGATGGTATACCATCCCATTCAAGTGTTGCGACTGGAACTCATAAAAGAGTAGACCTAGTTATGCCAGGTTGGGGCTCATTTTATTTGTTTTAGTGAGACCCTACCACTGGTGAAGTAACCTTCCAAGGTTATTCGATGAGTCTTACTAGTACTCTTATGTGAGTAGAGCTAGGCATGCCGAGTTTGGGCTCATTTTGTTTGTACATAAGAGACCCTACCACTGGAACTTATGAAGTAACCTTCCAGGGTTATTCGACGACTCTTGCTGGTGCTCATATGTGAGTAGAGCTAGGCATGCCGAGTTTGGGCTCATTTTGTTTGTACATAAGAGACCCTACCACTGGAACTTATGAAGTAACCTTCCAGGGTTATTCAATGACTCTTGCTGGTACTCTTGTGTGAGTAGAGCTAGGCATGCCGAGTCTGGGCTCATTTTGTTTGTACATAAGAGACCCCACCACTGGAACTTATGAAGTAACCTTCCAGGGTTATTCGACGACTATTGCTGGTACTCATATGTGCGTAAAGCAAGGCATGCCGAGTTTGGGCTCATTTTGTTTGTACATAAAAGACCCTACCACTGCAACTTATGAAGTAACCTTCCAGGGTTATTCAATGACTCTTGCTGGTTCTCATATGTGAGTAGAGCTAGGCATGCCGAGTTTGGGTTCATTTTGTTTGTACATAAGTGACCCTACCACTGGAACTTATGAAGTAACCTTCCAGTTTTATTCGATGACTCTTGCTGTTACTCATATGGAAGTAAAGCTAGGCATGCCGAGTTTCGGCTCATTTTGTTTGTACATAAAAGACCCTACCACTGCAACTTATGAAGTAACCTTCCAGGGTTATTCAATGACTCTTGCTGGTTCTCATATGTGAGTAGAGCTAAGCATGCCGAGTTTGGGTTCATTTTGTTTGTACATAAGTGACCCTACCACTGGCACTTATGAAGTAACCTTCCAGGGTTATTCAATGACTCTTGCTGGTACTCATGTGTTAGTAGAGCTAGGCATGCCGAGTTTGGGCTCATTTTGTTTGTACATAAGAGACCCTACCACTGGAACTTATGAAGTAACCTTCCAGGGTTATTCGACGACTATTGCTGGTACTCATATGTGCGTAAAGCAAGGCATGCCGAGTTTGGGCTCATTTTGTTTGTACATAAAAGACCCTACCACTGCAACTTATGAAGTAACCTTCCAGGGTTATTCAATGACTCTTGCTGGTTCTCATATGTGAGTAGAGCTAGGCATGCCGAGTTTGGGTTCATTTTGTTTGTACATAAGTGACCCTACCACTGGAACTTATGAAGTAACCTTCCGGGGTTATTCGATCACTCTTGCTGGTACTCATATGTGAATAGAGCTAGGCATACCGAGTTTGGGCTCATTTTGTATGAACATCAGAGACCCTTCCACTGGAACATACCTAGCTCTACTCACATATGAGAACCAGCAAGAGTCATTGAGTATCCCTGAAAGGTTACTTCATAAGTTGCAGTGGTTGGGTCTCTTATGTACAAACAAAATGAGCCCAAACTCGGCATGCCTAGCTCTACTCATATATAAGAACCAGCAATAGTCATCGAATAACCCTGGAAGGTTACTTCATAAGTTGCAGTGGTTGGGTCTCTTATGTACAAACAAAATGAGCCCAAACTCGGCATGCCTAGCTCTACTCACACATGAGTACCAGCAAGAGTCATTGAATAACCATGGAAGGTTACTTCATAAGTTCCAGTGGTAGGGTCTCTTATGTACAAACAAAATGAGCCCAAACACGGCATACCTAGCTCTACTCACATATGAGTACCAGCAAGAGTCATCGAATAACCCTGGAAGGTTACTTCATAAGTTCCAGTGGTGGGGTCACTTATGTACAAACAAAATGAACCCAAACTCGGCATGCCTAGCTGTACTGACATATGAGTACCAGTAAGAGTCAGTGAATAACCCTGAAAGCTTACTTCATAAAATGCAGTGGTAGGGTCTCTTATGTACAAACAAAATGAGCCCAAACTCGGCATGCCTAGCTCTACTCACACATGAGTACCAGCAAGAGTCATTGAATAACCCTGGAATGATACTTCATAAGTTCCAGTGGTAGGGTCTCTTATGTACAAACAAAATGAGCCCAAACTCGGCATGCCTAGCTCTACTCACACATGAGTACCAGCAAGAGTCATTGAATAACCCTGGAAGGTTACTTCATAAGTTCCAGTGGTAGGGTCTCTTATGTACAAACAAAATGAGCCCAAACTTGGCATGCCTAGCTCTACTCACATATGAGTACCAGCAAGAGTCATCGAATAACCCTGGAAGGTTACTTCATAAGTTCCAGTGGTAGGGTCACTTATGTACAAACAAAATGAACCCAAACTCGGCATGCCTAGCTCTACTGACATATGAGTACCAGTAAAAGTCATTGAATAACCCTGGAAGGTTACTTCATAAAATGCAGTGGTAGGGTCTCTTATGTACAAACAAAATGAGCCCAAACTCGGCATGCCTAGCTCTACTCACACATGAGTACCAGCAAGAATCATTGAATAACCCTGGAAGGTTACTTCATAAGTTCCAGTGGTAGGGTCTCTTATGTACAAACAAAATGAGCCCAAACTCGGCATGCCTAGCTCTACTCACACATGAGTACCAGCAAGAGTCATTGAATAACCCTGGAAGGTTACTTCATAAGTTCCAGTGGTAGGGTCTCTTATGTACAAACAAAATGAGCCCAAACTCGGCATGCCTAGCTCTATTCACATATGAGTACCAGTAAGAGTCAACGAATAACCCTGGAAGGTTACTTCATAAGTTCCAGTGGTAGGGTCTCTTATGTACAAACAAAATGTGCCCAAACTCGACATGCGTAGCTTTACTCACATATGAGTACCAGCAAGACTCATCGAATAACCTTGGAAGGTTACTTCACTAGTACCAGTGGTAGGGTCTCACCAAAACAAATAAAATGAGCCCCAACCTGGCATAACTAGGTCTACTCTTTTATGAGTTCCAGTCGCAACACTTGAACGGGATGGTATACCATCAGTCCAGATAATCTTACCAGATTTCAACGCAAGAAACAAAATAATATCTAAATACCGAAATACATCCTGACTCAACATAACGGAGAAATTAAAGTAATAATGTCCATTTATACAAAAGAAATTTACTTGTACGTAATTCGCACAGAATACGAGAAGTATCAAATTGATTTTAGCGAATATTTTGTATTCGTATATTGCTTTTTTCGTCTTCGGGCTGCAGCGACAAGCGACATAGAGTCCACTCCCGACGGCGCTCAAGCGCAGACTGAGATCTCATTGCAGAATTTAGATATATAAATCAAGAAAGTGACTAAATAAAACGAACCTTATTGCCACACATTAAGACACACGTAAGCGAGCGAAATAGAAGAAAAATGTAAGATGATTTTTTGCTTTTTTTGAGTCAATTTACAATATTTTGAAAAAAAAATATCTAATTGTTTTTGAGTTGACTATATTTACTACCCTATTCTATCTTTGAAAATCTAAATAAATGTAAAAATAGAGAGAAAATTGTACCCAAAAATAGCAGTATATGCCTATTTTTGATTTAAGAGGCCGTTTCGAATCGATTTTACATTAATATTAATTAAATATTTTTTATTTATTTTCAAATTGATTTATAGATGAAAAAGTAATCAATTTATCGTAATCATTAGTTTTATTAGTTATTATCTAAAATTGTCGTAAAATGTACCGGAAATATGTGGTTTTTTGATACAAGCGTAAACGCGTCCTTAATATAAATATTTAAAATATGGTATATTAAAATTCAATATGTATATAATAATTGTTATAAACAATTGTTCAGTTATTTTCATTTTCTGAAAATATGGTTAGTGAAGAAATAAGCCCTTTTAAAAAGACACTGCTCATTTATCTTTGTAGTTTATCCGTAATACACTACCACAGAATAAAGAGAGTACTAACGTAACACTACTTAATTTCCAATCGTTCAAAGCTTTCAATTAGTCTGTCAGCTTCTCTGAAGCCGGACTCTATGGCGCCGTGGACGGCGGAGTGTCTATGGTGCGAAGTCGCTTCTCCAGCGAAGCATACAACAGGGAATGTGTTACTATGGTACAGAGGCTCTGCAAGGGTTATGGCACTGCCCCCTTTCTCTTCTAAGGCGACTGTCCGATGGGCGTACGAGCCCCGTGTCAAGTAGTGTTGACCAAATGCAAGAACAAGACGAGACTTAGCCAGTCTTGGTCTTGGTCTTGCGCCAATACACCTGGTCTTGGTCTTGGTCTTGGTATTGCGTTCCCAGTCTTGGTCTTGGTCTTGCAGCAAGAGTCTTGCAAGTCTTGCAATTACCTATCAGTCTATTACTATTTATTAAAGTTTTTAAATCTTAGAAAAACGTATTAGAATTGGAACATTGTGAGCTTGAATTAACACAGCCATAGTAAAGATCAAGCAGATTAATAAATAACTGAAGATTTGATAAGAAATTCGAAAAATCAACTGACCTATATGTCGTTTTCCATGGAAGTAACTGTTTCTTAATAAACATTTATGATTTATAAGCTTACATTTGCTAAAACATGTAAAAAAAACAAATTAATTGCAATAACTTGACTGTATTTTAAAGAACAATATCTGTCTAGAAAGAGATTGAACCCTCAACTTATATGAAATTTAATAAAAGAGTTTTACGATTTATCATTTATTTCAATAAAAAATAAAATACAACACAAATCAAACATAACAGTACACAACAGCTTTATCATTAGGTTATGTTACTTTATATCAATTCTTTTGACCAAGAATTAATACAAAGTAACCATCTGGCTGACTCATCACTTAACCTATTTCTATGTTTTCTAATTACTAATGATGCTTTAGAAAATAATCTCTCAGCAGGTACTGAAGTTGCAGGTATTGAGAGAAAATCACGGGCCATCTTCGATAATGTCGGATACTCTGTCTCATGCGTCCTCCACCAATCTAAAATGTCTTCCGAGCTGGCAGTTCTTGGTTTTCTCAGGTACTCCTCCAACTCGTCTATCACTAAGCCTTGAAGACAAGATCCAGATGACGTCGAGGGACATTCATAGAGTTTATCAAAGTCTATTACGTCTTCATCTTCATCACATACTTTATTTTCTTTTTTTGGTAATTCCAGAGATTTGTTCAGTGAGTGTAGACTTTTATATTCTTCATAAAGTTCATTGAACTTGCGCAGACTTTCTGTTTTAAGTTGCTTCCCCCACATTGTCAGGTCAAAAGTCTGAGCCTTATGCCTTGGGTCTAAAATTAAAGAAGTACAATAAATCCAGTTGCTCTTCTTATAATGTTTAAGCATTTTGTCTCGAGCTGCTTGGAAAGCTAGAATGAGCCTTTCATCCACTTCAGATCGATTAGGTTTCTCATCTAACTGTTTTACCATGGATTCAATTTTATCTAGCAAGAGATTGAATGATACAATGACTAGCGGTAAAGTAACATATTTGTCTCCACCAAGTTTTGTACTTAAAAGTTTAAAGTTTATTAGGAATTTATGTAATTTTTCGAGTACCTGCCATTCACTAGCTGTGATTTGAAAATCATTCAATTCGGTGACAGAACTGCACAATATGTTAATGCCCGCTCTCACTTTTAAACCAAATCCAATCATATCATGTGTGGAATTCCATCTCGTTGGACAGTCAAGAATGGCATTTAGATTTGATGGCACGCCAGCTGCTTCACAAGCAGACTGAAACTTCTTCTTCACTATCTCACTTCTTTTTATTTTACTGGAAATACTGCGTAACTTTGTTACAGATGTACGCGAATCAGCAATATTTGGTGCATATTCTTTATCTTCCTCATCCTCAGTTTCGTCTGCATAGTCTTCATACTGCTGATCTTGCGCGTTAGTGTCAGACTCACAGTGTAATGCTAAGGTCTTTAATAAATCTTGTACACCAAGGTTTAAAATGTGAGCAAAGCACCGGAAATGTTGATTGTCTGAATCAAAGTGTGGCGGCAGCTGTTTGCCCAGTTCATACATAAATTTGGTATTTGCAGTTGCGTTGTCGACCGTGATACCTTGTATTTCATCAATTATGTCATATTCCAATAAACATTCATGGAAAATCGTTGCAATATCTTCCCCAGTATGTCGACCGCGTGATGGTATAAAATCAAGAACTACAGATCGATACTTCCATTCGTTGTCTATATAATGCATAGTAACCCCGTAGTAACTCCTACCAGCAATTGACGTCCACCCATCAATGGTAAACGACATTTTAGATGATAATTGTTGAAGTTGTTCCTTGAGATTCAATTGGAGCTCTTCAAATCTCTCTTTGACTTTCCTTCCAAGTGTAGACCTTTTAGGAAACACCATATTAGGGCAAATACGTCGAAAATATACTTGTGTAGCTTCGTCATCGAAAAATGAGAAGGGAAGATATTTTTTCACCACCCAATCAACTGTAGCTGTCGTGATGTTGTCACTGCTGTTTTCCGACTGAAATAAAACAATAAATCTTCTGTTATTATTTAAAACATACTAGGTTTGAGCGTTTAGGAGGAGGAGGTTTGTTGTTGTTAAATCGAGAAAATCGTTAAATTGACATTTGTTATATTAAGGTTGCACTGTACTGTAATTTACCAAAATAGAGTACTTAGTTGTTACTGGCCGATTATGAAAACAAATGAAAATATGGGTGTTTATAAAAAATATTTAAGACGATAATTACATACTTAATATGTCGCACCCCTAGATGAAAACACCACTAACTCAAAAATACTTACGTAAGTTAATGGCGTTTTTGAAAGTATCGCATGAATAGCTACGCGGAGTTAAAATTCCCGTAGCGACAACTTCGACCGTTGTTAAAAAAATATTCTTACCTGTCCACTTCTTCCAGCGGTTACTAAAAAGCTTGTGATATCTCCTTCTCCACTTAATTTTGGTTTAACAGGAAGAAATATTTGTGATTCCTTTTTGTGGAAAGATATTAGATGTTTCCTTAAGCCTGAAGTGTTTCTGTTTTTCATTTTTATTTCAATCTTTTTATGTTGGCACAATTTACACAAGGCAGTTTGGGATGCATGAATTATTTCGAAAAACTCCTCAAATTTGCTTTTGGGTCTTTTAGATCTGTGACTCAAACTCTCGTTACTCGGACTAGAATAATTTGAATCTTCGTCACTCATATTAAATTGTACACGTGATACGTTTTTAGAAAACAACAAGAATTAGTAAAAATAATTATTAAGTTAGACTCGAAGCACAGCTCAATTGGAAATGACTGGAATTAAAATAATTCCTTTATTTATAGTACCTACGTTTCCTTGCTTTCTACCGCGCCGCCTCGCCACGTGACGGCTCTATTAAAAGGATGCGGCCGCAAATCAAACGATGCCGCGTGCGGCGTACAAACACAGATTAATACCTACTTGTACAGACGCGACGCGTGAATAAAATATATGTAAAGAATTAGTGCCAATCACTATTCTTTACATATAAGTGAATGTTTTGGCGTACATCTATACTAATCTATACTAATATTATAAAGCTGAAGAGTTTGTTTGTATGTTTGATGACAGAAGTTTAAAAATAAATAAATAAATCCTGAACGTCACTATACCTCCAAAGTTACTATTCCTCGTGGACGAAGTCGCGGGCACTGCTAGTAAATACTTACTCTCATCATCTCTCTCAGAGATATTCGGGCTGGTAAGCAATACAAAACTCTTATCGCAGGCTTTTTATTTTATTAGTAGGTAAGTACCTACGCTTTTTATATTATTTTATTAGTTTTGTAGAATTTTTTTACACTTTTCAAGTATATTTAAAGTGGCTACAATATTTATCAAGGATATGTTTCTACTCAGTATGCCTACTACTACTCCCTGAAGTTGGTTTTTATTTATGTACATCAACAGCGACATTGGTCCAATGTTTCGAACCCTATTATTTCATTTTCTCTCTAAACTACTACGACAATTATACGACCAATTTCGGGAAATTTATGATCATGGGAACATTGCGATTGAATCGTATATTTATCTAGGCAAACGCGTTTAATGACAAGATGGCGAATAAAGTCAGCTCAGCTCAACTCAAAAACAATAGATCTTGTTATTTTAACTGATCGAGGTAGTACATAAATTAAAAAGATTCAATACCTGTATTGTAAATTAGGTAGGTAAATTTCGTATAACTTTCAATAAACCCAAAAGGTTGACAATGATTGACACATCTGATTATTTATTCTTTGATTACGGAGTAGCCGACCGCGGCTGCGGCTGGTGCCGCCAAAGAAAACCGACTAAGCCGACAGAGAAATAAAAGACAAGCCGACCACCAATCGTAGCTTAGCCGCCGGCTTAAAATAAAAGCCGCCTGCCAATAGCGGGCAATCGCAGACCTTTCGGCAATTAAGCCACACCCACAAAATACATTTATTTTTCACCCTGCGGGTTCCGTCATAATTATTTTTGATAATTGTGTTTACTTTTTTTTAACGCAAGATAGATGTAGATCTATCTTGCATAAAATAAATTTATTTTAAATAAAAAAAAACCAACTTCAAAAAACACTAAGGAACTATAAAACAAAAAATAATTGGTTTTGGAGCAAACATTTTTGGAGTCGGTGCCAAGCAAAGTATTTCTGATCTGACTATAAAACCTCTACACATTTTTATATACCTAACTTCACAGATATGAGAATATCTATGCCTAACTTTCTTTGTTGATAGAATAGGTAGTTTGTAATTTAGTAACTTTTTGCGTAAGGGCTTGGCACCGAATTCAAAAATGTTTGTTCCAAAACCAATTATTTTTTGTTTTATAGTTCCTTAGTGTTTTTTGAAGTTGGTTTTTTTTTATTTAAAATAATTTTTATTTTTTGCTTTTTAGTGGTATACTAATAAAAAATAGCAATAGGTGGTACATAGGATAGTGTAGGTGGTATATGATGGGGAGGCCTTCCTTACGTGCCTCAGTTCTGAAATGTAGACCTGTACCTTTCTGGCAATTTCAAGTATTTTTTGTTTTCAACTAAATAGCCTAAACACGTTCGTTTCAGTTCCATCATCAGATCTCGGAAATCATCCAATACCAAAGACAAAACAAACGAGCCTAAACACGATGATATTGCGTTATTGTATTACAAAGATCCCATGGCCACCTTCCTGCTCCATCATCAGAGTTTGGTAAACATTCAGCACTAAAGTCCATGTAAAGACGAATCCAAAGAGCCCAAACTCAATGGGATTGCGTCTTTGTATTACAAAGATGCCATGGCCACCTTCCTGCTCCATCGTCAGACCATGGAAATCATCCAGCATCAATGTCTATGTAAAGACGACTCAAACGAGCCCAAACTCGATGGGATTGCGTAATTGTATTACAAATATCCCATGGCTACCTTCCTACTCCATCATCAGAGTTTGGTGAACATTAAGCACTAAATTCAGCACTAAAGTCCATGTAAAGACGAATCAAACGAGCCCAAGCTCAATGGGATTGCGTCTTTGTATTACAAACATCTCATGGCAACCTTCCTGCTCCATCATCAGACCCTGAAAACATCCAGTACCAAAGTCCATGTAAAGACGAATCAAACGACCCTAAACTTAATGAGATTGGGTTATTGTATCACAAAAATCTCATGGTTACCTTCCAACTCTATCATCAGACCATGGAAATCATCTAGCATCAATGTCCATGTAAAAGACGACTCAAACGAGCCCAAACTGGACGGCATTAGGTTGTTACGGTCAAATCGCTTCAAGTGTGCTTATAAAATTTGAAGAGTTCCTTCGATTTCTCAGGGTTCCATGATCAGATCCTGACCTGATGATCATGGGACCAACTAGGAGGTATACTCTTTCAATCAAAACAAGAATTTTCGAAATCGGTCCAGGCATCTTAGAGTAATCGGGGAACATACATAAAAAAAAAAGATTCCGACGAATTGTAAACCTCCTCCTTTTTTGAAGTCGGTTAAAAAGTAAAGTAGTTGGTTACTCGTAGGATTGACCAATAACTTGCCTGATGTGTTAAGCGAAAGCGTGGCCGAGGATGAAGCTCGTCAATCTAGAAGATATCTATTCACTCTTGCCTTGAAAATCAAAGTTTGAATGAATACTGATATAATAAAAAACAGGTCTGGTTGGTTAAATAAAAAAAATTGCTAGATTGAAATTGATAAAATTTTAATGAAGCTCATTGTGAGAAGGATAAGGCCATAGTCTACCACGCTGGCCAAGTGCGTGTTGGCTGACTTTACACATCTTCAAATCATTGAGAACTCTCCGACATGTAGGTTTCCTCACGATGTTTTCCTTCACCGCTTAAAGTTGGCGGCAATCAACAATACGCAAATAACTTCGAAAACACAGAGGTGCGTGCCGCGGGATTCGAACGCATGACCTGCAGATCGCAAGTCATGCGACTAGACTGCCGGAAACTCAGAGTGTGCAAAGCTTATCTTCGAATAAACCAAATGACTAAACTGAAATTGAAACTTTTTAATGGAATCTATTAAAGCGTGCTCCATCGTAAACCGCAACAGTCGCTTGACATTAGACGAGTTGACGGTCAAGTGCAAAGTATCTTCGAATAAAAATTTGAGTAAAAATGTTGAAATTATTTTAAAAATAAAAAACGGAAACCCTAAATCAATTCGCTTAGAAAATCACACCCACAAAATACACTTATTTATCGCCCTGCGGGTTCCGTCATCATTATTTTTGAAAATTGTGTTTTTTTACGCAAGATAGAGACGGTGTGGCCGAGGTTGGAGCTCATCAAAAGCCGCTTGACATCAGGCAAGTTAACGGTCAAGTGCAAAAATGAGTATTACTTACAGCATTGCATTAAAGAATTACATTAAAGCGTGCTCCATCATAGCAACAGCCGCTTGGCATCAGGCGAGTTGACGGTCAAGAGCAAAGTTTATCTTCGAATAAAACAAATGACTATTACATTACAGTATTGCATTAAAGAATTACATTAAAGCGTGCTCCATCGTAGACAGCAACATCCGCTTGACATCAGGCGAGTTGACGGTCAAGTGTAACGCTTATCTTCGAATATTAAAAAATAAAAACGGAACCCTAAACGGAGCCGCTTTGAAAATGCCGCTTTTATTTTAAAAATCTTCACTCGGCTTTCGTCATTAGAGGTTTGAGGTTGTATTTTTTCACGATTGTTTTATTTTATTTTTTTATCATACAGACGATGTCTTATTCAAACGCAGAGTATTACGATATGATACTTTGCGTCGGAGCTGGGAACGGGTCCTGGAGCGGGGGTCGCGAGCTGTACCGTCAACGATTCGTCGACGGCAGGCCGCTAGCGTCACAAAGGCGTCTCCCTTCATATTCAAGCTTCCGCGGACTTTGTTTACGTCTGCACAGCACCGGAAGTTTTCATGATGCACCAACTAACAGGGCCGGCCGAACCATCAGCGGTAATGTGGAAACTCAGATCCTGGAGCATTTTGCCGACGATCCGCGTACTAGCACTCGTCGAGTGGGTGCGCGGCTTCGCGTCGATCACAGGGTAGTGTGGAGGATTCTTCATGAAGACGGCCAGCACCCTTATCATTTCCGCAGAACACAGGAACTACTTCGGGCAGACTACAGTGCTAGAGTTGATTTTTGTGAGTGGTTAATTGAACAAATTGCTGTGGATTCTTCGTTCGTGGAAAAAGTGTTATGGACTGACGAAGCAACATTTACACGAAGTGGACTTGCCAACCTGCACAATGACCACGTATGGGCACACGTCAATCCGCACGCGTCTACCGAAAGCAGTTTTCAGCATCAGTGGCGGATTAATGTCTGGGCGGGCATAATCGGAGACTGCTTAATCGGCTCTATCTTCTTGCCTGCCAGCTTGACTGCTGTAGGCTACTAGGAGCATCTGCAGGGTGAGCTGGAAGATGAAATTGACAACTTGCCGTTGGCCGTGGGGCATAACATGTGGTTTCAACATGACGGAGCGCCAGCGCATTTCGCACGTCGCGTCCGCCAATACCTACATACTCGTTTTCCCGGCCGTTGGATCGGTCGCGGCGAAGATGCGCCGAGGTCGTGACCTCCACGCTCCCCGGACCTGACGCCCTTGGATTTCTTTATGTGGGGTTACATAAAGAATATTGTGTATTCGGAGCCGTGCAACACGAGAGAAGATATGATACCGCGCATTACAGCGGCATTCAACAACATAACCCCACAAATGTTGAAAAAAGTCATGAGTTCGATTTCTCGGCGCGCCCGGCTGTGTATTGAGAAGGGAGGCCAGCACTTCGAACCTTTTGTTTAATGCGTCGTGAGTAAAGAAAAGTAGGTAAACTAACGACCCGTCCGTTGTACGTAAAGTACATTGAAAGTAAAATGTTAATCGTAATTTTGTTACGAATAAATGTGAATAATAAACCAAAGTGTATGTAACAATAAACAAGCATTGATTAATTAATTAGTACCTAATGGTATTTTTAATCACTCTCACTCCCTCGGTTTAGGTACCCTAAGGTAAGCAATGCACCTTGACATTATTTGGTGATATGATAGGTAAATAAATTTAGTATTGTATTTTAATTCAGATATTTTTTTTAATAATTTTTTTAGATTAGAATTAAGATAAGCGAATTACTTGTAATGTGTCAGGTTCTATCTAGGCACCTGTTACATTTCGATTTAAAATAATCGCAATTTATTTTCCTATTCATCAATAATTGTACCTAATCATAGGCAGGTAGGTTATCCAGTTAGGTTTAGTTAGATACTAATTAGACCACAGATAAGGTTAGGATGATGATAATAATTAAACTAGTTAAAATGTGTACCTATGCAAGTTATTACATCATGCGATTAATTGCATAACTTACAGAAAGTTTTTTTTAAGTAGGTGCACGTGCGCTGAACGTGGCGCGGGTGGCGTGGAGGAGCGGGGATGACGGGTGATAGTATACGTGTGTGCGTGCCACAACCACGACTATAGAGTTGTTAGGGTTGTCGAAAAAAACACAAAAAATTTTTTTTTTTAGTTTTGTATGGAAAAAAAGTTTCGCTTTCATTATTAACATTTACGCATACGATTCCAAACTTGATATAGATAAACACCTTTAAATATTGTTGGGCCTAACTCGGACACCCTGTATACTTACTAGAATAAATTATTATGACATCTACTACCTATCCTTACCATTTTATCCTAATCATAATACTGCTTGCGTGATCAGTATAATGTATTCATTTTCATTCTAAGCACTCTGAAACTTATTTATTCTTTGGAACACCTGTAGGTACTCTTAAAATTCGAAATTATTTTGCATGAGTCTACCTACGCCCTGTGGCGGCAATCAAATAGTGTCAAATGTTGTGATTTCGGCGCGGCGGCAACGATTGTTGTATATGATTTCAAAAGAAGCCGCCGGCGCGTGTATCATAACCATGTACTTCCGAAAAGCGGCAAATTTCTTTGAGAAGTAAGTACAAAACCTTTGATGCCGCATTATCAAAGTGCCGATGGTTAAAACATAACTATGCATGCACTCAGTTTGATTTTAATGGATATTTTTTTATTCGCTATGTAGGTATGTTTATGGTACCTATTAGTCGTAATGCGCATAGGTCCAGTTTTTCATATTCTTTGATACAGTTTTTTGCGTCTCATAGAATTCCTAAGCGTACCTATACACCGAACTGTTACACCTAACTACTCCGTAAAATAGCGCTAAGTCCTAGCTGCAAGACGCAAGAGTCTTGCAGGCTTAGTCTTGTTCTTGCTCAAGTCTTGCACGATCAGTCTTGGTCTTGGTCTTGCTAAAAATACGCGGTCTTGTTCTTGGTCTTGGTCTTGCAAAAACGCAAGAACAAGACCAAGACTGCAAGACCAAGACTGAATTTGGGCAACACTAGTGTCAAGGGATTGGATGCCCATTGCGATCTGAAAAATGAGATTTAATGTAAATGATAAAATCATTTTTTTTAGACTCACGTCAGGCGGAGGACATCTAGTCATGTTATGAATTTGATGTCCCAAGTTATAGGGGGCAAGCCTATTGCCGCTACCGAGCACATTATCCGACTTCGTGCTGCCACTGACAAATCGGAAACCTAAGTAACACTTGCCCGACCCTGGAATCGAGCAGACGCATACACTACCCACTGGACCACGGAGGAAGTCAGGCAAGGCAGGGAGTAATTGATAAAGGCCTCGCGCGCACTAACGATTAAAGTTGGCCGATAGTTTGATCCGATCACACGATCACTTGAAGATTTGATCTAGTGCGCGCACTTGATCAAATCTTTAAGTGCGCGCACTGCCTTATAACTCTGTACTGATCCGACTGACCGATGTGCACGCGAGGCCAAAGACTAGATTCTTTTCACTGCGGGTAGTTTGCAACTTACAACCCCATTCAGCTTTCTATACTCGTTAATAACTGCCAAAATTCCGCCTCAGTCCTAATTTTCGTATAAAGCGTGGTATTTGTATATACATAAGCATAGCTAGCCGTACAAGCGGGTAGCTATGCATACAAACCTCACGCTAACTCGAATAGCCAGACTGTATTTTATCAATAACGTATGCTGTCTCACTCACCGTAAAATCCGTTTAATCGGCGCCACATCGAATTGCTTCTTTAGCACAATTTCGATAAACTTCTTGACGCCTTTATGCATGTCCTCTTTACTAAGTTTCTCCATAACTTCCGCTCCATTGCCATAAATCCATGCTAGTAACACATTAGGCTGATAATCTACAGATAGCAAGCCATAAATTTCCGTAATCCATTTTTCATTAGCACTGATTTTCGCTTTATCTTCATCTCGCCACAGTATTGAAAAACAGGCGGGTGACTTTGGCCACCAAGTGTTCTCGAATTCGATGTATATTTTGTCTAACACACACATACTTAAGTTCTGTATGGTGTTTACTTTTTCTGCAGGTAGGGGTGGATTGAAAAGTTGTGTGTATCTGAAAAAGATTCTTTACATTTAGAATGTAAGTGGCAGTTTTGATAGAGGCTCAGTCGGGATTAGCTCAGGATGCAGGGCTCTGTCATAGATAGCCTAGACGCCACCCCGCTAAATCATGATTGTGGGAGCTTGGCTTTAGCAGAACTCTTATTTGGAAAGTATAGTATACTGTATGATTAACTACCTTTGACTCGGAGTGCACCAGCGGTGTCTATTAGGGTACCTTTTTTCAACATTTGCACGATAGCTACCTATGTTTTTTTCGTTAGATCGGTCCTATCGTGCTAGCTCTTGGGCTGCAATTTTTTTCGTAGCTACTGCTATTAGCTGCTTTAGTACAACCTATTGTCAATAAAGGTGGAGAATATATTTCTTCGACTAATAGAGGCTTATCGGTATCACAGCTGTACAGCAGCTGATTTATTGTAAATAATAGGGTGGCTCCTTTTTACGTGTCAGATTGGTTTTTTTACGTACCTATGTAGATTTCATTAGCCCTAAACATGGGTATCAGGAAAGGCGTGTACTTGCTCAAAATGAATTCCTGCCTATAAAGTACCAGCTCTCATGGTCCTAACGATCCTAAAGAATACTGATATACTCGACAACCGCGGGCCTTACGAACTAAGAAATCTAATACACAACAAAATAATAAAAATAGGAATATTTTAAGTAGACAAGTACATGTTTTAATTAGGGATAAAATAATATTGTAATCTTACCTCTCTTTCAAAACCCCGACAGACAGAGTAACAATGACACTCTTAGCTGCGTACAAGCTTCCGTCCTTACAAGAGACCTGAACCAATGGATTGTCCAAAACTCGCTGGTTCGTGCCCCATCTGATGTTCTCTACTTCTTTGTTCAGTAAGATCTGCAGGGGGATTTCTTTGGACGGGTCTGGGTATTTGTTGTTCAATATTGTGAATGTGGGATTTGAACCCAAAATCTGGACAAACAATATCTACGAACTTAATTATTCATGGTTTTACGATTTGTTTTATGTTCTTGCAGGACAGGAGTCCGTTTCCATTCTAACTAGATTTAAGATAAAATTTGCTTTATCGTCACTGCAACCGAAAGGACTAGCAAAAATACATGGATAGACCAGCGTCTGGATATTTGAGGGTAAAGAACATTAGTTACTACCGTCACAATCGGCGGTTAAACCCGATTGAAATATATACTTGCCATTAAAACATCTAATATGCTTTTGTATCCTCTGCCCTTCCAATTGAGCAAGAACTCTCCATCAGAATCCCAATATTCGATGATTCCTCTCAACGACTTGCCTGTTTTGGAATCATTCTGTCCTCCCACATGGTTGTTTCTATCGAATCACTCGACTAACGTCCGGGATAACTTTGGATCCTTTTTTAGTATTTCGGTGGTCTGTTCTCTGAAAAGTAAATATTTGAAACGTGAAAGAGTCTGCCATGATAATGGATGGCGCTTGCAGCAGTGCTGAAATATCAGATACTCGAAATAAAGGCAGGTTCGTAGTACACGGTGTAAAGTGACCCTTAACAAAAATTTAAATCTCATAGTGTTCGACCTATCATTACAAACATTTTTCACTCAATAGTTCCGCTGTCCGTTGTCTGTCAGTCAGTCAGTAACGCAAGAATTACCTATGCACCAGAGAGGTTGGACTACGTTTATATTTCTTTGCTATGCAACAACAGATATTATTTTCAAAATGTCGTTCTGTCATGATCATGACTGTCGTTCACTGCCATAAATATCTATGCTCTATGGCTGAGGGTAGTAATCGCGACTAATCTTATTATGTGTCGCACTGAGCAGTAAATCGGCATTCAACGATGGTAGTACTCGTCACTACTCACTGCATGTATCTAAGGAAGTATTAACGGAACGCCCTCAAAGGTAGGCACAGGTGGGTTCTAGAGTCTAGCTATTATTTATGGAATGCATATCCGCCTATTTACACATGGTTCTGGTATTTAACAATAAACAATCGCTCATAGTACTCATAACACTCGTCATCTTGCACGGTTTGAAATCAGTAGGTAAGTAATAGATAAAAACAATATTTACATCGCTTTCATGACAATAAAACATTATTTCCAAGTAATTTTGCTTTTATTTTGCTATGATTTATGTAAATGTTTTGCTTTCTAAACATAGCTAGGTAGGTACCTAGCTATGTTTAGAAAGCAAAACATTTTATAGGCAGGTGCCTATAGTAATGGAACGTTGGCGATAGAATGATTTCACAGTTAACTATATCTAGTCATAGAGAGATTTTCTGCATGGCAGGTAAGTATATTTACAAAATTGACTATTTTGTTGAAAGAGATAAAAAGTAGTAGCTTGGTTCAGTAGCTATACCTACCTGTTCATTCCTTTTAAATTCCTCAAATTCGGCCCAACTATTTTGGCGTTAAACCGAGCATAAGGTAGTAGATACAAACACTCTTTTGGATTTGTGAAATTAGTATGAATGAAGATGATAAATACTTTTACTTATAGGTACTCACGCTTTTCTGACACATTCTGAAATCGACTGAGAAGTGTACTTATCCGCCTTCGCCAACTCATCGTCCAATACCTTCAGGATGCTCTGTGCGCTATCAACTGAGACCAGTTCTCCATTTGATTGTAGAAACCATTCGTTAAATGGCTCAGGTCGGCCAAGCAGATCTAGAGGGTTAGCGAGCTCGAACACCTTGTTATCTTTTTCGCCATGACACCTGAAATTGTAATTTAAACATTAGATACCTAGCAGATAGCAAGGATCACGAAAACGTGTCTGAGGCCGAATTTCACCTTTACAGCTTGGATCTGTATTTTATCTTTATCTGATAATGTGATTTTAAGAAGATGAGGGAGAGAGAGAAAGGGCTAATACTGCGAAAGGTCTTGTAAAGACTTTTCAGAGCAGATTGTTTGATAGACTGTTTCAGTAAGACTAAAGCACAATTCGGTCAAGGCGATGCTTAAATATAGGCAACCCAAAAATTTGTAAATGTGAAGAACAGAACAAGCTGAACAAAGCTTGTTCTGTTCTTTACATTTACATTGGGGTAGCAGTGCTGAATGTAATTCCTTTTACAGGGTGTCCCCTAAAGTTATCTGAAATTTACCGGGTGATAAAAAAACGAATACAAAATATGTTACCATGCCGCACCCAAGTCTATAGACCTCCCCTCAAACTCAACAGAGCACACTCTGCCACCGATTCTATCAGCAGCTTCCAACCCCAACACTTGCAGGCCGGCGTCATGGAGCTTCCTCATAGCAGCGACTCCGGCTGCCCCGCAGCCAACCACTATGACGTCCATTATTCGCCTGGTAACCAGAATAACATTACATTAACTAATCCATCAAATCGTAATTCCTTCGTGTATGTACGAAGTCTGTTAGAAATAGAGTGAGGAATGAGGCAAATGATGGCAAATTCTTACCAGGCACAGAATAATTGCAAGCTATTTTCATGTGGGTACCATATTTATCACAATACAAGCAGGGCCGTGCCGACCCAATCCAGCGCCTGTGTGAGAAATCTATGAAGCGCCCGTGCAGTGGCGTAGACTAGCTTGGGTGGCACCCGGAAGTTGGCGGATGAACGTTTTTTTTGTCGATACTTAACAATTCCGGGCTAACTTTTGATGTCGTTTAATTTTTTTTTTGATGGGTGGCACTCGCGGCGTGCCGCCAACGCCGCCGCCCCCTTCCTACGCCACTGCGCCTGTGTGCGAAATCTGTGAAGCGCCTTTTTGGCATACTTTTTCGATATCTCGGCGCGCGGCGCCCCTGTCACCCTGGCGCCTGTGTGCGCCGCGCACATTGCACACAGGGAGGGCTCGGCCCTGAATACAAGATTGATGACGATTACGTTATTTTTATAGTAGACCGTCCAGCATTTAGTTGACGGTAAACAGTAAGTCCTACATATTATCCTGTGAGCTAACGACCAGTCGCACAGTAGGTATGGTGCAGTTACCTACTTAAATCTTCAGTCACCGATTAGAAATAAATCCTTAGGCAAACCAAAGAAATGGACGGTCATGTCTAGCGTGATATTTAGACAAAGCAGGTAGGTAGGGTGCCCAACACCCAGATAATAACAATGTAAACTTGCCAAACTTGCAGCAAGTTTAAATCAAACTTGCTAGTTTCACTGTCACAAACTTGCATGAAGTTGGTTTTTCAAAGGATTTGAACCTGTACTCGTCGTCATCCAAATCCTTTGGAAAACAAACTTCATGCAAGTTTGTTGTTATCTGTGCTGTCCCTATTTCTTCTGTGGTTGTCAGAGTTCTAGAATAAGTGCAACAGCGCCAACTTATAGCTCTTTTCTCTTAATAACTCTTACGCACGTTTTGGTCATAAGATAATGGCCATTCGAAGAGAAATGACTGTGTTGCTGCCTCAAGTTTAAATACTACCTTGCCCGTGTAGACAATACAGCGACTACATACTTAGCGAATTTTAAAACTTAATTTAGCCGGTGACACAACATAGTATGTTTGGCGATATATTATGTAGTTGCATTTCAGTTGACTTCGACAAATCATAAAAAATATATCAGCTTCAAAGATGATAATATACCTAAAAGCAACCCACTTCGCCATAGTTTTTTAAATTTCACATTAAAGCATAGAATTATGATTTGTGTTGCCTTAGGTAGGTACTTCTATTCTAGTAGGTATCACTGCAAATATATCAATCTTAATTCAACGTTCCATACCAAACGTTGAATTCATTATCCCCACCCCAACTTCTTAACTGAGCAAATCAAAACAATCTGCCGCTTATAAAAGATAGCCTATACTTATGATCATATTATACTATAGGTACCTACATCTATATGGGGAGGTGGATAAAGATAGTTTTCTAGAATATTGTGGAATGTCCAGGTACCTAAGTCATTATAGGTAAGTTACTAAGTTTCAAATTTGTTAGGCGTTGCATGTTGGTTCTAGGAATGTGTTTGATAATATACGTACCTAATACTGAAAATGATTAAAAAAATAGGTTAGGTATTGAATTCAACATTTCCCGCTATAGGTAGCTTATTCTTAGGTAAGTACATTCAAATTGAAATTTCGAATGAATTTATTCACTGAGGTTTAATTTTTTTTTTCATTCAATAGAGTTTCAGCATTTGATGAAAATCTACCTATGCGTTATACAAAATAATATATTCATTCTATTGCATTTCAGTTTCCGCTTTGCGTTCAGTGGTTTTGTTTACCTGCGTGCTCGATAGATGGCGTTGTGCCGTGCGGCTGAATCGCGCTATGGTTTCGTTCACACGCCGGCTATATATAGTCACAGCGATGTCTTAAGCGTTTCAGAGCGGTCACCAGTAGTCATCCACCACGCCAACATTTTTAACGGGTTGGGAGCCTTCTGCGCTCACCCATAGTCCGCGTAAAGTTGTCAAGGCCATCAGCGGCCAACAACTAGTCCACACACACAAAAAAAAAAAATAAAAGTCTTAAGCGTTCATAGACAAATCTCTAAACACAATGTACTGTGATTCACAGTGAGTATTGTAATCTACTTACCTGAATCTCCTTATTTTTGAATAAGTTTCACAGCTGAATAATGCTGATCGGAACTTCGATTTAAAATTATAAACGTAGTCTTGATATAAATGCATTGCAGTATGAAGAGGGACATCTACAAAAATTGATAATTATGTAGGTATGAATGCAGTGTTGTCAGATCCAATTCTAAAAAATCCGTAGGTCGACGCCCAAAAAGCCGTAGATGTCCGTAGACTGCCTCTATAAAAATCCGTAGATCTACGGACATTCTTTATAGATGGATTAACCTAAAGCCAAATTCCTTGTTGGTAAAGAAATTGAAAAATTGTTCCAGTGTCGCTGCCATTATCACTCTCACTATTACTATTTTCCATTTTAGTGCAAATAAACGAAAAATCCTACCATGATTTTATATTCGGCAACAAGAAAAACAACACGGACTCGTCGTAGTTAGTCAACCCAACCAAAACCACGTTCTTTAACCTTTTCACCGCCAACAACTTCAATAGAAGTTCAGGATTTTCGTGCCGTCCACGCCACGGCTTCTATAAAAGTTCACTATAAAAAAAAATACATTTAAAATACATTAACACTTTTGTTTCTTTTGTAATTGTGTAGATGGACACGAATGAAGCCCTATTTATTATTTTCTCAGGTAAGACAGGCTTTTTTCTGTGTTAAAATGGATAAAAACATAAAAGGCCCCAAATATTTTTATGTCCCGCACGCCAACGACTTCATATCAAGTAGGCTAGTGATGTGACGCGAAAGTTGCATTCATTAGAATCTTTTAGATTTATTTGTCTTTTTCCTTCCAATCGTTCTTAGATTCTATGATTAAAAAGTAATTCCGGTCAGTAAATAACGTATTACATAACACGTTTTAAAATTGATGTACGTATCAAATCACTTCATTAAAATTAATTAAATGTACCGAGGGTTTTCGATATTGCTACACCCATCTCTACGTAATGGCAAGATGTCAGTGTCACTAGCGCCGACAACTTCAATAGAAGTAAACCTGTGACGTCGTAAGCGCATAGGTGTCAAGGTCATTGTGTCATAGTGCCGGGCGACGCGCACACCTTTATCTTTTGACACGACTGCCCAAAAAAGGAGTGTAATGTTTTTGATTTTGATTTGATACTGGCAATAATATAGAACAGCATATAATAATAATGTTGAATAGCTAAGTTTAATTTTTTTTTTATGAATTTAGGTATTCGAAAATCCTTAATCAAACTAGCCAGTTTTTCATTTGCATTAAATAAAAAATAAGCTGAAAAGGTTTAGCACATCAGTATTAAAAAGTCACTTACTATCCCTTTCCGAAACTACACTTACTTTGCCACTTCAAACAATGTTCCTGAGTTTCCTGACTGACCGTTCATGTTAGATTTCAAATAGGTATAAACTAAAAACATTCAAGCGTTTTTAGTATAGATTAACAAAAATCTATACACAGAAAGAAAACAATTGACAACCCTATTTCTTATGAAATTTATCGTGCTACGAACGCCAACGACTTGATATGAAGTAAACGGACTACGTTTTGAAATGAATAGTGATGTGCCTATTATATTATCATCTCTAGCAAGTCTATGCATGTATCTTTGTCTCCGATAACGGATACCCATTTTTCTTACTATAAATGCTCATAAAATAAAACAAATTACCATTACAATTTAACAGTGTGTATTTTTAATTGTAAATTTGAGTAAAAATTTAAATTTACACATTGTTTTTTTCATTATCGATATGACGTTACCGCCATCCCTGCTTTCGTTCTATATAATTGTTATACATTTATACGTTGGCGTACAGCGACACATCGCGTTTAGTATAGCTGGGCGGTGAAAAGGTTAAACGCGCCGTCGACGCGCGTTTGTAGTGATACGCACGCAAGTCAGACGCAGCCTGTAGACCTTTGTAGGATAAAAGCGCGCCGTTTTAGAAACGCGCGACGAAAAACGTGGTTTGCACCGGCCCTAAGTTGACATTGACAATGACAGACACATACGGACAAATCCGTAGATCTGGCAACGCTGTTAATGTATGTACTAAGTACTACATTCTCTATGGAGTACTAACTAGTGTAGGTACATGTATTGTGTCCAAAACTCGAAATAGGGAACATTACGCAAAGCTCGACGCAGATGGCAGCACGAGCAACTACAGTAATCAAACTGTCGTAGCGCGCTTTTCAAATATTGTCATCAACAAGACAACAATTTATCTATACTTATTTATATAGACAAAACTGTTCTCATATATGTAATAATCAATAACAATAAAAATGATACCATGTTTCTGTTTTAGTGACTTGTTTGAGATGAGATAATGAGATCGCGCATCCAAAGTTTGAAGTCTAAACGAGTTGTCAAGTTGTCACTCAAATGTCATACTTGCCAAAATTCATGGTTTACTGTAGTCGGTGATACCGCCATCTGGTGGTTTAACTTGGCAGTAATCTTCCCTATTGTCGCAGCCGATTAATCTTATCAGCCGTTCAATTAATAGAGAGACTCTACATAAAACGACGCAACTCAACTAGGGGCCATAATGATAATAATTATACAAGTTGCAAATAGTAATACTTGGTTCCCGAAAAAACAGCAACACTTGATTACAAATTCAGTGGACACTGGGCTCCTAGGCGAGGGCATAATAATTATGATTTCAACTGCGACAGCGCTTTATTGATGATAATGACCTGGTTACAAAGAAGAATGGCCATTTTTGACCTAAACATGTATAGAGATAAAACTTATTTTAAAATTAAGGTTATTTTTTGGTGTAATGATTTCACTAACAATTATATTTTATAGAGGTCTAGGTAAAAAGAAAAGTTTTGGGTTGTAAAGATGTTCTAGAACTAGGGTTGCCAACTTTTTTTAGAAGAAATAGGGTATATCTGGTTTCAATGGAGGTAAATAAAGAGTATGGACTTAAAAAAAGAGTATCATTTATTTTATATTTAAAAATAAAATTGTACTTTTTGCATCACATAGCAATTTTTGTTTTTAAAATAAATGTATGAGTCCAAACATTCTAACTCTAAATTTATGTAGATCAAGAGCTCATTCTTAATTAATTTCAATGAAGCTCTGTTTCTCTCTTCTCACCACTTCACATTCATGACCGAAAAGACTAACCATGGACTAACCTAACCGAAACTAACCTCAAAGACTTCTCAAAGCAACTTGTGACATGAGTACATTGACATTGACACCTTTGACATAATGAAATGACATTACTGGCTGCGTTCACGAATGTCCGAATGTTGTTTGAGGAATTTGGGATACCAACATATTAACAGTAAATAGTCGACTTTTATTGGTTTTGATTATGGGTTTTTGCATAATATTATATGACTGGCACTAGTTTAGTTAAATTTGTGTATTTTATAAAAAAGAGTATTTTAGCGTACTCTATTAGTGTTATAGATTATAGAGTACGGTTACATGATAAAGAGTACAATACTCTATTTTAGAGTACGGTTGGCAACCCTATCTAGAACTCGTGAACGCATCCTTATCAAAATAATTTTTATTCGCTGCATTGTTATATTATCTGTGCCCGATAATACTTCCTTGTTTAGCTACGTTCCACTTCACTTATACCACATCTTTAGCAACTGGTTTGGTCAAAACCGTAACAAAACTTAATTTTATATATAAATTGAATCAAGTTGTTAAAAGCTGATCATAAATTAATGTGTTTGTTTATGTTAAAAGATATAAAAAGATAAATATAAATGTATTTCTGCCGTTGAAAACATTGGATAAGGATGCAACGGAACGTTTTTGACGTAAAGACGCCGCCGGTGACATTGGACATGGGAGAATTTGTCAAATTAATACGAACTAATTTCGGTGTATTATGTAATTCCTAGACCTTTATAAGAAAAACTGTCTTTACAGTATAATTTTTTGATCATAGAGCTACTTGTTTGTTTTCGTACATTTTATCTATATACGCAATAAATGCAATAATTCATTATCAGGTCATTCAATGTATGAGAAGTGGCCATGGTTCTTTCTAGCTATCCCATAGAGATATTAAGAATAGAGTGGCAGAGTGGGGCCTATTCGTGTCAGCCGGTGGGAGAGAGAACGCAACATTAAAGGCCCCCTGCATCTCTCTCTAACAATACATGCACAACATCAACATTACGCAGTGGCGTGCTACCTGTAACTATTATTTAAATCAGTTTATTAGTAATCAATAGTTTAAAAATATACCTAAATAAAAAATAATAAACTTAATAATAGATTAAGCATATCAAATTACGACTTTATCACGCTAAAGTTAATTACCGTGTCAGAAGGTAGGTGTGAAAAGCGTAGTTATCATTTAAAATAAGGTAGGTAATAGTACTAGCAGGAACCTTCGTAATTTGAAACAAAAAAAACATTGTATAAATAGTCTTATCTTACGGAGTTTACAGGTAAGTAATTAAAAAAAATATAGTTGGTGAGTTATCAAAGAATTTAAACAACCAAAAACTGCACAATATAATCTATACATCTTCGCCATAATAATTATTTGAATAACAAAACACTGGTACAAAAATCGTCACCGTCTGTTCGTCACTTCGACACGGTAATATAATCTAACAGTATTGTAACCACGGAGTACAATAACCATGGTTATTGTACTCCGTGATTGTAACTCAGCCGTCTCCCCGCGTTATATGCCTACAGAAGCGCCGGGCGCAATAAAGTGATAGGGCTGCTGGCCTCAAGTATTTTAACTGCATCTACCTAGGTACTCGAAGTTTTTTTTGGTTTTGTGATTGTAAATATTACCTACTTATTTTTTTATTCAAACAAATAAGAATCATGTAGGTATGTAAGCACCCTAGGAAATGACCTATTTGGTTACACCAAAGAGACTAAGCAGTTACCTACACAAAGCAGATTCATATCCGCTTCCACTTTGATACTACTAATCACAGACTTCAATGAAATAATACATTGTCCCTTACGCAGATGAAAGTGTTCTGCTAGTATACATTACTACAATCATACCAATATGTTTTTAAAAATATCAACATAATAAAATAATAGATTAAGCTAATCAAATTTTGACTTTATCACGCATAAGTTAAGGAGTAAACATTGCAACTTAGTTGGTACCTACATCTTGAATTTGAAAAACTTATCTTTAAAACTTATCTAACGGAGTTCAAACAGCAAGATATAAGTCAAAAACTCGTCGCTAAAATTATAATTTAAATAAAGAACACTGCTACAAAAATCGGCACCGTCCGTTCGTCACCGTGGCATGATCGCGGCTGTTGGGTACTATAGGCACAGTATAATAGGTACTGCGCTCGAGGCCCGTAGGTATAACTTGAGTTTTGTGCGTTTGTATGGAGTTACAATACTGTTAGATATTATTACCGTGACTGCGAGCTGCGGCACGATCGCGGGTGTGCGTACTTTAGGCACAGTCTATTAGACTGGGTAGGTACCCACAGGGCCGGCCTTAGCCATCCTGGCGCCCCGGGCGAGAATCTCATTTGCCCCCCCCCCTTTTACTTTTCAAATAAGAGAGTGAAAAATCATCGAGAAATGATATATGCCGTAGATCGTAATGAAACCTTTAAACGACCTTAACGTTTGTTTTGAACGAGATGTAGTACCTACCTAAGACTAGTAAGTAGTCTTTTATATTTCGCACATAAAATAAGAAAAATGCGTTGGCAAAAAAAATTATAAAAATATTTCGTACATAGAAAAATAGAAAAACAATTCGCAAAAAAAAATTTGGTGGCGAAAAAGTGATAGTGGTATTTGGTTACTTTAAGATAAGGCAAGGTATGTTAAGTGGATACCTCTCCCCCCGTGGGATCAGTAACCGTGGGTTTAAGGTACACCCACGGTGAAGCTAAGCGGGATCCCGGCAGGGGACGCTCCAGGTGGGCTTGGGTGAGGCCTGCGTAGGATGCGTCCAAAGTGCGGGTGCGGGGGACAGTTCTGTCTGTCCCTCGCAGTCGGGCGCGGTCGCGGGAGGAGAGACCATCTGGCGGGCCGATGCCCGTCGGGGGGTTGCGACGAATGCTTCGGCGATACCCAACCCGCCGACACACGGGTACATAAGAAGGTCGAGGTGGTTTTTAGTGGTAACACCACATACTCCGGCTCTCATTTCCAATGCCCAAGAGTCGGAGATCCGAAGGGATTTTCCACCTCATATACAGGGTGTCACAAGACCCATCACCAAGCCGAAGTCTACTCGTTGTGGACATCATGCCAAGTCATACTAAAAAAATAATACCTGGGAAACGATTTTTTTTTTAAGTATTCACATTTTTTAAACCGCAATTAAAAGCGCGCGCGTGCAATGTTCGAAATACCTACGTATCCAAGGGGTCATAGGGCATCTAAAGAACATATTGGCGGGGTAAATGCATCGATTTTGTACTGAATTAGAAAAATTCCATACTAACTTTGAGCCTCTGTACCTATCTCCTGAACCAGTAATTTCCCAGGTATGGTGCCGAAGTAAAAAATTTTCATAGTGATTGGTACAACATGGGATTTCAGTTTTCGTTAAGGGTCTTTTTACACCCTGTACCCACCATTGGGAGCGCTGGCTTAATCTTAAAGATGCCCGTTTTTAGTCCCATGTGAAACAGAAGTTTTTATCAATAATAGCCATTATGGGCAACTACGGAACCCTACATTGCGCGTGGCCCGACACGCACTTGGCCGGTTTTTGATAAACATAATTATTATGGCATTGGAGACGTCTTTTGCAAACTGTTACAGTATTCGTTATTATAAAGCCGGGTTAAAAACAGCATGCGTCAAGGCCATGGTCAATAAACATTCTGCCAACAACAACTTTAACTTATTCACAGACAACACTCTATTTACATTAATTAATAATTAAATCAGCATCATTGATTTAAAGCAATGAACTATATAATAAATAAGTTTAAAAAACATTAATCCTAATGTTATAATAAGTATAAATCCTCAATTTAACTAACTGTTGATCAAAATGTAGCATTACATAATATTAAAATCACACAAACCTTAAAAATTTTTAAAAATACATTCAGACTTGAATAATATAATGTCTTAGGGAAACCTAAAACCATAGTATTTGTTTCCAAATGTTTATTTATAAGTTCTAAGTATTTTATAATCTGTGGTGTCTGTTTTTGGAGGCAATATTAAAAAAAAGAACACTAGTTTGCTTAAAGTCAAACGTATGTGAACATGCTGTGGCTGTGAGGATAATAATTTTATTATGAATCACCAAAGCAGAATATTTTTGTTAAAATAACCGTAAGCGATGCATTAAATTATAGAAAATATTAAAATAATACTTACGACAACGTGAAATATAACTACAAACACGCAAAATATTAATATACACTCACTTAAACAGTAAGTACGCGGTTTTAACTAACATCTGTTTGTTCCTTAGTAATCTTGACCTGTGTATCGCGATTACGTAATAAAATAATAAAATTGTGATAACAACTTGTTTTATTCAATGTTATCTATAGTTTCTAGTGGTGTGGATTGTTGACTTTATTTATTCGAATATTGTCACACATTCGCGAATGAGTAGGTACCTATGTATGCCGTGAACTGACGGGACTCAGGAGTTTGGTTTGTACTAGTCGACCAAGCCAACTAGACGAATGTCAACGTGACAAAATTCAACATAATTCAATAATTATAATCCAGAAATTCCTAGTACCGATTGCAGGCGCATTGTACGTTCACCCGCCGCGTTCGCACGTTACGATAAATAATTACTGGATTATAATTGTTGAATTATGTTGAATTTTGTCACGTTGACATTCGTCTAGTTGGCTTGGTCGACTAGTAGTGTGAGCGATTTTGCGACTTTGTTTATTTGGCGATTTTGAATTAGATATCTGCTGGCCGTGTGCTTTGTACAAGGTGAGTGAGTAAAGATTATTATGTGTGGATGGGTACTGAATGTACTGATGATATACTGTTAGCCTTGTACCGGCCATGTGCCGCACTAAGTTGGTCATACCTCGATCTTGTGCAAGGTTCGTCATTAACTTCAAGTAGATACAGAAATTGTCTGACAGTATAAGTACGACTCGTGTCTACATTCAGGCGGAGCGTAGATGTGAAACAATTTAAATAAAGCAACTTCTTATCGCAGAATAGCACGATTTGTAAAAAAGTCTGAATACCTATCAGGTGTTGCCTCGGTAGATAAAATATTTCAGGGGTCTAATAACAAAGGCGGTAAAGTCCAGTTGAAGCAATTTTAAGTCACAATAAACGAATTACGTTTCAAGTATATCACATAGGTATTTACAGCTGTAATGTATTTATAGAAGTGAAATTGTATTACCGTTTAGTTGAAGCTCTAATTTCAACGTAAAACACGCCAGTTAATCAAGAAACTTAAATAATGTTATGAACTTTGCCACATTTGTTAGGAAAGCAAGGACTTTTCCGGTTTTGTTACCTATTAATGGTTACGGACTTTGCGATATTTGTTAGAATATAATTTAAATACATAACTGTCAAGGTTGTCGAAAAAAAACATGAATTTTCAGTTAGTTTGAAACTCAAAAACAGTTAACAAAGGAACGCGAAAAATCTAATTTAGTAAAAATATATGAGTATATTTAAAACTAAACTTAGGTATGTGCACAACCCTAAAGAAAACTTTAGTTTCTTTGCCTTATTTTGCTTCAAATTTTCGGGACTCGCGACTCTTTTACTGCCTATATTTTTAGGTAGGTACATGGTCAGATTGGCATTCCAACTTCACTTTATCGCCTTATTTTATTTAAAATAAAAAGTTTAAACACTTATATTTCATGAAAAATAAAACTACGACGGTGGAGTTTCTTCACATTCGGCCATTGAAATATATCGTCTCTGATTGGTTCAAATGGAAATTAGGTACTAATTTTGTTATGTCGGCCGGAGGGGCTTTCCCGGTTTTGTTCTAAAACATTTCGTTTATGCGTAAAAATCTATTGGATTAGGCCGGATTTGTTCGTATCTCTCAACGTGAGTTTGTAAAAACGATATTGCCACAACCAATAAAATTAAAATCGACATTTCACATTTTAGTGGACTTTGCCGCCTTTGTTATTAGACCCCTGATTTATGGATATAAATACCTCTTTATTCCCCGACGCTTAGATCGACTTACTTCTGTCGTGGACGCAGGTAGACTCTGTATTAGTATCTGGATGTCAGTATGATATACTTGATTAGATAACACAAATTACATTGTTATCATTAACAAATAAATAGCTAAATAGGTAATCAAGTTGAAGCGGTTGCAGCAGTGGCGTAGCTAGCCTGAGTGGCACCCGGGGCGGAAGTTGGCGAATTACCTTTTTTTTTTTTTAGTCGATACCTAACAATTTCGCGGTCTAACTCTCGTAGTGCTGAGCTACTGCCTATGTTGTTTTCTATTTTTGTACATTGTTCTTAAAGTTAAGTTTGGGTATCACCCCTTTTTTGGATGGGTGGCACCCCAAAAAGGGTGGCACCTGGGGCGGACCGCCGACACCCCACCCCCCCTTCCTACGCCACTGGATTGCAGATTAAGTAAGTTAGGTACCTGTTGTGAGTCGGAAGTGGATTGACGTCAGTATTACCCCTGTATTGTAGCCTCTCATACAAAGGATTGATCTCATCGAACCTTCAGTTTCTTCGCAAAGGTACCGCAGCATGCACCATTTATGATAAGTGTTCAGTAGTGAAGTGGGTGAGAACACGTAGGTTGCAGTTCCACTGTTCTTTAGCCACTAACTCTATCCTCGTATATTAAACCAATTCTGCCTAAAGGCGACTCATTCGGGATCGGTCGATATAGGTCACTTTGCAGAAGAGGTGTGTGTCTTCTCACTGGCGAATTTACCTACGACTAACGCCAGCGATGGTATTGAACGGGATTGTAAAAAAATCCACTTACCTACTAAATTTGACCCAAACAAATAAACAGGTCAAGCTAAATAAAACCGTTTAAAAAGAATCAGTAAGTGGATGTAGAGTCGACAGTAAGGAAAAACGAAAGATACAAGAGGTTAGTTATGACCAATCTCTATATACCTACTGCAATTCTCTATTTTATGTAATTGGTAAAATTAGGAGCAATAATAAAGGTATCCTAGTTTGTGGTGATTTTAATATGAATATATTAGATTTTGACAAAGTTATTTTTTGAACCTACTAGAATAACAGCATCATCTTCCACTTGTCTTGACAATATATGTATTTAGTAATTATACAGTAGTATCCTATCACATAAATTAGCACTGTGGTCAATTGGCAGGATTTTCATATCTTCATGATAATGTCGTACATAAGGCATCGATATACATATAATACTACTTGGACATAAGGTGACAGTTAGGCCACTGCCTAGGCGTAAAATTATTGAATTTAGGAACAAAATTTTAATAGATATTTATCCTGATATGATGGATCTTAAATCACCAAATAAGATTTCTGATACTTACTATGTTTAATATAATGCACAACGAATTTAGAAGCACTTTTAAGACCAAGGAAAAGGTTATCAAGGAGTCCATAGCATTTAGTGAGTAGGCTACTGTAGGTAATTACAAAAGTAGAGCAATGTATAAGTTGTACGGTATGAAGAAATACAATTTTGATGCAAGCTTCAATGTCAGATGGGTATAATAACACGGCACGGTAAGTCACGTCAACACTTATTCTTTTAAATATATGAAAAAACGCCTACACTTTTAAGTCACAGTGAGCTATCTACCTTATTTAGTTTGATACGAGGCATAAGCGCGTGCATTTACTTAGCATATCTTTTTTGGCGTCAGTCAGGCGCATTGAAGAACACGATGTCTGCATTTTGTACCTACCTACCTACTTGATTTGATTTACCTACTATATATTTTTTTTCTCAATAATGAATACGGAAAGTACTTACTTATGTATATCCTTCCAAACAAAGAAAAAAATATTTTTGAGTCGAAAAATTTATTATCTACACTAAAATACTTCTGTCCTGCATATTACTTAACAGAATTCTAAACTACCGGCAAACTGGGCTTGTTTCTTTCTTTTTAGTTTTTATTTAAGTTATTTTTTTCACGTATTTCTTTTAAAATCGTTTTTACGCAGTCGAGTTTTTTGTTTTTCTTTAATTATTTTTTTTATTATAGTAGACAGTCCAGCATAAAATTAGTTGACGATAAACAGTAATGTACCTACATATTATCCTGTGAGCTAACGACCAGTCGCACAGTAGGTATGGTGCAGTTACCTACTTAAATCTTCAGTCACCGATTAGAAATAATCCTTAGGCAAACCAAAGAAATGGACGGTCATGTCTAGCGTGATATTTAGACAAAGCAGGTTGGCAGTTGGCCACACAGATTTAAATAGTATCAGATGGAGCGCATTCATTGAACTAAGTGAGGCACGTTGGCAGCTATGTCATAGTAAAAAAAAATAGTAGGATAGCTTCATACAAATGGCCGCCGCGCCGCCGCGCTGGTTTGAATGTACGCGTGAGTCGCCGGCGCCGTGTACGCACGCACTTTTCACGCACACAATCTCACGAGCGCGGCAAGCTCGGCGCGGATTCAGTACGGGATGCGCCGCGCGTCTGACAGCGCGCATTCATGTAGGTACTACACTGCTCGCCAGCTCGAATTGTTTATATACATTCAGTTTGGTAATAAATGTTATTAATATTAGACAATGTGTTGAACGACAGTAAATTAAACTTGTTACATTTTTCTCATTTGAAGAAAAAAATATATGCAAGCTTAAATTGTGAAGTATTCAGCGCGATCACTTAAAAAAGCGGCGAAAAAGCGCGCGCGCTGCCAAAGCCGGCGCCGCGGTGTAAACAAGTGACAGACAACCCGTGCGTCAACGCAAAAGTAGTCAATTAACTCGCCGAGCGGCCTTAGTTAACCTACTTTTCTTTTTTTACTATGGCTATGTGTGCGTGACATTTGGCGACTGGCACTGTACGGACACGCGCGTCTATGTGTGTGTAAAGTTGCCAGATTATGAACAATCTCCCACTATTTTGCATATAGTTTTTGCAAACGAATATAAAAATATTACATATTTTATATTCGTTTGCGGGTTTGAAGAATTTACCATGGATTTAATTAACGCTTTTAAAATGTAATGCTGTTGTGAAAATGATTCAAATAAAAGATACCATTAATGTATGCTTTTATAAATACATTTCTTAAATGTAGGTACCGAGTTAAGTTTTAACTAATTTTATTTGTAAATTGAGAAAAAAATAGATTGTGTTTTGTGATTCATAGCCTCGATCCAGAAGAAATACTTATATAATACCAACTAGGTACATATATTTACGAATACCCATCATGAGGTTCAGATCTTAGATCGGCGAATATGTTGTTTATTTTTGTTTACGAATTCTCAGTATAGTATCTGGAAATGTTCAGTTAATTGCAATAGGCTTGCGTATATATATATACATACTTTTACAATACGTTAATGTATTTTTCATTAACATGACAATCATTTTTACATAATCAATTGACAAGTGCATTTTCCCTAATTCAGGGAAAACGGTGTCGACGTAAATTGGCAACACATATATTTTCTGCATAAATACGATTTTTATCGAAATAATATTATAAAACAGTCAAATAATCCATAGTTATCTGTAAAATATATTTAATCTTCCCGTTTTTGCTTTTGGAAACATTTTTTACAATGTTTAAAAACGCAAGACGGCATCATAGACTTATAAAAACCTTTTTTAAAAAGGTTTTTATAAGTCTATGGACGGCATTATATAAATTTAAAAGCTGGATTCATCGTTGCGTGTGAACTGTACGATGCTTCGCAGCGCACTGAGCCGAATTTGTATTCGCTTTTCAACTTGTATTTGCTTTAGTGGCCTCACGCAAGTGTTCCGCGCGCTCCGTCTGCCTTTTGTTCAATAGTCTGAGGTTGGGCACCCAGATAATAACAATGTAAACTTGCCAAACTTGCAGCAAGTTTAAATCAAACTCGCTAGTTTCACTGTCACAAACTTCATGCAAGTTTGATGCAAGTTTGTCACAGTGAAACTAGGAAGTTGAATTTAAAGTTGCTGCAAGTTTGTTGTTATCTGATGCTGTCCCTATTTCTTCTATGGTTGTCAGAGTTCCAGAATAAGTGCAACACCGCCAAGTTATAACTCTTCTCTCTAATTAACTCTTACGCACGTTTTGGTCATAAGATAATGGCCATTCGAAGAGAAATGTCTGTGTTGCTGCCTCAAGTTTAAATACTACCTTGCCCGTGTAGACAATACAGCGACTACATACTTAGCGAATTTTAAAACTTAATTTAGCCAGTGACACAACACTGTTTGTTTGGCGATATATTATGTAGTTGCATTTCAGTTGACTTTATAGACAAATCATAAAAAAATATATCAGCTTCAAAGATGATAATATATCTAAAAGCAACCCACTTCGCCATAGTTTTTTTTAAATTTCACATTAAAGCATAGAATTATGATTTGTGTTGCCTTAGGTACCTACTTCTATTCTAGTAGGTATCACTGCAAATATATCAATCTTAATTCAACGTTCCATACCAAACGTTGAATTCATTATCCCCACCCCAACTTCTTAACTGAGCAAATCAAAACAATCTGCCGCTTATAAAAGATAGCCTATACTTATGATCATATTATACTATAGGTACCTACATCTATATGGGGAGGTGGATAAAGATAGTTTTCTAGAATATTGTGGAATGTCCAGGTACCTAAGTCATTATAGGTAAGTTACTAAGTTTCAAATTTGTTAGGCGTTGCATGTTGGTTCTAGGAATGTGTTTGATAATATACGTACCTAATACTGAAAATGATTAAAAAAATAGGTTAGGTATTGAATTCAACATTTCCTGCTATAGGTAGCTTATTCTTAGGTAAGTACATTCAAATTGAAATTTAGAATGAATTTATTCACTGAGGTTTAAATTTTTTTTTACATTCAATAGAGTTTCAGCATTTGATGAAAATCTACCTATGCGTTATACAAAATAATATATTCATTCTATTGCATTTCAGTTTCCGCTTTGCATTCAGTGGTTTTGTTTACATGCGTGCTCGATAGATGGCGTTGTGTCGTGCGGCTGAATCGCGCTATGGTTTCGTTCACACGCCGGCTATATATAGTCACAGCGATGTTTTAAGTGTTTATAGACAAATATCTAAACACAATGTACTGTGGTTCACAGTGAGTATTGTATCTTACTTACCTGAATCTCCTTATTTTTGAATAAGTTTCACAGCTGAATAATGCTGATCGGAACTTCGATATAGGCTTTAGGCACAGTATTTAAAGTCATACAGTAGTTTGACGCCTTTGATCTCGAAGAAAAAGCCGACAACGTCTAGACAAGGGTAAGGAGGCTAGGGCTGCCACATTTAAACAATACCTACTTATTCAAACACCGTCTATTTATTTTAGAAAAATATAACATTTGCTACGCTACATGAATATTATAGTGTAAATCACTTATTTATTATATGAAAATAATTAACGATGAATAATTATTATAAAACAGTTTGCATTTAGTTTGCACTTGCGGTGACAGCTTTGCATACAAAGTGTCAGTCAGCACCTATTTCATACCGCAAGTGTCGTAGGAGGCGGTTAAGGATATGAAGCATTTTTTTAGATATATTAGGTGGTTATCGTACAAACCTAGTTAAAATAAAGCGATTGATATAGCGGTCGTTTAATGGATGGGCAACCATGGGATCAGCTTGCAGAGCCTATGTTAACGATATGAAGTATTTTGAAGATCTATTTTCGAGCAAACTACGTTAAGGTAAAGCAATAGACATCAAGGTCATTTTATGGATGGGTGACCGGGCTATAAGATTAGGTACTGAGAACATATGTGGGGTTTGTAAAAGGGGGCCAAAAATATGGTTATTTTTTAGCTAGGACGCGCCGTTACCAAGATGCATATTAATATTTTGTAACGGATGCCAGGAATCGAACCTTTGCTAGTCCGCTACAGTGCGCTGGTAGTGTGCTGCTGACGTGTGCCTACGACGATGCGTGTTCTTCTATGTGTGTGGACTGTATGGCTTCGATGTGTAAGGGCTTCAGAAATGAAACATCTTCATACGTTGAGAGCGATGCTGTTCAGGTGTTCGGTGCTTGATGGTTACAAGATGGTGGCAGTGTTGCCAGATGATGATCTAGCATTCTCCCCAAATCACCCGAAATCCCCCCAAAATGTTAGTGTTTTGAAAAAAAAAACCCAGTAATTGGAAAAGTATTTATTTATTTAAATACAATCAAATGAAATGTATAATAATTCAGCAATTGCTTCCATGACTGTATCAGCATAGCATCTCCACTTGCGTCGTCTGCAGTTCCATACATTTTCTCCGAGTTAAATATCTTGAGAATTTTTGAAGTTGGTTTAAAATTAACACATCCTTCCGGCATTGAATATCTTATTCTTAAAATGGATTCGGCCGTGTTGATGGCTAATCTGTTTCTCAGTTTGTCTTTCGCAACTTGCGAGAAGGCTCTTTCCACAACCGCGTTAGAAAAAGGCAACGACAAAATTGCTAATGCCAATTTGCTTACATGTCCGTAACTTCTACCACCGAATGCATTTTTGAAGCCATACACTTCAACCCAGAACTCTTCGGTGTTTTGTGTGGAATTCCAGGCTGTTCGATGTAAAGCATTCCACTCTTGTACCACTGAGTCAACATCATTGCAGACCGTCTTCTATTGCGCCGCAGCATTGTTGTGCTAGTGTGTGTGTTTGTGTGCGTTTCTATGGTGCATTCTAATTAAGTAGTGAGTGGTTTGTTCACGTACCTATAAAACTTTTTCAAAAAAATCCTCTCCAAGCCAATTTTTTCCCCCCGCAGAACCCCCCAAAGGATTTGTCCCTCCAAAAATCCCCCCGTGGTCTGCAAATACCCCCAAATTTGGGGGAATCCCCCCCATCTGGCAACAGTGGATGGTGGTTGAGACGCCAACAACTGGCCGAATACATGGTCGCTTAAGTACCTCGAAACTTTACCTTATCGACGACCATCGCACCGAACACGTGCACAGAAAATCTTTCGTTTATTTTTATTTCAAATACAGTACAAATGTTACGTATGATTCGTTCCTATTATACATACATACATGTTCTATACATCGTTAGATAGGTCTCATTAAGTTCTATCTATTGGTATACAATACCTAAACCTAACTATTAGCGTCACTAAGTTATTCCATAAAAACTCCCAAAAAATGCTGTCACACAAGGGCCCGCCCACTATATTTTCTATTGAAAAACTATTGTATACTAAATTTGTATATATAATTTTGGTAGGCCGTTGTGTGCAACTATATGGGGCATCTATTAAAACAAACACCATGAAAATATCTTTATTCAATTCGAACCTATTACATGATAACTTATGAATCATAAAAAAAATACAGAATTTCTTAAGTAAATACTATCGTAAGTAAACAAATTTATGATAAACATACGAATGTTTGTTATTATGCTTATTTTAACTATATAAGGTAATAACTAGCAATAAAAAGGTATCTAGACATGATTTCAAGTCTATATGAAGCCAAAAAACACTTATAAAACTATAAAACGACTATGTAAACAAACAGCTGTTTTATGAAGTATTAACTCTTATCTGTCACTACTGATAACGCTATTTATGATTCGATATCTAAGGTCCCTACAGTTAGCACAAGTTTAAGACTAATGTTCATGTATTACATAGTTGTTTTATATTAACAATCTAACCATTTACACTATTTTAGCTATTTTGTAACGTTTTGACACGTCCGGGAACCGAACCCGGTGTACCGCACGATTAGATAACACTGATTTTATACGATTTTCACTCGCGGTTTCGAATACACTATTCACTGTCATAGTTTTAATGTCTGTCGCGAACATCTCTCCCACCATGCAGCAACGCGCGTGACCCGTCGTGTGGCGGTGCTGCAGAGCACCCGGTGAGCGACGCCTCGTCACTTGGGCAGGGGGACCAGCTTCTTAGCCGGCCGTTTGAGGACGCCTGCTGCTGTGCGCACCTCGACAGTGCGTATGGCGCCGTCGGCGCCCGGGTAGACAGCCACAACTCGACCGCGCGGCCAGGTATTGCGCGGGAGTTGGCCGTCGGCGATCAGGACGGGGTCGCCGACCTCGAGGTTGAGCCCAAACCCATGGGGCTCCCGCCGGTGTTGCAGCTCGGGTAGGTACTCGCGCACCCAACGGCGCCAGAACATGTCGGCGAGGATTTGGGCGCGCCGCCAGTGCTTGCTGCCGTTGAGGTCAGCCTCGCTGAACTCGCCCAGTGGAGGGAGGCGAGCAGAACCACCGAACAGGATGTGGTTCGGGGTGATGGCCTCGCTGTCTGCTGCGTTGACGGAGACGTGTGTGAGGGGTCGACTGTTTACTGTGTACTCGAGCTCACACAGTAGTGTAGCTAGGACTTCTTCGTGCGGATGGCGCTCGTGAAGGACCGTATAGAGGGCGGTCTTCACGCACCTGACGAGGCGCTCCCATGCGCCCCCAATGAATGGCGCTGAGGGGGTGATGAAGCGCCATATGATGCCACGGCGACTCGCTTCCTCGGCGACGGCGTCTCTCATCTCTCGGTCGGCACCGTGCATGTTGGTGCCGTTGTCCGAGTAGATCTCTGCGGGGCAACCTCGGCGCGCTGCGAACCTGCGCAGCGCCAAGATTGCGGAGTCGGCGCTCAGGCTGGCGGCGACCTCCAGATGTACTGCCCTGGAAGTGAGACATGTAAACAGTGCCACATAACGTTTGTGACGCTGTCTACCGACGGTTACGGAGAGCGGCCCGAAATAATCAAGACCCGTGTAGGTGAAGGGCCTCTGATGGTGAGCAAGGCGCGTCTTCGGATGGTCCCCTGTGGCTGGCTCAGGCGGCTGCGTTTTTCTAATGCGGCATGGTAGACATCTATGTACTATTTGCTTTGTAGTCGGCCGCAGACGAAGAATCCAATAGTGTTGGCGTATTTCATTTATTACCAACTCTGTACCGCTGTGATGTAATTTTCTATGCGTCCAATCTATGTATAGCTGTGTAATGCGATGATCGCCGTCTAAGATCGGTGGTCTCTTTGTCTGTTCAGAGATTTCTTCTGTAGCTATTATACGATTGCGTAGAGTGATCATTCCGTTGTTCTTTTCCACGGGTAACGAATACAGGCGGCTGTCTCTGGCGACACCTCCTCCGCGCCGCAGTGCCCGAAGGTCGGCGCCGAAAGGAGTTTTCTTGTTCCGCCTTCACAAGAAGGTCCTCGGCGTCCCGGTTGTGTTCAGCGGGGAGAAGCACAAAGTTTCGGGAGTCGGCGGCTGGACGAGGTGCCGCTCTGCCCGACTTGATGTTGTTCTTCGTCTTCATCACGTGACGTCAATCTGGATCCTTCTGTCTATTTTTCTGCGTTCTTTTATATAGAACCTTCTCTGCGATTTTCTTACATAATGCTATAAATTGTAGAACTCTTGGTGTTGCTCGTAAGAGCCTTTCCCATTTGGAAAATCTATACGGGTCCGGTACGGCTTCTATAATTCTATATGTTTGACGTTTCTCTACAGCTGTCATTGTGCGCTCTTCGCCTGTCGCGTCAGGGGCGATGTGCTTCTCTACGGGCCATAGTGACGGGTCTTCGTACAGGAACGACGGTCCGGTGTACCACTCGTGTTCGGAGTTAAAGCTGTCTGGCACGTCGCGTGTAGCCGCATCCGCCGCGTTCATCTTCGTAGGTACCCAGCGCCAATCTTCAACTTTACTATGCTCTTCTATGGCGGCTAGGCGGTGTGCGACGAATGGTTTGTACGCCCGTGCTCCTTTTCTGATCCACGTCATTACGGTCTTGCTGTCCGTCCAGTACACGACGGCCTCGGGTTTGACGCGATGTTCTTCTATTACCGCTTGAGCGACTCGCGTACCCATGACGGCTTCTATAATTCGCTGTGTTGGGCGACTATCTATGCAGGATGCAATGCACTGCTCCCCTATTGTCTCAACGACGGTGGGCTTAACTGCGGCCTTCAAATCTATAGGAGAGTGCACCTGTCCTCTATATATAACTATATGAGTGTTCGTCTCTTCTGTTTCTATGTTTCTATCCGTATCCGGCTTCATATCTATATGAGAGTTCTTCTGTTCTATGTTTTCTATTTTCGATTCTATGTTTCTTTCGAGTTTCTTCTCGATATGCGCGAGCCTCTTCGCTGCGTTTCCAAAACTATTCGATATGACGTGTGCTTCTTTCTGTAGAAGGGCCGTCTCTGTATGTCTATCTTCTATGTCTATAGAACTATTTCGTAACACGTCGACGGACGTGTTGTCCGTCCGCTTCTTAGCGTCCGTGTTCGGTTGACGTGGGTTCACTATGAGCGATCCGAAAGCGAAATATTCTTCGAACGACGATTCTATGTTTTCTATGTTTCTACTGTTAGCGGAGAGTCCGTTGACGAAGTGTACGGTGTTTCCTATTGTGCGTGAGCGCGCGCCGTGCAGCACCCATCCCAGCGACGTAAGCGACGCCACCGGTTGATCGTTGGGTCCTCTTCGTACTGCGTTTGCTATGAGCAGGTGCCAGTTGTCTTGTCCTATTAGCACCTTCGGCACGCCTATGTCGTACACCAGCTTCTTCTTGATGCCTTCGAGGTGTTTGCAGTCTATCAGGTCCTCTTCGGCGATCTTCTGCGGCGATAGGTGCAGGCTGGCTACGGTGCGCGCACTCAAAGGCACTTGTTTGCTGTCGGCGCCGGCTCCTCGTATGTGTATGTCTACGCGTCGCGACGTTGGCATTTCGATCGACGTATCGCCTAAGGCACGGATCGTAAACGGGTCCAGGTTCCCTTCCGGGCCGACTTCCTTGGCTATGTCTTCGTCTATGAGTGATACGGTGCTTCCGTCGTCGAGTAGGTGAACGTAGACGCCTCTCCCGCCGGTCCGACTATCTGCACGGGCACTATCTTTAAGTATGCTTGAGCCTTTGCACGTATGCACGAACTGGCGACCGTTTCTTGCTTTTCTATGTTCACGTCTTCGGTCCTATGGGCTCCTCTATCGTAGTGAAGCAACTGGTTGTGTGTAGCGCGGCATCCCTCTACACCGCACTTCTTGGGCTTGCACGAGTGTTCTATTCGTCGTATGCGTAAGCAGCGAAAACACAATCCATGCTGCTTAGCTAGCTGCCATCTTTTCTCTGCGTTGGCGTTACGAAACGTGCTGCAGGCCGACGAGTAGTGTCCTTCGCGATCACATATCCTGCACTTCGCGTTAGACGTGTCCGTATGCGTTCGCTTCTCCGTCGCCGTCGCCGTGTACGTCCTCTGCACGGTACGTCTGCTTGGCGGCCCATCGGTGATGTTCTCAGCCGGCGCGAACGCGCTACAGTAACGCGCGTACTCTGTCACGAAGTCACTGAATCGGCTGAGGTCCGGCTTCGACTGGCACTTCTCGGTGTACGTCTTGTACCACTGCACACGTAGCGAGTTCGGTAGCTTCTCGGTCAACACACGCACTAGCTCCGCATTGATGAGGTAGTGTTCCTTTTTCAACGCACGAAGTGTGACGACGCCGCTTCTAATCTTGCTCGCAAACGCGCATATGTCCTTAGGTGCTTCGCTACAGCGTGGCAGGGTCCTCAGCTTGTCCGTCTCCGCCTGTGCGATCGAGTCTGGTCGTCCGAACTGCAGCTCCAACTCCTTCATAATTTCATCTGGTCGCGCATGCCCAATCAGTTCAGAGCTAACTGTTTCTAACGCTCTTCCCTTGAGACTTCTTCTCAGTCTCGCTGTATTCTCCACGTCGTTGAAGAAATTCTTGGTGGTGTCGTATATCGCCTTGAACGACAGCCACTCGGTGTGCGCGCCGCCGAACGTCGGTAATGTCATGATGACTTTCGAAACCGCCGGGTGTGGTGCAACTATCGATGTGTCCGGTGGTTTCCTGTCGGCGAGCGCGGCGATCGCGGAGGTGAGATCCGTGATGAACGGCTTCAGCGAATCACCTCCCTGTTGATGAACGTCCATCTTCTGTGAGGGCGGTCCATCTTCCTTATCTATCTTCTGTGCCCCGTCGACGTCCCTCTTCTTAGTGGACGCCGATATCACTATATCTATATCTTCAGGGCCGGGTTGGGGTTCCGGAGCCTCTTCCAACCACGAACGTACGTAGTCTTGTTTCGACTGTCCATCCTCGTCGTAGTCATCGGAGTCCGCCTCCTCTTCAGCCTTCTGTAGTGCTAACTGTGCTAACTGTAGTTTTATCTTCAAAACTTCTCCTCGAGCCAACATCACATTTCTATTGGAGCGTCCCGTAGCTGCTGAGCGTTGGTCGCGTTCCCTCGTTGGCTTCTTTCTATCTCTATTTTCTATTATGCTATGTTGCGCTGTACAAACGCTCGATCTATCGGATGGTTGCAACGTCCTTTCCTTGCCATCTTCATTTTTCGACTGCACCTCTGCTCGCTCCCTTGCATCTTGAGTGATGTTTCGTTCGTCCCTCCCCGCGGGGCCGGGGGGGGCCGGCGGCGGCGCGTCGCTCCCGACTGTTGTCGACGGTGATCGCGGTGGCCCGTCGTGACGGACGACCGCGGCGGCTGGGTTGCGGGCAGCGGCGGCGCGGGCAGGGGTACTGGAACTAGGCCCGGCGCCGGCCGCTCCCCCGGCGACCTCGGGAGCACGACCTCTTGAACGCGTCGTAGGCATTCTTCAATCCGGCTCGAAGGACCAACAAATGTAACGGATGCCAGGAATCGAACCTTTGCTAGTCCGCTACAGTGTGCTGGTAGTGTGCTGCTGACGTGTGCCTACGACGATGCGTGTTCTTTTATGTGTGTGGACTGTATGGCTTCGATGTATTGGGGCTTCAAAACAGAGCTGGGTCGATCGCGATTGATCGCCGCGAGCCGTGAGCGAGTGATCGGGTCGCCAGTTCTTTAAAGATTCGATCTTTTCTCGCGATCTCGATCTTTCAACGCGTGTTGAAACAAACGATGCCGCGATGATATTCGAACGAAAAATACGCGCGAAATACAAAAAATACTTTCATCCCTTTTTCTCGTTCTTACGTAGATATACTTGTTTCACTCGTACGACTCTTTCTCGCTCATTCTATGGGGTCCGAGTTCGGACTGTTCTGACTTCTGAGATTGATCGATCAATCGATGTACTAGATCTCAATCACTCAGCGGGTCTGTGGGTCACTTGGTTGGTGGGGTGGGTCAGTATCTCGGTGACCTTATGATCGACAACCCGTTACCCGCGTTCGTAATTACATATTATACATTTTTGAGCCTTTTGTGTTGTCAATTCTTATTTTTTTCAGTTTGTTGTGTGTGTAGTTGTTAACAATTGGTTTTAAAGGTTCTGATTCGCTTATTTTATAAAGCTTTCATAACCGTAATTATAAATTACTTCAAGTGTTAAACTTTTGTTTTCAATATTATATTAATAAAATTTGATTTAAAAACACATTTTTTATTATTATTTTCTTACGCATAAACAGTAGAATTAGCAAGACAAATGCGTAATTATGTAAAATTATAAGTTTAATAAGTATTAACTGGCATCTCTACTAACAATATTCCAATCAAATTATCCATGACCTGTAACCCGTTCTATAGGTTCTGAACGAACATTCACCCTGATCGATATCGATCATTTGATCGAATCATTTGAACCGGGTCACTTGCCTAATGGGTAGTGATCGACCCGGGTCGCGTGAAATGATCGATCGACCCACATCTACTTCAAAAATAAAACATCTTCTTACGTTGAGAGCGATGCTGTTCAGGTGTTCGGTGCTTGATGGTTACAAGATGGTGGTTGAGACGCCAACAACTGGGTCAACTGGCCGAATACATGGTCGCTTAAGTACCTCGAAACTTTACCTTATCGACGACCATCGCACCGAACACGTGCACAGAAAATCTTTCGTTTATTTTTATTTCAAATACAGTACAAATGTTACGTATGATTCGTTCCTATTATACATACATACATGTTCTATACATCGTTAGATAGGTCTCATTAAGTTCTATCTATCGGTATACAATACCTAAACCTAACTACTAGCGTCACTAAGTTATTCCATAAAAACTCCCAAAAAATGCTGTCACACAAGGGCCCGCCCACTATATTTTCTATTGAAAAACTATTGTATACTAAATTTATATATATAATTTTGGTAGGCCGTTGTGTGCAACTATATGCGGCATCTATTAAAACAAACACCATGAAAATATCTTTATTCAATTCGAACCTATTACATGATTACTTATGAATCATAAGAAAATTACAGAATTTCTTAAGTAAATACTATCGTAAGTAAACTTATGATAAACATACGAATGTTTGTTATTATGCTTATTTTAACTATATAAGGTAATAACTAGCAATAAAAAGGTATCTTGACATGATTTCAATCCTATATGAAGCCAAAAAACACTTATAAAAACTATGAACGGCTATGTAAACAAACAGCTGTTTTATCAAGTATTAACTCTTATCTGTCACTACTGATAACGCTATTTATGATTCGATATCTAAGGTCCCTACAGGTAGCACAAGTTTAAGACTAATGTTCATGTATTACATAGTTGTTTTACATTAACGATCTAACCATTTACACTATTTTAGCTATTTTTTAACGTTTTGACACGTCCGGGAACCGAACCCGGTGTACCGCACGATTAGATAACACTGATTTTATACGATTTTCACTCGCGGTTTCGAATACACTATTCACTGTCATAGTTTTAATGTCTGTCGCGATCATAATTATTATGTGTAAGCAGATAAAATTATTTAAATATTAAGTATTACAATTTATTTAAATAAGCTATTTAAATATTGTTAAGTACCTAATAAAAAATGACATTCATGCAATATTTACATTGTGTTTTAATGAAAATCGTCGAAGATACAGGTGTGTAGTTTTTGTCCTGGTTCAGTCTTCTTTTAGCGCTCCAATAGTACCTAGCGTATACAAATACTATAGTTTAGTGTAGCTATTTAATTTAGTTAGTACCATTTAGTTATTTAGTTCTATCGGCATGCAAGATTTTGAAAATAATGAGTCGAAGAAAATTACATTCATGAAACTTGTTACTCAGGAAACGATGGTGCCAACAAGAAAAGATGTATTTTATGCTGAATTGACAAACATCTTCTTAGAACCATATTAGTATTAACTTAGTGTTCTTATTAACAAAGCTGTACTTACGTATCTAGCCATACATTACCGATACCTAAATTCTAAAGTGATAAGTTTGTAAAGTTTACTTGTGTACGTAGTGTGAAGGTAATATACCTATTAAGTAGGTACGTAAAAGAACTCCCGCACTAGGGACCCTATGTTGTGGAGGACTTATCAAACATTTAACCCATGGACACGACGAACAACTGTCTGGGTCAACAAGCTTGAAAGTGATGTCTCGTATAGGGATTCCAACCCACAACACTTGGTGCAGTGCTAAACAGCAAAGCGACCGCCTACTCTACTACTGTTTTACAGTTTGGCAGAAGTTTGTAATTTATGTAATTTTTGAGTTATATTATTGAAAATAAACATTAATAAATTCACTGGATTATTAGACTGTGCTACTACGCCATCTGTTCGTGTGGTGACGGATTAAGAATACGAAATGTCACCACCCCATAATTATCATCCCGTGGGTGTCGTAAGAGCCGACAGAGGGAGCATATTATGCAGAGAACAGCACATTAAGAGAAGGAAAATTTGATATTTGATACGTTTGGCCAGCGTGGTATAGTAGGCCAATTCCTCCTTTCAAAGGAGAGGCTTAGTCCAGCAGTGGACTGTTAAAGGCTTATGATGATGATGATGATCTAAACAACGTGTAAGAACTTCTAACTGCTCTTAATAATGTGTTAATTATCGCAGTTTGTTGAATCGTTAAGCAGGTAAATTGCTGCATTATGGTAAGCGGTTAAATTGAACATGAATAAGGTACGGCGTAAGCGATGACGGTTCTATTGTGAATGGACGTGACTGCACGAGTAAATAAGTTCTATGTGATCTCGGATTTCGTTACCTACTACTTATACGTACCTACATACATACCTACCAGTGTTTTGTCTGTAATCAAAGTATAGGTACCAGAATACCTCACAGGTACCTACGCTTAAAAAATCTTATGCACTGAAAATAACTAAGCAATTTCCAAAATTTCTTGCAGTAGGTCTTGGTATTTTAGTACCTACGTAAAGCAAAATATTGAATAGGAAGCTATACTTGAAAGTATATGTAACGGATGCCAGGAATCGAACCTTTGCTAGTCCGCTACAGTGCGCTGGTAGTGTGCTGCTGACGTGTGCCTACGACGATGCGTGTTCTTCTATGTGTGTGGACTGTATGGCTTCGATGTGTAAGGGCTTCAGAAATGAAACATCTTCATACGTTGAGAGCGATGCTGTTCAGGTGTGCGGTGCTTGATGGTTACATAGGTCACAAGATGGTGGTTGGGACGCCAACAACTAGCCGAATACATGGTCGCTTAAGTACCTCGAAACTTTACCTTATCGACGACCATCGCACCGAACACGTGCACAGAAAATCTTTCGTTTATTTTTATTTCAAATACAGTACAAATGTTACGTATGATTCGTTCCTATTATACATACATACATGTTATATACATCGTTAGATAGGTCTCATTTAGTTCTATCTATCGGTATACAATACCTAAACCTAACTATTAGCGTCACTAAGTTATTCCATAAAAACTCCCAAAAAATGCTGCCACACAAGGGCCCGCCCACTATATTTTCTATTAAAAAACTATTGTATACTGAATTTATATATATAATTTTGGCAGGCCGTTGTGTGCAACTATATGGGGCATCTATTAAAACAAACACCATGAAAATATCTTTATTCAATTCGAACCTATTACATGATAACTTTTGAATCATAAAAAAATTACAGAATTTCTTAAGTAAATACTATCGTAAGTAAACAAATTTTATGATAAACATACGAATGTTTGTTATTATGCTTATTTTAACTATATAAGGTAATAACTAGCAATAAAAAGGTATCTAGACATGATTTCAAGTCTATATGAAGCCAAAAAACACTTAGAAAACTATAAAACGAATATGTAAACAAACAGCTGTTTTATGAAGTATTAACTCTTATCTGTCACTACTGATAATGCTATTTATGATTCGATATCTAAGGTCCCTACAGTTAGCACAAGTTTAAGACTAATGTTCATGTATTACATAGTTGTTTTATATTAACAATCTAACCATTTACACAATTTTAGCTATTTTGTAACGTTTTGACACGTCCGGGAACCGAACCCGGTGTACCGCACGATTAGGTAACACTGATTTTATACGATTTTCACTCGCGGTTTCGAATACACTATTCACTGTCATAGTTTTAATGTCTGTCGCGAACATCTCTCCCGCCGTGCAGCAACGCGCGTGACCCGTCGTGTGGCGGTGCTGCAGAGCACCCGGTGAGCGACGCCTCGTCACTTGGGCAGGGGGACCAGCTTCTTAGCCGGCCGTTTGAGGACGCCTGCTGCTGTGCGCACCTCGACAGTGCGTATGGCGCCGTCGGCGCCCGGGTAGACAGCCACAACTCGACCGCGCGGCCAGGTATTGCGCGGGAGTTGGCCGTCGGCGATCAGGACGGGGTCGCCGACCTCGAGGTTGAGCCCAGACCCATGGGGCTCCCGCCGGTGTTGCAGCTCGGGTAGGTACTCGCGCACCCAACGGCGCCAGAACATATCGGCGAGGATTTGGGCGCGCCGCCAGTGCTTGCTGCTGTTGAGGACAGCCTCGCTGAACTCGCCCAGCGGAGGGAGGCGAGCAGAACCACCGAACAGGATGTGGTTCGGGGTGATGGCCTTGCTGTCTGCTGCGTTGACGGAGACGTGTGTGAGGGGTCGACTGTTTACTGTGTACTCGACCTCACACAGTAGTGTAGCTAGGACTTCTTCGTGCGGATGGCGCTCATGAAAGACCGTATAGAGGGCGGTCTTCACGCACCTGACGAGGCGCTCCCATGCGCCCCCCATGAATGGCGCTGAGGGGGTGATGAAGCGCCATATGATGCCACGGCGACTCGCTTCTTCGGCGACGGCGTCTCTCATCTCTCGGTCGGCACCGTGCATGTTGGTGCCGTTGTCCGAGTAGATCTCTGCGGGGCAACCTCGGCGCGCTGCGAACCTGCGCAGCGCCAAGATTGCGGAGTCGGCGCTCAGGCTGGCGGCGACCTCCAGATGTACTGCCCTGGAAGTGAGACATGTAAACAGTGCCACATAACGTTTGTGACGCTGTCTACCGACGGTTACGGAGAGCGGCCCGAAATAATCAAGACCCGTGTAGGTAAAGGGCCTCTGATGGTGAGCAAGGCGCGTCTTCGGATTCGCGACTTCGGATCCCCTGTGGCTGGCTCAGGCGGCTGCGTTTTTCTAATGCGGCATGGTAGACATCTATGTACTATTTTCTTTGTAGTCGGCCGCAGACGAAGAATCCAATAGTGTTGGCGTATTTCATTGATTACCAACTCTGTACCGCTGTGATGTAATTTTCTATGCGTCCAATCTATGTATAGCTGTGTAATACGATGATCGCCGTCTAAGATCGGCGGTCTCTTTGTTTGTTCGGAGATTTCTTCTGAAGCTATTATACGACTGCGTAGAGTGATCATTCCGTTGTTCATCTCCACGGGTAACGAATACAGGCGGCTGTCTCTGGCGACACCTCCTCCGCGCCGCAGCTCCCGAAGGTCGGCGCCGAAGGAGTCCTCTTGGACCGCCTTCACAAGAAGGTCCTCGGCGCCGCGAGTGTGTTCTGCGGAGAGAAGCACGAAGTTTCGGGAGTCGGCGGCTGGACGAGGTGCCGCTCTGCCCGACTTGATGTTGTGCTTCGTCTTCGTCACGTGACGCCAATCTGGATCCTTCTGTCTATTTTTCTGCGTTCTTTTATATAGAACCTTCTCTGCGGTTTTCTTACATAATGCTATAAATTGTAGAACTCTTGCTGTTGCTCGTAAGAGCCTTTCCCATTTGGAAAATCTATAGGGGTCCGGTACGGCTTCTATAATTCTATATGTTTGACGTTTCTCTACAGCTGTCAGTGTGGGCTCTTCGCCTGTCGCGTCAGGGGCGATGTGCTTCTCCACGGGCCATAGTGACGGGTCTTCGTACAGGAACGACGGTCCGGTGTACCACTCGTGTTCGGAGTTAAAGCTGTTTGGCACGTCACGTGCAGCCGCATCCGCCGCGTTCATCTTCGTAGGTACCCAGCGCCAATCTTCAACTTTACTATGCTCTTCTATGGCGGCTAGGCGGTGTGCGACGAATGGTTTGTACGCCCGTGCTCCTTTTCTTATCCACGTTAGTACGGTCTTGCTGTCCGTCCAGTACACGACGGCCTCGGGTTTGACGCGATGTTCTTCTATTACCGCTTGAGCGACTCGCGTACCCATGACGGCGGCTTGCAGTTCGAGTCTCGGGATTGACACCACCTTAAGCGGTGCCACTCTCGCCTTCGCCATAACGAGCGTCACGTGCACACGCCCATCTGGTGTAGTCGCTCGCCAGTACACCGCTGTTGCGTAGGCCGTTTCACTGGCGTCCGTAAAGACATGTACTTGGAGTGTACATGTACAGGCGTCACTGTACCCGGGGTAACACCGCGGGATGCGTATCGACTTCAACTGTTCTAAGTGCTGTATCCACGATGCCCATTGCACTCTGAGGCTTTCGTCAAACTTCTCGTCCCAATTTGTACCGAGTCGCCAGGCTTCCTGTAGTATCTGTTTGGCTCGAACAGTCACGGGCGATGCGAGGCCGAGTGGGTCGTATAGCGACATAACTATTTTCAACGCTTCCCGTTTCGTAGGCGCTTCGGTGCCGATGAGTCCGTCTGGAAGCCGTGCGAGTGTAAGGTTGAAGCTCAGCTCGTCCGCGCTCGTTTACCACATCAAGCCGAGAATTTTCGCGAGCGCGGCGTGGACTGGGGACGCTTCCAGGCAGTGGTCCACGAACGTGTGGGAACGATTAACTGGCGAATGAATGCAGGTGAAGTAAGCGAGGCGTTTACGAATGTTATAGTAGGTGCGGCGAGCGAATGTTTGGGAGTATGTGGGAACAGTAAACGTGCCAAAGGTTATGAATGGTGGTCTCCTGCATTGGAGGTCGCGCGTAAAAGAGCCAGTCGTGCAAGAAAGGCGTGGCAGACAGCAAGAAAGAGAGGATTCGGGGTTTTTGAGGAGATAGCGCGAAAGAAACATAATGAGTGCCGCAATAGTTATAGGGTATTGATGGCGAGGACGCAGAACGAGTTCTTCCGGGAACTCGCCAACACCGGTAACCAAGACCCCTGGGGTCTGGCTTACCGAGCAGCCAGTGGGCGGCTCAGGCCACCCCCTAATATCATCAACGGCACAAAGTTCTCGGAGGGATATGCTGGGGACGCGCGGGCCGCCATGGGGGTCCTAATCCAGGCACTATGCCCGGACGATGACCCAGGCGCCGACAGCGCCTACCACCGACAGGTGAGGCTACTGGCGGCCTGCGCGCCCTCGGGACGTGATGCGCCCCCGCCATCGATCAGTGTGGTGGGCTCTATAGTCAGGGACTTACCCAACACGGCACCCGGCATCGATGGGATCACCGCCCGCATGGTTAAACATGTGTGGCACGTAGCTGACTCCGAGCTGACGCGTGTTTTAGGAAAATGCGTAGAGGAGGGCACATTTCCCGATACGTGGAAGGACGGTCGGCTTATTGTCCTGCCGAAAGGCAATGACAGGCCGCTGACTGATCCTAAAGCGTATCGCCCTATCACGCTCCTTTCGGTTCTGGGCAAGATCTTGGAGAGGGTCATGATCTACTGCGCACCCAACATCTCGCGCAATATCTCACCCTGCCAGCATGGTTTCTCTCGAGGTCGTTCAACACTCACAGCTCTGCGGTCCCTTCAGGACATAGTTAACGCAAGCCGGGCCAAGTATGTCCAGGCCCTTTTTCTGGACATATCGGGTGCCTTTGACAACGCGTGGTGGCCCATGATCCTGCTGAAGGCGAAGAACGGTGGTTGCCCGCCCAACATCTATCGGATGTTGGTCGCGTATTTCACGAGTCGCCGGGCAGGTCTCTTCGTTGGAAGTGGGGTCGTGTGGAAGCCGTTGACCATGGGCTGCCCGCAGGGCTCAGTTTTGGGACCCTCACTGTGGAACCTCCTGATGGATGACCTGTTTCGATTGCCATACCCAGACGGTGTGCAATTGGTCGCGTACGCCGATGACGTAACGATCCTCATTGAGTCAAACTCAAGAGCCGGCATAGAGACATCAGCCTCTTGCGCCATGGCGTTAATCAGCCAGTGGGGACAGCGGAACCGCCTGGGCTTCTCCCCCTCCAAGTCGTACTCTATGACTCTGAAGGGGAAGATGCCCGGTCGACCACCGACTGTCCGACTCAATGGGGTCTCAGTTAAGAGTGTACAGTCGACCAAAGTTCTGGGTGTGGTAATCGACACAACCATGTCCTTCAAGGAACATGCGGAATCCATCGGTGAGCGCGCTGCAGCTGCGTTCGGTAAGATGTCGAGAGTCTCTGCCGCATCCTGGGGTATGCGCTACAGAGCGCTCCGTGTCCTGTACAGGGGCACGTACGCCGCGATAATTACCTATGCGGCCGGATGCTGGTGGAGGCGAACGACCGTGTTTGTGGTCAAAAGCGCGTTGTTAAGGACACAGAGACCCGCGCTAATACTGCTGACAAAGGCATATAGATCTTGCAGCACAGCGGCCCTGCCCGTCCTGGCGGGTGTTCTGCCGGCCGACCTCGAGGTTAGCCGTGCGGGCAGGCTTGATGATATCCGACACCTACCCAAGGAGGAGTTCAGAAACGAGAGTAGGCAAATTTCGCAGGAGACTGTTGCCTCCTGGCAACAGAGATGGGAAGGCGAGGCGAAGGGTAGGGAGCTTTTTCGATTTTTCCCGGACGTGGCGGCTCGGCTCAAGTATACTTGGGTCGAGCCGGACTATCAAGTCTCACAGCTTTTGACAGGACATGGGTGCTTCAGGAAACGGTTGTGTGATATGAGGTTATGCGAGGACAGTATGTGCTATTGCGGAGAAGAAGAGGAAAGCTTGGACCATGTGTTGTGGCGATGCCCCTTGTATGCTGAACTTAGAGCCGAGATGATGAATGGGATCACTGTCACAACGGTCGGGCCCCCTTTTTACGCTGAGCTTGTGTGCTCTGAGGCGAACTTCCGGCGGTTTAGAGACTTCGCCCACAAATGGCATGACATAAGAGCCAACCTAGAAAAGGAGGAAAGGACCCGGGCCAGCGACGAAGCCGTTAATGTTACGTCAGCTGTGAAAAGAGCAGCGCCTAGCGTACTCCAGTAGTACAGCCGCCCCTGAATGGGGAGAGTGGCTCAGGGACACATAATTTGTAGGGAGTCTACAACGGGCGCACGGGAAAGAGCATACAGCAAGTACCGTGCGCCTCTCCCAAGATTCGGTCCATATACCCAGATGGGTGGTGGGACCATGAGGAGGTGGAGGGAACGTGTTCTAAGTGCTGTATCCACGATGCCCATTGCACTCTGAGGCTTTCGTCAAACTTCTCGTCCCAATTTGTACCGAGTCGCCAGGCTTCCTGTAGTATCTGTTTGGCTCGAACAGTCACGGGCGATGCGAGGCCGAGTGGGTCGTATAGCGACATAACTATTTTCAACGCTTCCCGTTTCGTAGGCGCTTCGGTGCCGATGAGTCCGTCTGGAAGCCGTGCGAGTGTAAGGTTGAAGCTCAGCTCGTCCGCGCTCGTTTACCACATCAAGCCGAGAATTTTCTCTTCTTGCCCCTTGCTGGCGAGGCCGACTGTCTTCTGGCGATGTTGACTTGGTTCTATTGCTTCGATGACGTTTCTAGAGTTCGACACCCATTTCGTGAGGTGAAAGTGCGCTTGTCTGTGTATGTCTCGCACACGTGACGCTATACTCGTCGCTTCCTGTTCGTATGTAATGGTTATCTATGATGCCTTCTGCTGCTTCCGGGTACTCTTCTGCGTGCTTGCGAGCGTTCCAATTCTTCACGAATATAGCTGTACACGGTGAGCTTGCCGCGCCGAAGATAATGGACTTCATACGGTATTCCTGGGGCGGTCCCTCCCGCCGGTCACCTCTCCACAGGTAGCGCAGCGCGTCTCGGTCTTCTGGGCGTACTCTCACCTGCATAAACATCTCCGTTATATCAGCCGAGACGGCAACGCGGTGTCGACGGAACCTCATCAACACCCCCGGCAACGATTGTAGCAAGTCCGGTCCCGTGAGCAGGTAATCGTTGAGTGACATATCTCTGGTCTTCGCGGCGGCGTCGTGAACTATACGAATCTTCTCAGGCTTCATGGGGTTGTGTACATCGAAGTGAGGCAAGTACCAAGTCTTCCCTGGCGTACTATTCATGGGAGCTTCTTCTGCGTATCCCTTTTCTATCAGCGAGTTCATCTGTTCTGTATATCTTGTTTTCAACTCTATGTTTCTATCTAATTTTTTCTCTATGTGTGCGAGCCTCCTTGCCGCGTTCTCGTAACTATCTGGCATGACGATGTCTTCTTGTTTCCACAGAACAGCCGTCTCTATATGTCTATCTTCTAATTGTTTCGTATGTTTTTCTAACATATCTGTAGCCCGCTTCTCGGGGTCCGAGTTCGGTCGACGTGGGTTCACTATGAGCGATTCCAGTGCGAAATATTCTTTCAGTTGCGCTTCTATGTTTTCATCTATAGCGGAGAGACCGTTGACGAAGTGTACGGTGTTTCCCAAGGTGCGTGAGCGTGCGCCGTGCAGCACACATCCCAGCGACGTAAGTGACGCCACCGGTTGATCGTTGGGTCCTCTTCGTACTGCGTTCGCTATGAGCAGGTGCCAGTTGTCTTGTCCTATTAGCACCTTCGGCACGCCTATGTCGTACACCAGCTTCTTCTTGATGCCTTCGAGGTGTTTGCAGTCTATCAGGTCCTCTTCGGCTATCTTCTGCGGCGACAGGTGTAGGCTGGCTACGGTGCGCGCACACAAAGGCACTTGTTTACTGTCGGCGCCGGCTCCTCGTATTTGTATGTCTACGCGTCGCGACGTCGTTGGCATGTCGATCGACGTATCGCCTATGGCACGGATGGTAAACGGGTCCAGGTTCCCTTCCGCGCCGACTTCCTTGGCTATGTCTTCGTCTATGAGTGATACGGTGCTTCCGTCGTCGAGTAGGGCGAACGTAGACGCCTCTCCCGCCGGTCCGACTATCTGCACGGGCACTATCTTTAAGTATGCTTGAGCCTTTGCACGTATGCACGAACTGGCGACCGTTTCTTGCTTTTCTATGTTCACGTCTTCGGTCCTATGGGCTCCTCTATCGTAGTGAAGCAACTGGTTGTGTGTAGCGCGGCATCCCTCTACACCGCACTTCTTGGGCTTGCACGAGTGTTCTATTCGGCGTATGCGTAAGCAGCGAAAACACAATCCATGCTGCTTAGCTAGCTGCCATCTCTTCTCTGCGTTGGCGTTACGAAACGTGCTGCAGGCCGACGAGTAGTGTCCTTCGCGTTCACATATCCTGCACTTCGCGTTAGACGTGTCCGTATGCGTTCGCTTCTCCGTCGCCGTCGCCGTGTACGTCCTCTGCACGGTACGTCTGCTTGGCGGCCCATCGGTGATGTTCTCAGCCGGCGCGAACGCGCTACAGTAACGCGCGTACTCTGTCACGAAGTCACTGAATCGGCTGAGGTCCGGCTTCGACTGGCACTTCTCGGTATACGTCTTGTACCACTGCACACGTAGCGAGTTCGGTAGCTTCTCGGTCAACACGCGCACTAGCTCCGCATTGATGAGGTAGTGTTCCTTTTTCAACGCACGAAGTGTGACGACGCCGCTTCTAATCTTGCTCGCGAACGCGCATATGTCCTTAGGTGCTTCGCTACAGCGTGGCAGGGTCCTCAGCTTGTCCGTCTCTGCCTGTGCGATCGAGTCTGGTCGTCCGAACTGCAGCTCCAACTCGTTCATAATCTCATCTGGTCGCGCATGCCCAATCAGTTCAGAGCTAACTGTTTCTAACGCTCTTCCCTTGAGACTTCTTCTCAGTCTCGCTGTATTCTCCACGTCGTTGAAGAAATTCTTGGTGGTGTCGTATATCGCCTTGAACGACAGCCACTCGGTGTGCGCGCCGCCGAACGTCGGTAGCGTCATGATGACTTTCGAAACCGCCGGGTGTGGTGCAACTATCGATGTGTCCGGTGGCTTCCTGTCGGCGAGCGCGGCGATCGCGGAGGTGAGATCCGTGATGAACGGCTTCAGCGAATCACCTCCCTGTTGATGAACGTCCATCTTCTGTGAGGGCGGTCCATCTTCTTTATCTATCTTCTGTGCCCCGTCGACGTCCCTCTTCTTAGTGGGCGCCGATACCACTATATCTATATCTTCAGGGCCGGGCTGGGGTTCCGGAGCCTCTTCCAACCACGAACGTATGTAATCTTGCTTCGACTGTCCATCCTCGTCGTAGTCATCGGAGTCCGCCTCCTCTTCAGCCTTCTGTAGTGCTAACTGTAGTTTTATCTTCAAAACTTCTTCTCGAGCCAACATCACATTTCTATTGGAGCGTCCCGTAGCTGCTGAGCGTTGGTCGCGTTCCCTCGTTGGCTTCTTTCTATCTCTATTTTCTATTATGCTATGTTGCGCTGTACAAACGCTCGATCTATCGGATGGTTGCAACGTCCTTTCCTTGCCATCTTCATTTTTCGACTGCACCTCTGCTCGCTCCCTTGCATCTTGAGTGATGTTTCGTTCGTCCCTCCCGGCGGGGCCGGGGGGGGGGGGCCGGCGGCGGCGCGTCGCTCCCGACTGTTGTCGACGGCGATCGCGGTGGCCCGTCGTGACGGACGACCGCGGCGGCTGGGTTGCAGGCAGCGGCGGCGCGGGCAGGGGTACTGGAACTAGGCCCGGCGCCGGCCGCTCCCCCGGCGACCTCGGGAGCACGACCTCTTGAACGCGTCGTAGGCATTCTTCAATCCGGCTCGAAGCGACCAACAAATGTAACGGATGCCAGGAATCGAACCTTTGCTAGTCCGCTACAGTGCGCTGGTAGTGTGCTGCTGACGTGTGCCTACGACGATGCGTGTTCTTCTATGTGTGTGGACTGTATGGCTTCGATGTGTAAGGGCTTCAGAAATGAAACATCTTCATACGTTGAGAGCGATGCTGTTCAGGTGTGCGGTGCTTGATGGTTACATAGGTCACAAGATGGTGGTTGGGACGCCAACAACTAGCCGAATACATGGTCGCTTAAGTACCTCGAAACTTTACCTTATCGACGACCATCGCACCGAACACGTGCACAGAAAATCTTTCGTTTATTTTTATTTCAAATACAGTACAAATGTTACGTATGATTCGTTCCTATTATACATACATACATGTTATATACATCGTTAGATAGGTCTCATTTAGTTCTATCTATCGGTATACAATACCTAAACCTAACTATTAGCGTCACTAAGTTATTCCATAAAAACTCCCAAAAAATGCTGCCACACAAGGGCCCGCCCACTATATTTTCTATTAAAAAACTATTGTATACTAAATTTATATATATAATTTTGGCAGGCCGTTGTGTGCAACTATATGCGGCATCTATTAAAACAAACACCATGAAAATATCTTTATTCAATTCGAACCTATTACATGATAACTTTTGAATCATAAAAAAATTACAGAATTTCTTAAGTAAATACTATCGTAAGTAAACAAATTTTATGATAAACATACGAATGTTTGTTATTATGCTTATTTTAACTATATAAGGTAATAACTAGCAATAAAAAGGTATCTAGACATGATTTCAAGTCTATATGAAGCCAAAAAACACTTATAAAACTATAAAACGAATATGTAAACAAACAGCTGTTTTATGAAGTATTAACTCTTATCTGTCACTACTGATAATGCTATTTATGATTCGATATCTAAGGTCCCTACAGTTAGCACAAGTTCATGTATTACATAGTTGTTTTATATTAACAATCTAACCATTTACACAATTTTAGCTATTTTGTAACGTTTTGACACGTCCGGGAACCGAACCCGGTGTACCGCACGATTAGATAACACTGATTTTATACGATTTTCACTCGCGGTTTCGAATACACTATTCACTGTCATCATAGATAAATATAATACTTTACAGTATAGTTTTAATGTCTGTCGCGAACAGTATATATGTTTTATATTTTAATTTGGTAATCCTCGAAAGCCAAATCGAATGAACTAATAAGAAGTAGAGTCTTGCTAATTTCAGCATGTATGTGCCAACTCGGCCAGACAAGCACTACCCTCTCACAGACAGAATACCGATCAACGTAAAATAACAGTAAATAAATAAATAATAGTAAATTATTATTTACTATTAAGCTAATTATTTATTTACCAAACTATACGCAAATATCATGCAACTATTGTACCACTTTTAAAACCTACAGGTAAACGAATAGATAAATGCCCAGTTCCAAAAGTAAAAAGTAAATTCGCACAGCAACAATTCTTCAATATTGCACCTAGACTATAATATAATAAACTTAATAATTTATAAAACGAAAAATTTATCAAACTACAAAATAAAATACTTTATTAAATTATGGCTTAAAGGTATCGACTACGGTGATGTGGAAGACAAATAGTGAACTAAACGCAAATGCTACTCCTCCTCTAGGAGAACGCTCGAATCAAAATCGTGTTTTGTTCACTGTTGTCTCGCAGCAAAGGCGGCATGTTTGAGCTGCTGTGGTGAAATAGTTATCCCATAAAAAACAATACTTGACAAAAAATCCAAGCCTCGCAACTCAGTTCTCTTACCGTAAAAAGTTGTGAGATCCAAGTCGGTTAATTAAAAATCTTTAGTGTTTTAAATAAATAGATTGACTCGGGCATCGCATGAAAACAAAATATATCTCATAAGTAATACATTATATAAATAAGATTGTTTATTGCGATTGCCAAGTCAATCTATTTATTTAAAACACTAAAGATTTTTAATTAACCGACTTGATATTTACCTACATGGATCTCACAACGGTAGGAGAACTGAGTTGCGAGGCTTGGATTTTTTGTCAAGTATTGTTTTTTATGGGATCTCATTTCTTTTTGTAGATAGTCCTACTTTTTTCCTTTCCGGTACCTACTTCTTGTACACCAACAACGAAATTTTCTTCATTAAAGCCATAACTGCAAATGTAATTTTGTAATCCTATATATTTATATAGGATTACAAAGCTATTTATGCAGTTGATGTATCTCGAAAACTAGACCGAAATTGAAATATATTTTAGTTTTTCCTTGATTCGTACACTAAACACTAATTGTATTCTAAATTTGAAGCTTCTATGTCTGCTAGAAGTGCCTTAGACTTTTGATGATCGGTCAGTGAGTGACAAACTTAAGAAATTTGACTCGTTATAAATCTTAAATTACTGGTTCAAGTTGAATGAAATTTGAAATTTACCATGTTTATACAATACCTGCTAGGTTACTTAAAAATCAGGCTTCTAGTTTAATCCACAACTAAGTTATAGGGGGTCGAAAATGGCCTGAATTGCTTCGAGAAAAGGATGGTACGGCTGTGCTGCTTTTTTGCTCGACTTGGCGGGGGCGGGGGCACTGCTGTGCCCCCAAATTTGTGCAACAAGAGAGCAAAGTTGATTTTTGTTTCGAGTGCTGATTTTGAGTCCCGAGCAAGCGAAGGATTCTATGGTAAGTTAGAATCCTGAGCGTAGTGAGGGACTCAACAGCACGAGATACAAAAAGCTTTGCTCTCGTGTAGCACACATAACTTTTCACCACAGCAGTGAGAACACATATTACTTAGGAGACATAGAAATGTACAGGAATAGATTGAATTCTGCATTAATCACTTGTTGATTTAACTCTTCTCTTAAAGTACAGTCATCATCGCTAGTTTCACTCATCTTTTTAGATTATTTTCATATATCAATATAATTTAACACGTTACGCTATACTGTATCAGCACCAGCGAAATTTTTATTCCAGCTACTTTTTTAAATCGCGTTTTAATACCGCATCTCTGATGCTTATTTTTCAAATGTGTAATTCCAAATAAAAATGTATTGTGTAAATACCAATTTTATACTATTATTTAGAATTATTTTTATTAAAATTCAATAATTAAATATATAAACAATAACATATTAAAAAAGTAATTTCTTTATTACAAACTAGCTGTGCCCGCGACTTCGTTCGCGTAAATGTTAAAATTTAATTAGCATGACATTTATGCCAAATGTGTACAATATTTATAACTTTCATATGTATATTGTATAATACATGTCCTTAGAGAATTTCTTTATACACAACATTACTTGTTTTACCACCTTCACATAGAACATGTAATTTTTTTTTACCGCTTACTCGTGAACATGCCACACATAACTGACCATGTGAAAAACAACATGTTCGGGGGTCGATTCCAGCTGTTTCAAGTCTGTCCCTGCGATTAATTTAGAAAATACACACAGGGCTACGAATATCCAGCCCTGCCGAAAGTAAGATAGCCCCGTTGAGGTACTCAAGAGGTATCTGAATGCAGGCCTCAGTCTCCCAGCCACGGATTCCCACGTACGTGAGGTATGGGAATTTGGGAATAATGAGACACCTGTATAAGTACAGAACACGAAAGAACGATAGACATCAAAGAAACGCAACCACATCATTCATTATTCAAAAGAAACGACAAAGACACCATCATCATTGTCTTGTCCTGGTCCCAATTTAATTGGGGTCGGCGCAGTATGTCCTTCGCTTCTATACTTCTCTGTCACCAGTCATCCGATCGTTTATATCCCTTTCTCTTTCATATACATCCTCACACAGTCCATCCATCTTTTCCTTGGCCGCCCTCTCCCTTTTCGTCCCTCTACGTGCATATTCATCACTTTCTTACCTACGTACATCTCACCTCTTCGCATAGCATGTCCATACCAGGCCAATCGACTCCCTTTTACCTTTTCATCAATGGGCGCCACTTTCATACTACCTCTAATGTAATCATTCCTAATTCTGTCCATTCTTGTCACTCCACACATCCATCGTAACATTCTCATCTCAGCAACATGCGATCGTTTCTCATCCATCTTCTTTGTAGCCCAACACTCAGCTCCTTACAGTACGACAGGCCTTACAACCGCCTTATACATGCGGCCTTTTAACTTCACTGGCATTTTGCGATTGCAAATTGGGCCTGAGACCTGTCGCCATTTCATCCATCCTGCGTTAATTCGTTGCCTAACATCCCGATCAATTTCGCCGTCATCTTGCAGGAGTGAACCTAGGTAGCGAAAAACGGAGCATACTGGTAGAGGTGTACCGCCGAGCGTAACCGGTATAGAACTGGAGAGACCGCCAAAGTCACAGAACATATACTCTGTCTTGGTTCTGCTTATTCTCAGGCCTACATTCTCCAATCTCTGCCGGCACTCCTCCAGCTTACTCTGCACCTTTTGTTCACTCTCTGCTACCAGAACGATGTCATCGGCAAACAGCATGCACCAGGGTGCCTCTTGCTGTATATCCGATGATATAGCAGCATCCATAATTAACAGGAAGAGATAGGGGCTAAAGGCCGACCCCTGGTGCAAGCCTACGACCACATCGAATCTGGCTGTGATACCGGCCGCGGATCGGACTTGACAAAGACTGCAATTCGACGAAAGCAAAAGAAATATAACCAAGAACCTCATCAATCCACGGAGAATCTTAACACCGCCATTCAGAAAACGACGTCATTTGCTCAACCCGAGATAGACAATAATATGGCCTAATCGACAATTTATTGAAAAAAGGATCTATAGTCATTGTTTTTATCATTTAAAATAAAATGAAATGATTATATAACTATTATAATTATAAACATAATAATTTTAAATGAGATTGACCGTTTAAGTGGTAAGTGGACATTGTAATAAATTTAGACACAGAGACTTTTTGTTTATGAAAGTGCCGAATATTATACTCTATTAATTTTTTAATAACAAAAAGATACTCGACACATAATTATTGTCTTTTTTGCAAGAAACATTTATTTTGCTAGAAAATTATTTGAAAATAGTGACATCTATGATCTATCGGTCGGAAGGATAACTATAAATATGCTCGGTTCCAGTAATTTATTTATCGAAAATACATAAAAATATACTGACGAAATTAAGAATCGCCTCCTTTTTTAAAGTCGGGTAAATAGCCATAAAACATTTTAAAGGTACCTATTTAGACTAACTATACTTTTACCACGGAAGAGAAAATATTACACTGGAAATGGTAAGTAGGCGTGGCACGCGTGTCACAATTAAGCGTTGTAACGCTTAACTGGCCCCAGTCACGTTCTTACATCGCGTCGAATTGCTCGTTTCGTGACACAGTTTCATTTCTATAACTATGCCGTTTTGTACCGGTTTGGAGTGCAAAAATGATAGCAGGCGAAAAAATCTTAAAAATGGAGGTGTTTCGTACCATCGGTAAGTACAATTTTCATTGTTTTCAATAAAAGTCTTAATTTGTTTCAATTAAATAATATTAAATAGAACGGTTAGTAAAAATGAACCTTATAAATCGAAGATAAAGTTTATTTTGGATTGATTCTATTCAATAGAACATTCTCGAAAATTCCGCGCTACTCATTTAGTGATGTGGTCAAGTCGAATATTAAAACTATCGATTGATATCGAAACACGGAAATAAATAATTTACGAAATGTTTATTTTAATAAATTGTTTATTTGGGTGGGTGTTTCTATGAACAATGTAATATGTAGGTACGTATTTAAAAAAAAAAGTATATAATATGTATGTTTATCCATTGTCTAGTACCCATAGTACAAGCTCTGCTTAGGTGGTGTTGTGTGTATGTAGTAGCATATGTTACGAATATTATTATATGTTATTATTTAGTATAACATTACAATCCAAGTATAATGTCGGCTTTATTCACTCACGTAATTTATTTTAAGAGGTGTATTAGATTAAATCTAATAGATACTTTGTTGCAAAAATATAATCTATGTTTTGAATAGTAACGTAATTATTATAATTTATCAATTTAGTGATCAATGCAATGTTTAACTAACATTGCATTGATCACTAAATAAGCATTAGTAGGTCCTCTTAACATCATTTAAAATATTTTTAGATTTCCTAAAGATGCAAGCATCAAAGAAAATTGGATAGATGCAACGGGTAGAGTTAATTGGATGCCAACCAAATCAAGCACGATAATTATGCTCTGAGCATTTTTTAGAAGACGATTTTATAATATCAAGTAAAGGATATAGATATACGAAACCATCTATCGATATCGATAAAGTAATCCAATGTGCTACGTGGTACGGCCCTAACCGAGTAGAAGCAGAAACAGACCGATCACGCAAATTTCAACCATATGCTTTATATAATTAAGATTATAATTGCTACAACTTAGAATACCGCCATCTATGGTTGAGTAGCGGAATTTACTCGTAAATCGAATCTAGTATGACTATAGATCGTAAATACGTTCTACTGCTAAAGCAAAATAAATCTTATTTGTACGTCAGCATGGCTTATTTCCAAATCTGTGAAATAGGCTAGTTTTGAATAAACTTAAACTACGAATCAAACGAATTGTTTCTTTGTAGTGCAATATATGATTATCGGTTTACTTGTGTGAGTTTGGCGACAGCGGTTCCGATAGTAATTTGGGTACATACCATTTCTATGTTTTTTCTGTTCTGAGACTTTTACTAACAAACTTAATGATCATAGCTGGCACCACATATGTAACCAGTTTTGGATGATCCCTGTTTTGTTTGGGACTACGAACAAAGGAGAGGTCAAGCTGTACACCGATAACCACTCAACCGATTGTGATGTCACATATACTATTTTATAGGTTTGAGTATCCTTTGTACATGAGTGTAAGTTTCATTAAAATCAATTTCGCCATTTTAGAGATCTTTAGCAATATAGGGAAAGACGTCGGACAGACAGACAAATATAAATTCAAAAAATTATCAAGTATTGCTTTTTAGCATTTTCCTAGATTTTTTAGCTAAATTTCGTCAAAATATCTTTAATGTACAGAGTTTTTCACCTCCACAGTTTTATTATAGTATAGATATCTTTTTTATTTGAGTTTCCGAAGGTGTTTTCTTTGAGGTCGAATTCCAAAATCGAATTTCGAATTCGAAGGGGTTTGTTTTTTCACCTACTTTTTATATGCATGTAAAGGGACAGAGCACAGTAAAATTCGAATGTTTCAAATTTATGGCTGAACAATGTCAATTCGTGACACTGAAGATTGAAAAATTAAAAAGCTACTTTTACTCACGCTCGAATCAAAATCGCGTTTTGTTCACTGCTGTCTCGCAGCAAAAGCGGCATGTTTGAGCTGCTGTTGTGAAAAAGTGATTTGTCTATAAGCTATATTTTCTGCATAAATACGATTTTTATCGAAATAATATTATAAAACAGTCAAATAATCCATAGTTATCTGTAAAAATATATTAAATCTACCCGTTTTTGCTTTTGGAAACATTTTTTACAATGTTTAAAAACGAAAGACGGCATTTTATAAATTTAAAAGCTGGATTGATCGTTGCGTGTGAACTGTACGATGCTTCGCAGCGCACTGAGCCGAATTTGTATTCGCTTTTCAACTTGTATTTGCTTTAGTTGCCTCACGCAAGTGTTCCGCGCGCTCCGTCTGCCTTTTGTTTAATAGTCTGAGGTTGGGCACCCAGATAATAACAATGTAAACTTGCCAATCTTGCAGCAAGTTTAAATCAAACTCGCTAGTTTCACTGTCACAAACTTCATGCAAGTTTGATGCAAGTTTGTCACAGTGAAACTAGGAAGTTGGATTTAAAGTTGCTGCAAGTTTGTTGTTATCTGATGCTGTCCCTATTTCTTCTGTGGTTGTCAGAGTTCTAGAATAAGTGCAACAGCGCCAAGTTAGAACTCTTCTCTCTAATTAACTCTTACGCACGTTTTGGTCATAAGATAATGGCCATTCGAAGAGAAATGACTGTGTTGCTGCCTCAAGTTTAAATACTACCTTGCCCGTGTAGACAATACAGCGACTACATACTTAGCGAATTTTAAAACTTAATTTAGCCAGTGACACAACATAGTTTGTTTGGCGATATATTGTAGTTGCATTTCAGTTGACTTTATCGACAAATCATAAAAAATATATCAGCTTCAAAGATGATAATATACCTAAAAGCAACCCACTTCGCCATAGTTTTTTTAAATTTCACATTATAGCATAGAATTATGATTTGTGTTGCCTTAGGTACCTACTTCTATTCTAGTAGGTATCACCACAGTCAAATAATCCATACAGTCGTTCGACGAACGCGTCTAGACGGGTCAATCGTGCGGGGGCCAAGAGGTGAGACGCGGGAAGAGCGGTACCTAGTTACGTATATCGCCTTAGTTCCTAACTAGGTTTTTGGGGGCTGGCACGTGCTTGTTTTTTGATCGTTACTTATTTATTTGCTTATGAATATTAATTAAGATGGTGCATACGACTTGTGCTGTGAGACATTGAAATTCTTTATGCTGTTTAAAGATTTAAATAAATAAGGATTTAAAAAATCTGCGATTTCATCAATTTACTTATAACAAAAAAAACTTTCATTAATTATAATTATTTATATTATTTTGAAATGTATGTACCTTTAACCAGCCTGGCGCAAGTTCCTAAGAAAAAACCGAATGTATGAAACGTGCTATCTTTTTAATGGTTACTATTATATGTATAAAACGTGAAGATAGCATCCTTGACTATGTACCCTTGGAACAGTATTCTTTCAAAGTTAGACAGGTTATACGTACATCACCGCCTTGGCTGTCAATAGCGTCAAATGTCACAACTGTCACATTATTATCCAGATGGAACTTTGCCGCGTTATGTAGTTTGTTTATAAAACGTAAAAAACATACTGTTAAAGTGCTTTGTGTATACCAAATAAATGTGATTTTACACTTCTAGTGTTAGTGTTACTATATTTATTTGATTAGCATTGAAAGGAACGCAATGAGAACAAGCAAAATAACGTGCGAAATATGGCATACAACAACATGCCGGTCAAGCAATGCAAATATTTATGGCAAAATGTCCCTAGGTAAAGATCAATGAATATTTATAATGTTATATAATGTGATATATTTCAATGAAACATAACAAATAAGGAAATATTCTAAAGTTTCATATCCTAGTACTTTGTAGGTAAACAATAGTGCTGCCTGTCAGTTATCGATAATCCGTTATTAGAAATTGGCACAAGGACTAAAAATTCTATTCTTTTTTCTCTTTTTAGATGTAAAAATGGGTAGCTGCAACTGGAAACCAAGACTTGATTTATGTGCCCATTGAAAAATTACATCAGTTGAACTATGTGTGTAGCAAGCATTTTAAGCCGAAAGACTTAAAAAAAAGGGAACTCAAGTCAGAAAAACAGCTGTGCCTTGTATCTATAGACATTTCTTTAAATCCTATTACAGAAGAAATGTTGAAAATCTTTCCATTACATGTACATACATATATCATTTAGTTCTGCGTATTTTTCTTCGCTAATCTAGAATAGATTTATAGAATAGGCTAATTTGTTTGAATAAACACATAAATATTAAATACATCTTTTATTTGTGTTGGAAAAGTATAATTCTAGTCGAAACATAATTATAATTATTTCTTACCGAATATTATCGATATTTCCTTAATCACTAGAGGGTACATCCCTATATTGACAAATATGACAATGCTGACAACATAAAAACGATGTCAATTAGTATCTTTATGTTGGTACGAGTTCTCCCTGCACGTTTCATACAAAGCTGAAAGTCTCGCATGATCTATGGCACATCCGCCTCTTCTTACGTAGTATTTGTATACTCTTTGCCTTTAACCACTTAAATAATGTGCACATTCCAACTAATCTACTGTGATGGCCGGTGTCATGCCAAGCATAGACTAATATATTATACCTGGAAATAGACTGGCAACTTCGCCATTTTAGACGACGCAAGCGCCACCTTTTTAACTTACAGGCTACTTTTTGCCGTCTGTTTTACAAAAATTGCCGCTAGGGGTCGTTTATGTTAGTCAAGTATTATAATAATAGTCAAAATTATTTTGGAAATATAAATAAAACAATAGATAATGCTTATAAGTGGCGTTTATTTTCCAAAAATCACAATATTTACAGCAGAAGATCACAGTAAGTTATGCTAAAATCACCAAATAAAAAAAATTATGATTGATATCCCCATTTATTTATTTGTTTATTATTTTATTTATTTAACTTTTCTCATTTATTTAATTTGTTTTGTATTAGTCTAAGAGCCAGTGTTCCGCAGACTCACGGTATAGTAGCAAAGTTCATATTAATGCTAGTTACACTAATTCATCTGCCGTAGATGCATGAAAATCGACTTTCAAAACGTGTTCAAAGCATGTCTGCCGTTTTGATATCGTAAATATATATATCTTTTTAAAACTTAATGGCATGCACTTGTTCCGGTTCCTACTATATTTTATACTAGCTGTTTCCCGCGGTTTCACCCGCGTCCTGAGGCCTTAGTTACTCCTTGGTATATATAGCTATCCGCCAGTGAAAGTCTCGTCAAAATCGGTCCAGCTGTTTCAGAGATTAGCAAGAACAAACAGACAGACAGACAAAAAATTTAAAAAATTGGGCAAGTGCGAGTCGGACTCGCGCACAAAGGGTTTCGTACTATCATCTATGAAAAAAAATCACGTTCGTTGTATGTATACTTAAATACTTTTTAAGTATCTACCTGTTTATTGAGATCGAGTAACAAATTGCTTAAAAATTACGTTTGTTGTATGGGAGCCCCCCTTTATTAATTACTTTTTTTATTTCATTATTTATTTTAAAAGGTTATATACAACTACATATTCTGTGAAAATTTAAAGCGTCTACCAGTTAGTAATTTTGAGCAAAAAATACGAAAAAAAACACGTTTTTTGTATTGTTTATTTTTATTATTTGTTGTTATAGCGGCAACCGAAATACATAACTGGTGAAAATTTCAGCTTTCTAGCTATCATCGTTTATGAGATACAGCCTGGTGTCAGACATACACAAAAACAAACAAAAAAACAGAAAACCACACTGGTTGCTTATTTTTTTACAACCCCCCTTATCATAAAGACCAGGACATGGTCACAAAAATTAGGTTGACGTTCTTCTCCATCATTTACAAAACCTTCTATTTCATCCTTGGCTGCATTATATGTACAAGAAGCACCAATGGCCATTTCATCAAACACCAAGGTACAATATCTGTGTTTATCTGGCATCTTAGCCACTCTCTTTCTTAAATGATCAAAAATTCTTTCATTGCAGCCTGGTGAAAGGTTTATTGATGCCAACAGTTTTTGGAGAGATCGCCTGGAGGGTAACACACACATTCTTCTAAGAACTCTGTAGGACGTGGGAGATGGCTTGTACAATGAAAGAGCCAATATCTTCTCGTCTAAGGAAAATCTTCGGCCTTGAGACTTCTTACCACCTTGGGTTATTTGCATCAGAAAGAAGGTTTGAGCATTTTCTGACATTTTAGTTGTTAAAATGTTGAATCACCTTGTCTTCGATAAATTCTTTGCAAATTTGAGTCTATTCATGCCAGTTTTATTGCCAAGTTGCATATTGATTTTTTTATAGTTTTCTTCCCCTCTGCTAGTTCAGCATGAGATATCTTGTATGAAGCTGAAAACAAAATAATTAAAATTATTATTATAGTCTGTTTCTGTTGGAAATCTTTCTCTCTCTCTCGCAATTTGCTACATAGTGCTCTTACTATCATACAAATAGATTAATAATGGTCAATCTATCCATATTATAAATAAGAAAGTGTGGTTGTTTCTTTGTTTCTCACACTTTCATGTCTCAACTACTCAACTGTTTGTCATGAAATATTGCATATATCGTGGAAGCCACAGATAACATTGATTAAGTACAATCAGCGACAAAGGTCGCTACACATTTACGAGATTGGAAATAAAAACCATTTAAATAGTTTTTATTTCCAAAATAATTACAATTATTTCCTAAATCTGACAGCGATCTAGAACTGAAAAAGCGTTCTATACGAAGAAAACCTGATTTGATCGTAAATTATACCTACAGAATAAGAAGTAGACAGTTTTGATTCATAAACGCCCGGTTGGCCTAGCGGGAGTGTAAGCGACTACGTCGAAGGTCGCGGGTTCGATTCCCGCTCAGGTCATACATTCGTGTGCATGAACATGGATGTTTGTCTAGGTCTGGGTATGTATAATATGTATGTATTTACAAAAAAAGTATATATGTATGTGTATCCATTATCTAGTACCCATAGTACAAGCTCTGCTTAGTTTGCGACTAGATGGTGTTGTGTGAATGTGGTTGAATATTATTGTTATTATTAAAAAAATCTATCATAAATCTATGAATGTGTAGCGAGTCATGTCATTGACTCTACCTCTCATTCAAGAGTGAGTGAATAAACTACTCCACTGCAAGATTTGCTGCAAAAACTATAGAGGCATTAGCCTTCTCAGCATTGTTGGCAAATTGTATGCAAAGGTACTTATTTCAATAAGTACCTTTGCATACAATGAGTTATGGAAGTGACCGACAAGAAAATATGGGATGTACAAGCGGGATTCCGAAAGGGTATGGGATGCACGGATCAGGTTTTTTCCTTGCGAAGCATAGCCGGAAAATATTTGGCCAAAGGTCAAAAGGTCTATTGCGCATTCGTGGATTTGGAAAATGCTTACGATAAAGTGGTGAGGAATGAAATGTGGTCGGTGCTGTCAATGAATGGGGTGGACAGCAGCCTCATTCGAGCTCTGAAATCCCTTTATGAGGATTCTAGAGCTTGTGTGAGGATAAACGGGGCATACACTGACTGGTTTACCATCGATAAAGGTGTTAGACAGGGATGTGTAGCGTCGCCGTGGCTGTTTAACCTCTTCATGGACAGTTGTTTGCAAGATTTAAAACATAGTGACTGCGAATTAAGGATGAATGGGTTACTCGTCAAATGCCTCCTTTATGCTGATGAACAGGTTATACTTGCATCTTCAACGGAGGAGTTGCAGGAGATGGTAACAATCATGCATCGTGCGTTAGAAAGGAAAGGAATGAAAGTGAATGTAAATAAAACGAAATTTATGGTTTTTGAAAAGGAGGAATGCGTTACGGCTTGTAATGTTTTGATCGATGGACAGCGAGTGGAACAAGTGAATGAGTTTGTTTACTTAGGTACGTTGTTTATAAGAGATGGTAAGAATGAAGCAGATATTGAAAGGAGAGTTAATGCAGGTAATTGTGTGAATGGAGCTCTGAAGGCGTTTATGAACAGTCAAAACGTGTCCAAAAAGTCACGTTTGGCTGTACATAGAGGTGTGTTAGTGCCTACCCTTATGTATGGTAGTGAAAGTTGGGTATGGCAGAAGAGATTTGAAAGTAGAATAAATGCTGTAGAAATGAGAGCACTGAGAAGTATGTGTGGTGTGTCTTTGACCGACAGAGTAAAGAATTGTGTGATACGAGAGTGGTGTGGGGTAAAAGAAGATGTAGTGACAAGCATTGAGAAAGGCATGTTAAGATGGTTTGGGCACATGGAGAGGATGGATGACGATAGACTGACAAAGAAGATATATCAGGCTAGTGTGAATGGGACCTGTCCCATTCACAGAGAACGTTCTCCTAGGTCTTCCCCTTTGTCCTGACAAAGGGGAAGACCTAGGAGAACGTTTTCTGACCAGATTGGAGACATCCTGAAAAAAGGACAAGTCAGAAGTACCCTTAACAGAAGAGCATGCATGAGAAACTTGATGGGAGTGAGTGAAGCAAGTGAGGTATGTCAGGATCGTTGCAAATGGCGTTCCGTAGTCTCTGCCTACCCCTCCGGGAAACAGGCGTGAGTCTATGTATGTATGTATGTAAGATTTGCTAATGTATCAACGATTCTTTATTAATATTCATAATTCAGCATCATTTAACTTTTAAATATTAAGTATGTAACCAATGACCGTGACCGGATTTGTGTTGGAGTGAAATCTAATTTTGATGCCTCCCTAGCTCTTAAGCTTTCAAGCTAGCGAGCCCCATAGTCTGCCACAGACTCCACTTCATTCACCATATGGGCAGACCAGCCCTGTTTATAACATTCTAATATATAAAATTAATATAGTATTACCTGTTTTGCAATGCCTCTTTTGAAGTAAAGTTGATGGCTCGGATATTATAGTCTGTGACATCGATGCCTGAGATGTCGAAGGCATTGGGTTAACATCAAATCCTGCAGTTGCCTCTAATAGATTTTCTCCTTGTGTTGAAGTTGCAGAAACAAAGGGTTGCTGACTAAATACAGTGGTGAGTTTATGAGGAGCTGTAAATAAAGAAAGAAGAACTATTAGCATATTTTTAATCACTACTGTACTCTATGATGATTATTTGTGAAAAAGTCTAAGATTTATTTGATTCTTTCATAACAATAATAGTACATTGTGTAGCAACATAGACAATAATGATACAATAATTACCTGGAAGATGCAGTTGTGGGACAGCCATTTTACTGAGACGGTTGCTCAGAAAAATAACATTCTCAGGAAAGTGTCTATGACATACTTTGCGATTTTTATATATGTGTTATTATCCAGGCCAATTATTTCACCACCAATCTTTATGACCCATGTTCTAAACCGCTGAGCATCATTTACTGGATCAGGGAAGCTGTGTAGATGTACATCTAGAAACAAAAATAAATTGCTGAAATACATCATAGATCTCAACTTAATCTAGCGACTAGGGAATGGCCCAATCCGGCTAGTACCTCTGACATATTAGACCAACACGCTTTAAAAAGATTTACAAAAACATTTCACAAGTCAAATACCTAAATAAGTTGTTCATACAACGGACAAGAAAAGTTTGTCATCTTATGATTACTAAATAAATGGGCTTCTTTGGAGGGGGCCTTCAGGTAAGAAAGGATTGTTACACAGGGGATAACAACACTAGCAGATATTATTATGAAAACCTACCAATAATGTTCATAAATTGTTATACTAGTCTAAGTAAGCTTGAAGACTTGTAGGTTTGTGTGAGTAGCTACGAGGAATCAAATAGCTTCACTTCCAGGTGTAGATAGAAGAGTTTGTTACATTACTTACCATCCTTATTGGTGATGGGACACATAGGTACACAGCACTTGTTCCTAGACATTGTTTATACACTTTTATATGATATGTTCCAAACTCCAAAACAGGAGGGCCTAAACTTTTCACAGAGAACAATTCTCGACGTATAAAACACTAAAGACGGTAATTGCTTGTTTTCGTAATATGCACGGAGGAACTGACGCTCAACTCAACGCGAATATCACAAAAGGCATTACAAATACACCAAAACACAAAAATATTTGCGCACAAGAATTTAAATAATCCGGCAGACGTTATTTTAGTGTAATGACAATTATGACAGCTCGGTGACATGACTGAATAGAATTGAACAGCGTAACAAATCCGACTTTCTACCATTTTGTACCATAATATTTACAATAATATTAAATTAATTTGTAAAGTAAATATTTCTTACACGATTTACGCGATTCATGAAGTGTTAAATCTAAGTATAACTATTTCAAATCTTATATTCCTAAGTTAATGTCGCTAACATCAATATGTGCTATAAGTCAAAGGTGTTATATTAATATAAAAACTACCAAATGAAAATTTTTATTTTTTATCAATAATGTGTCGAAATCCGTGCACTCACGAACATTCACGAACGAATTTAGTTACGTGCGATCAATAAAGAGCGAGCTAGTTTCAATGAATTTACATGAATGTAGGCAAGATTCCGACGCATGATGCCAAGCTGTCATCACTACCGTTGCCAAGGTCTTCTGACGTCTACACGACAAACTATCCGGTCATCAAACACAATAATTTATTTGCAAAGAGGTTTGAAGACTATTTTATTATTTGGAAATGAGTTTTTAGTTCGATGACGTATACACTCTGTCAAGTGTTCGCCAAATTCACCAGTCATTGACAACAAGGCGATGGCCGTACGGATAACACATTCCGTTCACGTTCTGAAGGCGTGGGTTCAAATCCCAGTCATAACTGTTATGTGGATTATGGTTTTTATTAAATTTGGAAAATGTTTATGAATATTTGGCAAATATTTAAAAGATTTTTTTTTTAAAGGTGGTATGGTTACCCACTATTTATTTTAATATATATTGAATTAATTATTTTATAGTAACATAATTTATAAGTAGCCTATAAGTGAAGCTTAATCTAATCTAATCTAATACAAAAGACATAAAAACAAATTTAGAAAGTGAAAATATTTACAAGGTTTAGGCGTCGTAGAATGCCTCCGCATCAATGTCATCGGGTAACGTGCCCAGAAGGCTGGCAGCATTGCCACGCTGGATGGCAATGCTGATTCTCTGAGCAAAGAATAAACCAGCCTTCTGGTCACGTGAGACGTCGATTAACCGTTTAGAAATATCACGGAATAGAGAACGAGCGCTCGGACCCCATGAGCCTAGCGTTTCCACCCCAAACGGCTCAAACACGTAATTACTTACTAAATTACTGTATTTGCGCCGTTTGAGGGTTTCCGCAGTTGCAGCAGCAGCGCCAGCATGGCCTCCCGTGCTTGGAACGTGTGATGGCGCGAGGGTGTCTACGCAGGTTGCGTCCCACACCAAAGGCCTACCCATTTTCCAAGGCAACAATGACATACCATCAGGGCCTCAAGTCTGTTATTACAATAGTGCCAAAATTGTCAATCACTGACTTCATAATTGTTGATTTTGACAAGTTTGGTAGTCTACTGTTACAATGGTGCCATTATGATTTTCCGATGGTCAACCACTGACACTCCATTGCAGCGTTGCCAGGTCTCCCGATTTTCCGGGATATCTCCCGATTTTAGGTAATATCTCCCGATGTCCCGGATTCCCATTCAAAACTCCCGATTTTTTAAGAACTTAAACCGTGGCTAAACTTTCTTTACGAAAAAGCTGCGTAAAACGAAACAAAATGTAAAATACATTACTTAGTAAAATGCGTAGACCAAACTATACTTTAACGTAATGATTTAGAGTTGATTATTCTAAAGCAAAGCTTTGACAGTTCTAGTTTCCTAATTTTGCAACATTGCAAAGCGAAACAAACCGGTTTTTGCTTTAATTATCCGGCCCAATTAAGACGCATAGTTCAATAAGTAGCTTATAGGATAGATACAGTATTTTTAAATAGATCGTATTAAAAGAAGACTCAACCAACCAACCAGCAGAAGTGAAGCGAAAAAATGATAGAAAAGCACAATAAAACATATATTGAGAGACCTTGTATTACTTAATTTTAAGGAAAAATCTATCTCCCGATTATTTTCATAATGTCGCAATACATCTCCCGGATTTTTATTGATACTCCTCCCGTATTTCAAAAATTGGATCTGGCAACACTGCTCCATTGAAAGACATGGCATAGATTGGTAGTCTCGTACATAATGACAAATCGATGACTGACGTATGCGGTAGTCTGGTAATATTTTGACAGTTCTTTTGATCAGTGACCGACCATCGTAACGCCATCGTGCAATCATTGCTTTTGTCTAGTGTTTGCTTGTGAAACATAGTGATAGACAATCAAAAAGTTTAATGTACTACAAAAAAGAGATAATGTATTAACTGCGAACTAATATTCTCGAGCTAACTAACAAGCCAGTCGCTTATCGAGGATGACTACAAACCCTTTTACGGATATTCCCGAGGCGAAATTTGTAAAAACGTTTCATCTTATAGAGAAAAGGATTCAGTAAGGGAGTTATTTCAAAACCTCATTCCCCTTAAGGCCAGACCGCGTCAAAACGATAGCGTATCGGCAGAAATAAAGGTGAGAAAACTGAAGTTAATATTGATTTATTATTCTATTCCTATAAAGAAGAAATTTATTAATTAATGTTATATTTTTATTGCTGATTCTGGTAGCACTCATTTTACGCATCAGGATCTTACCAGACCTTGATTGGACAGGGTGCCCTCCATGACATTTCGCCAATTACTGTGTCGCAGCCCACTAAAGAAGTTACAGAGGCATTATATAAAATATACCATCAATGTATTAAATGGGAAGGAATATCATAGTTCGCCTAGTTCAGTTTGTGGTTTTCCAAATCTGATGTTCAAGTGTCTACTTGAACATCAAATTATACATGTACATTCTGCCTTCCGAAATATACAAGAACATCAAAGCTAAATACTCATATTCCAAACATAAGAAACAGGAAATTAAATAATATTTTCAAACGTTGTAGCTATGCTTTTAACCCAACTATGGCAGAGCTCAGATGAACGTAGTTCATCTGAGTGACGGAGCTAAAAAGAAAGAGTAATGTTTTTACACATTGGGAATGGAAGTGTTAGTAGTAGATAATGATATGACTATAGATAGTGACCAGCAGTGGTTTGGTACTTAAATAAATGATAATGTCATACCTATGTGATAGTTTGAAGTATTAGTACAATAAGATCTTCCTGATCTCTTTTTAATATTGCCATACCTAAATGACAGGAACAGTTATGTTAATGATGCTTTATATAATGTTCCTAATTTATCAATATATTCTACCTTCATTTTATGGAGTCCTGTAAAGAATTTAAGTACCTACATAATTCAATTAAATAATGTCTGAATTATGATGAAAAGTGTTTTTTAAATTAATTGCATAGTATAGAAGATCTTAGTATAAAAGAATATGATGTAATGAGTGGTGTGTTTATAAATATTTACTTAGGTATCTCTCTTACAGATACAAAATTCAAGCAAACGGGCAACTTCTTTATGAGTTTTGTGACCGCTCATATCCATCTGTTTGAGACATACCTACATATATGTGAGGATTCTGCAAAGCCAGTATGAAGAAAGTAGCTTTGCTAGTAGATGCAAAAGTGAAGATTTGTGATAGTTAGTATATGAGAATAGTGTTCAATATTTGTGTCTATAATTGGAACCAATAATTCTTAATAAATTCATGTACAGAAATTATTTATCTTTAATAAAACAACATTGTTAATAATAACACATAATTATGAGTTTTATTTTCCTTCTTGATACAGTTACAACACATGAAATACAAATAATATTTTAATTGTAATAGGAGTGTATCTATGATCTAACTCAATCTTCAATATTTTATGTTTTGGTTATGCCAATTCTTCTTCGAATATAAACACCTTTAGTAGTTAACTCGCTATCTTTAATTATAGTATTTACTCCTGTCGATATAATCACTTTTCTTTGAGGTGTGAACTGCATAACCTTGCTGTATCATTTCCTTTGGAATTTGTTATCCATAGAGCATTTTCCATTGATATCTTCGTTTTGGTTCTAAGAGAAACATACGAGCTACTCGGTATTTAACAATTCAACGCAGTGCATTGAGATTATTGAGAAATATAACAAACTAGGACTTTGTTTACAAAAAGGTATGAGTTTTGAACTTTTGACAGTTCTTACTTCAAAACATGATTTGAATTTGACAGCTAAACAGAATAAATATGATTGAGTTGAATGGTTAAATTCATTGTTTTTTTGCTATTTACGAACTTTAATACAACTTTAGAGTGCTTATAACACTAGTAATGAATATTTAAAAAATATATAAATGAAATCTGGCATGAAAAATAATCAAATTTCATGGTAGTTTTTCAAAAATGATTTCTTCTAATGGTTTTTTTTATCTATGGCAATACAACAATGCCATTCTGCCACCATTCAATTACGAGACCACTGATCGATCACTGAACTATCATAATGAATTACCAGACTACGAACTTTTGTCAAAATGACAATGGGATCGTGTTGGAATGACGAATGTGTTTAAAATAGCAGACTTGAGGCCCAGGTCTCTTACCGTCGTCGCGTACCAAACCATTTGGTTCAAGTACAGCTGGTACGCCAGACGCGACAAGAGCACGACGGATTATATCATTCAGATGCGCATGACGAGGAATTCTACCAGCGCTTCTGCTGCAAGATAGCCCATGGTGGCCGAGGCTATCGACGTCTTCTCCACAATGACATCGATGTGGAGAAACACACGGAGCACCTAAACGAAGACAAATGGCAATACGGAATGTCTCATCGTCCAACATGGTTCCAGTGTTGGACGATGGTAGTGCCTGAAGCCATAGACCGGATTCCCATTCTCCCACAGCCAGCAAGCGAGCACGCTCTGTAACATTTGAAGAAGTATCCAAAAGATTCTTTCTTACTTTGTTACAAAGCGGCGTGTCCCACAGTCTTTGGGAGAATAGGTTGGTAGGCAAATCAGTGCTTGGACAAGCCATTTTCCAGGCGTTTATGGCTTCGGTTTTGCACAACACTTCTGAGTTAACTAGTGTAGGTGATAAAATTTTCCTGGTTAACTCTTCCGTGCTGTGAACCGAAGACAGAAACGCCGGTAAACTGACACTGGAAATTTTGCGAACGCCGAGCCCACCCAAACGTATGGGCAAAGACGCTTGTAGCCAGGCTCGATCGTCCAAGTCCACATTTAAAATTCTCTTTAAAGTAATTAGGATAATTTGGTCGATTTGTTCTAAAAGTGTTTTTTTTTTCCAAAGTTGGGAAGATCTTAAGGCATGTGTGAATTTTGGGACGAAAAGACAATAACGAATAATAGTATAGGCCGAATGAATATTAATTTTGAATAGGCGATCTGAAATTTCACAAAAATTTTGTATCTTTTCGTCTAAGAAAGAACCGAAAGATTCTTCAAATACTGGAGAACCTAGGAGGCGAAGAGAAGTCTTATCAATAATTTTGATGTTTGATGCCAAATGATTAAATTTTGATATTATCGAGTGTTTTTTTGTGGAGTCTGTTGTATTTATAAACAATTCACACTTACTAGAATTTAGTTCCAAGCCAATAGATGCGAATTTATTTATAATAAAAGCTAAATCTTGTAATACAATGTCTGCAGCGCCCCCTAGGGTCCCGTCATCTAAAAACCATGCATTAAATTTAGAATTTATTTGCCGAATAATGGGTTGTATAGCTAAACTAAAAATAACTGGTCCAAGAGGGTCACCTTGTTGGCATCCAACTGCAGATTCCAAAAGATTGTCCTGGTATAGTAATTTTGTGGGATACCTGTAACATTGCCAAAGAAATTTAAAAATTTTGGGGGTTTCTAATTTTGCTTGTGTCAACAAAGTGTCCCTATTCACTGAATTGAAGGCGTTTTTCAAGTCAACCTTCAAAATGACCTCTCCATCACCACTTCCAAGGTACGTGGAAAGGGCATGTATAGCAGCCTCACAACCCCCTTTGGAACCAAAACCTAGTTGTAGGGGTTGGAATTTTTCTGATAGCTCCCTGCTGTAAAATTTACAGCATATCTTGGCTGCTATACGCCGATATGTGCAACCCACGGCAATGGGACGAATGCCACCATCCCTCTTGTTAAGGGCACATAGATTCGCCCCATACAAGATGTCAATGATGGCATCGTCCACATTACCGGAGAGCATCATATTTACTAGGGCAGTCAACTCCTTCAGAAGTGTATCGCCAGCCACCCCAGCACTTGCACACACAAGATCTTTTAGATGCTGGGGTGTCAAGGCATCGAGGCCACCTGCCGAGCCACTCCGGAAGGAGCAAACTGCTGCTAACACGTCCTTGGCCGTGGTGATCAGATGTTCTGATTCACTGTCGGGAGCTTCAGGAAAGGAGAGATCATTAATGGGCGCTGGATGCTTGCTCTTCAGACCCGCAAGCGTCTCTGGAGAGCAAGGCGCCACCACATCACTACTGAATAATAGTCTAGATGCGCCCCGTATGTCACCATCCCTTAATTTGGATTCTACATATTGATACAGCGATTTATGCTTGTATGGCGTGAATTTAGGGTCTAAAGTGTTGGCCGAAATTTGACAATTATACTTAATTTGGGATGTTAATGAATTTTGGGCTGCCTGATTTTTATCAACATGTAAAATCCTATAAGGGAATGTTAATAATTGCTCCCAGGCCGTTGTTGAGTTCTCCCTTACGACAAGACCTATGCATTCAGCTAATTTTTTTGACACTGATGGTCTTGCCCCACGGGGAACTCTTTTAATAATCGGAACTGAATGTTTTAATTTAGATAAAGTTTGCCAAAAAGGAATTTGGTGTGTGTCTCCTGATCCAGATTGTGAAGATATTGATGGGCCTGGAAGTACATTTTGGGATTTATGTACTTTACCAAAATGCACTTTCAAGCCCCGCTTACCTTTAAAAAAACGGTCCTGGGAACAATCCGGACAACGCACCAGACCAGTCAATGATGTGGCAGGTTGACTGGCACTCACGTCCGTATTGCCATATCGGTCTTGCATGCAATTTATTGCAAAAAATAATTACAAAACAAATACACAATAAAACATATTTACAATACAGACTGATACTAATAAACTGTCAACGTCATTCCACTTGCGCATGCTTGGTAATAGTTATAAACATTTTATATGTAGACAATTAATTGTTGTTTATATATTTGATCCACAGATTGTATCGGAAGTTGTATGCTGGCATCCAGACTTTTTTGGTGCAGTGGCACCGTCCTGATTGCAGTTTCCTTGTATCGAGCTCTTGTGCTTCTCATATACGGCCGTGAAGAGTAAGAGTTAATTTACTCGTGCTATTCTGAGACTTATGACTTGCAAACGGCTTTATAATAATTTGACTCGGAATGAGGCGATTTTTATTTCACGTGACAGTTAGCTTCTGGAATGGTAATATTTATGCTGGCATTGGAATTTGTTGTAAACTGAGTAACATTATTTTAAAATATTTACTATTGTTTATTTTCCAGTGCTATTGTAATTATATAGGGTTTAAACTATTATTTATATAAATTATTTTATTTTCTCGGTTTTTATGAGCTGTCAGACGTCTGTATATGGGTCATTCTTCGAGACACGTTTAATTTAAAAGATTATTTAAATATTTCGAGTAAATTAGAAAATTCTAGAAACTTCAGGAAGGAATGGAAAGGTTAAAAAGAGACAGGAGATGGAAACACAAATTTAAATAGTTCGAATAAAGATTAGAAAATTCTAGAAACTTCAAGAAGGAATGGAAAGGTTAAAAAGAGACAGGAGATGGAAAAACAATTGAATAACGAAAAGACAATCGAAATTAGTAGATCTAGAACATTCTTAGGGGTAAATAAGGCGGTGTAGACGCGCTAAGCGCCAGTTTAAGTTGAAAAGTGGTAAAGTGAAGAAGAAAAGGAAGAAGTAAAGGAAGAAAGAAGAAGTAGTAAAAAAGTGAAGTGAAAGTATAGTGCAGTAAAGTGCAGTGAAGTGCAGTGAAAAGTGCAGTGCAAAAGACGCTAGTGTTGGTGCTGTCTGCGTCGGAATTAAACGGCGTGTCGTGTGTCAAGTCGAATAAAGTGTCATCAGTGCTACTCGGTGTTTCCTTCCAATCCCGTTACCCCGTCCGTAACAATTGGTGTCAGAAGTGGGATTGGAAGGACTAAAGATGCCAGTCATGCCGAGGGAAGGGCCAACGACACGTGCGAGGGCTGCCGCTCAAGAACAAGGCGACTCTAACCCGGAAGTTGTAGGCAGGGAAGCTCCTTCGCAAGGAGGCGGATCCGAATCTACGTCCGCATGCGCAGCTAACCCGCTATCTCTCGCTGACCTCGCGGCAATATTCCAGCAAAACTCGCAGCAGCTCAAATCCGAACTCCAGCAAAACTCGCAGCAGCTCAAATCCGAACTGCAGCAAAACTCGCAGCAACTCAGCGAGATAAAGGAGAGCCAGGATGAGATTCGCCGTTATATATCTGAGAACGCTCGTAAGATTGCCGAGATAGAGATGTGTATCGGTGAAGTGCAATCTCGCGTGACTACCATTTAGGAAGAGATGCAGACCCGCATGGCGTCAGTAGTATCGGCAGAGGTGCAGACTCGCATGGCGTCAGTCGTATCGGAAGAGGTGCAGTCCCGCATGGCGTCAGTATCGGAAGAGATGCACACCCGCATAGCTACTGTAGAGGAGGAGTTCAGGAGGATAAAGACTAACGTCCCTTCGGTTACAGTAGCCTCATCAGGTGCTGGTAATTTTAAAGTACCTTCTTTCGACGGTACCTCATCTTGGGAGGCGTACAGGATGCAGTTTGAAGCCACTTCTTCTAGTAACAGCTGGAACAGAGAACAGGCCAAGAATGCACTCGCTCTGGCGTTACGCGATGGTGCGTTATCAGTGCTACAGTCTGTGGGGAAAGACGCCACATATGAACAGCTCATCGAGGCTCTTGAGTCCAGGTATGGAGAGGCGCATTTGGAATTTGTATTCCGTGCTCAGTTGCGTAACCGCTGTCAGCGCCCTAACGAGTCATTGCAGCAGTGGTCTATAGAAGTAGAGAAGATGGTAGGAAAAGCTTACCAGTCTGCACCCCCGGCACAAGTCCAAAGCATGCGTCTCCAGGCGTTCATTGATGGCATTTATGACGATGAGGTCAGGACAGCCGTTCGTCTGAAGCACCACGACAATGTTAAGGACGCTTTAGCGCATGCTCTAGAAGTGGAGGCTGTCCGTCGAGAAATTAAGGGTGGACGAGTCCGAGTTGTGGCCGCAGAAATGCAGCGAACAGACCGAAGATTTGTCCCAAAATGCAGGGAACCAGGACATTTAAGATATAGCTGTCCGAAACGTAAACGTAATACTGACGCTATTGTTCAAACGTCAGAACATGACCAGGAAAACTAATTCCAGCCAGGGCTGCGGGGCAAGCACTGGCCGGTAGACGAAATGCCCCTAAAGTTTGTATCCGACAAAGCACAGATGGGAACAGCTTAACCATTGATAGAGCGGTCAATGGCGTTACCTGTTTGCTGACCTTGGACACCGGTGCGTCACGAACTGTTATAGGGACTCACCTGATAAGGAAGAATGGGAAGATTCTTAAACAGTCAATTCGACCTCGACTGACTACGGCTACCGGTCAGCACATCCCAGTCAGGGGAGAGCAAATAGTGGCTTTCAAAGTAGGTGACAAATTATATTGGCAAAAAGCACTGATTGCAGACATCGTCGACGACTGCATTGTTGGGCTAGACTTCTTCAGAGATCACCAATGTAGATTGTATATTAAGTGTGGTATCCTAAAGTGTGGAGACGTGGAGATTCCAATGAAAGGTGGAGGCACGGGAAAGGTTTTGTGCCTCAAGGAGAGCAAGCTGGCACCTAGGTCACAGACCTTTGTTCCTGTCACATTACCTGCCACTTCGACTCAGCGACGTTGCATAATGATAGAAGACAATAGAGATGACGATCCATGGTTGCCGGCGTGTGTAGTTGTTGCTTCTTCACAAAAGGCAATTATACCTGTCCTAAATTTAAGTGATGAAGAAAAAATGTTGAAAAAGGGTTCTGAGATAGGAGAGTCCGAGGAAGTCGCTTGGTTACGAAACTGCCAGAAAACCAAGAGCCTGGCTGAGACTAACATTAACGTGGATAGTGTATTAAAAGGTTGCAAAGACGATCTAACGGAAATCGAAACAGAAAAAGCAAAGAAATTGCTGACACAGTACATCGACATTTTCTCAAAGAACGACGGTGACATCGGAAAGACAGGAGTAGTAAAACACACTATCAATACGGGGAATGAACAACCGATCCGTCAACGCCCACGACGTGTACCTTTTGCCAGGGAGAAAGAGGTAGAGGATATGATCGAAGATATGAGGAAAAACGGGGTTATCGAGCCATCGATTAGCCCGTGGTGTTCGCCGGTGGTATTGGTAAAGAAAAAGGATGGATCGACTAGATTCTGCATTGACTACCGTACATTTTCTCAAAGAACGACGGTGACATCGGAAAGACAGGAGTAGTAAAACACACTATCAATACGGGGAATGAACAACCGATCCGTCAACGCCCACGACGTGTACCTTTTGCCAGGGAGAAAGAGGTAGAGGATATGATCGAAGATATGAGGAAAAACGGGGTTATCGAGCCATCGATTAGCCCGTGGTGTTCGCCGGTGGTATTGGTAAAGAAAAAGGATGGATCGACTAGATTCTGCATTGACTACCGAAGATTGAATGATATAACCAAGAAAGACAGTTATCCTTTGCCTAGAATAGACGACACGTTAGAGACGTTATGCGAAATGAAATGGTTTACAACAATAGTCTTAAAAAGTGGTTACTGGCAAGTGGAAATGGACCCAAAAGACAAAGAGAAGACAGCTTTTTCAATGGGCAGAGGGCTTTGGCATTTTAATGTTATGCCTTTCGGATTGTGCAACGCACCAGCTACTTTCGAAAGGTTAATGGAACACATCCTTGCCGGGCTTTTAGGGGAAGCTTGTCTGGTGTATCTCGATGACCTAATTGTAATGGGCCGAGACTTCGATGATCATCTCACGAAGCTAGAAAGTGTACTCAATAGATTGAAAAATGCAAATCTGAAACTCAGTCTTAAAAAATGTTCATTTTTCAAGCGACAAGTTAACTACTTGGGTCATGTCGTCTCTGAAAATGGCATCGAGAAGGACCCTGCCAAAATTTCGGCGGTTAAAGATTGGCCCATGCCCAAGGACAAGAAGCAGGTGCGCTCATTTATGGGGCTTTGCTCTTATTACAGACGTTTTGTGAAGAATTTCTCGAGCATCGCAAAACCCTTACATGAACTGACGGAGCAAAAACGACCATTTAATTGGGATGAAAAATGTCAAACTGCTTTCGAAGAGTTGAAGAAGCGTTTATGTGAAGCGCCAATTCTTGCATATCCCGACGTCAATGGAGAATTCATTGTTGACACAGACGCAAGCAATGTGGGTATTGGTGGAACTCTTTCTCTTCTTCTTCTTTTGGAGACAAGGAGATCAGGAGGAGGCTGTTATTGCCTACTTTAGCAAATCGTTGTCTAAACCTGAAAGGAACTACTGTACCACACGAAAAGAGCTTCTAGCAGTAATAAAAACTCTCCAGCATTTTAAAAAGTACTTGATCGGAAGAAAATTCCGGATCCGGACGGACCACGCAGCGCTTAAATGGCTTTTACAGTTTAAAAATTGTGAGGGTCAGGTAGCTCGATGGATAGAACAACTTCAAGAGTACGATTTCGAAGTTGAGCATCGTGGCGGAAAATCTCACGGTAATGCTGATGCCTTATCAAGACGTCCCTGTGATAAGAATTGCAAGCATTGCGTGCGACAAGAAGGAAAAGAAGAAGCTGCCGTCAAGGTTATTAGAATGGATACTATCGACGGGCGATGGAACAAGGAGTTCATTATTAAATCGCAGGAAGAAGATAAAGATTTGAAACCGATACTGGAGCGGCTAAAGAATAACTCTCTTCGGCCAGAATGGAGTGAGGTAGGTGATACTAGTACCGTCACGAAAAGCTATTGGGCGCAATGGAACAGCCTAATAATACAAGATGGACTACTTTGTCGAAAATGGGAAAGTGCTTCTGGAAGAGACAGTTATCTTCAAACAATAGTGCCAAAATCAATGATTCCTGAAGTTTTGCAAGTTTGTCATGACGGCCCATCTGGCGGACATCTTGGAGTGCGAAGAACCTTACTGAAGATTCGTCAACGTTTTTATTGGCTGCACTGTAGGGAAGACGTTGAAGACTGTTGCAGGAAATGCGTTAAATGTTCTTCAGTTAAAGGGCCGCAAACTCGGAGCCGCGGAGCACTAAAACTGTACACTGTGGGAGCTCCTTGGGAACGTGTTGCTGTGGATATAGCTGGACCATTTCCTTTGACAGAAAGTGGTAATCGCTACATTCTGGTGGTAATGGATTATTTCACGAGATGGCCAGAAGCTTTTGCAGTCCCCAATCAGGAAGCAATTACAGTTGCGACAAAATTAGTAAATGAAGTATTTTGTCGATATGGTTTACCGTTGGAAATCCACAGCGACCAAGGGAGAAACTTTGAATCTCAACTCTTTCAAGAAATCTGCAAGATGATGGGGATCCACAAAACTAGAACAACTCCGTATCACCCTCAATCGGATGGAATGGTGGAGAGATTTAACCAGACATTGGAGCGCCATCTTGCTAAAGTAGTCGATAGCCATCAGAGAAACTGGGACGAATATATCCCACTATTTCTTCTGGCTTACAGAGCCGCAGTACATGAAAGTACGGCAACAACCCCGGCGCGAACAAATTTAGGAAGGGAGCTACGACTTCCAGTAGACCTTCTTGCTGGATGTCCACCGGGGACACCTAGCTGTGTTACCGATTATGCATGTGAATTAAGAAGAAAGCTCGAAGAAATTCATGAACACGTTAGACAAGAGAATTTACAAGCGGGAGTAAGAATGAAGACCCGATATGACAGACGCGCAAATGCAAGATAATTCGAAGAGGGAACTTTGGTGTGGCTTCATAATCCGGTCCGATGTAAGGGAAAATCTCCCAAATTTCAGCCAAGCTGGGAAGGACCATATACTGTAATAAAGAAAATTAACGATGTAACCTACAGAATTCGAAAGACACCTAGAAGTCCACTGAAGATCGTTCATGTGGATAGGATAGCGGTATATCATGGATCCAACAATGCTCGGGACGAGCATGTCTTAGAGAGGGGGTAGTGTGACGGCCGGTGTCATGCCAAGCTGTCATCACTACCGTTGCCAAGGTCTTCTGACGTCTACACGACAAACTATCCGGTCATAAAACACAATAATTTATTAGCAAAGAGGTTTGAAGACTATTTTATTATTTGGAAATGAGTTTTTAGTTCGATGACGTATACACTCTGTCAAGTGTTCGCCAAATTCACCAGACATTGACGACAAGGCGATGGCCGTGCGGATAACACATTCCGTTCACGTTCTGAAGGCGTGGGTTCAAATCCCGGTCATAACTGTTATGTGGATTATGGTTTTTATGAAATTTGGAAAATGTTTATGAATATTTGGCAAATATTTAAAAGATTATTTAAATATTTCGAGTAAATTAGAAAATTCTAGAAACTTCAGGAAGAAATGGAAAGGTTAAAAAGAGACAGGAGATGGAAACACAAATTTAAATATTTCGAATAAAGATTAGAAAATTCTAGAAACTTCAAGAAGGAATGGAAAGGTTAAAAAGAGACAGGAGATGGAAAATCAATTGAATAACGAAAAGACAATCGAAATTAGTAGATCTAGAACATTCTTAGGGGTAAATAAGGCGGTGTAGACGCGCTAAGCGCCAGTTTAAGTTGAAAAGTGGTAAAGTGAAGAAGAAAAGGAAGAAGTAAAGGAAGAAAGAAGAAGTAGTAAAAAAGTGAAGTGAAAGTATAGTGCAGTGAAGTGCAGTGAAGTGCAGTGAAAAGTGCAGTGCAAAAGACGCTAGTGTTGGTGCTGTCTGCGTCGGAATTAAACGGCGTGTCGTGTGTCAAGTCGAATAAAGTGTCATCAGTGCTACTCGGTGTTTCCTTCCAATCCCGTTACCCCGTCCGTAACACTACTAACTTTTTACCATATCTCATGTCTGGCCAAATCACAGAATAAAGTAGCAATTATTGTACGTAAACAACATGGCAGACGTAAGAAAATATGAGTTGTAAGGTAATATTCGATTCTGGTGTGATTTTAATTTCATGCAATAAGTACCTAGTACCTTCGCATAGGTAAGTACCTATCACATATTATTATGTATCATGGTAACGGCGCATCCTAGCTCAAAAATAACCATATTTTTGGCCCCCTTTAATAAACCCCACACATGTTCTCCGTAATCTCATAGCCCGGTCACCCATCCATAAAATTGACCGTGATGTCTATTGCTTTACCTTAACGTAGTTTGCACGAAAAAATCTGCAAAATACTTCATATCGATAACATAGGCTCTGCAAGCTCCCAAGGTTACCCATCCTTTAAACCGCCGCTATGTCAATCGCTTTATTTTAACTTTGTTTGTACGAAAAATGCTTTATATTCTTAACCGCCTCCCACGACACCTGCGGGATGAAATAGGTGCTGACTGACACTTTGTATGCTAATCTGTCTCCGCACGAAAAATGCAACGTGTTTTATAATAATTATTTATCGTTAATTATTGTAATATAATAAACTAGCTGTTTCCCACGGTTTCACCCGCGTCCGGAGGGAACTTCTTCACGTAACCGGTTAATTTTTAGCCTAAGTTACTCCTTGGTACATCAGGCCAGTGAGGGTCTCTTCAAAATAGGTCCAGCTGTTCCAGAGATTAGCGAGAACAAACACACAGACAGACAAAAATTGTAAAAAATGTCATTTCGGTGTATGTACCGTGTATACATCAATTTGCATTTAGTAAAAAGCGGTTATTTTAATATTAGAAACAGACACTCCAATTTTATTTATATAGGCGGCGATAGCCGAGTGGATATACCAACATACTGCCATGCAGAGGGTATCGGGTTCGAATGGCTTATTCCCAACGGCCACCACCAAAAGTGCCACCACTGGTGGTCGTTAGGACAATTATAAAAATTCGTTCCCAACTGCCACCAGTGGTGGCGGTTACGACTAAATTTAGTATATATGCATTATATAAATTTAATGGGATCCTGCCGTTTTGCCGAAAAGATTTTGACAAAATTTCAAAATTTTAGCAACCTTTTTTTATACCATTGCAATATTTCGAATTATTTTAGTACGCATATTTTTATTTGGTCAAATTTTTACTTGGGAAAATGTTACCAAGTATAATTACATTATGGCATTTGGTCTTTAATCAAATGACTTATTACAGCAAACAATCTTCAGACAATAAACGTTTGGTGATATTAGTTTATTTATAACTATGGTAGGTGATATTATAGGAAGTAGTTAGAGTAGGCTAATTATTACAAAAATGGTAAGGTTAGGTTAGGTTAGAACTGTGACCCCTTACGCACGAGCCGAGCGAGCGAAGCGAGCGGCGCCGCGGTAGCGTGCCAGAAACGACTTACATTAATATAAATAAATTTCATTTTGATACCTCCACGCGTTTCTGAGAAAAAGGGTCTTGACAGACGGACGGACTACAAAGTGATCCTATAAGGGTCCCGTTTTGTCATTTCGAGGTACGGAACCCTAAAAAGAGATGATTTTTAGTAGGTTACCCGGTACTTAACTATTTAGATTAGGATAATTATTGATATTGCGTAAAAACTGTTATTCCAATTGAAATATTTGACTAAATAAAAAATGTTAAAAGTACTAGTTGGTAAACAAGTTATAGTTTAAATTAGACGTTCATTTCCCAAACATTAGGTTTGCGTTACAATTTTTTGCTAAGTAATAATTTGGCAAATGAAATTACGCGAAAAATATTTTGGGAAGTGAAAATTTGTCAAATTCCTATCGGTCAAACAAGGGAGACCCAAATTTAATATATAAAAAAATGGTAAGATTTTGTCTTGAATATTTTCTTATGTGACGAGAGAGAAGAATCGTAGCAACTAGTAGCAAATGGCAGTGCGTAGTCTCTGCCAACCCCTCCGGGAAACAGTCTATATATGTGTGTATTTTTCTTAAATAAGTATTTCTTTTATTTTTAAACTCCTATAATTTGAGACCTGATATATTCAGGGAATAATACGACTAATGGGTACGCCATAGTAATAATTATGATAAGTGCGCTATCAAAATCAAGGTAAGTACCGACCTACCCTTCGTTGCATGAGAAAGCAGCGAATGATTGATTTGTTTTAATTTTTTTTAAAAGGTTAAAGCAATAAAATATCACATAATATTATTATTTGTTACATGATAACAATATCGTCGAATCAAAATTGCACCAATGTCGACCAAACTTTGCAAAAAATGAGCTGGCACTCAAAATGCAACTTGTCAAAGAGATATATTTGGAGATTACTGTGATTCAAACTGTGATGATTTTTGAAATATACAAAGACTGATTTTAAAGTTCTTTAATTATTTTTGTTTGCAATTTTTTATTCTTTTCTCTCCGTACGAACCATCCTCATACTTCAAGTAATATTATAAAAAAAGAATTAGCGAGATCCATTCAGCTGCTCTCGAGATTTGCGCTTAGCAACACATTCAGCTATTCATTTATATATAATAGTTAACTATGGGGCCGTTGGGACAAGATCTAATAATGTTGTTCTAACTGCCACCACTGGTGGCAGTTTGGTGGTGGTCGATAGGACAATTATTACAATTTACGTCCCATCGACCCCCACTGGTGGCGGTTGGGAACAAATTTAAAAAATTGTCCCAACGACCACCAGTGGTGGCACTTTTGGTGGTGGCCGTTGGGAATAAGCCGTTCGAATCCACGGCGCGCACCAATGACTTTTCGGAGTTATGTGCGTATTGAATTGTTAATTATCGCTTGTCCCGTGCCTCGGAGAGCACGTTAAGCCGTCGGTCCCGGTTGTCATGAAGATCTTTGACAATCGTTACAGGGCGTCAGTACCTTCTATAGTCTAAACCATGGAATATCGCTATCCCTTCTGGTTGTGGAGGTCAGACAGGCAGTTGCTCCGTGGAAAAGCTAATATTCAGTCAAATCCGGTTAGACTAGAAAGCGGACCCCAGATTGAAACTGGGATAACGCTAAGAGAAAGAAGAAGTATAGATAAGTGATTTACACTATATTATTCATGTAGACGGTGTTTGAATAAGTAGGTATTGTTTACATGTGGCAGCCCTAGCCTACTTACCCTTGTCTAGACGTTGTCGGCTTTTTCTACGAGATCAAAGGCGTCAAACTAATGTATGTCTTTATACTGTGGTATCACTGCAAATATATCAAACTGAATTCAACGTTCCATACCAAACGTTGAATTCACTATCCCCAACTTCTTAACTGAGCAAATCAAAACAATCTGCCGCCTATAAAAGATAGCCTATACTCACGTAGGTGGTCTGTGCCTATACTTATGATCATATTATACTATAGGTACCTACATCTATATGGGGAGGTGGATAAAGATAGTTTTCTAGAATAATGTGGAATGTCCAGGTGCCTAAGTCATTATAGGTAAGTTACTAAGTTTCTAATTTGTTAGGCGTTGCATGTTGGTTCTAGGGATGTGTTTGATAATATACTTACCTAATACTGAAAATGATTAAGAAAAATAGGTTAGGTATTGAATTCAACATTTCCTGCTATAGGTAGCTTATTCTTAGGTAAGGTCAATGGGGCGAAGACCGTCTGTCGGGGAAGACCGTATAATAAAAATTACGTCGACTTCTGAATAGATACATAGATGGCAGCCCGGTGTACTAAATTGTAAAACGATTATACCTGTTATGATTCAACATAGATGGCATTGTACGTAATACAAAAACAAAAAATGACATTTGAAATTTAGTCGGTTTTTCTACTTGCATTGCGAAAGGACCGTGCTGTAAAAAATTGTGTAATAGTTATTTGTGCAACAAGAGAGCAAAGTTGTTTTTTGTTTCGAGTGCTGATTTTGAGTCCCGAGCAAGCAAAGGATTCTATGATTGATTCACGAGCGTAGCGAGTGAATCAAAGTTAGAATCCTGAGCGTAGTGAGGGACTCAAAAGCACCAGATACAAAAAGCTTTGCTCTCGTGTAGCACACATAACTTTTCACCACAGCAGTGAGAACACATATTACTGGAGACATAGAAATGAACAGGAATAGATTGAATTCTGCATTAATCACTTGTTGATTTAACTCTTCTGGTGTTAAAGTACAGTCATGATCGCTAGTTTCACTTATCTTTTTAGATTATTTTATGTATTTATATAATTTAACATGTTACGCTATACTGTATCAGCATCAGCGAAATTTTTATTCGCGCTACTTTTTTAAATCGCGTTTTAATACCCCGTCCCTGATGTTTATTTTTCACATGTATCATTGTTGTAATTCCAAATAAAAATGTATTGGTTAAATACCAATTTTATACTATTAATTAGACTTATTTTTATTAAAATCCAAATAAATTAAACATATAAACAATTACATATAAAAAAAGTAAAAATAAAAAGTACAAATATCTTTTTTTACTTGCGTTTCCGAAGGTGTTTTCTTTGAGATCGAATTCCAAAATCGAATTTCGAATTCGAAGGGGTTTGTTTTTCCACTCACTTTTTATATGCATGTGAAAGAGACAGAGCACAGCAAAATTTCGAATGTTTCAAATTTATGGCTGAACAATGTCAATCCGTGACACTGAAGATTGAAAAATTAAAAAGCTACTTTTACTCACCCTCGAATCAAAATCGCGTTTTGTTCACTGTTGTCTCGCAGCAAAAGCGGCATGTTTGAGCTGCTGTGGTGAAAAATAACTTTTTCTATACTTTTTACATGGATCTGTTCAGGTAAGTGCTTAGATTATGACTTTCTTTACGTGATTATTTAGTTACATTGTAATAAAACACATATTCCACGAAATTACAATAATTGAATTAAATATAACCGCGAAGTCCGTCTAGTCTTTGGAGGCAAAGATCGGCGTATGCCGGTCTTCGCCGTTTTCAGAAATCGTGAACATTTTCGCTTCAACTTATGTTTTGGCATACTATAGATGATAATATATATGTCGGAGTGTGAGATTCCTTGTTGGTGATTTGATTACCTACCTGAATTATTATTTTCGTGTTATTTGAAAATCAGTTACAATGATTACGTTTAGAAACGTTAAAAGCAGTTAGCTTGAGTGGGGCAGTGGGGTCGTTGCCCCCCCGTGGGATCTCCACCTTGTCGTGGTGGGGGGGCTCAGTAACCGTGGATTGGTGACCCGCGGTGAAGCTAAGAGGGATCCAGGAGGGGACGCTCCGCGTGGGCTTGACGGGGCCTGCGCAGGATGCGTCCAACGGTGCGGGTGCGGGGGACAGTTCTGTCTGTCCCTCGCAGTCGGGTGTGGTCGCGGGAGGAGAGGCGTGTCGGTGTTGCGTTGCCGCGCGCCCTATCTCCCGCGACCAAATGGGGGCGCACCATCCAATGCGTCGCGGTGGGGCCGCAGAGGAAGAGGAGATGCGGTGTTGCGTTGCCGTCCTCCCTATCCTCTGCGGCCGCTGGGTGTTTTGGCGGCGGAGCCCAACACCTTAATCCGCCGCCAAGGGGGTTTTGTTCGGGGCCCGCCTGACCATCTGGCGGGCCGATACCCGTCGGGGGGTTGCGACGTATGCTTGGGCGAAACCCGACCCTCCGACACACGGGTTCATGAGGCACACGGGTTGGTTTTTAGTCAGTAAGAGTCTGACAGTCCCCTTCGCCCATCCCCCAGGGCGGAGGGACTCCATGAGGATTTTCCAACCCGAAACCAAAAAAAAAAAAAAAAAGTGGGGTCGTTGCAGGGCTGGTATCATATTTTGACAGTTTAGAAATGTCAGATGTCATTGCTGTCTAGAGATCATATAAGTTGGATTCCGTACGACGACGGATCAGTTTTAGGACCGCCAATGCTCGCCCTTTCGGAAAGGGCATCAGATTTACTCCGAGAGAGGAGGAGGAGTACCGTCTCATCCAGCGGTACCTCACGGAGCTGGAAAAGACCGAAAAGATCTCCTGGTTCTGTTATTCCCTCCCAGCAGAACGCAGCCTAAAGGTGGCAATACGAGGACTCCCGTTCAACACGACACAGGAGGAGGTTGAAGATGAACTCCGCGAGCTGGGGTACGAGCCCGAATATGTCCGGAACATTCGGGCCCACCGCGACAGACCGGCGTGCATCCTCCTCGCAATCATCAGGAGGACCAAGGACGTCACACCGGGGATCTTCGAGGTCACGGAGATGCTCGTTATCCCCGGTGTAAAGATTGAGAACTGGCGCGGGAAAAGGAAGCCAGCCCAGTGCCATCGGTGCCCAAAGTTTCGGCACTCAAGCCACCAGTGCCACCGACCCCTGGCATGTGTGCGCTGCGGCGAAGAGCACGCCGCTAGAGATTGCCCGCGCCCACTCGAGGAGCCTGCAACCTGCGCCAACTGCGGGGGGACGCACCCCGCCAACCACATCCACTGCCCGGTCTTCAAGCGGGAAGCGCGGAACAAGAAGGCCGGGACCGTCGCGTTTTCCGGTGAGCCGCGCAAAGTGCCGGAGCCGGTAAAGCCTCAGCCACAAGGAAAGACCGCGCAAGTCGCGACGCTCATGGCTGAGGCAAATGACCCCACAGCTCGCGGAGCCGCGGTCGCGGCTAAGAAGAAGAGAGGGCGGAGAAACCGCAGGCGAGGGAAGGAAGGCGCGACCGCGCCCACCGCCGCGGAAGTACCCCCGAAGCAGGACCCACCACCAACCCAGGGTGGCCCGAGGAAGCCAAGGAAGCCGAAGCGCGACCCGGCGCCTACACAACCAGCACCCTAGCCGTCCGCTCACCCGGTCGCCACCCCCGCCGAACCAACTACGGCCAGGGGCAAGAAGGCGAAGGCCCCACAGCAAAGTGAGGGCGGCAACGCAACAGTTTAAGCTGCCATCAAGGTGTTGCACGAAGTGCTCACCGCCCTAAGCGCCGGGCGCGACAAATAGGCGATCGTGTCCATTATCCTCAAGGGCCTTGCGGACCTCGTCATGCACGACAATGAATAGGCTCTTGAGGCTCACTGGAATGCCCGCGATCTCCAGAAGAAAGCCGCCCTGCTCCGCCCTCTCCTGCAGGAACAGGACATCGACGTGGCGCTGATAAATGAGACGCACCTGGGACCTGCAGACCGACTACTTCCTCATTTATCGGAGGGTCGAACTTAAGCCGGACGGTACACGCTACCGCGGACTGGCAGTGCTAGTCAGGCGAAGAGTCGTACACCAGCCCCTACCTGTGAGGACGCAGAGCACACTATACACGTTGGGTGTAGAGCTGCACCTAGGCGGTGCGCATCTCCACCTTTACGCCGCATACAAGCCGCCCGCAGTGAACATTGACGTCGCCGAACTGCGGACCATCCTCTCAGCACCTCACCCGGTTGTCATTGCGGGCGACTTCAACTGCAAGCACCCAGCGTGGAACTCAACGACCACCAACGCACCGGGTGTACGACTCTTCAACGACGCCGAAGCTCAAGGATACATCGTTGCGGGTCCGGAGGTACCCACACATTACCCGGACACGCAAACCCACATGCCTGACGTCCTGGACATCGTCGTGCATAACGACTCGCACTGCCAGCTACACCTCCACCAGGAAGTTCTCGACGACGAGCTACAGTCGGATCACCAACCGGTACTCGTCGTCGTACAACAGCAGCCAACCCGTATCGTCCCTCAAGCGCCACGTCCAAAACCGGACTGGACAAAATTTAAGGATACGATGGAGACCACCACACCGACTCGCCCTATCAGCTCCGCAGCCGACGTCGACGCGCTCGCGTCTGAACTCGCCGGCGCTATTAAGTCCGCCCTTGTCAGCTCCACACCACCCACCAACACCCAGAGGAGGCTACCCCCTCTGCCGGCACACATTGCGAAGCTGATAGCTCACAAGCGGCGCCTACGCAGACAGTGGCAAACAACGCGATGCCCTACCCTCAAGACGCAACTCAACCGGCTGACGGAGAAAGTGAAGGGCGAGTTGAGGACCCACACCGCCGAGAGCTGGGAGAGACTAATCGAGGACTCTCGCGACGACTGGCCGTCGATCCATCGGCTATGTCGTCGCCTCACGAACCACCTCGAGGGTGAGTTCAGGCCTAACCCGATTGTGGACGCAGAACACGCCGCAGCAGTCGAGACACACCTTCGGGAATACTTCGCCACGCCGATAGCTCCCGAAGAGGACCCAATTTTCTTCTCCCCCGGAGTGGTGCAGCGCGCCATTCGGCAGACCCAGCCCCGGAAGGCTCCTGGGGTGGATGGGATACCAAACTCAGCGCTGCGCAACCTGCCGCACCGTACCGTGGCAGCGTTGGCGCACCTGTTTACGGGGATCGTCCGCACAGGCGCCTTCCCCGCCTGTTGGTAGCAGGGCCGCATCATCGTGCTGCCCAAACCGGACAAGAACACATTGAAGCCGGGGAGCTATCGGCCGATCACTCTCCTGCCCACGATCTCGAAGGTGTTCGAGAGACTCCTGCTGCGGCACCTCACACCGCACATCACTCCAAGACCGGAACAATTCGGGTTCAGGTCTGAGCACTCCACGACATTGCAGTTGTCGATGGTACTGCATCGGATAACGGCGGCGCGCAACAAGCACGAGCATGCCGTAGCAGTATTCCTCGACATACAGAAAGCGTTCGACCGAGTGTGGCACTCCGGTCTGCTGTACAAGCTGTCAACGTCCACAGCGCCTCGCCGTGTAGTAAAGGTGGTCTCCTCGTTCCTGCGTAACCGGACTTTCCAAGTGGCAGTAGAACAGGAGCTGTCTGACGTCCGCAACATCCTTGCTGGAGTCCCGCAGGGCTCATGCCTCTCGCCCGTGCTTTACACCAGGTTCACCGACGACATCCCCGTCGCCGAGGGCGCCGAACTGGCGCTCTACGCCGACGACGTGGCGTACATCTCCACCAGTGTCAACGCCGCCCACGCCGCCAAGAAAATGCAGCGCTCTCTCGACCTGCTCCCCCACTGGCTATCGCAGTGGCGACTGTCGGTGAACATGGTTAAGTCACAGGCTATCCTCATCAGCAGCAAACAGCTCCATCCACTGCCACTCAAACTCCACGGTGAGTACATCCCCTGGACCCGGACGGTGAAGTACCTGGGGATCACCATCTACCGCGCCCTCTCCATGAGGCCGCACGTCCGCAACGTCGTCGCACAGGTACGCGCTACCAGAGCTCTGTTGCGTCCAGTGCTCTCCTCACACCTACCGCTACGAGCGAAGCTGGGTGTGTACAAGTCTTATGTGCACACCCGGCTCACCTACGCCGCGCCCTCTTGGTTCGTCCTCACGAGCGAGTCGAGCCGCATTCGCCTCCGCGCGCAGCAGTCACTGTCGCTGCGCGCCGCCGTACAAGCTCCTCGCTACGTGAGGAACGAAGTCATGGAGCGGGACACCCGCATCGAAAGCCTGGACGCCTACATCCGCCGTCTGTCCGTGGGGATGTTCGAGCGAGCCGACGCCTCGGCCTGGGACCACGTCCGGGACCTGGCCCCCTGGCACGATCGCCCCCCAGACAAGAAGAAGCTGCCGCGAGACCTCCTCGCTACCCCTGACGACGCTGCGGACGAGCCGGTTGCCCCGGGTAACCGCCGTCCACCCCTGACATGACAACCTTTTTAGCCCTCTGTTGCAGGTGGCCGCCCCTTTCCGCGCGACATCTGCGCGTCTCGCTGCATGATACGCACATCATGCGCGCGCGCGGACGACCACCGCAACAGCGCACGCCTAGGAAGAGACACACTCCTGACCACGACGTCGGCGTCTAACCAGACGCCGCGCCGGCACCACACCACCACCCCCACCCCACCAAGACCTCCGCAGGCCGCACGTAAGTCGCCGTCCGTGTCGCTGGCTTCACGGAGCTGGGCCTCCCTCGGTTCGCCGGGGGTCTCACTCGGCTCGTGTTGACCGCCCGGACGGCGTGAAGATCTAGCGGCCTGCGCGCACGCGCGTACACGCCTATCGGTCCATACCGCCTAAGGGCAACTACTGCCCGCCCCGAGGACCTGCCTTTATTTAAGGGCAGGAAAATAGAACCCGCTTGCGGAGGGCAAAACCTGCCCCGAACAAGCCTCTGCACGCCCTTTATGGGGCGTCGCGAAGAACTCGTTGAGACGGATCAGTTTTTTACGAGCAGCGACGGAGTGCACTTGTGAACCAGCCCCATGACGAACTCGCTGCGTTTCATGATTGTTGTTGATTTTTGTTTATCAAGTATCCATATTATACGTTTATTTATACTCATATATATACGTGTGAATATACTTAGGGTAAAACGTAATTGGACCTTAAATTACTATTAAATTGTAATAATCAAGACTATCGTAAGGTATATTTGACGATACTTACTTTGATTTGATTTGTACTTACTTAAACTTTTTTGTTTGAAACAAAACACTTTAAAAAAATGATTAGAACTGAGAGACATAATTTATATTTTATTTTGTTTTTTAAAAACAGGCCGTTGATTAAAAGGTTGGCTACTATCGTCAAAATATGACCTGAAGAATATTTCTCATATTTGGCTTTATTTTATATGCAAATTGATTTCATAAAAATGTACCTAATTCTTGCGAAAGATAAGATGATTAGTAAGAAATTAAATTAAGTGCAAATACGAATGACTTGTTATGGTCCTAAATAACTCTAAATAGTAATAATTACTAAAAGTTATAAATACTATTAGGTATATACTATTACGTACTAATTTTTGCATAAATTCGTTTTGATCTCATTACGATCTTATATTAAAAATAATAACTTCGGCAATAACTTTTTAAGCGAAAATACCCGACCGAAATGTTTTCTACCCCTGAATGGTGAAGTATGCCGAACTTACCCGACAAACACTTCTTTATAAGATAAGGTGCCACTGGGAGACTTTTATTTAAATTTGACAGCATTGAGTGAATTGTTCATGAATGATACACACACACACACAATGTCCACATTCGTGTAAACAGGCTTATTCAATTTTTTTTCACTATTAGACGATCTTACCCGACATGGCAGAGAAATCCGTCTACTTGGCGGTTTTTTACAAAATTGGTGTTTGTTTTACAACCGAATGACTTATCGTGTCTTGGGTACTTTTATTTAAGAGTCGACTTAATATTTGAACTCATTGATTAATACTACTCGTATAAAACACAAAAGAAACGTCCAAAATTTGCCATCGAAAATGGAAATCAATGACCTATGCCGATCTTTGCCGAGTTGACCTTACATTAAAATTGAAATTTCGAATGAATTTATTCACTGAGGTTTCAATTTTTTTTACATTCAATAGAGTTTCAGCATTTGATGAAAATCTACCTATGCGTAATACAAAATAATATATTAATTCTATTGCATTTCAGTTTCCGCTTTGCGTTAAGTGGTTTTGTTTACCTGTGTGCTCGATAGATGGCGTTGTGCCGTGCGGCTGAATCGCGCTATGGTTTCGTTCACACGCCGGCTATATATAGTTACAGCGATGTTTTATTTGTGCAAAGGCAAATGTCTAACATATATACTGTGATTCTCAGTGGTGAATATACTTACCTGAATCTCCTTATTTTTGAATAAGTTTCACAGCTGATTAATGCTGATCGGAACTTCGATATAAACTTAAACTTGATATAAATGCAGTATGATACATCTACAGAAATTGATCTATTTTAAATCGTAATCCCATATCACTTAACACACTATACAATCAATTTATTTTATTGGACCATACTAACATCTATAACAAAAACTTAAGGTCACAAGTCAGCTTCGTTTTATCTGATGTTACAATTCTTGACAATGATGATAAAAAAACAATTATGACATTTCTCAGAACAGAAAAAACATAGAAATGGTATGTACCCAAATTACTATCGGAACCGCTGTCGCCAAACTCACACAAGTAAACCGATAATCATATATTGCACTACAAAGAAACAATTCGTTTGATTCGTAGTTTAAGTTTATTCAAAACTAGCCTATTTCACAGATTTGGAAATAAGCCATGCTAACGTACAAATAAGATATATTTTGCTTTAGCAGTAGAACGTATTTACGATCTATAGTCATACTAGATTCGATTTACGAGTAAATTCCGCTACTCAACCATAGATGGCGGTATTCTAAGTTGTAGCAATTATAATCTTAATTATATAAAGCATATGGTTGAAATTTGCGTGATCGGTCTGTTTCTGCTTCTACTCGGTTAGGGCCGTACCACGTAGCACATTGGATTACTTTATCGATATCGATAGATGGTTTCGTATATCTATATCCTTTACTTGATATTATAAAATCGTCTTCTAAAAAATGCTCAGAGCATAATTATCGTGCTTGATTTGGTTGGCATCCAATTAACTCTACCCGTTGCATCTATCCAATTTTCTTTGATGCTTGCATCTTTAGGAAATCTAAAAATATTTTAAATGATGTTAAGAGGACCTACTAATGCTTATTTAGTGATCAATGCAATGTTAGTTAAACATTGCATTGATCACTAAATTGATAAATTATAATAATTACGTTACTATTCAAAACATAGATTATATTTTTGCAACAAAGTATCTATTAGATTTAATCTAATACACCTCTTAAAATAAATTACGTGAGTGAATAAAGCCGACATTATACTTGGATTGTAATGTTATACTAAATAATAACATATAATAATATTCGTAACATATGCTACTACATACACACAACACCACCTAAGCAGAGCTTGTACTATGGGTACTAGACAATGGATAAACATACATATTATATACTTTTTTTTTTAAATACGTACCTACATATTACATTGTTCATAGAAACACCCACCCAAATAAACAATTTATTAAAATAAACATTTCGTAAATTATTTATTTCCGTGTTTCGATATCAATCGATAGTTTTAATATTCGACTTGACCACATCACTAAATGAGTAGCGAGGAATTTTCGAGAATGTTCTATTGAATAGAATCAATCCAAAATAAACTTTATCTTCGATTTATAAGGTTCATTTTTACTAACCGTTCTATTTAATATTATTTAATTGAAACAAATTAAGACTTTTATTGAAAACAATGAAAATTGTACTTACCGATGGTACGAAACACCTCCATTTTTAAGATTTTTTCGCCTGCTATCATTTTTGCACTCCAAAACGGTACAAAACGGCATAGTTATAGAAATGAAACTGTGTCACGAAACGAGCAATTCGACGCGATGTAAAGGGCCCAGTACACAATGGTCCATGATGAGCCACTGCAGGCCATCGCCCGCCATTGTGTGAACATGCATCGCCATTACCGTACGCAATGGCGATGGCCTGCAGTGGCCTATCATGGGCCACTGCAGGCCATCGCCACGATCACTTAGTGTTCACACAACGGCGCATGGCTCATTGCTGCCTGGCGAATCACTTGCGATGGACGTGGAAGTAATTGCGGCCACGGCTATCTAATCTTGCGATTAATCTCAAAAAATTCTTTCTCTATTAGATAGTCCATTTATCGAGGGAGGCTATCTCAGAACAGAAAAAACATAGAAATGGTATGTACCCAAATTACTATCGGAACCGCTGTCGCCAAACTCACACAAGTAAACCGATAATCATATATTGCACTACAAAGAAACAATTCGTTTGATTCGTAGTTTAAGTTTATTCAAAACTAGCCTATTTCACAGATTTGGAAATAAGCCATGCTGACGTACAAATAAGATTTATTTTGCTTTAGCAGTAGAACGTATTTACGATCTATAGTCATACTAGATTCGATTTACGAGTAAATTCCGCTACTCAACCATAGATGGCGGTATTCTAAGTTGTAGCAATTATAATCTTAATTATATAAAGCATATGGTTGAAATTTGCGTGATCGGTCTGTTTCTGCTTCTACTCGGTTAGGGCCGTACCACGTAGCACATTGGATTACTTTATCGATATCGATAGATGGTTTCGTATATCTATATCCTTTACTTGATATTATAAAATCGTCTTCTAAAAAATGCTCAGAGCATAATTATCGTGCTTGATTTGGTTGGCATCCAATTAACTCTACCCGTTGCATCTATCCAATTTTCTTTGATGCTTGCATCTTTAGGAAATCTAAAAATATTTTAAATGATGTTAAGAGGACCTACTAATGCTTATTTAGTGATCAATGCAATGTTAGTTAAACATTGCATTGATCACTAAATTGATAAATTATAATAATTACTGTTACGAGCTGGGGTTCGACGATAAATTATAACTCACTATGCCAGAAAACTGAACTTTATTTACTACACAAACACTAAGTATAACACTAGATACACACACTTAATTTTCACTTCACTAGTAAAACACACTATTCACACCACTAGAACAACACTAATAAAACACCACTAAACACTTCCGAATTACTTCCTTCGCTTCTTGTTGATCGCTTTCCGTATTCAATTGAACTGTCCGGTCCGTTCGCTCCCGCTCTATTTATACTGGCCGGATAACATCACTAGGCTTTTCGAGACGACTCACGATATTTCTGGAAACGTGTAAGGTGTTTCTAGATGTCGCGTAAATGTTCTATTTACACCAGCGCCATCTATTAGAGGATAGATGAAACAGCCTTAAACAACCGATACATCTAATCTCATGTAGTTCTCCCATTCACTGATAGATGGCGTTATTTTCAATTCGTAACACGGCCTCCCTCTTAAACGTGTTCGTCTCGAACATCGTTGGACCCATAGTAACGAGCCAACCGGTCCACATGAACTATCTTCGGTGCACCTCGCGACCCCTTCTGGATTCGATAGGTAACGTCGTTCATCCTGGTAATTATGCGATATGGCCCGTCCCATCTGGCTTGTAACTTAGGCGATTTTCCTTTGCTTCGTACTGGGCCATGAAGCCACACCAATGACCCCTCATCGAAGCCCTTGTTGTTCGCCCTCCGGTCGCAGCGAGTCCTCATCCTCCCAGACATCCGCCGTCCCGACCCCCATGGAGCTTCTACATTGCACACCTTGAATGCACCTCTGCTACGAGTATGTGGCCCCTTCACAGCCGCACAACTTGTGCATTTGCGGCACCAATCCTCGACGTCATTCCGACAGTGGAGCCAATAAAACCGCTCTCGGACCTTAGTAAGCGTCTTCTTAACACCCATGTGACCTCCCGAAGCACCATTGTGATAGAGCCGTAGTACTTCCGGCACCTTAGTCTTGGGCACTACCATTTGCAGATGGCATTGGTTACCTCGAGCGTTTTCCCATTTGCGGCACAGAACTCCATCCTGGACAACCAAGCTTTCCCACTGTGCCCAATAACCTTTGGTGACAGGGCTCATTGCTGCGATATCACTCCATTTGGGCCTAGGAGCGCCTGATTTCTTCCTTTTGAGAATCGGCTGTACGTCCTTGTCTTCTTGCTGAGCACGCTGCAGAGCTTCTTTCCATCTGTCACTCAGATCCGTCTTCAACATTCTCACTAGCGCTGGCGGCTTCGCTTCCTGTCTTGCACAGTGTTTGCGTTGGTCGGGGTAAGGCCTACACGTCAGAGCATCTGCGCTACGTTGCTCTTGCCGCCAGACAGGTACATCAGGTGACCCCTTCGGTGGAGAGAGGGTATCAACGTGCCGCTTACGCTTTGGGCAGCTCAAGCGGATATGGCCTCTTTCCCCGCAGTTGTAGCACCGTGGTGAAGAAACAACTTCCCTGATACGGTAAGTTCGATCCTCGTGTCGCGCTGCTTCCACCTCCAGAGCGTAGGCTAAGGCTGCCTTCAGGGACTTGAAGTGCCCCAGCCTCACTGCTGCTCTTACCTCCAGGTCCCGGATCCCATCCGTAAACGCTTGTACGAGGTTCCCGTCAATGAGCACAGGCGACGACTGGTATGCCTTCCTGACCAGCCTTTCCACCTCTAGAGCCCACTGCTGCAGAGTTTCTCCGGTGCGTTGTGTCCTGTCCTTCAGCTGAGCACGATACACATGTTCGAGGTGTGCGTCTCCGTACCTCGCCTCCAACGCCTCCATCAGCTTTTCATAGGAGACGTCTTGCCCAAGCACCTCCAACACCGTCAAGGCCTGATCACGAAGGCCCAAGGTTAGGGCGGTGAAGGCCTGTTCTTTGTCCCACCTATTCGCTCGCATTACGGCCTCAAACTGAACCTTGTATGCAACCCACGATGACGAGCCGTCAAAGGGTGGAACCTTAAACCAACGAGGTGAGGGCGCCACAGCTGCAGGTGTAACGTCGTAGGACCCGAGCCTACACAATTTCTTCTCCACTTCGGCAATACGGGTCTCGAGGTGATCATGTACACGCTTCTCAATAGAGGCGACGCGAGTCTCAAGCTGGTCGTGTACGAGCTTCTCCACGTCGCTGATACGAGCCTCGTGCTGCTGGAGCTCCTCCTTGACCGCCTTCAAGTCCTTCCCCACTGTGGCGCTGAGGTCTTTCATGAGCACCAGCTGTTCCTCCAGACGGCGGGCGTGCTCCTCCTTGTCGCGCTGCAGCTGTTCCTCTAGGCGGCGCGCGTGCTCCTCTTGACGGCGAGCCTGCTCCTCCTTGTCGCGCTGCAGCTGTTCCTCTAGGCGGCGCGCGTGCTCCTCTTGACGACGAGCCTGCTCCTCTTGACGGCGGTCCTGCTCCTCTTGACTGCGGTCCTGCTCCTCTTGACGGCGAGCCTGCTCCTCCTTGTCGCGCTGTCGCTGTTCTTCCATGCGCCGCGCGTGCTCTTGCATGAACGCCATCAGAGCCGCGATGTCGGGCACCGCCATGGAGTGTGCGCTTGCAGGCTCCACTGCAGCCGCGGAGTCGCCTGATCCACCAGACGATGGAGAAGGAACGTCTCCGAAGCGTCTCTGGTCCAGGTCTTGCTGGCGCTGGTTCCGGGTACGCACTCCGTCAGTTTCTTCCTTCGGCATAACCGGCATAATTTATCCCTTTCTTCTGACACCAATTTGTTACGAGCTGGGGTTCGACGATAAATTATAACTCACTATGCCAGAAAACTGAACTTTATTTACTACACAAACACTAAGTATAACACTAGATACACACACTTAATTTTCACTTCACTAGTAAAACACACTATTCACACCACTAGAACAACACTAATAAAACACCACTAAACACTTCCGAATTACTTCCTTCGCTTCTTGTTGATCGCTTTCCGTATTCAATTGAACTGTCCGGTCCGTTCGCTCCCGCTCTATTTATACTGGCCGGATAACATCACTAGGCTTTTCGAGACGACTCACGATATTTCTGGAAACGTGTAAGGTGTTTCTAGATGTCGCGTAAATGTTCTATTTACACCAGCGCCATCTATTAGAGGATAGATGAAACAGCCTTAAACAACCGATACATCTAATCTCATGTAGTTCTCCCATTCACTGATAGATGGCGTTATTTTCAATTCGTAACATTACGTTACTATTCAAAACATAGATTATATTTTTGCAACAAAGTATCTATTAGATTTAATCTAATACACCTCTTAAAATAAATTACGTGAGTGAATAAAGCCGACATTATACTTGGATTGTAATGTTATACTAAATAATAACATATAATAATATTCGTAACATATGCTACTACATACACACAACACCACCTAAGCAGAGCTTGTACTATGGGTACTAGACAATGGATAAACATACATATTATATACTTTTTTTTTTAAATACGTACCTACATATTACATTGTTCATAGAAACACCCACCCAAATAAACAATTTATTAAAATAAACATTTCGTAAATTATTTATTTCCGTGTTTCGATATCAATCGATAGTTTTAATATTCGACTTGACCACATCACTAAATGAGTAGCGCGGAATTTTCGAGAATGTTCTATTGAATAGAATCAATCCAAAATAAACTTTATCTTCGATTTATAAGGTTCATTTTTACTAACCGTTCTATTTAATATTATTTAATTGAAACAAATTAAGACTTTTATTGAAAACAATGAAAATTGTACTTACCGATGGTACGAAACACCTCCATTTTTAAGATTTTTTCGCCTGCTATCATTTTTGCACTCCAAACCGGTACAAAACGGCATAGTTATAGAAATGAAACTGTGTCACGAAACGAGCAATTCGACGCGATGTAAGAACGTGACTGGGGCCAGTTAAGCGTTACAACGCTTAATTGTGACACGCGTGCCACGCCTACTTACCATTTCCAGTGTAATATTTTCTCTTCCGTGGAGGCTATCTAATAGACTATATAACATCACGCTATGAGCCACGAGAGCGGACAAAGACTTAAATAACGCGGGTGTAACTGCGGGCTTATCTAGTATATTTATACATTTTATATACTGCCTCCGTGATCCAGTGCATAGCGTATGTGACTACTGATCGGGAGGTCCCGGGTTCGATTCCTGGATGGGGCAAAAGCGTTACTGGGTTTTTCCGAATACTCAGTAGCAGCCCGGAGTCTGGTGATGTGCCCGGTAACGGCAATAGGCTCGCCCTCTATTACGTAGGACCTAAAAATTCATGACGAAATGTGAGTATAATATTACACCTCTGCCTACCCCTTCGGGGATACAGGCGTGAGACAATAAATAAATATATATATATATTAGCTGTCGCCCGTGGCTCCGCCCGCGTGGATGTAAGTTATCGCGATAAAAACTATCCTGTGTACTTCCTCTGGTCTTTGATTGATCGAATAATTAGTTATAAATATTGATCTTTCAACAGAAAATCCTTGTCATACTGGACAACTACTGCTAAGCCTTCAAGTCTGTATGGAATAGTGCAGATGGATTTATATAGTTCATCATCAGATGTTTCAGATCTTCGATAAGTCAACAAATAATGCTCATCAGACTGAACAAGTTTTGCTAAAAAGGCAAGCCTGTATGTTATAGTGTAGCTGGGCTCTTTAAAATCCACATCAGATGTTCGAGATCTTCAAATTTTAATCGCTTATCAAAAAACGCTCATCATGTGAAATGTTTTTTGCCACACCGCAATTTTTATGTCTTATAGTTACGCTGGGCTGTTGTGGTTCTGCATCATAATTATGTTCCACTTTCCAAAATCAATTTTAGCCTATAATATGTCGCCTGACCTAATAGCAATATAATAAAAAAAGTTTCATTCAAATCCGTCCAGTAACTTCCGAGATTAGCGTGTACAAACAGACAGAAATATTTTTTTAGATTTTTGCTCCATTACTGATTCATTACATAACTGTATAATTATTCTGAAAACATATTCAATATACAGTTTCTTTTACTGCCTTCTATATATATAAAACAAAAAGTGCACTATCCCGGTCTGCGGTCGGTGACGAACTAAACAATGGGCCATTGTGTGAACACCACAGGCCACGCTACGCCACGATTCCTTTGAAGTGTGCCCAAAAAACCGACAACGTCCCGATTGCGCGCCACGATTGACAATTGCCCGCACTTGCCCGCCACTGTATACCATCACCCCGTGTACACAATGGTCCATGATGGGCCACTGCAGGCCATCGTCGTACCCGGTGTACACACGGCTACACATCAGTTAAACAAAACCAGTTTATCATGGTCTCGCTTTGTGTTATCTTTCCGCACATTAAACGATCAGTTTATACTGGTTTAGCATAGTTTGGTGAGTAGGCGTGTGTATACAATGGCGATGGCCTGCAGTGGCCCATCATGGACCATTGTGTACTGGAGCCTTAAGAACGTGACTGGGGCCAGTTAAGCGTTACAACGCTTAATTGTGACACGCGTGCCACGCCTACTTACCATTTCCAGTGTAATATCACAGTCAAATAATCCATACAGTCGTTCGACGAACGCGTCTAGACGGGTCAATCGTGCGGGGGCCAAGAGGTGAGACGCGGGAAGAGCGGTGCCTAGTTACGTATATCGCCTTAGTTCCTAACTAGGTACATGTTTTTGTGGGCTGGCACGTGCTTGTTTTTTGTTCGTTACTTATTTATTTGCTTATTAATATTAATTAAGATGGTGCATACGACTTGTGCTGTGAGACATTGAAATTCTTTATGCTGTTTAAAGATTTAAATAAAAGCAAGGTTTTAAAAAATCTGCGATTTCATCAATTTACTTATACCAAAAAAGAAACTTTCATAAATTATTATTATTTATATTATTTTGAAATGTATGTACCTATAACCACTTTAAATAATGTGCACATTCCAAAATGTACCTAATTCTTGCGAAAGATAAGATGATTAGTAAGAAATTAAATTAAGTGCAAATACGAATGACTTGTTATGGTCCTAAATAACTCTAAATAGTAATAATTACTAAAAGTTATAAATACTATTAGGTATATACTATTACGTACTAATTTTTGCATAAATTCGTTTTGATCTCATTACGATCTTATATTAAAAATAATAACTTCGGCAATAACTTTTTAAGCGAAAATACCCGACCGAAATGTTTTCTACCCCTGAATGGTGAAGTATGCCGAACTTACCCGACAAACACTTCTTTATAAGATAAGGTGCCACTGGGAGACTTTTATTTAAATTTGACAGCATTGAGTGAATTGTTCATGAATGATACACACACACACACAATGTCCACATTCGTGTAAACAGGCTTATTCAATTTTTTTTCACTATTAGACGATCTTACCCGACATGGCAGAGAAATCCGTCTACTTGGCGGTTTTTTACAAAATTGGTGTTTGTTTTACAACCGAATGACTTATCGTGTCTTGGGTACTTTTATTTAAGAGTCGACTTAATATTTGAACTCATTGATTAATACTACTCGTATAAAACACAAAAGAAACGTCCAAAATTTGCCATCGAAAATGGAAATCAATGACCTATGCCGATCTTTGCCGAGTTGACCTTACATTAAAATTGAAATTTCGAATGAATTTATTCACTGAGGTTTCAATTTTTTTTACATTCAATAGAGTTTCAGCATTTGATGAAAATCTACCTATGCGTAATACAAAATAATATATTAATTCTATTGCATTTCAGTTTCCGCTTTGCGTTAAGTGGTTTTGTTTACCTGTGTGCTCGATAGATGGCGTTGTGCCGTGCGGCTGAATCGCGCTATGGTTTCGTTCACACGCCGGCTATATATAGTTACAGCGATGTTTTATTTGTGCAAAGGCAAATGTCTAACATATATACTGTGATTCTCAGTGGTGAATATACTTACCTGAATCTCCTTATTTTTGAATAAGTTTCACAGCTGATTAATGCTGATCGGAACTTCGATATAAACTTAAACTTGATATAAATGCAGTATGATACATCTACAGAAATTGATCTATTTTAAATCGTAATCCCATATCACTTAACACACTATACAATCAATTTATTTTATTGGACCATACTAACATCTATAACAAAAACTTAAGGTCACAAGTCAGCTTCGTTTTATCTGATGTTACAATTCTTGACAATGATGATAAAAAAACAATTATGACATTTCTCAGAACAGAAAAAACATAGAAATGGTATGTACCCAAATTACTATCGGAACCGCTGTCGCCAAACTCACACAAGTAAACCGATAATCATATATTGCACTACAAAGAAACAATTCGTTTGATTCGTAGTTTAAGTTTATTCAAAACTAGCCTATTTCACAGATTTGGAAATAAGCCATGCTAACGTACAAATAAGATATATTTTGCTTTAGCAGTAGAACGTATTTACGATCTATAGTCATACTAGATTCGATTTACGAGTAAATTCCGCTACTCAACCATAGATGGCGGTATTCTAAGTTGTAGCAATTATAATCTTAATTATATAAAGCATATGGTTGAAATTTGCGTGATCGGTCTGTTTCTGCTTCTACTCGGTTAGGGCCGTACCACGTAGCACATTGGATTACTTTATCGATATCGATAGATGGTTTCGTATATCTATATCCTTTACTTGATATTATAAAATCGTCTTCTAAAAAATGCTCAGAGCATAATTATCGTGCTTGATTTGGTTGGCATCCAATTAACTCTACCCGTTGCATCTATCCAATTTTCTTTGATGCTTGCATCTTTAGGAAATCTAAAAATATTTTAAATGATGTTAAGAGGACCTACTAATGCTTATTTAGTGATCAATGCAATGTTAGTTAAACATTGCATTGATCACTAAATTGATAAATTATAATAATTACGTTACTATTCAAAACATAGATTATATTTTTGCAACAAAGTATCTATTAGATTTAATCTAATACACCTCTTAAAATAAATTACGTGAGTGAATAAAGCCGACATTATACTTGGATTGTAATGTTATACTAAATAATAACATATAATAATATTCGTAACATATGCTACTACATACACACAACACCACCTAAGCAGAGCTTGTACTATGGGTACTAGACAATGGATAAACATACATATTATATACTTTTTTTTTTAAATACGTACCTACATATTACATTGTTCATAGAAACACCCACCCAAATAAACAATTTATTAAAATAAACATTTCGTAAATTATTTATTTCCGTGTTTCGATATCAATCGATAGTTTTAATATTCGACTTGACCACATCACTAAATGAGTAGCGAGGAATTTTCGAGAATGTTCTATTGAATAGAATCAATCCAAAATAAACTTTATCTTCGATTTATAAGGTTCATTTTTACTAACCGTTCTATTTAATATTATTTAATTGAAACAAATTAAGACTTTTATTGAAAACAATGAAAATTGTACTTACCGATGGTACGAAACACCTCCATTTTTAAGATTTTTTCGCCTGCTATCATTTTTGCACTCCAAAACGGTACAAAACGGCATAGTTATAGAAATGAAACTGTGTCACGAAACGAGCAATTCGACGCGATGTAAAGGGCCCAGTACACAATGGTCCATGATGAGCCACTGCAGGCCATCGCCCGCCATTGTGTGAACATGCATCGCCATTACCGTACGCAATGGCGATGGCCTGCAGTGGCCTATCATGGGCCACTGCAGGCCATCGCCACGATCACTTAGTGTTCACACAACGGCGCATGGCTCATTGCTGCCTGGCGAATCACTTGCGATGGACGTGGAAGTAATTGCGGCCACGGCTATCTAATCTTGCGATTAATCTCAAAAAATTCTTTCTCTATTAGATAGTCCATTTATCGAGGGAGGCTATCTCAGAACAGAAAAAACATAGAAATGGTATGTACCCAAATTACTATCGGAACCGCTGTCGCCAAACTCACACAAGTAAACCGATAATCATATATTGCACTACAAAGAAACAATTCGTTTGATTCGTAGTTTAAGTTTATTCAAAACTAGCCTATTTCACAGATTTGGAAATAAGCCATGCTGACGTACAAATAAGATTTATTTTGCTTTAGCAGTAGAACGTATTTACGATCTATAGTCATACTAGATTCGATTTACGAGTAAATTCCGCTACTCAACCATAGATGGCGGTATTCTAAGTTGTAGCAATTATAATCTTAATTATATAAAGCATATGGTTGAAATTTGCGTGATCGGTCTGTTTCTGCTTCTACTCGGTTAGGGCCGTACCACGTAGCACATTGGATTACTTTATCGATATCGATAGATGGTTTCGTATATCTATATCCTTTACTTGATATTATAAAATCGTCTTCTAAAAAATGCTCAGAGCATAATTATCGTGCTTGATTTGGTTGGCATCCAATTAACTCTACCCGTTGCATCTATCCAATTTTCTTTGATGCTTGCATCTTTAGGAAATCTAAAAATATTTTAAATGATGTTAAGAGGACCTACTAATGCTTATTTAGTGATCAATGCAATGTTAGTTAAACATTGCATTGATCACTAAATTGATAAATTATAATAATTACGTTACTATTCAAAACATAGATTATATTTTTGCAACAAAGTATCTATTAGATTTAATCTAATACACCTCTTAAAATAAATTACGTGAGTGAATAAAGCCGACATTATACTTGGATTGTAATGTTATACTAAATAATAACATATAATAATATTCGTAACATATGCTACTACATACACACAACACCACCTAAGCAGAGCTTGTACTATGGGTACTAGACAATGGATAAACATACATATTATATACTTTTTTTTTTAAATACGTACCTACATATTACATTGTTCATAGAAACACCCACCCAAATAAACAATTTATTAAAATAAACATTTCGTAAATTATTTATTTCCGTGTTTCGATATCAATCGATAGTTTTAATATTCGACTTGACCACATCACTAAATGAGTAGCGCGGAATTTTCGAGAATGTTCTATTGAATAGAATCAATCCAAAATAAACTTTATCTTCGATTTATAAGGTTCATTTTTACTAACCGTTCTATTTAATATTATTTAATTGAAACAAATTAAGACTTTTATTGAAAACAATGAAAATTGTACTTACCGATGGTACGAAACACCTCCATTTTTAAGATTTTTTCGCCTGCTATCATTTTTGCACTCCAAACCGGTACAAAACGGCATAGTTATAGAAATGAAACTGTGTCACGAAACGAGCAATTCGACGCGATGTAAGAACGTGACTGGGGCCAGTTAAGCGTTACAACGCTTAATTGTGACACGCGTGCCACGCCTACTTACCATTTCCAGTGTAATATTTTCTCTTCCGTGGAGGCTATCTAATAGACTATATAACATCACGCTATGAGCCACGAGAGCGGACAAAGACTTAAATAACGCGGGTGTAACTGCGGGCTTATCTAGTATATTTATACATTTTATATACTGCCTCCGTGATCCAGTGCATAGCGTATGTGACTACTGATCGGGAGGTCCCGGGTTCGATTCCTGGATGGGGCAAAAGCGTTACTGGGTTTTTCCGAATACTCAGTAGCAGCCCGGAGTCTGGTGATGTGCCCGGTAACGGCAATAGGCTCGCCCTCTATTACGTAGGACCTAAAAATTCATGACGAAATGTGAGTATAATATTACACCTCTGCCTACCCCTTCGGGGATACAGGCGTGAGACAATAAATAAATATATATATATATTAGCTGTCGCCCGTGGCTCCGCCCGCGTGGATGTAAGTTATCGCGATAAAAACTATCCTGTGTACTTCCTCTGGTCTTTGATTGATCGAATAATTAGTTATAAATATTGATCTTTCAACAGAAAATCCTTGTCATACTGGACAACTACTGCTAAGCCTTCAAGTCTGTATGGAATAGTGCAGATGGATTTATATAGTTCATCATCAGATGTTTCAGATCTTCGATAAGTCAACAAATAATGCTCATCAGACTGAACAAGTTTTGCTAAAAAGGCAAGCCTGTATGTTATAGTGTAGCTGGGCTCTTTAAAATCCACATCAGATGTTCGAGATCTTCAAATTTTAATCGCTTATCAAAAAACGCTCATCATGTGAAATGTTTTTTGCCACACCGCAATTTTTATGTCTTATAGTTACGCTGGGCTGTTGTGGTTCTGCATCATAATTATGTTCCACTTTCCAAAATCAATTTTAGCCTATAATATGTCGCCTGACCTAATAGCAATATAATAAAAAAAGTTTCATTCAAATCCGTCCAGTAACTTCCGAGATTAGCGTGTACAAACAGACAGAAATATTTTTTTAGATTTTTGCTCCATTACTGATTCATTACATAACTGTATAATTATTCTGAAAACATATTCAATATACAGTTTCTTTTACTGCCTTCTATATATATAAAACAAAAAGTGCACTATCCCGGTCTGCGGTCGGTGACGAACTAAACAATGGGCCATTGTGTGAACACCACAGGCCACGCTACGCCACGATTCCTTTGAAGTGTGCCCAAAAAACCGACAACGTCCCGATTGCGCGCCACGATTGACAATTGCCCGCACTTGCCCGCCACTGTATACCATCACCCCGTGTACACAATGGTCCATGATGGGCCACTGCAGGCCATCGTCGTACCCGGTGTACACACGGCTACACATCAGTTAAACAAAACCAGTTTATCATGGTCTCGCTTTGTGTTATCTTTCCGCACATTAAACGATCAGTTTATACTGGTTTAGCATAGTTTGGTGAGTAGGCGTGTGTATACAATGGCGATGGCCTGCAGTGGCCCATCATGGACCATTGTGTACTGGAGCCTTAAGAACGTGACTGGGGCCAGTTAAGCGTTACAACGCTTAATTGTGACACGCGTGCCACGCCTACTTACCATTTCCAGTGTAATATCACAGTCAAATAATCCATACAGTCGTTCGACGAACGCGTCTAGACGGGTCAATCGTGCGGGGGCCAAGAGGTGAGACGCGGGAAGAGCGGTGCCTAGTTACGTATATCGCCTTAGTTCCTAACTAGGTACATGTTTTTGTGGGCTGGCACGTGCTTGTTTTTTGTTCGTTACTTATTTATTTGCTTATTAATATTAATTAAGATGGTGCATACGACTTGTGCTGTGAGACATTGAAATTCTTTATGCTGTTTAAAGATTTAAATAAAAGCAAGGTTTTAAAAAATCTGCGATTTCATCAATTTACTTATACCAAAAAAGAAACTTTCATAAATTATTATTATTTATATTATTTTGAAATGTATGTACCTATAACCACTTTAAATAATGTGCACATTCCTAATAATCTACTAACTTTTACAATATCTCATGTCTGGCCAAATCACAGAATAAAGTTGCAATTATTGGACGTAAACAACATGGCAGACGTAAGAAAATATGCGTTGTAAGGTCATATTCGATTCTGGTGTGATTTTAATTTAATTCAATAAGTACCTAGTACCTTCGCATTAGGTAAGTACCTATCACATATTATTATGTATCTTGGTAACAGCGCATCCTAGCTCAAAAATAACCATATTTTTCTAAATCTCATAGCCCGGTCACCCATCCATAAAATGACCGTGATGTCTATTGCTTTAACTTAACGTAGTTTGCACGAAAAATAACTGCAAAATACTTCATATCGATAACATAGGCTCTGCAAGCTGATTCCAAGTCTACCCATCCATTAAACCATTGCTATGTCAATCGCTTTATTTTAACTGGGTTTGTACGAAAAATGCTTTATATTCTTAACCGCCTCCCACGACACCTGCGGGATGAAATAGGTGCTGACTGACACTTTGTGTGCAAATCTGTCACCGCACGAAAAATGCAACGTATTTTATAATAATTATTTATCGTTAATTATTGTAATATAATAAACTAGCTGTTTCCCACGGTTTCACCCGCAGGACGCGTCCTGAGGAAACTTCTTCGTGTACCCGGTTACTTTTTAGCCTAAGTTACTCCTTGGTACATCAGGCCAGTGAGGCTCCCGTCAAAATAGGTCCAGCCGTTCCAGAGATTAGCGAGAACAAACAGACAGACAAAAATTGTAAAAAATGTTATTTCGGTGTATGTACCGTGTATAAATCCATATGCATTTAATAAAAAGCGGTTATTTTAATATTGCAAGCAGACACTCCAATTTTATTTATATGTATAGATAAGTGATTTACAGTATATTTATTCATGTAGCGTAGCAATTGTAATATTCTTCTAAAATAAATAGACGGTGTTTGAATAAGTAGGTATTTGTTACATGTGGCAGCCCTAGCCTACTTACCCTTGTCTAGACGTTGTCGGCTTTTTCTACGAGATCAAAGGCGTCAAACTACTGTATATCTTTATACTGTGGTAATATTTTCTCTTCCGTGTGACATTTATTGACCATCGAACTAAAATGGCTATTCATTCAATACATTTCGCAGCTTATTTGCTCAACCCTGTTTCACACAGAATTGAATTAGATTCTGACGAAGATATTAAGGCAATGCAATATATTTATGAACTGGGCCAACATTTTAAAATAAATAGGTATCATGAAAGAATTAGCGGATCATTTTTGGAAGAATCGATTTATCTGGTCACAAGTTGAAGAAACAGATACACTTGGCTGGTGGAAGCGGATCTGCAGCACTACTCAGTTACACAAAATCGCAATGACTATTTTAACAGCTCCTTGCACGTCAGCAGCCACAGCCACTGAAAGGAAATTTAGTGCTCAAGCTGATATACATACAAATAAAAGGAACAAATTGACAACTCAACAGACAGGGAAAATAACCTACATCTAACACAACTGGAATTTAGAAAACAAACCGTCATCAAGTAAGATTACAGAAAAGGGCCTTCACATGGATTGTGTTTCGGAACCTTGCTCTCCAAACTTATGAATTGAAGAAATCGCCTGTGACAGTGATGAACATGAACAACTAAATATGGATCTGACGGACCCATTACAGGCCGATCAAATGTCACCTAAATTAACAAACCTTCGAAAAGTTGATGATTCTAATGAATCTAGCAGTAGTTAGAATGAAAAATATTTCCTTTTTTTGTAATAATGTTTTTTGATAAAACAATGTGAAAAATAAAAAAGAACATAAAAACACTAAAAAGATACTATTACCTATATACCTAAAAACCGTCGCAAATAATTGACAATAACAATAAAAGAAAATCGTTGTACATACGTAGCTGCACAGATTTAACAAACAAGCGATAGTCTTAGCGTAGCTGATTAAAAATTTCTAAATAGGTCAGGTTAACTTTAAATTCCTTTATTATATCTATTGCATTGACTAAATAAGAACGACGACAATAAAAATAAACTAACCTGGCAGTCCTAAGTCTGTAGGCATGGGCGTTTCCGGCTTTTTACGCAAACCGATAAAAATCCGATTTCAGCATTTGAAATCGATTTCAAAAACCGATTTTAGAAATCGATTTCAGTAGCGGATGTTGGAGCGAGCGTAGCGTACGACAAACGTAAACAATCGAAATCTTTTTGTATTTTAAAACTCCAAACATAAATTCCTAATAAGTATTTGCAATTTTCAAAATAAACTTTATTTATAGGTATTATCTGAATTAAATATTATCGCATCGATATTTAGTTTTATTTTTTCTATTCAATCTGCAATTCATAAAACCGCCGAAATCGAAAACGATTCGCTCGTCGCAAAGCACAATTCGCTTCATCTCTTTCGCTCTTTCAACGGATCACTAACTTAGAAAGAAAAGTAAATGAAAGTCGCTCTCTCTAATTCTAACTAAATATCGGAAAACTATCGGAAACGTAAGCTTTAGATTTACTTTCTTGTTTGGTTGCGCTTGCAGCGTTTGTTCGGATTTGTGTAGTTTGCGTTATCGTGGTATTGTTTTACGTTTTCTAAAATCGGTTTTTTCACATTGGAATATCGATACGATACGATTTCTGTCTGCAATCGGATTTCAGATTCGTTTTGATATATCGGTCTCATGCCTATAAGTCTGAAAACCATGAAGGGAAATTTTTAATCATTAGTAGATTAGTATAACATTAAAATAGCAGGGTTACCATCCGAAATCGGCTATTAATGGCTATTAACTGCTTTTAATCCATTATTAGCCAAATTATATTAACCGGATTATTAGCACTACCCATCTCTACAGAAAGGCTATACGCGTATATTATGTACGGTTTTTCCCGCCAGACGGATTTGGCCACATTGACCTTACCTATATGAGGGTTTGAGGGGGTAAAAAATCGAATAGATGCGGGCGGCACGAAATGAGCGTTACGGGTTCGAATCCCGTAATTGAGGTGGATGATGATAGTTTTCAAGAATAAGTATTGTGGAATGTCCAGCTAAGTCATTATAGGTAAATAAGTTTCTAATTTGTTAAGCGTTGCACTTTGGTGCTACGTACGAATGTGTTTGATAATAAACCTAAGACTTAAATTATAAAAAAAATAGGTTATTATTTGAATTGAACTTTTCCTGCTTTAGGTAAATTGCTTAGGCTTATTCTGCATTCAAATTGAAATTTCAAATTAATTTATTCACTGAGGTTTCAAACATTTTTTACATTCAATAGAATTTCAGCACTTGATGAAAAACTATATAATTATGCGTAATACAAAATGTAATAATTATATTCATTCTATTGTATTTCAGTTTCAACTTTGCGTTCTGTTGTTTTGTTTACCTGCGTGCTCGATAGATGGCGTTGTGCCGTACGGCTGAATCGCGCTATGGTTTCGTTCACACGCCGGCTATATATAGTCACAGCGATGTTTCATTTAAGCGGTAATTGCTTATCATCTATTTTTGAATAAGTTTCTCAGCTGAATATTGCTGATCGGAACTTCGATAATCGATACGTTTGTAATAATTTGTATTAAGAATTGGGGAATCTTAATACATTGCATAATGCTTACATACAGGTTTAATTAATAATTATTTAAATTATTATATATTACTAGCTGACCCAGCGAACTCCGTATCGCCTTTTTAAGAGTTTTTATTTAATTCCCTTTTTTCCAAGCCCCTTTTCCAAAGTTACCATTAACTTAGCGCTTAATCCCTTAACATTTCAGAGTCTATAAATGATGAACAATTAAAATATCGGAGACGATACCCATATCGACTTGAAAAAAAATCCCGCCATCTTTGATTTCCTATCCACCATCATTGATCACGAAATAAATGTTGTATAAGGATTCTCCATCCCTCAAATCATCAGAGACATTCATCACACACACACATCATTCAATCATCACACACACACATATGGATTTTGTAAATTTTTCCCATCCGCCATCTTCGATTTCCCATCCGCCATCTTGAATCACGAAATAGATGTTGTATTTGGATTCCCCATCCCTTCAAACATCGGAAACGATAACCATATTGAATTTTTAAAACTTTCTCATCCGCCATCTTTGATTTCTCATCCGCCATCTTTGATCACGAAATAGATGTCGGATTTGGATTCCCCATCCCTTTAAATATCGGCGACGATACCCATATCGACTATAAAAAAAATCCCGATCGCCATCTTTGATTTCCTATTCGCCATCTTTGATCACGAAATAGATGTTGTATTTGGATTCACCATCCCTTAAATCATCAGAGACGATACCCATATTTATTTTTAAATTTTCCCATCCGCCATTTTTGATATCCCATCCGCCATCTTGAATCACGAAATAGATGTTGTATTTGGATTCCCCATCTTTTTAAACATCGGCGACGATACCAATATTGATTTTTTAAAATTTTCCCATCTGCCATCTTTGATTGCTCATCCGCCATCTTTGATCACGATAATTTTATAGTCGATATGGGTATCGTCGCCGACGATACCCATATCGACTATAAAAAAAATCCCGTCCGCCATCTTTGATTTCCTATCCGCCATCTTTGATCACGAAAAAGATGTTGTATTTGGATTCACCATCCCTTAAATCATCAGAGACGATACCCATATTTATTTTTAAATTTTCCCATCCGCCATTTTTTATTTCCCATCCGCCATCTTGAATCACGAAGATGTTGTATTTGGATTCCCCATCCATTTAAACATCGGAGACGATACCAATATTGATTTTTTAAAATTTTCAGATCTGTCATCTTTGATTGCCCATCCGCCATCTTTGATCACGAAATAGATGTTGTATTCGGATTCACCATCCCTCAAATCATCAGAGACGATACCCATATTGATTTTTTTAATTTTTTCCCATCCGCCATCTTTGACTTCCCATCCGCCATCTTGAGTCACGAAATAGATGTTGTATTTGGATTCCCCATCCCTTCGAACATCGGAGACGATAGCCATATTGATTTAAAAAAAAATCCCATCCGCCATCTTTGATCACGAAATAGATGGTGTTTTTGAATTCCCCATTCCTTAAGATATCGGAGACGATACCCAAATCGACTTTAAAAAAATCCCGTCTGCCATCTTTGATTTCCTATCCGCCATCTTTGATCACGAAATAGATGTTGTATTTAGATTCGCCATCCCTTAAAACATCGGAGACGATAACCATATTGAATTTTTAAAACTTTCTCATCCGCCATCTTTGATCACGAAATAGATGTCAGATTTGGATTCCCCATCCCTTTAAATATCGGCAACGATACCCATATCGACTTTAAAAAAAAATCCCGTCCGCCATCTTTGATTTCCTATCCGCCATCTTTGATCACGAAATAGATGTTGTATTTGGATTCACCATCCCTTAAATCATCAGAGACGATACCCATATTGATTTTTTAAATTTTTCCCATCCGCCATTTTTGATTTCCCATCCACCATCTTGAATCACGAAATAGATGTTGTATTTGGATTCCCCATCCCTTTAAACATCGGAGACGATACCAATATTGATTTTTTAAAATTTTCCCATCCGCCATCTTTGATTGCCCATCCGCCGTCTTTGATCACGAAATAGATGTTGTATTTCGATTCTCCACCCCTTAAAATATCGAAAGCGATACCCATATTGATATTTAAAACTTTCTCATCCGCCATCTTTGATTTCCCGTCCGCCATCTTGGATCACTAAATAAATTTCATATTATTAATTAGCGTCCCGAAAATCTCGAAAACGATACCCATATAGATTGTATCCTATTCGTTTAGCCTTTTTTTGCCTTTGACCCAACCCTCCCCCTTCTCGTTTGACCACTTTATTATTTTTGTCTGGCCCCTAAAAGTTGTGGCGTAATTTTATATAGCCTATAGCCTTTCGGAATAATTGGGCTATCATAGGCAATAACAATTTTTAAAATCCGACTGCTAGTTCCTGAGATTAGCCGACATTATGTTTTAGCCTTTTTAGCCTTTTGCCCGGCCCCAAAGGGTCGAAGCCTTATGTTATATAGCCTATAGCCTTCCGGAATATCTGGGCTATCGTATACAAAAAGAATTTTTCAGATCCGACCGGTAGTTCCTGAGATTAGCGCGTTCAAACAAACAAACAAACAAACTCTTCCGCTTTATTATATTAGTATAGATTATATAATTATTCTCGCTTTATCTTCACGCATTTTACCTCTTGTGACGTTAAGAAGAGTATACTGGCAGTGACGTCCAATGCAGGCAATGATTGTGTCAGCCGCAATATCATCCATTCTTCCCATCCTAGGTGAAATTTTTCCAGTCCTATGTCACATCCTTAACCATTCCATAGCCCGTGGTATCTTTCTATCAAGTTGGAAAGATGCACTAATAATTCCTTTACCTAAGGAATCCCAACCCTGCTCCTTCTCCGATTATGGACCCATATCCATACCATACCACCATACCACCTTTCCTATCAAAAGTCCCTATCAATCTGGTTCCCGCCCCGGGCACAGTACTGTCACTGCATTGCTTCGTGTAACAGATGACATTAGGCTGGGTATGGATAGTGGCAATCTGACGGTTTTGACTCTACTTGATTTTAGTAATGCTTTTAGCACCGTCGATTTTCACATTATACTTGGCATATTACGCTCTCTTAACGTATCTCAAACTGCAATTGACTGGTTTCACAGTTACCTGTTTGGTCGCCGGTAACGGATATGCATCGAAGACACTTATTTCGCTTGGTCTGACACAATTGCCGGTGTGCCACAGGGTGGCGTGCTATCTCCTTTACTCTTCGCAATATTTATTAATTCTATGTATCTCAAACCAATTACTTTCATCCTACCACCTTTTCGTAGATTATTTGCTAATTTACACGCAAGCTCCGTTAAATAAGTTAGCGGCAGTCTGTACTACCATTAGCTGGGACCTGGCGCGTAACTGTGAGTGGACCACGATATATGGACTTAAAGTCATCATCAGCCTTTAATAGTCCACTGCTGGACTAGGCCTATCCTTTGAAAGGAGGTATTGGCCTAATAGTACCAATAGTACTAGATTAGCGACCCACACTTGTTTTTATTAATATACATATTAGGCTAATCGAAAACATTAAATTTATCATCACCGTAATTATATTTAGGATAATATGGGCAAATCAATATAACCACTAACTAAATCGAACTAAAACACCGTTTATCTCGGAATAGTGAATATGTCACATAATGACTTCTTGCAATAAGCCGACGATATACAATTCATATAACTCTATACTATACTAATAATGCGAGTAAGACTACAAGACTGTTCAAATAATGAAATTAACTATACATCGGAATCCTTAAGTTTCTTTAACAAAGCAGAACGAAATCTATTTGCTGACGCTGAGAATAAACTAATTCTGTAGTTTCTGAACAAAAGTCATTGTAGTTTTTGCACAAGCGACGTAGAGCCCACAGACCAGCATTGGTGCGGCAATGGGACACAGCAAAAAGAGGAAGTGCGCGCACCTCTCGTCTAATAACAGTTCTTGGGACACAGTAGCATATATTATTAGTAATCTCAGAACAGTTATACCTGTTATAGCATACGTCGAAAAGAAACATACTTTCTAGATATAAACGTCTAGACTTCAGGCTCATTAGATTGTATTTATTATGGAGATTTTTATAGGTTGGGAAATTGTGGCAGCACTCTATAGTGCATCGATCTAAGGAATTTGCGCTGCACTCTTTCTAGCATCTCAACCATAGAAATAGTAATTAATCTCAACGTATTTATTATAGAAAGGGTTCCACACCACCACTGCATAGTCGAGTTGAGATCTAACTAGTGCTTTATTTTTTATTATTTTTATTTATAGTCTCACGCCTGTATCCCCGAAGGGGTAGGCAGAGGTGTAATATTACACCCACATTTCGTCATGAATTTTTAGGTCCCACGTGATAGGGGGGGGAGGCTATTGCCGTACCGGGCACTAGTGCTTTATAGAGATGAAAATAAGTGCTTGCGTGTTTAAATTCAGTAGCTGACCTCATAATGAGTGTCTGAAACAATTTCCAATATCATTTGTGAAAAAAATGAATTAAAGAGGCCCTAAAATTGAGCCCTGGGGTACGCCAGATGTTACGATAGTAGTCGCCGAGTGGAATCCCATTTAAGTCTCATTTACTAATGAGTAAATGAGACTTAAATGTCGCAGCCTACTTGGTTCCCGAAAAAACAGCAACACTTAAGTATGACTAAACACCATACGTCCCGTATTTCAGCCATCCGTCCCGTTGTCCTCAGACGATGGCTCAGGGCACAAAAATGTCCCATATTTAGAAGCCGCGCGAAAACTTAAAATTGATTGGCCAGTAACGCAGTCTTATCGCCGACACGATTCACACAACCTATTTTTTTAGAAGAGAAGACATTTGATTCTAGTTTTAAAATTTTAATTTTGACATCTGGTATACGTAAATATACCATAGTATGTCAAAAGCGTCCCGTATCATGCCTTGAAGTACTTTTTACTTTATCGTATTAGCACGGATTCGCCACAGAAAATTGGGATTACATGGACATTTAAGAAACAAAGAGGAGCAATTTCTCACTCTTATATCCGATTTTATAAGTAGGTAGGTTACCTATACCTATATAATTGACATTTCCTATTTTTAGTGCGTCTTTGTTAATGTGAATTTTGTCATGGTCATATCCATTATGTTTAATTACGTACTATTGTAATCGGAACAGTACTTTAACCCGGTCAAATTAGACCAAAAAGCGGGGGTGAGTTTACAATAATTCGCACCCAACTGAATTTGTAGAATTGTTCAAAACATTATTATAAAATAAATGAGGTCTAAAAAGTTCTCATTGATCCGACCCCTGCAAAAAAAAATACACGGTGTCAAAAGTCACCAAAACGAGTCTTTTGCGGCAACTAAACGGTAAGTTTTGTCGTAAAATTAGCCCAGACAAAAATTTGAATTTTTGGGTTTCATTTATATTTTTTTTTTTTAACAATCCAACAGATTTCACTTGGCCGCCTGGGTGCGAATTATTGTAACCTTGAATGTCTAAATTGACCGGACTATTTTGTTATGAAGGAATCGGTGGTGCAAATGCAAACGTCGTGTAACATTGTAGAAGTTTTAGGCTACGACGCTACTATGACATGAACACTGACGGGACTCAGCTGTTTCGTTTGCAGTGTGAGCGACATAGCGACTTTCTTTATTTGGCGTTTTTAAATTAGATATCTGGCCGTGTGCGTTGTACAAAGTGGGTGAGTAAAGATTATGTGTGGATGGGTAGGTACTGAATGTACTGATGATATACTAATAGCCTTGAACCGGTCATGTGCCGCGAGATTGGTTTTGTCTCAATCTTGTGCATGATTCGTCGTTAACTTCAAGTAGATGCAGAAATTGTCCGACAGTGTACGACTCGTGTCTACATTCAGGCGGAACGTAGATGTGAATCAATTTACACAAAGCAACTTCTTATCGCAGAATAGCACGATTTGTAAAAAAGTCGAAATATCAGGTGTTGCCTCGGTAAATAATATATTTATGGAGGTAGAGTCTATATTGGTATCTAGATGTCAGTATGATATACTTGATTAGATAACACAAATGACATTGTTATCATTAACAAATAAATAATCAAGTTGAAGTGGTTGCAGATTAAGTAAGTAAGTAGGTACCTGTGCTGAGTTGGATTGGAAGTGGATTGACGTCAGTATTGCCCCTGCATTGGATCCCCACATTCAAAGGATCAATCTCATCGAACCTTCAATTTCTTCGCAAGTATGATAACGATGACAGCATTCGGGTACCGCAGCATGCACCATTTATGGTAAGTATTCAGTAGTTAAGTGGGCGAGAACGCGTGAGTTCCAGTTCCACTGGTCTTTTGCCAGGTATATTAAACCAATGCTCTCTAAAGGCTACTCATTCGGGATCGCTCGATATTAGTCACTTCGCAGAAGAGGGTGTGTCTTTTCACTGGCGAATTTACGACTACGCCACAGATGGTATTGGATGGGATTGTAATAGAAGAAGCAGTAAAGGGATGTACAGTAGACAGTAAGGAAAAATGAAAAATACAAGTGGTTTGTTATGCTTATGACCAATCTCTATATATTCTCTATTTTATGCAATTGGTAAAATTAATAGTCGGCTAATAATATAACAGCATAATATTTATCTTTAATTTATATGTAACATAATACACTACTTAATTCCCAATCGTTCAAAGCTTTCGATCAGTCTGTCTGCCTCTCTGAAGCCGGACTCTATAGCGCCGTGCACTGCGGAATGTCTATGGTGCGAAGTCGCTTCTCCAGCGAAGCACACGACAGGGAATGTGTTACTATGGTACAGAGGCTCTGCAAGGGTTATGGCACTGCCGCCTTTCTCTTCTAAGGCGACTGTCCGATGGGCGTACGAGCCCCGAGTCAACGGATTGGATGCCCATTGGGATCTGGAAAAGAGATAAATATTAAGTAAATTTTTCGACTTACGCTTGTATCCCTGAAAGGGTAGGCAGACGTGTATTAGTACACGCACATTGCGTCATGTTATAAATTTTAGGTCTCACGTAATAGGGGGCGAGCCTATTACCGTTATAGGGCATATTGCCAGACTCCGTGCTGCTACTGAGAATTCGGCTAAACTCAGTAACACTTGTGAACGACCAGGGCATCGAGCCCGGGACCCCGATCAACAGACGCATACGCTAACCACTGGACTACGGAGGCAGTCAGTAATCGATAAATAGCTGTGTTTATTTTCTCAGCGGGTAGTTATGCAACCCCAGTCAGCTTACTACATTCGTTTTTTAAATAAACTTCAACTGTTCCAAAATTAATACGCCTGCGTCCTAATTTTCGTAAAAGCGGTACTTATTTTTTGTTTCACGCATGTAATTGATATTTTAGAGATATTTTTCGATTACCTTCGGGTAGCTGTACATAGAAACCTCCCGCCATTGCTAAAGGTTGTATCGAAAACTTATGCTACCTCACTTACCGTAAAATCCGTTTAATCGGTGCCACATCGAATTGCTTGTTTAGCACAATTTCGATGAATTTCTGGACGCCTTTTTGCACGTCCTCTTCACTAAGTTTCTCCATAATTTCAGCTCCATTGCCATAAATCCATGCTATTAGCATATTTGGCTGATAATCTACAGATAGCAAGCCATAGATTTCCGTAATCCATTTTTCATCAGCACTGATTTTAGCTTTATCTTCCTCTCGCCACAGTATAGAGATACTGGCGGGTGACTTTGGCCACCAAGTCTTTTCGAATTCGATGTATATTTTGTCTAACACACACATACTTAAGTTCTGTATTGTGTTTACTTTTTCTACGGGTAGTGGTGGATTGAAGAGTTGTGCGTATCTGAAAAATATTGTACTAGTGCTTTAGAATTTAAGTGGCAGTTTTAATAGAGGCTCAGGTTAAGTCATGATGCAGGGTTAAGATTTAGGTGACCTCGTCGCCACCCAGCTAATAATGGTCGTGGGGGATTGGCTTAAGCTGAACCTGTAGTTTATTTAGAAAGTATAATATGATGAATAATGACTCTGAATTCACCAGAGGATCCTAGGTTTCCTTTAACATTTGCACGACGGCAAATTATTTTTCCTTGGTCGTTCCTATCGTGCTTGGACTTGTTGACTGTAACGCAAATTTTGTTAATAGCGATTGCTTTAGACGATAGATCTTTTCGTCTAGTAGAGTCTGATTGATATATCAGCTGAACTGCAGCTGATAATATGAGAAATGGGATTCCTTCAAATATTGTGATTACGTGACAGATTGCTTTAGTCCTGTCCTAATCAGGCAAGGAGTGCACTTTCACCGGAGTGCGGCGATGAAAAAGTTGAGCAGGTTAACTCTTAAGTAATAAATTTGTAAGAGACAGAACATGGAAAGCAAACAGGTTTCACGTTCATAAAACTCAACACTAAAATAATTTAACAGCACATTATGAACCTTTAACTTGAATTTTATGAACTATAAAATTATATGGACCAGATCGAAGTCTAAAATTAATGTTAAAATCTGGAAAGCTTAAGATAGACCGAATCTGCAAAACGGCAAACGGAATCCAGTTGCAGTTTTGTCCTTTTAACTTCAGACATCATTTTTATATGCCACTAGACTTTGTTCACGGCTCTGCTTGCATGGGATTTGTTACCCCTCTAAGAGGTAAATTCACATCATCCCAAAAGTCCACTCTTAGTGCTCCCTTAAACTCCCCTAGGTACACAGAAGCCATATTTCAGCTTCTTGCGACATACTATCAGATGATAAATATTGCAAAATGTGCAATTTTTGCAATATTTATCATCTGATAGTATCTGTTTGCAATATTTCGTTTACTTGGATCACATTCCTAAATATTCTAATCTATTTTCCTTAATTATCCATATCCAAACTAACGATTTTAACTAATTTTTCATGGAACTTTATACTATACTAGTCGACGCCAGCGGCTTCGCATGCACATAATTTCAAATTTCCCGTTTTGCCCGATCCCGTGGGAATTTCGGGAAATCCCGTCTTAGTGCACCCCTACGGTCCCCAAAGAACATACATGCAAAATTTCAGCTTCTTGCGCCGAGTAGTTTCGGCTGTAGCTTGTCTGTCAGTCAGTCAGTAACGCAAGGAGTTTATATATACAGATTCTTTCAACAACTAAGTAAGTTGAGAGACTTACTTAACTTCATTAAGGCTGTTTAAATTAATTTTACCTTACCTTTCTTTTAAAACCCCGACAGACAGAGTAACAATGACACTCTTAGCTGCATACAAGCTTCCATCTTTACAAGAGACCTGAACCAATGGATTATCCATACCACGCTGGTTCGTGCCCCATCTGATGTTCTCTACTTCTTTGTTCAGTAATATTTGGAGCGGGACTTCTTTGGAAGGGTCTGGGTATTTGTTCTGAAACAAAAACGCATATATGAATGCTTCATAAAGGATAAAGTTTGATTTGTGATTGAATTTTGATCATTCTGAACGGGAAACTTCATAGGTATTAAGAAGAGCGATTTGAATTCGAGATATCGACGAACTGTGTAGTAATTTGACTTACGAAGCAATTCATGGTTTCACTTCAAGTGCCGAAATGTGCAATGATGAGCATCTATGGTGATATTTTAGTAATTAATTGTAATTTGTAGCAACAGCTGTTAAATAATTTTATGATCGTCACAAGCAAAGTCATCATCATCAGCTTGCCATAGTCCGCATAGATATAGGCCTATCCAATGGCACGCCATTGAGCCCGATTTTCGGATTTCGTGTCCAGCCACTGCCAGCTCCTTTACGTACCGTCACATATTTTGTATAAATGTACTTACCATCAAAATATCCAAAATGCTCTTGTATCCTCTGCCCTTCCAATTGAGCAAGAACTCTCCATCACAAACCCAATATTCGATGATTCCTCTTAACGACTTTCCTGTTTTGGGGTCATTCTGTCCACCTACATTGCTGTTTCTCTCGAACCATTCGACTAACGTACGGGATAGCTTTGGATCCTTTTTCAATACGTCGCTGGTCTGTTCTCTGAAAAATATTTTTTTTCGAGATATTAGGCATTCTGTGCCTGACATATACATAAGCGTCACGTTGTGACCTAGATGAATAAATGATTTTTGACTTTGAGTTTGACACCTTTAAACGTAAAAGAGTCCGCCATAAAAACGGATGGCGCTTGTAGCAGTGCTGGAATATCGGATACTCGAAACAAAGGTACGGTGGTATACGGTGTAAAAATACCCTTAACGAAAATTAAAATCTCATAGTGTACCAATCATTACGAAGTTTTTCCCTAAAAGTTCCGCTGTCCGTTGTCTGTCAGTCAGTAACGCAAGAATGTTACCTATGTGCAGATATTATTTTCAAAATGTCCCATGGACCAGAGGTGTCAATGCTGGGGTGGTTATCGATGTGTCGCACGGAGCAGTGCATCGATACTCACTGCATGTCTCCATGTAAATATATCTATGGATGTATTAACGGAACTCTCTTAAAGGTAGGCAAAGGTGGGCTCTAGAATCTCGATATTATATATGGAATGCGTAATATTCGCTTATTTACAAATAGGTCTGGTATGTAACAATAACAAATTGCTCATAACACTCGTCATCTTGAAAGGTTTGAAAGCAATAAATAAGAAACAGAGAAAAACAGTATCACATCGCACTATGATGCCAATAAAATTTTCTTTCCAAGTTATTTTACTTTTAATATTCCATGCTCTATGAAATGTTTTGCTTTCTAAACATACCTATCGCGACAGAACTATGTTACATTAGACCATAGCAGTCATAAAGAGATTGACTGCATGGTAGATTGGTAGGTACTTTTACGAAATTGGCTATTTTGTTGAAAGAGATAAAGTGTATTAGGTAGGTACAGTAGCTGTGCCCATTCTTTCTTTAAAAAATCCCCAAATTCCTTTGGCGTAAAATGGAGTATAGATACATATTTGTACATAAATTCTTTTGGATTTGTGAAATTACTAGGGATGTAAATATTTGTACTTATATACTCACGCGTTTCTGACACACTCTGAAATCGACTGAGAAGTGTATTTATCAGCTTTTTTCAACTCATCGTCCAATACCTTCAGAATGCTCTTAGCACTGTCAACTGAGACCAGTTCTCCGTTCGATTGTAGAAACCATTCGTTAAGTGGTTCGGGCCTGCCTAGCAGATCTAGAGGATTAGCGAGTTCGAATACTTTGTTGCCTTTTTCGCCTTCACACCTGAAAATTGTGATTAAAATAAATATCAATAATAAGAAGGAAACAGTTACTACGGGAAAAGTCATGTCTAGAGCCGAATTTACACGATACAGCGTCGAGGCGAATGTGATGTCTAACGACCGGTTTCGAAATTTGATCTAACCATGAATTTGGCTACATGGCCATATTTTATACCGAGCTTGTGTCAAATTTGTAGCTCTAAAAGCCAAAAATATGGATAGCTCGGATATTGAAACCGGCTGTTAGAGGCTGAAGAGACTGAAGAGAGTTTCGCAGTATTAGCTCTCTGTCAGAGTCTTTTTGAGACGCCTTTCGCAGCGAAGGTCATCTCAAAAAGACCTTTCGCACCAGGTCGTTGATGTACTTCTTCGGCGAGTCGAAAGCACAATGCTCTGCTTAAATAAGGACAGCTGTCTCCTTCGCATTTTTAATTGTTTGAGTGAGTAGTGTTGAATGGGAATGCTTTTAGAAGCTATTCACCAAAGATGTCTTCAATTTCTGGATGAAAAAAAGAAACGTGATTACAAAATATCTTACCATGCAGCACCCAAGTCAATAGTTCTTCCCTCAAACTCAACAGAGCACACTCTGCCACCGATTCTGTCTGCAGCTTCCAACCCTAACACTTGCAGGCCGGCGTCGTGGAGTTTCCTCATAGCAGCGACTCCGGCTGCACCGCATCCAATCACTATGACGTCCATTATTCGCCTGGCAACCAGAAAAAATAACGTTAATCCATCAAATAAATATATTTCTTGTGACTATATTGTTGGTTTGCTTATTAAAAAATACATAAAATAAAATAATAATACGTACGTGTATGTACGAAGTCAGTTAGAAATAGAGTGAGAAATTAATAGTCCAAATCATTTTTATGTAGCTTATCTATCTACATGAAAATGACTTGCATACCATATTTGACAGTAATAATCACAAGTATCACAACACAATATTGATGATTAGATTTATGGATTATGTTTAGATTGATATTTGATAAGTAGCACTGTCAACGTGTAAGAATTGCAACACAATGTATATTGTTATGAAATAAATGAATTGAATTGATGATTGAGGACACCTTCAAAACTTTATTTGAGAAATATAGTCTAGGCGACCGAGATAGCCAATTCTATGACCAAGCGGCCAGTGGTGACTCATCAGTCATATATCTATCAGAAATAAATCTTTAGCTGAGAAATATACAGGCTGTCCCTTTTTCTGCTATGGTTTTCAAAGTTCCAGAATTTGCTTGCCTTAGAAGTTAAAGCCTTAACCTTAACAAACGTTGAGTTCAGATTATCCACAACTACCTACTTACCCGAACAAATCAAAACCATTTGCTTCAGTACAAGGTAGCCCACGTCCTTTCTTAGAGTATCTAATACCTTATCTCCCTCCTTAATATCAGTTTCGTGGTTTAACCATAAAGCATAACAGACAGTTTTACTTTTGCATTTATCATATTAGCACGGGTTAGCCACAGAAAATTGCGATTACAACGACGACAAAGTGTCAGCGCACACCAAACTGCAAAATGCTCGCGCATGGTCGCAGGCGGCATCGCCCTTCCGTGAGCAAGCTCCGTTGAAAATGCTCTGGGTTGCCAGGCGGGAGTTTGATGCCAAAATCTGACGTTGGCAGACGTGTTTAAAATGGTTGATTGGGGATTTAGTCAGTATTGCCCTTTTGGCAGCGGAAGAGGAAGATGAAGAATATCAAAATAAAATAAGACTTCATAAAATGAGAAGAACAGTGTGGGTAGAAGAAACGTGGCAGGAAAGATGTACCTTAGGCGAATATTATACATTGTGTAAGAATTTACCATTAAGAGGTGTTCACTTTTATGACTACCTATTTATTATAAGTTAAACTACGAAAATTTTGAAATTTTAGTTAATTTGTTACGCCCGCATATCCAAAAACGCAATAAGAATTATCGACCTAGCATTTCTGTTGAGGAACGACTTATCTGTATAATCTATGTTCAAAATTTTGGCGTCTAGTTTTTTTTTATTGGCGGTGTCTAGAATTACCGTAGGCTTACTGGGAATTGGTTGTAAGCACAGTGGAAGCTAATTTATATTCATCCTGTTGTCCTAAAGTAATCAAATGTCTGACATATATTGCTGAGATTCTCAGCGATGACAAATTATAAAGTAGTTATAAGAAGATTTTACCTTATAGCTCCTGGTGATGTTCTTGAAGTGGACCTATAGATTAACTTATAATTTTGGCCAAAATAACAAGAGAATCAATGGATACCAGTTTACAATTCGGCGAAGTCCTTCTCCAGACCACGATGCACGTTAGCGGTTCACAAAACTTTTCACAAAAGTTCACTATGTCATCAATTTACAACAAACCTTGCCGGAAGTCAAAAGCGGCAATTACGTATTAAGTTAATTACGAGTTGATTCAATTCGCGTTAATTCAAAGGGCGATCAATTTAATTTAGGTACAAGGCACGCGAGCTTGCAGACGGCGGCGTGGTAATTTTTCAACGGGAAGCGAACCGAAGTGACAGTTCAGTGTGACCATTGTCAGAAATTTTCAATAGACTAAACAAAATGTTACTCAATCGATCTAATCGATTTAACTTATAATAAAAACTAATTCTATTTCAAACATCCACCCGCCTCGGACCGGCCTACCGGTCCGCTAATCGGTTGGTAGACGTGACAATGTTGCAACCGCTCTCCTCAGAATCGAACCGTCCACCAAGACCTCAGCAAATCGGGGAATTCCATCAGCCCCAGTTACCAAACGAAGGATGCGCCCCCTGCGCCATCTGAGTGGCGGAAGGTTAGCCTCCTTGATCAAAACGAGGTCACCAATCTTGGGTGGATCGGTCTTGTCGGTCCACTTAACGCGTTGCTGGAGTATGTGCAAATATTCCAAGTTCCAGCGTTTCCAAAAGCTCTGAGTAATCTGGCGTACCAATTCAAAACGCGAGAGACGACCAGGTCTCGTATCAATATAGGGGTACTCAGGCAAGGCGACAAGGGGGCGACCAATCAAAAAATGGCCCGGCGTAAGGGCCTCCAAATCATTCGCATCTGAGGAGATCGGGCACAATGGCCGAGAGTTCAAAACGGCCTCAATCTTACAAAACACAGTTGCGAGTTCCTCAAATGTAAGGACAGATTCACCAATTGTCCTGCGCAAGTGTGTTTTGGCCGATTTTACGGCGGCCTCAAATATACCACCCCAGTGTGGACAATTTGGTGGGGAAAACAACCAATTTATCCCACGTCGGGCAAGCCTATCACCTATATCAGCTTTGTTGGTTTCAAGAAAATTAACAACATCATTCAGATAATTATAAGTGCCCTTGAAGTTAGTGCCGCAGTCAGAACGGATCAAGGAAGGCATCCCTCTGCGGGATACAAATCTGTCAAATGTGGCTACAAACGCCTCGGTCGTAAGCGAGGAGACCAGTTCTAAGTGTACGGCCTTTGTGGAGAGACAAACAAAAACACACAAGTAGGCCTTAACAGTCTTGCTGTTTCGAAGTGTCGACGTTTTCACCAAAAAGGGACCTGCGAAGTCCGTGCCAACACCGTCAAACGTCCTGCTCTCAGTTACGCGATCTGCCGGTAAGTCTCCCATCAAGGGCTGCATGGTAGAAGCCTTGAGCTTATAGCAAGGGATGCAGCGAAAGACTACACTCCGAATAATTCTTCGGGCAGACAAAATCCAAAATTCGCGTTGCAAAATGGCCAACAAAGCATTACAACCAGCATGCGAATTTTTGAGGTGACGGTCAGTTATCAACAAGCGTACCAAATGACCGTCCTTAGGTAACAACAGGGGGTGACGTGCTCCGTAAGGGAGGTTGGCGTTCTTGAGACGCCCTCCAACGCGCAAGAGACCCGTATCGTCCAAAAAGGGGTTCAATTTAGATACAGCGCCCGATAATTTCAATTTCCCCGACTTGAGGATAGCAATCTCCTTCTCAAAGTGCGCCAATTGCACAGAACGAACCCAAAAGGTGAGGGATTCCTGTCGTTCCTGTGGTGAGAGAAACGGTGTCAGTCGTTTCTGTTGTGGGTGCCTAAAATTAAAAACAATACGCTTTATCCAAGCAGTGACACCTAACAACTTGTCGAGGGAGCTGTAACGATTCAACAGGAAATCGGGGTCGAAGGCGCATTCCACCTTCTCAAGAGCGAGTGTTCGTAGACCCGGCAAATTAGAAGTATTCAAAACTGGCGTTCGAGGCCAATCAGTTTCTGGTCGACTCAACCATTCCGGACCCCACCACAGCGAATGACCTATCAAACTAGGCGTCAAGCATCCGCGCGAGGCACAATCAGCGGGGTTGAGCTCACCTGGCACGTGTCTCCAAACAAGTTTGACTTCGGATTTCTGGATTTGGGAAACGCGATTAGCGACAAATACCTCCAAGGTGTGGACAGAAGCCTTCAACCAACAAAGAACAATTTGGCTGTCTGTCCAGGCGTAGGTCCCATTAATGCAAATGCTTTTACCCAAGGTACTGGACACGTGGTTCAATAAGCGTACAAGTAGAGCTGCTCCCGAGAGCTCCAATTTTGGAATGGTCAGAGATGTCCGAAGGGGTGCCACCTTGCTCTTTGCCATGATCAGGGAAACTCTCACCTGACCCGAGGCACTGACTGTGCGCAAGTACACCACAGCCGCGTGACCACGTTCCGAGGCATCACAAAACCCGTGAAGGGTGGCCTTGTACTTCCCGGGAGGAAGGATGGGACGAGGCAAGGAGATCTCATTGACGGCAGGAAGCGAGGATACAAAAGAGGTCCATTCCTCAACAAGAGTGCCGTGTAGGGGTTCATCCCAGGTCAATCCTGCTGTCCAAAGCTTCTGCAAGAAGCATTTTGCCCAAAATATAATTGGACAGATCCAACCGTTCGGATCAAAGGTTCTGGCGACAGTAGATAATACGAGACGTTTAGTCCAAGAACACGGCAACTTCAAGTCTACGTTATATGTAAAGATGTCTTGGACTGGTCTGTACTGAACGCCGAGAACAGCCATCATGGCGGGGTTGTCAACAATCTCAAACAAATGTGGATCCTGCTGATGATCCTCTGGCAAGCCTTCCAAAAGCGCTGGTGAGTTGGAAATCCATTTGCGCAACTCATAACCAGCGGAGGCCAAAATACCTATCAATTCGTCCCGCAGGAGGATCGCCTCGTCCGCTGTGGAGGCGCCCGAGCAAATGTCATCGACGTAAATATCGTCTTTCAAGATGGCGGAGGCTCTTGGGAAGCGTAAGCCTTCGCGGTCTGCGAGCTCCCAAAGAGAACGTATTGCCAAATAGGGGCTCGACCTTAACCCGTACGTATTTGTATTGAGCTCGTAGACGACCATGGGACCGCGAGGAGACTCTCTCCAAAGGATCAGCTGGAAACGACGGTCATCAGGGTGGATAATAGTCTGCCTGAACATCATTTTTATGTCGGCCACAAAGACAACCTGATGTCGTCGGAAGCTGGTGATGACGTCACAAAGGTCCTTGACCAACTTGGGACCAGAATGCAAGCACTGGTTCAAGGATACGCCTGTTGAAGTCTGCGCAGAACCATCAAATACTGTGCGCAGCTTCCCAGTCAATGGCTTCAATACCGCATGATGCGGGAGAAAGTAGTGCTCCACCGAACGCCAATCCAAATTTGACACAGACATGTGTCCCAACTGTTCATACTCCCTCATGAAATCAATATACTTCTGTCTGAGCTCCGGATCACGACCCATGCGACGCTCCATAGCCAACAATCTCTTTTCGGCTAAAGGTCGTGACTCACCAAGCGGAGGCCGAACAGACAGGAAGGGTAGCCTCGTAATAATCCGACCAGAACGGAGTCGACCAGTGTTGTTCTGGAAGAACAGCTCGCACTCCTCATGTTCTGAATTCAAACGGGCAACTTGAGGGGGCTCCTCTACCTCCCAAAACCTCTGAACTGCATCAGAGAGAGCAGAGCCTACAGCCAACAAATTATCAAGTTCGGGTGGAGGGGGGTCCCTAGGTACAGGTCCCATCAAAGCAAATCCAAATATGGTCGGGATGGCAGTCAAACCATTTGGCACCAAGACCCGTTTCCCACCAATCAAAATTCCACCGAGGACATCAGAGCCAATCAACAAGTCGATTTGTCCCGGTGTGTCAAATTTGGGGTCTGCCAGTTCCAATCCCGATGTCAAATTCACCACAGCAGCAGGTAGCTGCTTCTGTGGGTGCATGCCCAAAATATTCTTCAGCACAATAGCCGAGGTTTTAATCCTCGGGTGTGAAGATTCAACAGGGCCAAACAAAACTTTAACTTGCCCTTCAACATTAGAGGCTACGTCACCTATGCCCCGAATACAATTCGGAAAAGAGCCCATATTTAATTTAACCTGCCCTACCAAATAAGTGGAAACAATGCAACCTTGTGAACCTGTGTCCAATATAGCACGGACAACAACAGAGGTCCCCGTGGGTCCCCAGACCCTAACAGCAACCGTTGGTAGGATAACGGTCTCAATGGGGGAGGTTGGCGTTATAGGGCAGGAGGTAATTACCTATTGTTGCCTGGGCGGCGACCGTTGGCCAGGACCAGGCAAGTCAAAGCGAGGGTGCGGCTTGAAGTCCTCAAAGGCGCGATGACTCGATCCGCGCGCCATCTGTGGGGGGTCATAGTGACGCACCCGCCCAAAACGAGGTGGGGCGAGTCAAGGCGGGGACGCTCCGCCAAAGGAGGGGAATACCTGGGGCAGCAGTCATGGTGCTGGTGACGCTGAACAGCACATTCAGGTGTGCGAGAGAGAGGAGGCGTGCGTACGCTACGGTTCTCCAAGCGGGGTGAGTGGCGATCAATTGAGCGAGGCGACTCTCGACTGCGCGCCGGTGAGCCTCGGCTGCCACCTTCAAAACACCCGCCCGTGCGCGGCGTCGGCTGGTTGGACAAGCGGCCAACCTCTCTGGCATTCATGCAGAGAATGTCCAAATGCTGTCCTCCACAGTGAGGACAGGGGCGAGAGTTTGGGCAGTCTCGCTGGTAGTGGGACCCCAAACAAGAGAAGCAAAGGCGGCGGGCATTCGCGATGCGCCTTCGAGAGGCGACATGTAGGTCCAAGAATGCCCTACAACTGGCCGTTCTGTGCCCCGTGACCTTGCAGTAGGAGCACTCCGCTGGGCTCTGCGTTACCGCAAAGCGAGGAGGGCGCCGGTCAACATTGGCTCGGGTGTGAACGCGAGCCTGCTCCTTGACCTTGGGCGGCTGCGTCTTAGCCGGCGTGTCACCACCGGAGTTGTCCAAGACCCGGCACTCATCCTCCAGGAACCTCTCCAGGTCAGCAAAGGGGGGCAAATGGGTCGCGCTATCCCCACCAAAGCGCTGTTCAAAACGCGACCTCAGGTCGGCAGGCAGCTTCTTCAGCACAATGTGCACCAATAGATAGGACCATTGGTCCACGGGCAGGTCAAGGCACTTAAGTGCGTTGATGGCCACCAAAAGCGGGTTCAACAGTTGGGTGCGCAACCCAGAGACCCGGGTGAGCGTCGGCAAGCCCAAAATCTGCTCAATGTGCGTGTCGGCGAGGCCACGCTTATTATGGTACCTACGGGTAATTAGGTCCCGAGCCGTCTGGTACGCCTCGTCAGACACGGGCAGATGCTGGATGAGGCCCTTAGCCTCCCCATCCAGAACCGACATTAGATAGGCCAATTTTTGTGCTGGCCGAAGGTCAGCCCTGTCATTGACCAGGCTGTCAAACAAGTTAATGAAGCCCAGGTAGCTTCCTAGGCAGCCATCAAAATGGGGGAGGTCCAAAGTAGGGAGCCTACTCACCAGCCCCGGTGCTGACCTAGGAAGCTCCTGCTTCAGGCCGGGTTGCCCTTCCCTATCGGCAACTAGTTGTCTCGCAGTATTGGAGACAGCATCATACAGGTCCAAGACCTGGGCATAGTCTTCGCTGACCTTATTTCGCTGGTCAGCGGTGAAATCATTGATTGACACTTCAAGACAGCAAGTGCTGAAAGTGCGGAATTGCTGTTCCACACTTGCCAGGCGATCGTCAATCCGCTCGTACCTCTGAAGTAAGGCCTGCTGGCGATCAGGCCGGTTCACTAAAGCATTGGCCGAGGCAAACCAGCGCAAATCTGATGCAATAGCACCAGCAGCCGCACGCAAGTCCTTGATAGCTGACATAATCAAAATTCAAAAGAGCCCGGACAAGCGTTAAATAATATTAACAATCAAAACTTATTTTTTCTTAATTCTTTGAAACCAACAAAATATTAGCCTGTTTACTGCAAGTGTAGGCAAGTGACAGGTATCTACTGTCCAACAAAATTAATAGTTTCAATATATTGAAGAATCAAACACAAGTTATCAAAGTTATAACTTATAACAAATTAAAAGTTGAAACTTCAAATTAATTAATTAGTTATTTGCAACAGACAGACTGGCTGTGTTATTTGAGATATACAATAGTAAGTAAGCACAGAATATGTGTTACCTAACAATATTATCTATATTATAACAAAACAAAGTTTATTAATGTGACCCGCCCAAGTGGCAAGGTCAAGTTTGATTATTACAATGTTTATGAATATATGCAATGAACTAAATTTACTAAATTTATTGATACATACAGCTGTTATGTATCCAAACAAACTGACTTATTAATGCAACAACAAATTTAAGTTAGATTTTTCAACAATACAAATCAACAATTACTGATTGAGGTTATGTGACAATGTGTTTCAAATTATCTAGGTCAACTTATACAATTAAATATTATGTATTTTAGACAATAACTGACCTGACAAACACTACAATACTGTCTACAAGGTGATAAGATACAAGCTCATACCAATCTGAGTTTATACTCAGTAATGCAACAGCGGCTAAATTTCAACTACGCTCTGCTACCAAAATTATGTCTAGAATTACCGTAGGCTTACTGGGAATTGGTTGTAAGCACAGTGGAAGCTAATTTATATTCATCCTGTTGTCCTAAAGTAATCAAATGTCTGACATATATTGCTGAGATTCTCAGCGATGACAAATTATAAAGTAGTTATAAGAAGATTTTACCTTATAGCTCCTGGTGATGTTCTTGAAGTGGACCTATAGATTAACTTATAATTTTGGCCAAAATAACAAGAGAATCAATGGATACCAGTTTACAATTCGGCGAAGTCCTTCTCCAGACCACGATGCACGTTAGCGGTTCACAAAACTTTTCACAAAAGTTCACTATGTCATCAATTTACAACAAACCTTGCCGGAAGTCAAAAGCGGCAATTACGTATTAAGTTAATTACGAGTTGATTCAATTCGCGTTAATTCAAAGGGCGATCAATTTAATTTAGGTACAAGGCACGCGAGCTTGCAGACGGCGGCGTGGTAATTTTTCAACGGGAAGCGAACCGAAGTGACAGTTCAGTGTGACCATTGTCAGAAATTTTCAATAGACTAAACAAAATGTTACTCAATCGATCTAATCGATTTAACTTATAATAAAAACTAATTCTATTTCAAACAGGCGGATTACGATTTATTGGTGGCAATAATCAATTGCACTGCGGCAGCGCCGGCGGCGGCTCGAGCACGCTCGCGTGGAACGCATACTCGAACATTTACTTGCAAGCTCGAGCATGATCGAGCATCAAGCTTGGACGTGTATTTAATTTTGAAATGTATGGAATTATCATAAGATTATTTTTTCAATGATTTCACAAAATGTTCTGCTCTGCTCTGCTCTTGGTGTGCGCTGACGCAAAGTGGAGCACTTTTTCACAAGCATCCCCGATTTAATAAGTAAGTACTTACCTATCTAATTGATATTTCATCTTTTTTGTCTTTATTAATGTGATTTTTGTCATGGACATATCCAATATGTTTAAGTAGGTACTTTTGTAATGACGTAGGAGTTGGTTATGCAGATACAAACGTCGAGTAACATTAAAGATGTTTTCGTACCTACCTACTTATACCACAGTATATAGACTGTGCTTATACTCTGAATATAGAGCCCTAAGAGTCTTATTAGCATAAAAGTTTGTAGGTAAGCCCAGATTGATGGAAGACCACAGGACACCCTATAGGGACTCGAGAGAAGATAAAAGAAAATGCACATACTCAACACTACAGGACAACACTTCGTTTACTCGCACATAAATTAAGAGTGCCTTCACTTTTACTTTAGTGTGCGAGTCTTTTACCTTTTTATTTGATCTGTGGATGAGCTCTTGTTTTTACTTGACATCATCCTTTAACTTCACTCGCTTTTCAGGCATAGACATAGGTATTTACATTTTTATTTTATGAGCTTAGAAAAATAAACGAAAAGAAAAGTGCCGGTAAGCATATCTGTAAGCATGTGAGTTAAATATTTACATAGTTACATTATTCGTTTGAGTAAGCTATATTCAAAGATAGAGTTGTTATTAATAAAAAAACATTCATGCAATATTTACATTGTGTTTTAAAGAAAATCGTCGGAAGATACAGGTGTGTAGGGTTTTGTTCTGGTTCAGTCTTCTTTTAGCGCTCCAAAGTACCTAGCGTAAACAAATATTCTAATTTTAGTCCAGTATTAAGTACTTGATTTTGCTTAGTTAGTAGACAGTCGATTGATTATCCATCGTCATGCAAGATTTTAAAAGCCAATGAGTCTAAGAAAATGAATGTAGGTATGTGTATTTTTTAAACCTAACCATTTAGTACCTCTCTTTTCAAAATGGCGGCCGCAGGGTTATGACCTCACAAACTTGATTAAACTTTATACTAAAATCCCCTCTCAATATCTTTCTAAAAGCGTCCCCTGACAAATGCACGCTAAGCTCAAAAAAATTACATTTCAGAGGACTTAATCAAATAAAGGCTAAAGATTTAATTGCGACCTGCGCAAGGAACTCAGATCTTCGAAATTCATGTCCATCAATTCTCAACAACTTTTTTGTTCAGGCAACGATGGCGCCAACAGGAAAATATGGCGTCCCTAAATGTGTTACACCTACTTGTAAGTCGACTCCCACACGAGGAATAGATCCAGTGTTGCGAAGGACTTTGCAAAGATTCAATCAATGGATACAAGAAACACACAAAGCGAAGTCTCGTAAAGAGCTCCAAACTACTTCAAACCATAACTGGCCGCAGAGCTTAACGGCAAAGCTAATGCTTAAACTACTACGCCCGCAATGAAATTGACCTCGTTGTTAATAGCAATAGCAGGAACCAGCTGAGAGAGGGGCACGAAGAAGTGTCTGGTGGCAACGCTAGATATCAAGTAAGCGTTTAACTATGCGAAGTAGGACTGTATTACGAGAGCACTAGCTGAAATGAATGTACCAGGATATTTACGAGGGCAGCTTTAGCGATAGGATTCTAGAATACGACACAAGGCCGGCTCGTAAAAAATCAAGATCACGGGAGGAGTACCTCAGGGATCAGTGCTGGGACTCCTACTTTATGCTATTATGTATGACGGGCTGCTCAAACTAATATGCCTTCCAAGTAGCACATATATAAATAAGAGCGCGTAAATTGGAAGCCAATGATCTGACCAACGTGTAATAACTTCTAACTGCTCCTAATATGTGTTAATTATCGCATTAGCTTATAATTATCGCAGTTTTGTGTTACATGAGCACCATTGAGCAGGTAAATTGCTGCATTATGGTGAGAGGTTAAATTGAATATGAATAAGTTATGGAGTAAGCGATGCCCGTAAATTGTCAATGGACGTGACTGTACGAGTAAATAGGTAAGTTGTATGTTATCCCGGACTTCGATACTATACCATGTATACCAGTATATCTCATAGGTACCTACGCATAGGAATTCATAGGCGCAGAAAAGAACTGAGTAATTTCCATTAACCCTTTTAGTACGTAGAGCAAAACCATTATAAGTACATATTCTGTTTTACGAAAATTATGCAGACCGAGGAAGTTTATATGGAGATGGCATGGAACAATATTTTTATGTATCCTAGCGCTATGTGTGGCCTAGTGCCCTTTTATTTTTAGAGGTCCTATTTTGGATTCCGGAAAGGCTTGAACCTGGTAAAGAAACGTCATATCCTAAGAAAAGTAAAAAGACCTTTGTCTACGGAAAAGACCGATGATTTGGCAGGACAAGGATTTTGAGCCTCCTAAATTCCTCCTTTCTAGGTGCGCCCTGTGGATGCGCCCCTCGTGCTAGATGCATTTGTCTGACCCGTGATCTATTATTATAGGAATATATATAATATTATAGGTTTAAGTAAATACTTAAACAGAGAAATATATAGGTTTCCTCGAATCTAGTTATAACCTGTGAGTTTTAAGACTAGTTTGTGCAGACGAGAGACATAAAAATATAGATTTGAATAACAACGGATTGTTTATAGAATGTACAAAAGACATGCAAATGTGAGGACTTCAGGACGAGAGCCTCGTGTTTGTGCATAACCGATGCGATTACGGATCGACCATGATTTTATATTTCGTTCGCGGTGTCACGAATGGGAAATTCTCTCATGAAACGAATTTTTATACTATACCAACTTTTCATCATTTAGATAAGTATTAAGTACATATAAGGTTTCAATCACGAATGTAGTTAGCATTGCCCTGACGTTTTGGCTTGGTTAACACATACACCAGAATACGCAGGGCAAAAGATGGTCACTATTGGTCTCGGGATGACTAACCCAGTTGTCACCTAGTTACGGAATTGAGATCCTACAAATGGACCTAAAATTGGGAAAACTTTAAAGTGCATATTATAAGTACCTATCGTTAATTCTCTACAAGTCTACATTTTTATTTTGTTTAGATAGGTAATTCGACAAATGCCTGCAATTATTGCAAAAAAGCAGACTTCTTTCGTAAATAGTAATTATTGTTAGATAAGATCATGAATGAAAGGGAAAAAACAGATAAGCTTTATGCCGTTTTAACAACAACAAGCGTCAGCATCAGCATGCATAGGCCACGAGGCCACGGTCAATAAACATTCTGCCAACAACTTTAAAGAAAAGTAAAATTTTCCTTTTACTGAGTATACAGAGAGCGTTCTATTTATATTAAATAATAATTACATCGACACAATACATCGATATAGCAATGAAGTCAATAATGAATAGTTTAATTATCAATAATCCTCTTGTTACTGTTATGACTAATTATGACCCAATAAAAGTAATTTACAATTTAATACACTGTTGATCGAAATGTGACGTAACATTAATTTAAAATACCTAAGACAATAATGTTTAAAAATACATTTGAACTTGAGTCAAACTTGAATAGTATAATGTTTTATGGAAACCTAACACCATAATTTTATTCCGAATGTTTATTTATCTATAAGTTCTAAACATTTTATAATCTGTGATGTGTGTGGCAAACCAATATTTTAAAAATTTAACACTCCTCATGGACATGCCGTGAGCCGTGAGGATATGAATCACCAAAGCAGAATATTTTTGTTAAAATGACCTTCAAATAGTAAGCGGCATGTTAAATTACAGAGATTAATAAAATAATACTTACGACAACGTGAAATATAACTATAAACACACAAAATATAAATAAACTCACTTGAACAGTACGTGGTTTTAACTAAGATAGGTAGGTACTTCTGTTTGTTCCTTATTAATCTTGACCGGGATTGCGTAATATTATACAATAATAAAATTGTGATAACGACAACTTGTTTTATTCAATGTTATCTATAGTTTGTAGTGATGTGCCTTGTTGACTTTATTTATTCGAATATTGTCACACATTCGCGAACGAGTATGACATGAGCACTGACGGGACTCGGGTGTTTGGTTTGTAGTGTGTCAAGATTTGGCGGGCCGCATTTTTGTGGCCGCCAGTTGTCAAGGTCAAGCGCCTTTCTATATTTGGCGTTTTTAAATTAGATAATATATGTCTGACCGTGTGCGTTGAACAAGGTGAGTGAATAAAGATTATGTGTCGATGGGTACTGAATGTACTGATGATATACTGAACTGCCTTGTACACTAGTACAGTAAGTATATCTTATTGTACTATGCTTGTACCGGCCATGTACCGGCCATGTGCCGCGCGAAGTTGGTTATCTTGTTAGTTAGACTAAGAGTTTATATATGCATGATTGTATTACTGTATAACGACTCGTGCCTACATTCAGGCGGAGCTTAGATGTCAGACGGTTTAGATTAAGTAACTTCTTAGGCAGTAATCTTCTTACAAGCAGCGATAGTTAAGTGGAGAGACCGACAGACTGCTACGCAGAGAGTCTCGGATTCAAATCCACGGCACGCACCAATGACTTTTCGGAGTTAAGTGCGTATGAAATTGTTAATTATCGCTTGCTAATCGGTGAAGGAAAACACCGTGAGGAAACCTGCATGTCTGAAAGCTCTCCATAATGTTCTTGAATGACATGTGAAGTCTGCCAACCCGCTCTTGGCCAGCGTGGTGGATAATACTCTTACCCTTGTCATAGTGAGTAGAGGCACAGAATAGACAGTACTAACGTAGTAGAGGCCCGTGCCCAGCAGTGGGACGCTATAAAGGGCTGATGATGATGAACTTCTTAGGTACCGATTTTGTAATTTCGCGATTTGTACAACGTCATTTAAGTTGATTAATCAGGTGTTATCGCGGTAAATAATATATTTAAAGTTAAGTATAAATACCTTTTTCCGACGCTTACACGGCTTACATTGACTGACTACCGTCGCGGACGCAGGTGGACTCTTTAATGGTACCTAGATGTCAAGTATGATAGACTTGACAAGATAATGGTCGTATGGCTCGATTGTTGTACAATGATAGAGTTGTAAAGTCTAACAGTGTGATTGACATCTTCGCAATGGAATTTGGACGATACACGAAGTAACTATCTGTGACGATACAGGCATTTCCTCTCACAATAAGGAACAATATTGTATTATTTTTATTTTTAATACGCTTTTATTAGGTCGTCGTGTATGTAACTAACTATGTAATGGAATCTAACACAAATACAAACGGACCATTACGAACTTTCTTTTACAAAAGGGTTATTACACTACCGTAAAATGGGGATACTTTCATTAATTTTAAAATTCAATTGATCATAACTTTGCTAGTTTATGCTAGAAAAATACAAAATAAATACTGTATTGCCAACTTGGGACCTACTATCATAATAGGACAATAAAAAAAATAGCGTTTATAGTTTTGGCGTAAAAATTCACTAAGTGTCGATTCAACTTTATACTTGCAATGGGGTTATTTTGATAGGCCACGACTTTATGACGGAATATCATAGTATAACATAGAGTAAAAACAAAAAGAAATATTGATTACTTAGATTTCAAATTAGAGTAATTTGAAAATCAGTGGGGTGTCTTTGATTTCAGGGGTTACATTGATAACTGATTTTAAGCAGTTTACAAGGTTGAAAAATAAAACAATCGTTTTAGGATAATCAAATATATGACACAAAAAACAATCAACCTGTAACATCATACACAAAATAAAGGTTTAAAATCTTTGAAAACTTAAAATCTTCAAAAAACTCAAAACTTCTAGGAAAAACAAAAATCAAAAATGTTTCATTGCAAAATTATTACTCAGAATAATCAGCCTTTTTAATTTTAATTAGAGAAAATATCAACTTTTCTTATACATTTAGTTACGATATCAGGAACTACACAATCAACAGTCTTGTGGAATAAATATTGAGATCAGTACACGATTATTTTCATCAAAATAATTTGCTTGCTCATAGCTCTTTTACATCACTTTACTCCATCGGTAACTTTTTGCAACGCTTCTGCAAGCGTTTCTTCCGTATAGTTCCTGTAATTGGGATACCTACCAGGCGTTTTTATAGTCCACACCGTTTTATCTGTAAAAGTGGGTCTGTAAAATCTTTGATAAACTGTACTTATTACATTGAGATTTGTTTAAATTAATCTTGGGGTTACTTTGATTATTTATCAATTTTGCCCCGTACCACCTATCAAAATAAACCCAGGAACAAATACTCATAATAATACAAAATATGGCCACCATCTATCCAAGCCAATCAATTAATTTTACTCGGAAGATACCATTTCATCATTTGAAATAACTAAAAAAACGACAACAATAATACATAAGAAAAAAACATCCATAAAAAGTAATCATCAAATTTACCCCGCTATTTGAAAGTAACCCCATTTTACGGTATTAAGGATTTTTTAAATGATAAGCCACCATGGAGTTATCCCCATGGTGTCTTATCATTTAAAAAATCCTAATATATAAAGCTTAGGCTTGTTTAACTCACGATTATTAAATTTTTTGACCATTTAATATAATTGTTATATAAATTTGTTAAATTCTAGATTTGATAAGTAACATGTTGAGTGGAGGTGCCTCGTGAACACATGATTTTTGCAGGATTTGGATATTTTTATAATTTGTTGAATGTAGTTTAACATTATTTATCCCTGATCATATCATTGTTCACTTGTCACCTTCACAAAATTCTTTCTACATTTGCATTCCTTCACGCGTTCCACTAATTTATGTTAATAATAACGATCTGGAAAATGGCGGTAATTGACGGTCATGGTCAGTATACCAATAGATTGTTTCTTACTGCCGCGATGCCGGTTCGTATACCGTTGTCGTCATGCTCACTAAAATGTAATTTCTTGTGGTGGCGTCGTGTGTCGGGTCATCCCTGTCCCTCTAATATGGAGAGAGGGATGATGGCTGATACATGCGTCATACTCGTGAACGGGTGCTACTTGCGATGACTGGTCGATGACGGTCTTGCGGGCTGGTATTAAATTTTAATATTTAACTGCATCATTTCCTTCATGGTTCTGATCACTTTCGCGGATGTACGCCTGCATTATTAGGTATATATAATGTAAGTGGATGCTCCTGTTTCACCATGTCTATTCTATTCAACATCAAAATTAAAATGAAGTATTATGCTTGAGTATTATTATGTACAATAAATATATACAAGTGATGTAAAAGGTGTAACAGTTGCAGCTCCTTACAAGATGTAAATTATGTGTATTATGCAAAACCTGGCGACGAAAAAGAGCGACCGTGAGTTTTATTGCCTGTTCTTTCTCATGGTTCTACGCCCTTGCTTTGCGATCGTGGCAGTAAATGTAAATGTAGAATCTTTAAGTAATTATTTTAAAATTTATTATTTTGACGTTCATAATCGTCACATTGTGACCCAAATGAATTAAAGGATCTTGACTTTGACTTTGACTAACTAATTTAACCATTTTCCAAGGGTCGTAGCGTAATAAAAATTGGCAGCTGTATATAGTGACAATACAATAATATGGTACTGTCAAACTGATCTGATGATGAAGCCGGAAGACATGATCTGGAACTTCATGATGGAAAATCGTATCATAGCTGTTTTGGATTTCTTAGAAAAGTCTTGTACCTAATGAACTTTGGCCACGATTAGGTTTCAAGGTCTGATGATGACGCCGGAAGATACGCACTGGCATTCCATGATGGAATATCGCATCATAGTCGTGTTTGCACTTGTGAGAAAGGCCATGTAATGGACTTTGAACACGATCAGGTTTCAATGTTATAGCAAATCAATTATATATTGTAGACCACGCAGTAGTGTAGTTAGGGTCCCGTACTTTTGCGGCTGGACAGGCGTATGTGGCCCTGAGTAGAGTAAAATCACGTAGTGGTCTCCTGATTAAAGAGCTAGATTGTTATAAGCCAACAGATAAAACACCATGTTATACAGACTCACAGGCGGAGATGAAGAGGATGCGGGCTCATTCGCCTACTTTGAGTAGATGTGATGTAAATGTTAAGGCGCTGACAACAGCCAAATGGCAAAAAAAGGCTTGTCTCAAACAATTTTTTTGCTAAATCTATAAAGTTTGTGACGGTGGGAAAAATATATGTTAATATTGAACATATTTCTGGGAACTCTGTTGTATTCAAAACACGTTTTCGAAAAGTTTTCTAGATCGTAATAAGGGGCGAGCCTATTGCCGTACCGGGTACATTTCCAGTTTCCGTGCTGCTTCTGAGAATTTCGATACAGAAAAACCCAATAACACTGCCCGACCCAGGAATCGAACCCGGGACCTCCCGATCCCACGCGCACATTTATGCTGCGAGACCAACGAAGCAGTCGTATAGGGTTTGATGTCAAGTTTTCCGTCTCTACGCAAAGATGGTATTTGCATCGTGTTATCCATTAGTCGCCTCTTACGACACTCACGGGAAGATAGGGGGTGGTGACACTTGTATTCTATGCCGTCAACCACACGGCATAGAATAATAAATGTATAAATGTTAAAAATATTTCGTTTTCAAAGACCAAAAAGTATAAAATAAATAAATAGTTAAAAAAAACACTAGAAAAACACGCCTTTATAAATGCACATAAAAACAAAAAATAAATTATGGATCGTTCAAGTTGTCTCTATTTCTGGGCTGAAGTGTGTATTGTTAAAAAATACTAATACTACCTTCCTGGCGGAAGCTGCATGAGGTCGCACAAGAGCATAGCATTTATGCCGCGAAAGGGTTACCAAAGGGAACCAAAGATATCTCGTCCACTAACAAGAACTCTACATTTTGCCACTGTTGACGCATTACCTTTAGACATGTACTTAATTTCCTGAAAGAAGAGGCGTTAAAAATGTCGGTGAATGTCGTCTTCCTCGCTGATGGTACATGTTTTGTCTGAGTTCGACAAACTGGTACTTTGAACAGACTGTTTAATGTAGAGCCACTTACTACTCGTGCTGCAACTCCAGTTAGAGCGCCAATCTGTGTAACCTGCTTCCCGTAAGATTTGTTCACTTGATTTTTGAACAAGTTAAGCAAGAACGTCTTTCCTGTTCCAGCGCTCCACGCTTTTACAATCAAATAGATATTATAATTTAAAACACATAGCTTCAGCCCAGAAATAGAGACAACTTCTACACTACGGCCGCCGAATCATGGCGGGTCTGAAGCTAGCCTTTGCTAATTACCGCGCATGTATACTCGTGTAGAAAACTGTTATTGCCAGACTTTATATAATTTATATACAAGTAGTATTTTATGATGAATGCACCTCACCTGACAATAGTGGCAGATATTTTAACTGGAACATAAACAATATTAAACTAAGGTCCACAAACGGTACTGGATACGATGGTGTATCAACTAGGTAGGATACTGAAAACCGTGTCATAAAATATCAAATCCAATGAGCCACATAATTTTCGGTATTACGCAGGGAGTAGTTCCCACGTAATTAAAAAGGATCATAATAAAACAGCTATCTAAGAAACATGATAAACATAATATGACTCGTTACAGACCATACGAGGTAGTCCCAAAAGTACCCGACCTGACAAGGAAAACAAAAGAAAATCAAATTATTTTTTTTATTATTTTTCTACATAATCTCCTTTTAGTTCTATGCACTTGGCCCAGCGATGTTCGATAGCTTCAACACCTTGTTTGTAATGAGATTTGTCGAGCTCGTGAAAATACTCATCAACCGCTGCCTCCACTTCATCATTGCTGGCAAATCTTTTACCAGCAAGCCATTTTTTTTAATTTGGAAACAATAAATAATCCGAAGGGGCCAAGTCGGGCGAATCAAAACTACTTCCTCATGCACCCTGCATGAGGAAGTAGTTCGAACTTTAACTCGCGGATTTTGGTCATGGCCTTGGCTCACGTGTGTACTGGTGCATTGTGTTGGTGAAACAAAATTTTTTTTTCGCCAGGTGCGGTCGTTTTTGACGGATTTGTTCACTTAATTGATGCAACAGGTTAGCATAATGCTCGCCATTGATAGTCCGTCCTTTCTGAAGATAATCTATAAAGATTATCCCACGACAATCCCAAAAAACGGAGGCCATGACCTTTCCCGCTGATGGAACGGTTTTCGCCTTCTTTGGGGCTGGTTCTCCTCTACGAGTCCTTTGCTTCGACTGTTCTTTAGTCTCTGGTGTGAAATAATGCACCCACGTTTCATCCATAGCATAATAATAAAACGCCGCAAAAACTCCGCTTTATTATTGTGAAATTTTGCCAAACACTCGGTCGAAATATCTTCGCGACGTCGTTTTTGGTCCTCTGTGAGCAATCGCGGCACCCACCTTGCGCACATCTTTTTCATATCCAAATTTTCGGTTAATATGCGATGTACAGCACTTTTTGAAATCCCTGCCATGTCTGCTAACTCGCGTACTTTCAATCGCCGGTCATCTAATACCATTTTGTGGATTTTTTCTATGGTTTCTGGTATTGTCACTTCATTTGGTCGACCACATCGATGTTCATCTTCGCAGCTCAAGCGACCTCGTTTAAACTCTGCCACCCAATACTTTACTGTTGTAAACGATGGAGCAGACTCCCCCAAAGTAGAATCTAGCTCCGCTTTAAAATCAGTTGGACTAAAACCTTTCAAATGAAAGTATTGTATCACATAACGATGGCCAATTTTCTCCATGTCTGAAAATTTGTTCACAGCGTCAACTATTGATGGCTACTAAACAAAAGACAAACGACGCTACGTGTTCCAATTTCAAATTTAAACTTTATGAAGTATATTATTTTTAAAAAGAGTATTTATTTGAGATAAAAACCTCTTAAAGTGTGTCAGGTCGGATACTTCTGGGACTGCCCTGGTAGATGAAGTAAAATTACGAGATACGTCATCCTGAACAAGCAATTGAAGCCATGTTTATTTACATGTGTTAGTGAAAAGTCTTGCCACACACCATTTATAAAAGGTCTAAATTGTAGAAAATTATCATAGGAATGCATTAAAAATAACAAAAGTAGAATTTTATTAAAATATATTTATTTTATACATTTTGATGTTAAAATGTTTTAAAAATCAATTCAGTTTTATACACTATCGTTAACATAGTTGGTACCATTTTCATGTATGTGTGGTTATCACTCTAAATCAAATAAAAATCGTCATTAGAAAAGCGTGTAACAAGCTCAAATTATAAACATTATAAATTTACTGTGCAAAACATGGTAAACCAATGCGAAATTTAATGTTTCGCGAGTAAGTTTACGCCAGTAGCGCAATAGGCGGGAATAAAACACACTATCGCTAACAATATTTTACTAGTTCATTGGATACATAAAAGCATAAGGATTGAGCTACATATATCAGAAAGAGAGAGGGAACGCTTCAGCACGCCGCGGAATCGAAAAGACGATCGTGTTCCCTCTCTCTTTCTCGCTCTAGTAAATGACGGTCCTAAGTGACAAAAAGGGATAGCAGCATAGGAAAGTGCGATGCGGTGCTGATAGGTGTAGCTCAACCCTTATATGTATGTTTCTTATTGAAATCTAACTACGGTTTACGGATTCTATCGCGATAATGATAATGATAAAAAATTATTCGTCGGAATATGGGTATACAAAGTTGTTAGTGTTTGACATTACATTCAAGCCATATTCTACCATTATCTGGCATACAAGTATTGATTTTTTTTGTTAGTAGCATATATACCTACAATTAAATTGTCAGTTTATAAGTTTAATAATAATATCTAATAACAATTCATTTTAAAATTCCATGCAGTTATAAATATGTCACAATTTTTTGTCGTCCAAGAATGCATTAAGTGAGTAAAAACATTTATTTAATAACAGTATAAATAATTTTCGTTAAAAAGTATCAATTTCCTTAAAACTATTTGGCAATTTATTGTAAATACGTATTGCCATACAGTAAACATTCATGCTATATTCATTTACTCTTTGTTTGGGTATGAGTAGCTTGTGTGTGTGTCTATATGTGTGATATACTAATTTTACTATGGAATTCAATATAAGATCTATAGATTTTAGATTCGTTTTTGACATAAGCTCCATACAAAATAATTATGTCAAACACGAATCTCGAATCTCAAAATCCCTGTATGGATCGAATATTGAAAATGGCCGTTAGTTAAATTCATAGAGATATTAAGAATAGAGTGGTAGAGTGGGGCCTATTCGTGTCCGCCGGTGGGAGAGAGAACGCAACATTAAAGGCCCCTGCATCTCTCTCTAACAATACATGCACAACATCAACATTACGCAGTGGCGTGCTACCTGTAACTATTATTTAAATCAGTTTATTAGTAATCAATAGTTTAAAAGTTGTTTTTATTGATACACGAAGAAAGTTTTAAGTGACAAAAAAGTTTATATATTTTTAAACTACAGGTAGCACGCCACTGCGTAATGTTGATGTTGTGCATGTATTGTTAGAGAGAGATGCAGGGGGCCTTTAATGTTGCGTTCTCTCTCGCACCGACGGACACGACACAGTATTGAGTAAGGTACTGTTCTGCCACTCTATCCTAGTAATTTAGTAAATTAATTACTGGCAACATTCTCCAGTCGTTACTTTGGTTTTGTTTATGGTCTTAGCGGCAACAACCTCAAAATATTTTACAATGACATAACATATATTACAAAAGTGCTGTTATCTAAATATTTACTTGTGAAACGATATTCTTTCTGTATTATTTTCACTTGTGAATTGTTTTTGCACAGTTGAACTACACACGACGACATATTTTTGGTAAACTTATTGTTTGTTTACTTGTGTACTGCGTTCGTGTGCGTGGCTAGTGTATTTACAGCAAAATTGACAAGAAATGATTGCCCCGCAATCGGTTTGCTGCTGTGTTTGGCTTCAATCGTAGGTTATCCACGGTTATCCATAAGCCTGTTGAACAATCGGAAACAAAAGAAACATACCTGAATGCTGCAGTATTTTTTTTTTTGAAAATTGCTTTGACAAACATAGATCGAACGGATTTTTCTTTAGGTAGATACATCTTTTAAGCCACAATTAAGAATGCGCTCGTGTTGTATTCCAAATAAGTAGGTATTTGGAACATGGTACGCATGGTATGCACCCATGAATAAGTATCCACGGATGCATAGGACCTCTATAGATCATTATCTGAAGATATATTTTTAATATATTTGGATTATGATAAAAGTTTTATGACTAAAGATGTAGAAAATTTAATTTGCAACAAAAATCTCGTTCACATATTCTTTTTGCGGCCAATAGTTTACCAGATAATCAAGAAAAACTATCTGCATCTGCACTCTTTCCAAGATGGCGGCCGAGGGACAAAAGGTATACATCCCCACAAATTTCAATCAAGCTTTACAATAGCCCTTCCCACACATCTATAAAATAAAATTGCATCGTCTGATAAATGCAACCCCAAATGTAACTTTTCAATGGAAAATGTAACTTTTAAATACTTTTGTCAACGTCTGTACTCAAGACAGAGATAGTAAAACGAATACTAAGGTGTGACAGAGACACATTATATCGCACCGAAAACGTCAAAAGTAAAAAAGAGATGGCCAATGTACGTGTTTGACGCTCAATTTAATAGATTTTTATTGATATCGATTAAAATTAATTCGAAAAAATATAGGTGTATTTAATTACATATAAATATTGAAAATGTGTTCCAACTCTTTTCATTTATGTCATCGTTAATAGATAACTGATATAAGGAAATCTCGTCTTTAAACCGAGAAAATAAATTTTATTAGATTTGTTTTTTTACTAAAAACAAAATCTCACTATATTGCTAGGTTTAATAAATCTATTTCATTTTTTATCTTATAGTACTTTTATTATTATAACAAAAATAAATGAATTCAAAATCAATTATAAAACTAATCGATTTAAATTTTTGATTGAATAAACTATTAATTTGTATTTACATAACGTGCATCACTGGCCTAGACTACCGCCCCGCGCACCCCGCTTCTTGCCACCGCGTTGTTCCTAAAAAGGATTACTGCGCCGCCTTCTGCACGAACTTCAGACTCGCCATCGTTAAACGGCCGTACTGTACGATCCATAATTTATTTTTTGTTTTTATGTGCATTTATAAAAGCGTGTTTTTCTAGTGATTTTTAAACTATTTATTTATTACTAAAGCAGACATCATCTTTTTAATGATAAAAATAACTAGATGCGCGAAAAGCACTCATTTGAAACAGTTTGCCAGACTAAATCCTGTCGAAATTGGCTTCTAAAATAAACGAACCTGAGCTTTATGTACCTGGATGATAAGCCACAGAAGCAAGGCTATGAAAAGTAGCTGAAGACACTGTCTATAAAAAAAATAATTAGCAAAATAATTGTAAAAGTTGTAGAAAGAGTGTCAATCACTACTTCAGCCATTATCTTGCAGCGTACAATTTATTGAAGTAAAAACTCCGCTATTGATAGCAGTTCGTGGTCCCAGGATTTTGGTTTGGCCCCCCAAACCTTATATTGATTTGGGGGTGGGCTTGACCCCGTTTAGTGTGGGTTCTATTAAGAAAAACACTAGAAAGTCATTGGTCATGGCAGGACTCAGATACTTTTGCTTGATACCTAGCTATTACCTCTAGTATTGCCTCTTCATTTGATTTTCCCTGAAAGAGTCTTAAGCTAAACAATATTTTCAACCGTAAGAGCGGAGTTTTACTACAAAATATCTTTTAACGCCAAAACAGGATTTAAAATATATGTAGATCACCCACACCCGATAAAACTCCATGTGGGTTTCTTATTTATTTGTGGTAGGTAATTTTTTGACTTGTATAAGTGTCGTAAACAGAGAGGTTGGACTAGGTTTAGTCGTAAACAACCAAAATGCAGAAATAATTATGTCTTTATGTCTTCAAAATCTTGTTGTAATAGTCAGCAGATATTTCGTGTCATAATAAATTAAAGATTATTTATTAGTCGTCCTCTTACGTTTCGCGTCTTTGCCCTTTATGCTCTAGGTTCATCTGAAAATACCTACATTTTTCTCACAACTTTGCCGTTACAATACCATCAATAGTGTACATTCTGTATAATTTTATAAGAATTGACAGACTTCGAACAATCCTGGAAGAGGCGCGTCTAGAAAGTTAACATACAGAGTTCCTGGCAAAAGCATAGTGTAACGCCGCGCCGTTCACAGACGTTTGCGGCCCCTATCCTACTGAATAAGGGTCCTGCAGGTTTCTGTGTTGATATTGCAATGAAGAATTCGGAGGTTCAATGAGTCGATCCCTTGTATCCCCTACAATACAGACGTCAATTTACTTCCAACTCAGAACTGCAACTGCACTTAATCTGCAACAACTTCAACTTGATTATTTATTTGTGTAATGATAACAATGTCATTTGTGTTATTTATTTTTTATTTTATTGAATAAGCGCACCAACAATATAATTATACGAAATATCTTAAATAAAGCTTTCATGTTAAATGTAATTTAAAGTAATTACACAGTTAATATTGCATACCGCATAACATTGGGAAATATATTTTGTGCAAAGAGATTACAGACATGTTATACCTACCATAATTATTACAAATTTACTGGAAAACATGCTCAATGATTGTACTTAGTCCTATTAAATAAATACACAAAAGCAAAGAAATGAACTAAAATAAATGAATAGTTTAAAAAACACTAGAAAACACGCTTTTATAAATGCACGTAAAAACAAAAAAAATATAGTTTCAAAAACACTAGAAAAACACGCTTTTATAAATGCACATAAAAACAAAAAATAAATTATGGATCGTTCAAGTTGTCTCTATTTCTGGGCTGAAGTGTGTATTGTTAACAAATACTAATACTACCTTCCTGGCGGAAGCTGCATGAGGTCGCACAAGAGCATAACATTTATGCCGCGAAAGGGTTACCAAAGGGAACCAAAGATATCTCGTCCACTAACAAGAACTCTACATTTTGCCACTGTATATCTGGCGAAAAGAGGTTGTAGAAATACACCTCTGCCTACCTCTTCGGGGTTATAGGCGTGAGACTATGTATATATGTATGTTATATATTTATTTTAAGTAGGCGAATGAGCCCGCATTCTCTCCATCTCCGCCTGTGCGTCTGTATTACATGGTGTTTTATCTGTTGGCTTATAACAATCTAGCTCTTTAATCAGGAGACCACTAAGTGATTTTACTCTACTCAGGGCCACATACGCCTGTCCAGCCGCAAAAGTATGGGACCCTAACTACACCACTGCGTGGTCAACAATATATAATTGATTTGTTATAACATTGAAACCTGATCGTGTTCAAAGTTCATTACATGGCCTTTCTCACAAGTGCAAACACGACTATGATGCGATATTCCATCATGGAATGCCAGTGCGTATCTTCCGGCGTCATCATCAGACCTTGAAACCTAATCGTGGCCAAAGTTCATTACAAGACTTTTCTAAGAAATCCAAAACAGCTATGATACGATTTTCCATCATGGAGTTCCAGTTCATGTCTTCCAGCTCCATCATCAGATCAGTTTGACAGTACCATATTATTGTATTGTCATCAGAACTAAATACAACTGCCAATTTTCACTACGCTACGACCCTTGGAAGATGGTTAAATTAGTTACCTTAGATTCCATTACATAGTTAGTTACATTCACGACGACCTAATGAAAGCGTGTTAAAAGCTGGTCCTGACGGACATAAGTCCAGAGTTCCAGACTCGAAACAATTATTTATTGAACAGACAGATTTGTCTCGCGTGGGGATCAAACTCACATTACTCGGCATACCTAGTCTTATGCAGCGAAGCGGTCGTTTAAACTAAGATATCAGCGGCGTCAAGTCTAAAAAAATATAAAAAATGAAGTTTTTAAAAGTTATGTGTCTCGTCACTACTGGTTTAACATTATCACTATTATCAGAGCATGTAAGCATAATATTAAACAAAAAATAGACTGTCGTGAATATACCTATCTGGAGATGTTCGTTATCACTTTGCAATGGAAGATAGCCATGTATGTACATAACATAACTTCACGCCTTTATCCCCGAAATGGTAGGCAGAGGTGTATTACACACCCACACTTCGCCTGTTACATTTCGGTCCCAATGTAATAGGGGGCGAGCCTCTTGCCAAGTTGCCATCTACCGGGCACATTATTAAGCGAGCGATAATTACCTAACATATTTAATGCACACATCGAAAAGTCAGAGGTGTGTGCCCGGGGTACCTTGGGATCGAACCCGAGCTTCCATCGTCTCGGAAATCCGTTACGTACACCACTGGGCTATCGCCGCTGTTAGGTAGTAAATAATAGCCATATAATGTACTTATAATGTTTTGTAGGTAAAACCGAACCTCTAAATTTTTTCAAGAAAAGTGCACGAGTAGCGTTTTAATTTGTGTGGCGTCCTCACCCACGTCTGAGCGTTGTGGGTTCAATTTTCACACGGAACAACACTTTGCGTTATCCACAAAGTGTTAATTCGACACTAGTCACACAAAACTACGAAGCCAATAATAATACCTAGGTACTTTGATTTAGATATATTAAAATACAATGTCGTGATGATGAGGGTGCAAGTAGTAAACATGCTAGATATAGCTGTAGTCGTATCAAGCGATAGAGAAACAGGATCAGCGGCATTCTTAGACGTGGACCATCCCTGTGTGACACGCAATGGACTTGCCGTGCGGTAAACTAAAGGCACCATGATAACTCAATTAAATGGGATAGTCGCGATTGGCAGGTGTTTCTCGACTAGTGAATCCACGTGTTCATTTTGTTTCTTCACTGTGAAGAAACAAAATTTGCACTTCCTTTGTGCGCTATGTTTATGTAAACCTTTCAAATACATAAAGGAAATAAAAAGGATAGTGCGTATAATTGCGCATGCATACGCTTTTCTTGAATTACGTATTGGTTCGGAATACCCGCGGCTGGGCGACAGTTCATTTAACAGTTTTTTTGTGCGGGGCAATAAAAATTTAGCGAAACGCACAGTTGACTGCCAAACATCTAAATGATACCGATGGAACCGCTGTCATTTAGGACGATGGTGAAAAGAGGCGTCATGGATGTGTATAATGGACGTGTGCCCATAATAGTATAAATAATGCATAGCGAGACCACGTTTTTATGCAGGTGATGATTAGCGTTGTACAGCATGTGAAGCGAATTCAAGTTCTAATACATCAGATTTATGATAATTTTGCCCGTATATTTCTTTAAATCTGCCAGCGCAGCGTCCCGCTGGCTGATTTAAGTTTTTTTTTTGAAAGACCATTCCTGCTCTAAATGTAGTCCTGTGCCGCGGGGACTTTACAAACAGACAACCAACGAAAACAAAGTATTTATACCCAGGCTCGAAACAACAATTTGTATTAGCGTTGTACAGCATGTGAACAGTGGCGGCTCGTGCAAAGGAGCGCTGGAGCAGTGAACTCCCAAAATTATAAAATATATGTATACAACTCATATAAACTTTTTCTATAAACATACTCAATATTTTAATACGGTGTGTATTAAAATATTGAGTATGAGAGTATTCTCTTTTCTATAATGCATATCCACAAATAAGTATTTGACTACTAAGCTGTTTATCATAATTTTGTCAACACTCTTGAAACCTACATAGGTATTTTTGTTGAGTGGAGCGCTCATAACAGCGCTCTTCGTTGACGAAAGCTTAGTACAACGCTTAATACTGAAATGTAATGAGTGCGAAAGAGAGAGCGTTCTATGCGCTGGGCGCGTGAGACAAAAGATTTGTATGAGAAATAAGCCAAATACGGAGCGGCGCTCCTGGCGAGCTTGACGAGGTGCGCATGCGCGATTTTTAATAGTGTTTCGCCGGTATCATTTGAAATTTGAATGTAAACAAAAGCAAAACATTTCTCTGCGAGTGCGTTGGTAATTAGAAAAGGATTGGTGTTTAAAATATAGTTCATTGTATGTGTGATTGTGTGTATTTGTTTAAGAAAGACAGTTAAATTGTGTAACTAATATGGAATATAACAGCATAAACTTTATAAAAAACTGAAAAACTTAAAAAAACGACAAATATGATAAAACGCTTTGGTTATGTGGTTGCGAAAATGCGAAGGAAGTAAGAAGTTGTTTTGTTTTCCGTGTATTTCGTTTAGTGGCGCCGGAGTTGATACTGCGTGGACGGTTGAGGTAGGTATCTATGATTTAGCACGTCTTACTATGTAAAAGCATTCACAAAATAAATGGTAAGCAGTAATTTTTTTTTTTAGTGAACACCCAATATTATCTTTCACGAGCCGCCTCTGCATGTGAAGCGAATTCAAGTTCTAATACATCAGATTTATGATAATTTTGCCCGTATATTTCTTTAAATCTGCCAGCGTCCCGCTGGCTGATTTAAGTTTTTTTTTTGAAAGACCATTCCTGCTCTAAATGTAGTCCTGTGCCGCGGGGACTTTACAAACAGACAACCAACGAAAACAAAGTATTTATACCCAGGCTCGAAACAACAATTTGTAGATCACTCAAAGTATTCTCTCGTGTGGAGATCGAACCCGTATCACTTGGCAGTCTCAAGCGGCGAGGTGGCCGCTTAAACCACTACGCCAAAATCATTTCAATTTAGGGAATGTCTCAGCACTGTGTGCACTCATGGTGTCAGTAAAACAGATGCAAGTTTTTGCGTTGACGCGCGGCCGACGCCCGCCTCGCCTTACGTAACAAACATCGGGTTACAACAGACTTTATAATGCTCCCAGGGATAATTCATCATTCAATCATATGCTACGATAAACCTGTAGTAATTTTTAAGTTAATTTTCATTAAACACCTGTTATTTGCAAAACTACTGGTCTCGTATAACTTGATGAGTAAATACTACTTTTAAACATTCGCGACCTGTACGCATTGTAATATTTATGTAGCGGGTCATTCACTCATACCCCAGGCAGCGATAGCCTAGTGGAGAGACCGACAGACTGCTATGCAGACGGTCCGGGTTCGATTCCACGGCGCGCACCAATGACTTTTCGGAGTTATGCGTGTATTAAATTGTTAGTTATCGCTTGCTAAACGAAAACATCGTGAGGAAACCTGCATGTCCGAGAGTTCTCCATAATTTTCTCGAAAGACATGTGAAGTCTGCCAACCATATATAGTGATATTGTTTTCCACTGGTTTAATCTCCGTTTAATACACTTACAAGTAAAATATATATTGCTGTGAAAGTGACTTTTCTGTTTGCTGTTGGATTTCCATTTTACATACTTATTCTTGCACTAAATTATAATGTTCCGATCACCCGATAAGAAGCACTCTAATCCAGATATTGCTAGCTCACTTGAGATTGTGGAAAACGTCACTCAGAGAAAGCGTAAACAATCTGAGTCAGAGTTTGCCAAGGCCATAAGGACATTGTCACAAGACATTAACAAAAAGTTAGATGACTGGCGTGGTGAGTTGGACTGCGCAATATCTAAAATAACTGACAGTGTAAAAGCTATTAAAGCTGATCTAGCCACCGTAACCCAAGTTACTTGCGATATCAAGACCGACTTAGACAGTTTGCGCTGCGAACACACTGGCTTAGATAATAAGGTGTGTAGCCTAGACGCTAAACACAATGGGCTGGTGAAGGACGTGGAAACTCTCAGGAATTCTATTCAGTATACTATGGACGAACAGGACAACCTTCAGAAAAAGATGGAACTCATTCGGTCTGTAAACACAGAAACTATTGCTGATACCATTACTATTCTTGAAGCGAAGATCGATTCTCTTGAACAACAAGCCCGCCAGTGTAACCTGGAGCTATGCAATGTTCCGGAAATGCGTAATGAAAATTTGATTACTCTTATGGAAAATATTTGCACAAAAATAAAGTTTACATTATGTCCTAAGGATATCCTTGCTATACATAGGGTGCCACACGCACACACAGGTAATAAAAAGCCGAAAAATATCGTCGTAAAACTGAGCTCGCGCATCTTAAGGGATAATTTATTAAGCGCTTACCGGCTAGCAAAAGGACTAGATACTAATCAACTGCAACTTACTGGACCTTCTAATCCCATTTATATGCATGAACACTTAACTCTCAAAAAGAAGCAATTATTTCGACAATGTAAGGATGCCGCCGTCAAGAACAATTTTAAATATGTGTGGGTTAAGCATGCTACTATTCTCGTGCGCGAAATTGACTCCGAGCCAGCATTTGCCATACGATCCGAGAAAGACATTTCTAAAATCAAGCCCAAAATGGCAAAATTCAAACCCGGTACCGATCATGTTTAGAATTGATTTTTATACATGCTTTAGCTGTTTAGTATTTCACAACTTTATTATTAAGTATATTTTTGGTTATTTGCTTTGCTCTGTTAAACACCTATTCAGGCTCATATTATGTCTTAATATTTTATTTAATAACTTTATAGAATCTAAGTATTTTTTTGTTTATTTGCTTTACTCTGTTAAACAGCATTTAATGCTCATATTTTGTCTTCATATTTTATTTTTACATAGTGTAATTCTTAAACAAAGGCATAGTAGCTTTTTTAAAAACATGTTATACTTGTTGTCATCACTTTTCATAATATTAGTAATTTTAATCTTATATATTATACATAATCTGGACTTCCGTCTCATAAAGGTTACGTGCATGTTAACTACTGATTTATTCTTAGTATTGTTTCACTTTCACCATGTTAGATAAGTTAACAGTATACTACCAAAATTGTAGGGGTACTCGTTCTAAACTGAATCTCTTGTACATGAACATATTATCAAATTGCTATGACATAATTATATTAACAGAGACCTGGCAAACCCCTGAAATATTTGATGATGAGTTTATTGATTTGCGCTACGTAGTTTACAGAAATGATCGCGATCGTATTGCTACCAATAAGAAGGATGGGGGAGGTGTTCTTATAGCTGTATTAAAAACGTTACAGTCCACCTGTGTACCATACAATTCCCAGGCTAGTTCTCATATTGAAGATGTTTTTATACAACTACCGTTTGCTGGACGCGAAAAATTTCTAATTAACGCGGTATATATTCCAACCAATACGGTCAAAGAAGTATATGTTGATTATTTTGAGACATTAGAAAATATGATTGACAAATTCGGCTTTAATCATTTTCATATTTTCGGAGATTTTAATCTCCCGCATATTGAGTGGCTCCCAGCTACAAACAATAACATGACTGCACTTATTAGTACTGGCTCATCATTTGTTTGTAGACATATGAGTAATTTCTTATCTTTGCTTAACGCTTATCAATACAATAGTTTAAAAAATTATAAGGGGCGTATTCTGGATCTACTAATATCAAATAGCGAGTGCGCGACTTATGCACCTTCATGTAATTTATTACCTCCCGATATAAATCATCCACCCTTTTGCGCCGACATAAGATATAAAACGACGTTACAGACAATCAATCCTGTAAAAATTGTAAAGTATAACTATTATAAAGCTAATTACGAACTCATAAACAAAAAATTGGCCGATATAGATTGGACTAATAGTTTGCAGGGGTTGTCATCGGAGGATTGTCTAAATACTTTTTACGATGTTATTTTCAATGTTATAAGAACTTATACACCCTTTTCTAACTCGCGTTCATCGAAATTCCCTGTGTGGTTCTCTAAATCACTGATTCGCATTTTCAAAAATAAGAACAGAGTCTGGGTGAAATGGAAAACATATAATAATATTTCGGATTATGAACAGTTTTCGCATCTACGGCATAGATTTCAGGTCTTATGCAAGTCAAATTACGCTGACTACCTGAATTCTGTTGAGGACAATGTTCAAAAGAACGTAAAATACCTATGGAGCTATGTCAATAATCGTAGGGGTAATGTCAGCATTCCTTCCACTATGTTTTTTAAAAATCGGACATCCAGTGATCCGGATGAGATTTGCAATATGTTCATGGACTACTTTCAATCGGTTTATGTTCCCTCAAACCTAAACTTGAACGAATGGCTACCCCCTGAAGAGAGTAGTGACAACTGCACTCATATTACTAGCATAACGTTTAGCGAGCATCAGGTCTTGAAGTCATTACAAGCCTTAGATTCCACTAAAGGTCCTGGACCGGATCAACTACCCCCTTATTTCCTTTAAAGGACTGCTAAGAGTATATACAGACCCCTGCAAATTATATTTAATATGTTTATATCAGACGGCACCTTCCCTGAACAATTTAAAAGGGCTAATATAACTCCTGTATATAAATCAGGGTCCAAACAAGAAGTCGAAAATTATCGCCCCATATCTATTCTGTCTGCTTTGTCGAAGCTTTTTGAAAAGCTCGTTTATCAGGAAATACATAAGATAATTTACAGAATTATAATAGAACAACAACATGGATTTGTTAAAAGTAAATCTACAACTACTAATCTATTATTATTTACCGACTTTCTCTTTAATAATATGGATCAACAAGTACAAGTTGACGCAGTGTACACAGACTTTCAAAAAGCGTTCGACAAGGTAGACCACAATTTGCTTCTTACCAAAATTGCATTTAACGGCATACGAGGAGATTTGCTTCGCTGGTTTGCATCATATGTTAGTAATAGATCACAAAGGGTTGTTATCAAGGGATCCCACTCGGCGACTTCTATCGTAACATCTGGCGTACCCCAGGGCTCAATTTTAGGGCCTCTTTTATTCATTTTGTTCATAAATGATATTGGAAATTGTTTCAGACACTCAAAATTTTTGCTCTATGCTGACGATCTAAAAATCTTTAAAGCTATAAGAAAACCAGCAGATTGTTTTCAGTTACAAGAAGACTTAAATCGACTCTCTGAATACTGTATTCAAAATAAACTTTACCTTAGTATTTCTAAATGTTTAACTATATCATTTACAAAGAACAAAAACGTTTTAAATCATAATTATAATCTAAACAATGTACCTCTATTGAAAGCTCTATCCGTGCGAGACCTAGGGGTACTGCTAGATAACAAACTTCACCTTGATCAACATATTGACAACATCATCAAAAAGGCTTATCGTATGTACGGGTTCGTTATGAGATCAGCTACGGAATTTAAACACGCAAGCACTTATTGTCATCTCTATAAAGCACTAGTTAGATCTCAACTCGAATATGCGGTGGTGGTGTGGAACCCTTTTTATAATAAATACGTTGAGATGCTAGAAAGAGTGCAATGCAAATTCCTTAGATCGATGCACTATAGGTGCTGCCACAATTTCCCAACCAATTTCCCAACCTATAAAAATCTTCTTGATAATTACAATCTAATGAGCCTGAAGTCTAGACGTTTATATCTAGAAATTATGTTTCTTTTCGACTTATGCTATAACAGGTATAACTGTTCTGAGATTACTAATAAAATATGCTACTGTGTCCCAAGAACTGTTATTAGACGAGAGATGTGCGCACGTCCTCTTTTTGCTGTGTCCCATTGCCGCACCAATGCTGGTCTGCGGGCGCCTCTACGTCGCTTGTGCAAAAACTATAACGACTTTTGTTCAGAAACTACAGAATTAGATTTATTCTCAGTGTCAGCAAATAGATTTCGTTCTGCTTTGTTAAATAAACTTAAGGATTCCGATGTATAGTTATTTGAACATTCTGGTAGTCTTACTCGCATAGATTGTTCATTAGTATAGTATAGTATAGTATAGTATAGTATAGTATAGTATAGTATAGTATAGTATAGTATAGTATAGTATAGTATAGTATAGTATAGTATAGTATAGTATAGTATAATATAGTCATATGAATTGTATATGCTGTGGCTAACGGTGTGGGTTTCACATTTATAATAATATCTTTATTTACATTATGTGCGCAGATATAATGTGTTACTGTTTGTTTGTCCCAAATAAATAAATAAATAAATAAATAAACCCGCACTTAGCCAGCGTGGTGGACTATGGCCTTACCCTTCTCATAGTGAGAAGAGGCCCGTGCCCACAGTGGGACAGTTTATATACACTGTTGATGATGATGGGTCATATCCCTATAACATTGGGACCGAAACATAACTGGCGAAGTGTGGGTGTATAATACACATCTGTCTACCCCTTCGAGGATAAAGGCCTAAAGTTATGTTATATGTCATACCCATGCTGAAACGTCTAGGGAAATATGAGGTATTTATGAGCAAAGTTTCGATAAGCGCGATGATTCGTTGTCATCATGATGATCAGCCTTTTTTAATCCGCTGCTGGACATAGACCACTCCTATTTTGCGTCTCAGTAGCATTGTGAAACAAAAGGAGGATTTGACCTGGCCACCACGCTGGCCAGACGGGTTGGCACAGGGTTCGATGTCCCCCCCCTTGGGATCTCCACCTTGTCGTGGTGGGGGGGCTCAGTAACCGTGGATTGGTTACCCGCGGTGAAGCGAAGAGGGATCCAGGAGGGGACGCTCCGCGTGGGCTTGACGGGGCCTGCGCAGGATGCGTCCGGCGGTGCGGGTGCGGGGGACAGTTCTGTCTGTCCCTCGCGGTCGGGTGCAGTCGCGGGAGGAGAGGCGTGTCGGTGTTGCGTTGCCGCGCGCCCTATCTCCCGCGATCAAATGGGGGCGCACCATCGTTGCGTCGCGGTGGGGCCGCAGACGAAGAGGAGATGCGGTGTTGCGTTGCCGTCCTCCCTATCCTCTGCGGCCACTGAGAGTTTTGGCGGCGGAGCCCAACACCTTCATCCGCCGCCAAGGGGGTTTTGTTCGGGGCCCGCCTGACCATCTGGCGGGCCAATACCCGTCGGGGGGTAGCGACGAATGCTTATGTGAATCCCTACCCTCCGACACACGGGTACATGAGGAACACGGGTTGGTTTTTAGTCAGTAAGAGTCTGACAGTCCCCTTCGTCCTTCCCCCGGGGCGGAGGGACTCCATGAGGATTTTCCAACCCGACACCAAAAAAAAAAAAAAGGGTTCGATGTCGAGTTTTCCGTCTCTTCCGCAGGATACTATATTTTGCTTAGTCTATTTTCCTTAGTCGCCTTTTATGGTTCTAACGCGGCGTGGTAGTCGCCTCTCACTGAATGAAATAAGGTAGTGCAACTTTGTACCTTGTACTTAATCCACAGAGTACCTTTGTATACTTAATCCATCACTACACGGCAAGTTTGTTGTGTCTGGGCATTTTTCTAGGTTTGTTCCCGTTGAGTTACACCATTTTGTGTTACACTGTTACCCATTGGGAAAAAAAAAACCCGATAAGTAACACTGTGACTCAAAGCCACGGATTTTCCCCTCGATTTACACTGCAACCTATAAGAATGTAATAGGGTTACATATCCGGAATAAAATATATAGTGTCTCAGTAAGAGTGGACATTTTGATTTTAAAATAAAAACAAGTATTTTACGACAGAGTTGTGATATTTTTATTGTATTGTAAAGGCCTTGCCACACGGCACAATTTTACGTCCAACTTGACTAAATCACTTGATGAAATCGTGACGTGTAGACGCCAGTCGTCCAACTCAAGTTCATCGGGTGGGCGGTACCGCCAGAATTTAACCAATCGGTTGGACGGAATGAAAATCAGTGATTTGATTGTGTCGTGTAGACGGGCAAAGCCAATTCGATTGAAAATTTGATCAGTGGTAAAATTGTGGCGTGTGGCAAGGCCTTAAAGAAGACTCAACTAAAATCCGTGTGGTGACGGATTAAGAATACGAAATGTCACCACCCCATATCATCCCATGGGTGTCGTAAGAGCCGACAGAGGGAGCATATTATGCAGAGAACAGCACTGTAAGAGAAGGAAAACTTGATACAAACCCTATACCAACCCGTTTGGCCAGCGTGGTATAGGTAGTAGGCCAATTCCTCCTTTCAAAGGAGAGGCCTAGTCCAGCAGTGGACTGTTTAAGGCTGATGATGAAAGAAGACATGTTCCGATTAAGTATGGAATAAAGTATCCGGCAAATGACCCCCACGGCTCCGATGACAGGCCATTACTCTTTTCATGAAATTTGCTGGCTTGGCTGTATCTCACCGATGACGCGTTGGATTTCCGATTTGAGCTCAGGAATTGTTTCGAGTTTATTCGCATTAACCCGAGATTTCACAAAACCCCCAAAGAAAAAAATCGCACGGCGTTAAATCACACGATCTTGGTGGCCAGTTGACATCAGAATTTCGTGGGATAATGTGTTCTGGAAATCGTTGCTGCAATAAGTCTATAGTTTCATGCGCGGTGTGGCAGGTTGCGCCGTCCTGCTGAAACCAAATTTTGTCCAGATTCAAGCCGTCCAGTTGAGGCCACAAGAAGTCCGTTATCATATTCCTGTAGCGAATGCCGTTCACAGTCACTGCAATTTAAGCCTCATTTTCAATCAAATAAGGTCCAATCACGCCGCCTAACCAAAATCCGCACCAGACAGTTACTCGTTGTGGGTGCATTTGTTCTCATGGATTGCATGAGGATTTTCTGCGTCCCAAATTCGAAAATTTTTAATTTGTGTATTCACGCAGCCATTCATATGGAAATGCGCTTCATCGGAGAAAATTGCGTTTTTCGAAAAATTGGCATCGACTTCACTTTGCTCCATTACCCATTGAACGAATTGCCGGCGTTTTCCGTGGTCTGTTGATTTGAGCTCCTGAGTTAACTGAATCTTGTGCACATGAAGGTGGAGGTCTTTAGTCAAAATTCTCTGCGTAGTGCTTCGTGAAATTTGAAGTTGTTGAGAACGATGTCGAATTAATGTTTTCGGGTTTTCGGCGACACTCTCGTTTACAGCAGCAATATTTTCAAGTGACCGACCGGTACGTTGACGCAAAGGATTCTTATTATCCATAATTGACCCAGTTTCATCAAATTTTTTGACCTCTCTTCGAATGGTTGACACATTAGGTGCACTTTCTCGGCTGAAAATTTGGCGAAGTTTGCGAGCGGTTTCAGCGTAAATTTCGCCATATTTGTAATGAGTTTTCACAATTATAACGCGTTGTTCTTTCCAAAAACGCTCCATTTTTAATAATCGGAATAAACAAAGGTGACAGCTGTCAAATTTCAGAGTTGCCACTGGCATGAAAAAAAAATCCAATTTTAAAAAGTGCACTCTTACTGAGACACCCGTTACTTACATTATTAATACCTATAGGTAATATATGTATTTATTTTGAAACATATAAGTGCGTTTACGAGTGTCTCATTGTTGTGTACCGACTCTACTCAGTTTAGGAGCAGATAACACATCAGATCAGTTCGGTGAGTGAGAGTGCCGGAGGCCCTATTCCCTATTACTCCTCCCTTATCCCGCTCCTCATCCTATCCGTTTACCCAAGTCCCAAACCCAAGGGGCGGCAACGCACTTGTGACTCCTGTGGTGTTGTTTGTGTCCATGGGCGGCGGTAATTGCTTACCGTGTGCTCGTTTGCCGCCTATTCCTATATAAAAAAAAAGATGGAACTAATTTACGCGTGGACGAAGACGCATCAGCAACGAGGCTTTCAAGAATCCTTTTATCATTTTTCTAATACTATTTTCATTTTATCGTTTTGGAAATACAAAAGCAAACTGAGAGATTAAGTACATCATTTTATTAATTGCTCTGTATAATTTTTATCGTTACCTCTTGTCTTTTTTCAATTCGTCTTCAACTTGGTAGACCGTACCTTAAGCGGTAATCGAAATTTTTGATAAGACTATTACGAGTTGCACACCGATGGATCGCATTCGAGATAGTAGATCGTCGATGAGAATATTTTCCCATACCTTTGCCTGGGGTGCTTTTCGATAATTAATAAAAATATGTTTATATTGACGAGAAACTCAAATGCGATCAATTAATGTCCAAATTCGGAGTAGGCTACCTGGTACTGCATCTCGCAATTGAAAGCTCATTTTTTTAAGACTAATATCAGATTGATTTTGACTTTAAATAGCGAAAACAGGACTACATTTTTAGGAGAATATACCTAATATACACCTTTGATGAATTCGGACGTAAAAAAACTCTCTAGCTTCGTAAAATGTGTTTACATTAATTAATGAACATACATATAGAGGTTGATTAGGTAATTATATATAAGTAGGTATATTAAAATAATTAATACTAAGTAGGTACATTAAAATAATTAAATACGTCCGTATGTAGCAAGAGAACAATAATTGCGATAATATTTGAAAGCAATATGCGTAAATGGTAGTATTAAATTTCGTAAGTTGTCCTTCTTACTAACCTACTTATTGTAATGTGAGCTAATGATCTAGTATTGCAAAGAGAACCTATTGAAAGCTGAAACTAAGTGGCTGCAGTTTTTATGAATTAAACGTTACGCAGCCAGGAATGTCTATAGTTTTGTATAGTATATGAAAGCATAATATTGTGTTATGATACCGCGATGATACTTGTATTGTAATGTTCGATTAAACAGATGACGTAATGATTTAAGCGGTCGCTTTTTAGGGTTCCGTACCTAAAAGGTAAAAAACGGAACCCTATTACTAAGCCTCCGCTGTCTGTCTGTCTATCTGTCCGTCTGTCTGTCACCAGGCTGTATCTCATAAACCGTGATAGCTAGAAAGCTGAAATTTTCACAAATTATGTATTTCGGTTGCCGCTATAACAACAAGTACCTAATAAAAATAAAAAAATAAAAAATATTAAGTGGGGGGGGGGGGGGGTCCCATACAAAAGACGTGCTTTTTTCGTATTTTTGCTCAAAATTACTAACTGTAACAGGTAGACGCTTTAAATTTTCACAGAATATGTAGTTATATATTACCTTTCAAAAGAAATAATTAAATTTAGAAAAAGTAAATAATAAAGGGGGGCTCTCATACAACAAGCGTAATTTTTAAGCAATTTGTTACTCTATTTTAATAAGCAGGTAGAAACTTAAAAAGTATTTAAGTGTACATACAACGAACGTGATTTTCTTTTATAGATGATGGTACGTAACCCTTCGTGCGCGAGTCTGACTCGCACTTGCCCAATTTTTATAACTGTGCCTATATTCGTGGCTTCGATCCTGAAATGAAATAACACTTGTATGGCCTATACAATTATTATTTTAAAATTTATTGTGTCTGTTCATTGTATGTTTGTAAATGTTCTCCGCCACACGGGATATATTCTTGGAGCTGGAGATGTCTTAGACTAGGAAAAAAATATTATAAACTAATCTCTAAAATGTCTGAATCTTATATGGCCATGGTGATAATGTTGGTCATTAGTCTTATCATAGCTGTTGTTAAGCATCCATGACATGGGGATCTGCATAGCTCTAAGTAGTTTTTAATGCAGCGCTTAGCAGAGGCGGATCTAGAGGAAGTGGTATAAAGGTTAAAACTCCTCCCAAATTGATATGATTTTTCTAAAGACAAATATCTTTTAAGTGGTTCCGAGAACTAAACCTTCCTTCACCAAAGACCGCGAGGCTTAGAACTGGTGAAGGTAACCGTTTGGATTTGGGCAAGGCAAGGGAAGGAGTCTTCGCAAACCAAAGAAGCCCCTCCACCCGAAACAAAATCCTGGACCCTTGAAGGTGAATAACTTCTTGTAGGTAATATAAATATCTCCTCACAAGATATTTATTTTAATAAAATTTTAGAGCAAAGCCCTCTTCCAAGGTTGGATGCTCCGTCCCAGTAACCGTACCCGAGAGTTGCGGTCTAGGGATGCGGGCAGGTAAACATACGTTAACATACCGTTACCTCTATTTTGTTGGGTGCGGTTATACGATATGAATTCTTAAACCGTATTTTTCGCTCTACTATTTAAAGAGTGTCAATGTGTCGAAAAGGCTTTGCAATTGAGATTCCTGAAATAGCAGTGATGTGACGACATCAGTACGAAGATATCTTCTTACTACTTAAGTACAGATTTTAATCCGTATGACATACATCATTGCGTGTCTAGAACCACCCGTGATAACTAGGTAGCTACCTATGTCAAATTTGTCACTCCAAGGTAACCACCAGGAATAAAATAATTCAAACGGAGAGGGAACAGCGTATTGTGGGCTTGTTATGAATTTGTATCCATTGACGCCGCAGCGCTGACAGAAATATTCTTATAGGATTGTCTTTCTTGTGACGTGCGACGACAGTCCCGGAAGCCCAAAGAACCTCCTACTCTAATAATTTTCCGTCCTCTTCGTCGTCCTTCTGGAGGACGCGACTTCCATATGTTTTTTTTTGCAATGAATAGAGAATAAAGTCTGCTGGCTACTGGCCGGTCTAAAGCCGATTAAGAAAGAGAAACAAAACTCGTTCGTACAAAAAGCAATACGCATCTAATGAATTTTGACTGTATAAGCTGAGCTCTTGTTTTACAAAAATTCCATACAATACAGATCAGCTTACGCTAGACAGTTTGGAGATGACATATACAAGTGGTTGTGCTGCCTTAAACTTAATCTAAAAACAAAGAAATGCTAATTAGTGGTAGCGCCCGGACGCGCGTGAAGTCCAGGCGGCGTACGCTGGCAGTTTTTGTGCAACTCGATAGGGCAACACCTGCGGAGCAGGTGCACACGTGCCGCCAGGGTGGCAAGAAAATAAGGCGCTTAGATATTAATAAGAGTAAAAAAACGGAAAACGAAGAGAAGTCATTGAATTAAATTGTTAATTATCGCTCGCTAAACAGCCAAGGAAAACATCGTGAGGAAACCTGCATGCCTGACAGTTCTCCATAATGTTCTCTATAGACATGTGAAGGCTGCGAACTCTCACTTGGCTACAACGGGGGTAACGACGAAACTAATATAGGTATAACTGTTAAAATGCGTTTTTAAGAAATGTAAGTATTTTTACGTGGATTGATTGGACGAAATAATTTCATTTGACCTAAGTATTTTTGGCGTTTTTAGGTCTTTCTTTTATTTGTATGTAGTAGGTAGCTTTGCATTTTATAAGAATTTTATTTATTTCAGCTATTCGTGTATTGTCGACTGAAAAGTAGAACACAGTTTGTCAAAAGTTAAATAAAAAATAACAAATCTGTATATCTAGAACCAAAGATGTGAAAGTGCTACATCTTGAAATTTGAAAATATGGTGTTTTCTGATTATGTTTATAGTGTAAAAATGATAAAGCGTTATGCTTTGAAATGTCTAGTTAAAGTAGGGTGCAAATGAGCCACGGTTCGACTGGTGGTAGTCGGCTACTTGAGCTACTTGGCTAACCCTTGTAGGCTTAGTATCACTTGCGCGTGGCCAACTCTAGCTAACAGAAGAAGAAAGTAGAAGTATCCTCGTTATTTTCTGCCAAAGAGTAAAGAAGAACCGGTGGCTTTTCACCGGTTCTTGGGAAGAAATGGGCATTTTGAAATCTTGTTCTTTTCACATACAGAACGTATTTTTGTCGCCTTCCCACCACAAAAATGCTGGAAAAATTTAGATGAAATTCTGTATGCAGATACCTATATTTCGGGCATTTCTGCAAATTTTCTATACGGGCTAAAGATTGTTTAGGTATAACCAAAATGCAATAACCACATAGGTTATTGCAATTGTGGAATACATTAATCAAGCAGTCAATTAGTACCAATGCGTTGAATTTAGGGCCGGAACATATCTGACGGAAGATCCGTCGCGTTTTATCGGTCGCGTAACGCCAATACATACAAATGTATAGAAAAACGTTCAACCATTCACACCTGACCGATAATCCGTTAGTACGTCGAGCGTACTAACGGATTATCCGTCGATGTCGCGCGCACCACGCACCACGTGAATTTTGACCTTTGAGTAAGGAATATAAATGTAGAGGGCAACTAGTAGGTACATATAGAAAAATTACATTATTCACATATATTATTATATTTTATATTTTTATAGACTCACGGCTGTATCCCCGGAGGGGTAGGCAGAGGTGTAATATTACACCCACATTTCGCCATGATTTTTTTTATACACATATATACGAAATCGACATAAACCCACCAAACATAGTGTTGTCTCGTTTTGTCTTAGGGATATCTCTGTCAGAAAAAAGAGATAGCCATAGATTACTGAATAAATTAATCATGACGATATTTTATTAGAAATGTCATTCGTGCTACTATCGCCATATTTTTCGCCAAGGTTTGTGGTACATCTGCTGTGAAATCGTTGTCTATCGAACATAATAATTTTGTTTTTGTGCATAAATATGTCTAAAAAACCAATATTGGCTCTCAGAGAATATTTTGTTACATGTTTCATACAAGGGTCGTCTTTCGCTTTGCCATGTTCGCCCACATTTGCATTATGGAATAAACTAATCTGGCAAAAGATTTAAACTAACAAAGGTAACTTACTACAAAAATGTATTATTCTCCTCTAAGCGGCTCCACATCGTTATCGATTACATTCTGGAGAATAACCCAAATGGCAGCCATTTTATTTGCCCAACGTTTCGTAGGTGTGCACGCTAATTTCGTAGGTGTGCACGCTAAATTCGTACGTATTGGACATACTATATCCATGTCATTCCTAGATCGGTGATTATAAGATTGTAAGATTCCAGGGCCGCCAGACCTTACTTATTTTTTCAGAAACGAAATGTGTAGAATAATATAGTGTTAGTATGTGCTATGAGTGTACGCATATTTGCTACCTTGGATCGAGGGCCAATTTTTGGGTATGAGGTGCTAAAGGTCCACGGTAACAATTTCCATACATACCTATATAGAAAACATTTTGTGTCTTGCTCTGCAACTGTAGTCTGTAACCCGTTCTATATCATTTGTATAAGTTTTGTGAAAAACCGTAACCAAATCGTATTATCGTCTTTTATTTTTGAACCTCCATACCTAAATAGGATATATATTTCAATAACGCTTGTTGGCTACTATAAAAAATCTTCGAAGTCCGACATATTTTTAATAATCAAACTCGAATTGCAATATGAATAACTACAGGACTTCAGTGACTACATAACATCAGGGAACACGAAAAATGATTAGGTGAAAGAATATGACAGTAAAATATTGAGCTGCCCTGAGTACGGCCCTGCACGAACAAACTTATATGTGTGCATAATAGCTACGCTTTCAGCGAATGTGTGCAGATACGCTCGACGCATTTTCCGTCAGATGTGTACCGATTCATTTGAAAGAAGTAGGAACCAAAGCTATTAAAATGCTTCAACTTATTATTTTGTAAACTATCTGATTGTTAGTTTATGGCAATAATTGGTACATCGGCATTTAAGCAAATTTCACCGTCCATTCCAGTTTAGATGAAAAAAGTTACGTAAATGTCAGTGTTTGTATAATTACATACAGACAGACATTAAGTGTGTACATTCTCGAAGGTGTAGACAGAGGTACGAGTATATCCTGAGATTCTTGGCTTTCTGGCCCGTCTTAGACTATTTACTTGTGCTATACTTACACCGAGAAGTAAAATACTTTCAAATTATAATAATTCACGATTTGTACGCATAGGTACTAATAAGATATATTTAAGTTTGTAACGGGTATCATTGGTGTAATTATTTGAAAATAGAAATGATATAATAATATAATATTCCATTCAACCAGCCACTGGATGAAAACACCGTGTCAGAAATCTACATGTGCTATTTTACAATTTATATTATTATATTCAGCTTGTTAATTTAGTATCATCAATTCATCACACAACACACATATTAATCCATTCAATTTAAAGCTTATATTGTAACAGGCATCGGTATCTCGAGTACCTATGTAGTAAAGATAGGTCAAATATGCGTCATTCCAATATATTTTACCAGAAAAAAAAACAAGTTAGGTATTTGAAGACTTCCTTCCTAATTTTCCTTCATAGCTAGCATTCCATCCGCCCACGGTCGGTTCTATCAGACATTTAGCTAATGGCGTCCATATTGTTGCGATGTCGTTGACCCCGCGCATGTGCTGTTATCATAAAATACTCTATTACTGCCTGATTTCCTGTGCAAGTCGACACAAGGCAGATGTTGCTTCGACACTAAGTATGAGACAAATATGATTTTAACAAGATTTCGCAATTCATGTTCGTCTTAAAATACGCGTAGTGTAAAATAACGAGAATTCCTTTAAAATAGTATTGCTTACAACACACGCACGAGGCCTCTCTATGTGAAGGTAGTATCGTATCCTGATGCCCCAAATACGCAGGTAGAGTCTTTTGTATGAAATAATGATGATTTGTTTTTGTAAAGGTGCGGAACTATCCCTATTGTACTCAAGTTGTTTATTTTATACTAGAGGACGCCAGCAGCTACGCCTGCATTTTTTTTTAATTTACCCGTTTTGGCCGATCCCGTGGGAATTTTGGGAAATCTCTTCTTAGTGCACCCCTACGGTCCCCAAGGAACATACATGCCAAATTTCAGCTTCCTGCGCCCAATAGTTTAGGCTGTAGCGTGTCTGTCAGTCAGTCAGTAACGCAAGGATTTTATATATTAAGATTATATCTTGGTAAGAGACAGATGGTGAAGTAGACTATGATTGGATTCTCATATTATGACGGCAGACAAACAGTGAGACGGATGGATAATTAGTAAAAGGATTCCATGAGGGGTCTGGGTCACTTCTTGAATTTGGGAAATTATGCTTAATAAACTTTACTTTATACCCCCGCAGTATAAAAAGTATCATCTCCGCGATTTACCTAGATTTACCCAACATTATAACAAATTTTACCCCCGTGTGTCTTTAGATATTTGAACAAAATGAGGCAACTATAATAAGAAAATAAACACATTGTAGCTGCCTTCATTTCCTAAAATGTTTATTACTTAATAGGCACACTAAAATAAATCCTTCTTTATAAACTTATCAACTTAAAATGATAAAAATGTCAACGTTGTACCTACTCATAATTACCACGCTTTGGAAACAAATTGGTGATATCTTTACGGCGATGGGAACGACTTTACAATAGTTTTAATATCTATTTTAAGAGGACTCTTTTACGTCTTTTCTTTGGGTAATGTACTTCAACAGACAAAATGGAGACCTCTTATGGAGTCTTTTCACTGTCTGTTTGAACGAGAACCTTTTCTCAGTAAAAACTAGAAAGAGCAATATAAAATAAGTACGTCGATAACCAATTTTAGTACAAAATCTGATTACATAGGCGTTAACGTTTTTGCTACAAATGTTGTTGGAAAGAATAAAATTGTTTCGGAATTAAATTTGGTATTCCGTCATACAATTTAATTTAGCGGGTCGTATTCGCGATAATAAACATATTTTAAGGGATAAATACCACTGTTATTAGTCGACGTTTCAACTGGCTTACAACGGACGTGGAGCGAATATAACAGGCAAATAGTCCCTCCGCGACCACGACCGTTGCAAGCCGAGGCTGGGCCGCAAAACATGTGATAACGCTAGCACGATGGTACTGATGATTTTGTGGTGAGTAGAGGTGCTTGACCTTGGCGAGTGTAGTTTATATGAAGGGAAACACTTGACAGGGTCCATCCACTTAGCCTTTCCCTTAGATACACCCTTTTCTGTATGGTCCTGGAGTAAAAAAGTAGATAACTATTTCTAGTAGAGTCAGGTTTTGTTCGTCACATCTACATCGCGTCGTGCTGTATTCAACTGCGTCGCAAGGCCTGAAGACGAACGCGTTTGATAACTGTATACTTGATGCCTAGGACTTGCAGCTTTTTGTGCCGACGCTAATGCCTTCCAAGTACAGCTTGGCAAAACAAGGGCGCTATGATGAGCTACGTATATTAGGAACAACAGGCTTTTTTACTAAAATTTGATTATGATTTGTTGAGGATTTATCGTCGTTATTTATTGGGAACTACTAGCTGGTGGAAAGGCTAAAATAAAACCGCTTTGTACAAAGGATACATCTAGAAGCTACTAAGTATGAAAGTACCACAAAAAAAATGTCACCACTTTGGGTGAACCATCCCTCGTATTTCTAGAGTCTGAGAGTAGTTTGTGATCATTGCTGAATATTACTAATGTATTCCTCGATACAAAACGACGCAGCGACCTTGTGCAGAAGTAGTCATAAAAAAATTGATAGTAAATTATCAAAGGTTAGTATTGTTTTAAGATAGGCTTTTTAAAGTAAAGGAACTGAAGAATTTAGAGTAAATTACTGTAACGAAAATTTCCTCAGGACCTTGCAAGGAAGCAAGTGCTACTCTTGTTGTAGTTCTTAAATGGGATAATCAAAAGTTATGTCTCCGTACCCTATATCTCTAAAATGTTATGCCCATTAATTATTTCGTTGAGGAATGTTAGAGCTCTATGACTAATCTAAACTGCCGGATGTCTAATAATAAAGTACATTAAAAAGCCGTATCCGTATCCAAAATAATAGTTACGCATAATTTTGGTTATTATCCATACCAATATAACTGTTCAGATTGTTACGGTTTCACAGCGTTTCCTCAAGATAGGCTTATATGCATGCCATTGACATGAAATTGGATATGAATAATATAGAAGTGGACGAAAAAGAAAACTTCGCTGACTGTTTCTTTAAAAGTGGTATTGTTTAAGCTTATTATCAGCTTATGCTCCGTAATTATTTGATTATACTGGTTATTCCCTGACTCGCAATCAGCTCTCCTAATTCTGAATGAATTGCAGGACCGCATTCGAGGGGAGAGGCTAAGTTGCTCAAGTCCTCCACCCCCAAACGCATCTGTTTTCTTCCAACAATTTACTGTTTCCCTGGATAAAGCCTTTATTCACCAGGTGCAAGCCCACCCGGCGATCCGCCACTAATTAATTGTTAGTAGTGTTAATAGCCATAGCAATCAGTGCAAAAGAATAAGTATTTTGATGTTAATAAAAAACACCCCATAGCAACTTATTTACAGTTAACACTGCGTAACCAATGACTACAATAGATTCACCCCCAGTTGCGTCTAACAGAATGTGCGTGTTTCGCTGTATGTCGCATGGTAAACTGGTAACCTTATTTTCGGGACGTAATATTTTAAAATAAAATTAACTGTTCATTCTACACTGTAATGTAGGTGTTTGTATCTGTCGTTTCAGTGAAATTTATTATTTGTTCCAGGTGACTGCTAAGTTTTAATCGCGAAATGTCACTTTCATAGCAAAGTAACTTGAAATACAGCTTGCATTGCTGCTTTATGTAGAAATTGGCTTGCAGGTGCAGAAATTAGAATGCGAAGTTCTGATAAATGTTTTTATTTTAATCACTCAATTCCAATTGCGCTGCCTGGAATATAGGTTATGTGCGTAGGTGTTTTTTTTATATCGAAACCCTTAGGTTATTTGCCCACAATAAGATAATAGATGCATGGCAATGGCTGTAGGTACCGCATGCAGACGTTTGTTTACCAAACAAAACAAATTGCGATTCTAAACAAACATTCCGCGCAGCCAAATAACAGTACCACGTTGTTTTCTAAACACTTAGATGCGATCAATGTGCTATTTGTTTATCTAAAGCAATTGTTTTACGAGTGCCATTATTCTATTGTAAGGGTGCATTAGTTAGGCGATGCGTCGGGCGCTCGTTGCATTCAGCCCTCCACCGGTTTGATTGACATACATACGCGCTCGCGCAGGTACGTCTGTACGAGTCGAGCGCTCAGTCGTCCCGCGAACGTCGCCCGTGCGGCTGCCTCGTCACGAACGTGCCACAGAACCGGCCCGAATGCCGAACCAGTCGGCGGGATGGCGAGTCTCGGCGCGCTAGCAACGCCATGTTGAAACATGCGCAGCGGCCGCCGGCGGCGAACGATGCCGACCAACGCTACCAGAACATGCCGCGGCGGCCGCACCACCATCTGCCCCTCAACGTGTCCACCCTCGACTCGTCGAAGCACTCGGTCGGCGGCACCTCGGCCAGCGTCAGCCCCGGCGCGCAGCCGCCGCCCGCCGCGCCCGTCTCCGTGGTCGCGCCCATACCGGTCGCCTCGCCTCCCAAGATTGCCAATGGAAACGCTACTGGAGTCCAGTCACCTCGACCGGCCACGGTCAGGAATAGAAGCTCGAGAGCGGCCACCGAGGAAGCTCTCACTTCCCTGGCGCTGCTGTGCCTCGTCAGTCTACTATTAGCGCTGCTAGCACTGCTGTTCTTGCTCAAGATATCCGCGCCCGCGACCAGTGCGCCCGAGGAGTTTGCAGTGGTGTACGAAGTGACATTAGCGTTGTGTGCGTTGACGCTCTCATTGAATCTTTGCTGTCTACTTGTGTGTGCTATACAGTTTCTCTTCGCCGTTAAATTGGTGCACTCGCCCTCAGCGCCGAACGGACGGTAAGTCCTCAATTTATCCCTTAAGCCAACACTGACAGGAATCCGAAGATTACCAACACAAATATTATAATCTGTTAGGTTATTACTTGCGGCATGCGCGGCTGCTCGGCTCCAAACGGTCTTATCTCAATTCAGGTTATCTCTTACACAACGGCATAACTGTAAGAAAACTTGAAGTTTCCGACTCGACTGTCGGGTTTTTAAGTATTTTTCGTATAATTAATGATATAACTGTTGATGTCAGTTGTCTAAGGTTTATCGAAGAATTCGGTGATTCGGTGGATATGAAGTTTACCGGGATGTAGAGGAGGCAGGTGTTTAACGGTCTCCGGTGGCGGTTATTTGTGAATGGTTGTGTAAAAAATGTTCTATGTTCAACGGTTGATACAACCTCGTACGCGCTTGCTGCTTTTTATAATGTTTTTTTTCAATCAGCATTAAAGTCAATATTGTTTTCAGTTGCGTGTGAATTGGATCCGTTATGGTGTCTCGATGTGTTGATGTGTTGTACAGTTGTTTTAATTTCCGCGATAGTTAGCTACTGTTATTGACTTGATTGTTTTAAACTGTTATTGGTAAAGCGATAACAGAGGAAAGAATCCATCCGACATCAGTGGAAAAATCATAGGAATTTCTTTATTTAATTGCTGAACGTAAATTGTTACGATTGCCTATGATAAAGGTACCAATTTCTAGAAGTCGTTTATGGATCTCGTTAAATGTAAGCCAATTTTATACACAGAGTGCATATTGATATTGTTTAAGAGTTGTTACATTTACATAATCGTGATCAATTCTAATAAACAAACAGACCCTACGCAACCTTACGTACCTAGGTACACTTAGTTTAAATAACAAATCGATGCTTATTTATTTCTGATGTTTTGTTGATCTAATTCCACCAACTGTCATTGGAAATGACGTTCAGCTATTTGGTCATAATATCACCTATTACCATTTTATTTCATATTACCGCAATATGCAAGAATATTGTTGTCATACAACGAGAGATTTACAAAACAACATTAAGAATAACCCTGGAGGAGAGATTTATCTTGTATATTCAACTCTACATTACGTCCAATTTAAATCGGAAATTCATGTCTTACTTATCCTTTTTTGTTCTCTACTAAACAAATACGCAGGAAGATCGTAGCTGTCTTAAAAATCTTATGGTGCTAGGAATCTCATTTTGCGCATTGTCTTCTTGGATAGAAGGTCGTTACAGAACTGACACCATATAGCTCTAAATAAATAGGTACCAAATGCTTTCAAAATCAGCTGTTAATGATTTAAAGGATCCGGCTCTTACGTCCGTGAAATAATTTGTTTCTTGAACTATTTATTGTTCTAGTTTTATCACCAATGCATTTATCTCAAAAGGCAACATCTCTATTTCTGCCCATTAATCTCATCATCAAAGTATTGTGCATCAAATCAAACTATAATCGCACACACATCCATTACTTTCTTACAAAAATGAGGTTACGATTATTGGTAAAGGAAAATGTATCACCAGATTGGAGACATCCTAAAAATAGGACAGGTTAGAAGCACCCTGAACAGAAGAGCATGCATGAGGAATCTGATGGGAGTGAATGAAGCAAGAGAGATATGTCAAGATCGTTGCAAATGGCGCTCCGTAGTCTCTGCCTACCCCTCCGGGAAACAGGCGTGAGTCTATGTATGTATGTATGTAAAATGTATCATCTTTCTAAGAGGTAAATGGAAAATAACATTAAGTATGTGCCACAAATGATTGAGTTATCGAAATTATGTAAACGCAAAACGCTAGGAACGAACATTGACTGACACTGTTGGTATTTAATAAATTCGTTGGGATCTTCAATAGAAAGCCTTAAAATCCAAACAGTCAAAGAGATGAACATCTTAACAGTGTATAGCTGTAGAGTTGCTGACAATAACGACAAAACATTGCCAGAATTTTATGGAACTTTAGTAGTACATATTTTTTAATGGACATAATTTTAGTACCGCTAGCATTGCTGATGTCCAAAGATCAAATTTGTTTGTTTTGATCAAACTTATCAGCTGTTTACGGGTTCAACGATAACTTTTCTTCTTTGAACCCATTAGACTAGAAAACAAATAATGCGAGGAAACGTTTGTTGACTGCAAACAGTAAACATTACGAAGTGTTAGACATTTAGTTGTTCTAGTGCTCTGAGAGCTATGCGGCCAGATATAAATACGTATAAGCTATGCGGGAAGTAATATCGCTGAGCATAATGAGTGCGTGCTCTATATTACAAAATTGCAACTGGTTGCACACAAGTTAACTCTGAAAATGTGTACGGAATACTAAATATGAGGCAGAATATGCTGCGAAATCTGGTAAGACTAGAGCGAGTTTCGTGCTCCAAGAATTGCTTGGTTACTGGCATAATGCTGAGATGGCTGATTGTTTGGTAGATTTTGGACTATTAGTCTCGAAGTATGACCGACCAGCATAATATTACGGGAGGCCTGAATCCGAAGCTTTACATGAGCTATGAATATACGCTACGCTCCTTTAAAGGATCTGTAGACCTAAAATTTTGGATATAGGTACTCAAATAGCAGCAAACTATAGCTTTGGTTATGTGGTTAGCTAACTCTATTTACATCGGTTAGGTTACTGCTCGAAAGTCTTGGATGCAATCGGCGTAACGCTTAGACTATAGTGACGAATCTCTCATACTCTGGCCCTTAAATACAACCAGATTTCGATTCCTCAAACATGCAAGTAAAAATTTTACAGTTATACGTACACTGGTAAATTTAAGCCAAGTAACTGCATCGGCATACATACAATTCATAAAAACAATGTATGTACTAGTTGTACTTGTATGGATGGTATTGCAGTCACCAAAGGTTACGGCGCCACGGCGGAGCGACCTTAGCGACCGGTTTGGCTGCAAATTAGATACTAATGACTTGCCTTGCGTACCTCCACTTATTGTTATTTTATTTTGTAATGTCGCTAAGCTTTTTATTGTCGGACACCAAACACATTTTTCAATATGACGTCTATTCAAGATATTCATTTTTCCAAAATTAGAATGAATACTTTCGAACTTTGCAATTTGTTTCACAAAAGTAGAGGTACGTAATAGGTCTTTTATCCATATAACTAGCTGAAATAAAATACCTATGGAATACCTTGTACGATGTTTGGCATTTTGGTCCTACCAACAGAATAGAAGGCTTTTCTTAATAAAAGGTTTTCCCTCAATTGTTGCATCAATATAATTGTCGTCGAAATTATTTTATAGAAGCCGTAAAATGATTTGAATAAAGATATTTTTTTAATTAAAAAAAAAAAGATTGCTGGTCTCCTTTATTCTAAGGTAACTTACTAAAGCAGCTTTAGGAAAATACAGTGGGCAACTGGGCACCAATGCAGCATCCACGTATATAATGAAACTAATACCACCAACAATTTAATTTAACCTAAGATAGATATAAATAAAGTCTATTCTACGATGCAATCCCATTACTAGAATTCTATTTTAGCTTACAGATCCATGAGAAAAATATTTACACACAATATTTCTTAGACGCTTATGGCGTAATTGCAAACAAACTTGTTTTCTAAGCATGAATCGGTACGGGTTCATAATTTATGGCAAAATCGGGAAGCAGGTGTAGACTCTTACCAACAACCCACCAATCAAACTACAATGTTGAACAGAAACATGATGGTTATGATACATTGATGGTTTACAACTGATGCATCGTCACTTTGAGTGAAATGAACCAGCAATGGTTTTGAGCTTTAAGTATTTCTCGTTTATGCAGTAATGGTGGAATGGTCGGGTTTGGTCAAGTTTTAGAATGGATGTGTATACGTGTTTGGCTTCATTAAAGCTGGTTCATTCAAATTTGTGAATATGCATTATTTATAATAACGGTTCTAGCAGTAACTACAGAGTAGACTTAAAATATTTGACTGGACGTTCTCCCAGGTCTTGCAGTGTTGAAAAATGTCTGTGTCAAGCTTTTGCTGCTTATTATTAATATTAAAAGTATAGTCTGCTGTATAATACGTGCAATTTAGTTTTTTCGGAGAAATGGCCGCCTTAGTTGCTGCAGGGCTTTTAAGTCGATTTTGATTTGGAAGCTCCTGAATTACAAAAATGATTGAAACAGCCTATTTGGTAAATTTTGGTGAAATTATAAGAGTGGCTTAAAACAGAACTTCCTAAACTTTTTATTATGTGGCACCCATCTTGAAGTGATCATAATTTTGAACGATACGTGAGATTTCGAGGAGCTTAGACAGCCAGTTTAGATCCTTGACATAACATAAAGAAAATGTGTAATATCAACAAGTGAAGCACAGCGTTTTTAGGAAATACCAATGCCCAATGAACTGCCATGCAGAGGGTATCGGATTCGAATCCACGGCGTGCACCAATGACTTTTCGAAGTTATGTGCGTATGAAATTGTTATTTTTTTTTATATTGCTTGCCTGTCTTTGACAGTCGCTATGAGGAGTCAGTACCCTCAAATAAACTGATACTAGTCTAAACCATGGAATATCGCTATCCTTTGGGGTTGCGAAAGTCAGATGGCAGTCGCTCTGTGGAAAAGTTGGTATTCTGTCATATCTGGTTAGACCAGTAAGCGCACCTTGGGCTCCAAGGCGTGTAAGTTTTGGATGCAACTGGGATAACGCTAGGGCGATGATGATGAGCACAAGTGAAGCACACCTTGATTAATGAATTCTCAGCAACATCTTTTATCCAATGCTAGCCATGAATTAATTATTTACAAACGCTTCATTAAGATCAAGTTACGTACGGGCAGATAATGTTCTTGCATTAATTTTTCATGCAAACTAAATTCCTTGCACTGCAATTCTTATTTGACATCACAGTTCAAATCAAATCTTACAAAAGTTCTCCTCCTCTTGCTTGCAAAGTTATTTATGTAGAGCCGCTTTGCTGTATATAGTGCAGTATTTTTTGCAGCTTGTGCTTCAAAATCAACTGATTTTTAAACAGACACGGTTGTTATATTGTTTTTATCCCTTTAGGGTAGGGTTATCCAAAAGTCCTTCCTCAAAAGCTAAGGCTCGGGAAGCCTACACCAGAAAGGACACGCTCTGCCTAAATTTCATGATTCCAGATTCAGGGTCTATGATGATAATCATGTTAGTCGGGACAAGTGGTTTTATATATACGAGTATATGATGGTCCGTGTGGTGACGGATTAAGAATACGGAATGTCACCACCCCATATCATCCCATGAGTGTCGTAAGAGCCGACAGAGGGAGCATATCATGCAGAGAACAGCACTGTAAGAGAAGGAAAACTTGATACAAACCCTATACCAACCCGTTTGGCCAGCGTGGTATAGTAGGCCAATTCCTCCTTTCAAAGGAGAGGCCTAGTCCAGCAGTGGACTGTTAAAGGCTGATGATGAATGATGATGTTTGTCAGTATGCAGATAAGATAAAAGTTATTAGACGTGTTTTGCCTACTTCATACAAAATACATACTATTACATTATTCAATGCACATCCTTCAGCAGACGTGTCCGAAGTCATACATTCTCATACAAACCATGTATGAAGCACATTTGTATGGGTAACACGTAGAACAATTGATTTAAACTGTAGTAGATAAACAGTTTTTTACAGAGATTTATTGTTTGTAAACATTGGAGGTACTCTTTGAATAAAGAGAGGTTAGGTGATGATTTACTACCTTTTCCCGTTACTTTTCTTGCGTGACCAGACGCCTTTTTAAAGCCATACATATAATCTTGTGTGATGAATATCCAGGTGAGAGAATTAGAATTTTATTCAATAGGCGGGTCCACACAGCGAGCAGCCTCGCGCGGCATATGCCTTGGAAGGCAGCTCGCTTTTTGTGAATCCGCGTAATTGCATTTAACATTTGACATTGGAAGAATAAATAAAAAAAATAAAGTAAGAATAAGATAAGAATAATAAAAATATGCCGGTTGTTTTATATAGGTAAAGTTAAGCAGCGCTCGATGTGGTATTTACATTACCTACTAGCGTACTCGCCGGTGCTTCCCGTTCCAAGACAAGATTAATCTCGCCATAGAGAGCCCTTTGAGCAGCCTTTTCAACTGAAGAACAGGAGTAAAAACATAGCTACATTAAAAAAAACCGACATCAAAAAGTAAAAATTATTAGATTTAATATTAATTAAATAATATCTATTTAATTATTTATATGGGCTGTTTACTAATAGGTTTACAGTTGGTGCCACTGCCAAGCATAGATATCGTATATTTATTTTTCTAGGGTGCCAAGCCAATTTAATATTTACGAAGTAATGTATTAATTTGCTCATATTCATTTAAGTGATTAAAATATTATTATTTGTTAAAGCCTTGGCACCAACTTCAAACCTATTAGTAAATAGCACATATAAATAATAGGTAGTATAATTTAATTAATATTAAATCTTTATTATTTTTACTTTTTGGTTTTTGATGTCGGTTTTATTTAACGTAGTTATTTTTATTTAATTCTTTTTGGTGTATTGTAGTATTGTCAACTACTTATGGGTAGAAATACAAAAGGTGCTGCGCCTCTTAAAAATATAGATCTCAAGAAACGGCCTTACCGCATGATTTACGTCCTTGAAGTCACCATTATCATCATTGTACAAGCCAAATTGACTTTTGTAATTACTGAGTTCCTATGGCTACCTTTCGATTCCATCATCAGGTCAGCTCTATGTCATAATCATTTTTCTCTATCTCTATGTCATTATACAGAATTTCAGCTCAATCGGTAACTGGGAAGTGGTGCAAATTTACTTGCGAGATTTTATTTCATACATCTGGATAGGTGAAGGTAAATAAAAAATGCTACTATAATAAAAACGATGGGGCTACCTGAACCAAATTTTTATGTGACCAATTCGAAACCATTTCGCATCAAACAAAAAAAGAATCACGTAAATCAGTTCAGAAATCTGGAAGAAATCGGTGTATATAAATCGAAAAAAAAATACCAGCCGAATTGAGAACCTCCTTTTTTTGAAGTCGGTTAAAAAGATTTCAAATAGTTTGTTTTGTTTTTCGTGTGAGTGTGTGGCCAACTCTGGTGTCGGAGTTTTCAGACCGCCCGAAGGCCTCCGACATAGTCTAACGATCTTTATTCTTAGACAAGAACCGGGACCGACAGCTTTACGTGCCCTCCGAAGCACGGTAGTGCTCAGATGTAAATGCCACACACGGTCACCCATCCAAGTGGTGACCTGTGCAAGCGTTGCTTAACTTTGCCAATCTGTTACGAACGGCAAGCCAAGTCTCGCTATGAGCGCTACAAATAGTTAGTTCTTTACTACTTTTATTAATCACTATCCCGGTTGCATCCAAGACTTCCGTACGGTTTTCTGGTCTAACATAAACGACAGCATAATCTTTTTTTTAATTAGATTGTCTATTATTTATATGTCAGGATCGTTGCAAATGGCGTTCCGTAGTCACTGCCTACCCCTCCGCGAAACAGGCGTGAGTCTATGTATGTATTATTTATGGCCATATTCCATTTTAAGTAAGTACAAAAAATATAAGATAAATTATCTACAAAATATCATGAAAGCTGAAAGGTCCCATAACTCCTATAGCAAGATCAGTCGTTTTATACGAATTTCTATTAAGTACCTAAACATCTAACAACCACTTAGTATTATATTTGTATTAACTTGTTATTCATTTATTTGTACTGCTTTTTGATTGTATAACGGTTGTGAAACTATGTCTGTATATGGATAAAATTATCATAGCTTTTAGGTCATAGTTAAAGTAACAGGCCTTGCGTATTACAGCAATACTCTTTACTTATAGTTCGAATTACATACTTAAAGGGAGATTTTACTCCGCCATTTTACTCTCTAAAAATGTGGCTGAAACTACGACCGCACATTTTTTTCATTAAACCGTTTCTTCTCGACACTGCTTCCGTGGTCCAGTGGATAGCGTATTCGAATGCTGATCGGAGGCCCCGGGTTTAAGTCCCGAGTCGGGCAAAAGTATAACTGGGTCTTTCTGAATTCTCAGTAGCAGTACGGAGTCTGGTGATGTGCCCGGTAACGGCAATAGGCTCGCCCCCTATTACATGGGACCTAAAAATTCATGGCGAAATGTGGGTGTAATATTACACCTCTGCCAACCCCTTCGGGGATATAGGCGTGAGTCTATAAAAAAATTCTTGATACCGCGGCAATTTTGGGAATTCTTAGTGGAGCCCTGCCGTTCCCAAGGAACAGACATTTCAAATTCATACGCCCAGTATTTTCAGCTCTACGTTGTCAGTCAGTCAGTCAGTAACGGAAAAATTTGGATATATTTTGAGAGAATTTATTTTGCGACATTCTCAAAATCAGCTGTTGCACACGAAATAGAACTTTAGGCTTGAATTTATTATAAAAAAAAGACATTTCTACCATATTTGAGCACCACTACTACTATTTCTCCATAAAAGCACCACAATCAGGTATGGAAGTACTGTTATATTGGCAAGTGCGCGTACAAGGAAATATCTACAGGCCATTCAAGTATTTGTCCTACTTGGGGTCAAACTCGCGACCCTTCGCATAGAAAGTGAACGCTGTTGTTCTATTTAGGTCATCAGCATTGTTACTGCATCGCACACACTTTAAGAAGGCTTTCCGAACTTTAACGGTTAATAAGTAGGTACTAAGAACTTCTGGGTAAATTAGATTAGCAATTGCACTTCTACTAGAGACTGAGTAGTTAAACTTGAACAGATATCGCTACGCCAATAGGGAAGTTTCCTGCAAGTGAAATAAATTATACAAGTATTTTTATCTAGTGAAATATGTGAAAATAATGGTAGTTTCATTCATCAATTAATGATAAAACTTTATTTAAATTTTTTTATCGACAATTTATCGATAATAAGTATTCTATTTGACAGCAAAAATCTATGACGTCACTAGGTCTTATTTCATACAAACACCGTAGCAATGGTCGTTTTTGACATTTCATTAAAAGTGCTTGATTTGACTAGTTGGAAACAACCCTATTATGTCCTATTAGCGTACAGCCTTTCGAAGTCTACTGTTGGACATAGGCTTCTTCTGACTCATACGTCACTTCACGAGTCACAATAACATTAGGACTCAATAGAGAAGCAACGAATATTGCTAAAGGGTAAGGTCGAAATAACTCCGCAATTCAAAAAACGATTACACCTCTTATAACTAAAAAAACGAGGCATATGTAAAAGTACAAAGTATATCGAGTAAACTAGCTATGAACGCACAAGCAACCTTACTCACAAGTGACACACAAAACACGCAATAATATTCAGGAAACAGAAATGAAAGAAGACAAAAAAAAATGTCTTTCAATGATCTTTCTCACGAGAAAACATACAGGTCTTAATACAAGACGCCATGCCTTTTGTTAAGCTCGTTTCAATGAGTGCATCAGCTTTTGTTTGTTTCTCACTTATCTTGATATGACGAGGAGGGTAGGCAGAAAAGACGTTAACGCTTACAACTAGTGTTGCCAGGTCCATTTTTTTTATCGGAGGCAATAAAAAGGGATTAAAGATTGAAGATCGGGACGGTTTTCCAACTAGTATTACTGGTAAATCTACTTTTAATCCTACATAGCAATACTCGTAGTCAAAAATGCTAGACTCATTTAAATTACAAAAAAATGGTTTGTTTTTAATTGATTTATTGTTGCTTTGGCGTCACGATCTTGTAGATTTGTTTAAATATACTTAATTGATTTATCGGGAGTTTGGCATCCCGATCAAGATCAAAATGGGAAGTATCCTCAGACCTCATAAAATCATCATTATCATCCCGCATGTGGAGACATATGACAACTTTCAACTATTGTAAGTTGACGGTCAAGTTCAGTAGGTATAAGTAGTTCTTGTATTTCGTTTCTGCTACTAGCTATTGCTCGCGTTTTCGCCAGCGTGGACGTATACGCAATTATAGCATACAAACTTTTATCCTGTACATATATGAAACCCTTAGAAGATTATTTTTGAAAAAGAAATGTAGCCTTTTTTGACGTAGGGTCTTGAAATATTCCTATGCTATATTGCACCAAAATCGGTTCTAAATAGAGTATTGTACCGTCAGTCGTTTTATCGAATAAATCACCAGATTAAAAATATCTGCATTGGGTGGTTTTTTTTGTGGATGTAGCGGTGTCTTTTGTTTCCTTAGTACTTAATACATGAACGATTTAAACTTCTAAATCGTACTTTATAACTTTTGAAGGTATTTGTAGAACCAATGCTTAATAAACACACTTAACCAATGCTTCACAAAAAAGAAGACAGGTTTTTTTACACTGTGTACATAAAGCTACGGTCTAAATCTACTGTCCAGATTCTCATATTTAACTCCGAAAGTTATTGCTCGCTTTTTACTTCTCTCTTGTTTCATTGACATTCATAACAGACTCTTTACTTATGCCAAATACTTATCTAATACTAGTCTCGTTTCTCGTTCCGTGTTCTGCCCACCCCTGCAACGAAAAAGTCGTGACGATGTACAATTTCAAATCTCGTGAATACATTCGTCTGGAATTTTGTATCGTTATTCTATCCGTTTGTTCTGATACCCGAGGTCATGCAGGACCGGTTTCTTCAACTTAAACTGCAAAGAAATATCATCCTTAATACTTAGTTAATAGAGCCAATATAGCTTAAAATAAATTTGCATTAATTTAAAGCTCCATGTGATTGATATATTTGGATGTAAATTATGTTACTTATTTAAGTTTAAATTAGTATACCGATATTATAATGTCTAGTTGTTATGTGACTAATTTGCCGGTTGGTTGGTTTCATCTATTTTAAACAAAATTTACAGAATAGATACTCATTTTAAAACATACATACATAGAGTCACGCCTGTTTCCCGGAGGGGTAGGCAGAGACTACGGAACACCATTTACAACGATAGCGACATATCTCTCTTGCCTCATTCACTGCCATCAAATTCCTCATGCATGCTCTTCTGTTCAGGGTACTTCTAACCTCAATAATTACATACATACATACATAGACTCACGCCTGTTTCCCGGAGGGGTAGGCAGATCTCAATAATTAGAGCTTTGTTTTATTAACAGGTACCTACGTAAGGTTATATCTTCATCCAGGCAATCTTCATCAATGCTTTGACGTAAAATAAGTTGTTTATAATTTTATGCTTCCTCTGAATGTAGACACGAGTCGAAGCGCACATAGCATAATTTAATATTCCCTATTTGAAATTTTTGACAAAACATCTTCAAACCCGTTATATTGCCAACTTCAGACGCATCACAGGGTGTGATATGAACCGTAAGATGTCGTCATAAAATAGTAATTTCATACAAAGTGTGTGTCAGAACATTTGTTACTTCCCGTCGACCTAGAATCTTGAAAGTTGTTGTATGCGAACGTTTTTGATATATTGTAGTGCCACAAGTTCTTAAAAGGTTTGGCAAAGGTGATACATTCTTTATTGTCAGATTGTCATAATTATAGAATAGACCCATAATAACGTGGATTAATGAAATGTTTACTTAATAAGATCGAAGCTTAGCTACATAATTCTATCGATACATATTTACCTGTATCAGTAATATACATATTTTCCTGTATCACTCTAATGAAATTCTGCATATTCTCGAATCCATTTGGCATTACAGGTGACCAGACATTTCTCACCATTTCCATAACATACATTCATATTACTAGACAAGTCATATAAATTATTTAATCAATATAGCACTTGTGGAGAAAAGCAAATACTTCATCGGTATGAATCAAAAACCGTTATGTCAATATTCGTTCTCGGAATAGAAATATTTTTTATAGAGCTGGGTTTTAATCTTGCGGTCAGACAAGTCCAATATGCAGTAGCAGGTAGAAAATAATACCATCTTTAATAGCTCTTCTACTCGTATCAAAATATTTCTATAGCAATGTGCTATAGAAATATTTTGATATTATGTTCACGAGATTATAATACTCAGATATAGAATGTTTTAGACGATTTATATTTGCTTTTATAAACAGACAGGCAATTTCACATAGTTTTACCCATATACAGGTTAACAGTATTGAGAACATAAGATACGCGCTCCCATTGATCACAGAAATATCAAAATTAAGTACATAATTATATTATTTTAAATTCAATGACACCTGTCAAAAAGAAAATGCAAATTCCAAAATGGCGCCCTCCACTGATTAAAATTAAACAGACGCATTGATAACCAAGTCCTCAATCGCTTTCACTTTACAAACCAAACTTAAATTCTCAATAGCATTCCTGTCTACCTTTTAATAGTAGGTTCGTATCCAATTGGACAAAAAAAGAAACGCTGCCCTGTGGGACCTTGGGCAAGGCCAGCCGGTACGTTCTCAATTATATCCGGTCATCGGGGATCTAGTTTTGTTTGGAATAACTTTAAATCGTGACCGCATCTTTAGGGTTTTTGCCTTATTCGTTTTATTATATCACTACAGTGCAGTATGCTTGCTGTGTTTTGGAATGTGATGTTCTGTATAAATTGAGTTGTTAAATCTCAAGTTACTTTTTAACCGTCTGAATAGTTTCAAGGGAGTGTGAGTTTTTATACTTTTGCCTAATATATTATGCATTGGTCGCTGATATAGATAGTAAAAGAACATTGTTCGTCACCGCCTACTACACTGTTATCTTTTTATATCAATATTAAAAGTGCCACTTTTAAATGGAGGCCCGCACTAAAGTCATGTATCTTCATAACTTTAGAAATATACAATTAATAGATTCAAAGAATATCTAAACTCGAAAAAACAATTTGTAGATGACATAGACTATCTCCTCGGATCGAATCCACAACAATTGGGGTAGTTAAAGCCATTGCCATGCGTGCAGTAAAAGATGCATTGTTGATGGTCTAGAGAGCATGGAAGATTATTGATTGCAGATGAACAATAAAAAAAATCTATGCTATTTCAAGAAAAAGTTTTCTTTAAGAGTTTTATAGTTAAAAATATCAATGTATCTTACCTACAAAATTCCGTGATCGAAATTATTTAGTACTGCGTCCGCCCAACAAATGAGTTCATCTTTAAAAGTAGATGTATGAATAAAGTTCATTGAAGCCTGCTTAAAAAGCTCACGTCTTACAGTAGACCGCACTTAGTCAAAATTGATTGATTGGTTAGTATTGTGGGTGGTTTATATGAGTAATAGACTTGCGGATATATTGTTCGTCAACTTATTGACTGAGTGACATTATTATTTGGCTGTTCATTCAGGCTTAAATATAATATGTGGGTGATGTCTATAATTGAAATACTACAAGGAACAATAACTAGCCATAAAATAAATTAGTCTTAGGTATGTGTATATGGAAAGACAAATTTGTACCAGATATTTCAAGGGAATACGTCTATACTGGTTTAAGCATTTCGAGAAGCTAACTTCCTTAAAGGGGACGCAGGCTGCCGGCAATATTATAGTCAGAATGCGATGCAGTATATACATTACTAAATCATGCGCAAGGGCGTCGCCAGCCGATTGCCTAGGGGAGGGCAAAGACGCCAGCCGATGTCCTAGGAGGGTAGAGTCATTCGGGGTAACCGTACGCAGTGGGTAAGTGAGCGCGCTGTGTGTGATATCCCCGGAACGGGTTGCGGGAGAGAGTTGGTTCATTCGGGTGAAACAAGGACCCCGAAGTGGCAAACTAGTTGCGACACGACACTACGCCGCGTGACCTTTCGTTTACTTTTTATTCGCAAATAATTACGTTTCCTAGTTTAATTGGTAATTTTTAGCATTTTGGCAAATCCTGTCACGTCCACGTTAGTGATCCAGTAATGGTAAGTAATATTTCTTTTTATAATTAGCATATCCATGTAAATCTGTGAGAAGTTATTTTGAAGTTATTTTTGATTCCTAAACTTGAAAAAAAAATTTACCTATTGTATTTTGGCTTTCTGGGGAAAGTGTGCGCGGGTAAGTGTGCGCACACGTACACTTACCCCCATGACCAATATTTTAGAACGATACAGAAACTCTTAACTAATTTACTGAGTAAAGTAAGACTTTTATATAAATCTTCAAGGTACTTAATACTAATAATTTTTTGTTTATATCTTGATCATCATGGCGCGAAAATATATTACGAAAAAACCTGAACTAGCACCAGTGACAGATAACCAAATTGCTAAGGCATAAGCATATCCGAAATGGAAAAAGTAAGAGAGCTGCTGCAGCTGCCATTGATATCAGTGAATCCTGTCTGCGCAAAAGACTTAAACTGGTTAGAGCTGCAGATTCAATGGGTCACTGAATTGGTCGCCCAAGCAAACTGACTGAACTTTGTGATTAAGATAAATGAGATTCACCTCAAAATATATAAGTTAACTCAATACCTTTGTGACGGAAAATTAAGACCGAGTTAACAGTAAGAGCTTCGAGGAAAATGTTGACAAAAAATATTGTTTTCTAGTTGTTTTTGTGTTATACTAAGGAATGCGTTTACTTACCCCATATGCGTTTACTTACCCCACAGGAGGGCGCGCGGTTACCCGCAATAAGGGGCAAGTGAACGCGTCCGATTTTTTCTCTATAATTTCTTATTACAAAAAGATATACTTTTAATTTGTTTAATTTTCTCTTTTTATTTACAGGTGAATAAATGCTCTATTCAAAGATTATTTTTTTATTTCTCTAACGTTAATATTTAAAGCACAGTAAGATCTGAAAGGCAAAAGTGCGCACAGTTGCCCCGAATGACTCTAATGAAAATACTAGCTTAGTCTACGTCTCTACGTATACGTAAAGTTTTTGAAAACCTTTTTTTATAGTAAGTCTCACACGTGTTTCGCTTTCAAGATATCATTATTAAAAATAAATATTATCTGTACAAATAACAAGAAGCATTTTTTCTGATAAAGGTACGCTCTTACTTCCGTTCACACAATTCCGTGTGTTTTTTGTCAAACATCCTCATAGTTTAGTCATCGCCTATATGATTCATATGCTTGAGTTTATAAACATGATCGGTGAACTATTCAAGTTCAACGGCTTTTGTGCCTAGTCTGTTAATTATAATATAACGGAGGTGTAGATACATCACATATACCTTGAGGTTAAGGCCTTTTCGAGGCTAGGAAATAAGTTTTAGATACACGCTTCACTTGTATATTATGTTTACGATATATGCCTTTGTAGGCTACGCACATAAGATTAGGTTGGATATTAATATTAAATTTTGATTACATCGCACCAAAGAAGCATATCTACACAAAAAGGTTGAACATATATTCGACGCTATGTAGATAGATCAAACTTGTTGTTTTATTACAAACAGCCGTGGCTGCTATTCTCCGTAACATTCTCTTCCCTTATATTTTTATTTTCCACCTATTTTATTTTATCTTGCTCTTTTGAATCCTCCCTTATTACAGGCAATACAGAAGTCATTATAACATAAAATAAATAGTCCGACCGTGAATTGTGACAGCCACCTCTAACGCGAGACCATATAAACAAAACTCATAAAATATTTGGTTAATTAAAACACCTAATTAATCCGAAACGTCAATTTTCAATTTAATTTGTACCATTTATAATACTGTGAAGTATTTATTACGACGGTATGCGTTGGTTTCAAATGTCAGCGGGTGGAATCAAATACGTTTGGGTAATTTACATTAATTTCTTGGAATAGAATTTTTATGTTCAATCTGATCGACCTTAAGGTAACAGGTTCGATTTTTATCCTAAAGTGAGATTATTTCAGCGCCGATAGCCCAGTGGTGTACGTAACGGACTGCCGAGACGATGGTCTCGGATTCGATCCCCAGGTAACCCGGGCACACACCAATTGACTTTTCGAATTGTAGCAAAGTTAAATATGTGTGTATTAAAAAGGTTAATTATCGCTCGCTTAGTAATGTGCCTGGTAGATGGCAATAGGCTCGCCCCCCATGAATTGAGACCTTATTTGACTGCCTCTGTGGTCCTGTGGTAGTGTTAGCGACTGCGGATCATGAAGTCTCGGGTTCGATTCCCAGGTCGAACAAAAACTGATATTGGGCTTTTAACACGCTTTTATTAGGTCGACATGTATGTAACTAACTATGTAATGGAATCAAGCTAACTAATTTAACCATCTTCCAAGGGTCGTAGCGTGATAAAAATTGGCCGCTCTATGTAGTTCTGATGACAATACTATAATATGGTACTGTCGAACTGATCTGATGATGGAGCCGGAAGATATGAACTGGAACTCGACATGTATATAACTAAGTATGTAATGGAATCTAAGGGAACAAATTTAACCATCTTCCAAGGGTCGTAGCGTAATGAAAATTGGCAGTTGTATGTAGTTCTGATGACAATACAATAATATAGTAGTGTCAAACTGATCTGATGGTGGAGCTGGAAGATATGAACTGGAACTTCATGATGAAAAATCGTATCATAGCTGTTTTAGATTTCTTAGAAAAGTCTTGTACTTAATGAACTTTGACAATTATTAGGTTTCAAGGTCTGATGATGAAGCCAGAAGATAGCTCAGTGCCTATCTTCCGGCTTCATCATCAGACCTTGAAACCATATTCCATCATAGAATGCCAGTGCATTCCATGATGGAATATCGTATCATAGTCGTGTTTGCACTTGTGAGAAAGGCCACGTAATGGACTTTGAACACGATCAGGTTTCAAGGTTATAACAAACCAATTATATATTGTAGACAGTGGTGTACTTAGAGTCCCGTATTTTTGCTGCTGGACAGGCGTATGTGGCCCTAAGTAGAGTAAAATCACTTAGTGGCCTCCAGATTGAGGAGCTAGATTGTTCTAAGCTGACAGATAAAACATCATGCAATACAGGCACTTTGGGCGGAGATGGAGAGATGCTCATTCGCCCACTTAAAATAAATGTATAAATGTTAAAAATATTTCGTTATCAAAGACCAAAAAGTATAAAATAAATTAACAGTTTAAAAACCATTAGAAAAGCACGCTTTTATAAATGCACGTAAAAAAATATGGATCGTTCAAGTTGTCTCTATTTTTGAGCTGAAGTAAAGTGAAAACTATGTGATTTTAACTATAATATTTGATTAATAATAATGAATTATAATATTGAACAGGAAAGACTTTAATGTTAACAAATACTAACCGCCTGTCGGAAGCTGCATGAGGTCGCACAAGAGCATAACATTTATGCCGCCAAAGGGTTACCAAAGGGAACTAAAGATATCTCGTCCACGAAAAAGAACTCTACATTTTGATACCTACTGTTGACGCATTACCCTTATGTACTTAATTTCCTTCAATAAGAGGTTAAAAATTTCGGTGAATGTCGTCTCTACTCGCTGATGGTGCATGTTTTGTCTGAGTTCGACAAACTAGTACTTTGAACAGACTGTTTAATGTAGAGCCACCTACTAGTCGTGCTGCAACTCCAGTTAGAGCGCCAATCTGTGGAACCTGCTTCCCGTAACATCTGTTCACTTGATTTTTGAACAAGTTAACAAGAACGTCTTTCCTGTTCCAGCGCCCCACGCTTTTACAATCAAATATTATAATTAAAAGCACATAGTTTATACTTCAGCCCAGAAATAGAGACAACTTGAACGATCCATATTTTTTTGTTTTTACGTGCATTTATAACGATGACAGTTCGGTCTAGTCATAGAGTGTTGCTATCCCTTTGGATTGTGAAAGTCAGGGCAAGTACATACGCGAGCGGCAACTAGTAGCTATCGTTGACATTTGGTATTTGTTGGTAGTATGATTCGCTAAGCTCTTTGGTTGTAGTATTATTTTCGTGCTGATTGTTTTTCATTTCTGCTACTCAAATACAAATCAAGTACCTATCGATAGCAGCTATTGACTTGAGTAAAGCTTTTTATTGTCTCATAACTAGGCACAAGTCATATCAAGTGATATTTAACTTATTTTCTACGGTTTTTACTATAGTTGTCTTTCTCTCTCCTACTCCAGCTAGTGCTGGAATAAGTTCACGATAACACGATGAAGACGAACCCACAAACTCTTTGCATTATTGAAAAAAAAAGAAACGAATCCAATACTTTTGGGTTATGGTTCAAAGGCCACTTCAATAAACGGAAATGCACAAAACCCTTAACAAGCGTCACAATTAAATTTATACCTAATTACCGTACTAATTAGGTTCAACCTTCTAATTTTACACTTATAACATAACAATAGGGACTTATCGCCGTGTCGGAATGAAACAGCAGGGCCAAGTAGAAGTGTCGTTGTTCTAATACGTTTCGTCACCGTAGCCATGTTTCGCTCTACTTGCAAACAATGCGTAACTGAGTAATCCGTTTTAGCTTATGACTTTTAATAAAAGTAATGCTTTACTGCTTTGGTGCACATGCTCTAGATGCCGGAACTGTTTTGCTGGTTCGCTGCGAGCTTAGGCTTTTAATTTGCCCACCGCGGCACCGTTTCCACAGGGGACAAAATTCTCCTGTACACTTTTCGTCGACACTCTATGAGATGTTCGTTTTACGTTCAACAATAACATACGGACGGGTAAATGAAAGCGAAGTCTTGGATAACACTGGGATAACGCTTAGACGACGAAGATGACAGTATTTTTGCTGGCTGTATGCACACAAACACTACCTTGAAAGATGTCAATTAAATACAAGCAAAATCGGGCGATGGAGATAGTTACACTTATAAAATCTGTTCTTCTGTAGGAATAAGAGGTAGCATACCCAATTACTCGCTTTATTTATCTCTACAAAATGGTGCATAGGGTTCCCACCAAGAACTTATGTCCCAAGCCAACCTCAGCTGCAAGTGGTGCACCTGCCGATCAACGGACGAGGCTCTGGCAAACAAAATATCCCGATAAGCGGCAATAGGTTCGCCACCTATTATTACGTGGGATCAAAACACTGGAGAAAAGTGGGCGTTTAATATGCCTCTGCCTACCCCTTCGGGGAAACAGGCGTGAGTCTATGTATGTATGTATGTACAAAATGGTCAATTTTGGATTTCTCGTTTTTCCTCACGAACCAGTGCATTAAAGCTAAACTTTGTTTGTCCTACCTCGCAATATCTTTAACCAGGCTAAAAAAATCCTGTCTTAAAGATGCTTAAAATCGTAAACGTTTTATTAACTGCATCAAAGCAGTATGTTTATGCGTCCTTAATTTTGACCGACATAAATAAACGGTTTATGTGCACTCATTAAGTTCATTTAAATGCTCGTTTACAAAATATTTATGATAGTGATAATGAGGCATTGAGGCTTCTGACGTTATGACAACGATTCTGAGTGAGGTACATTTTAGAAACGACTGTGGAATAAGTACTAAATGTCCCATGGAATATCGCCGTGCCTATGGGTTGGGGAGGTTAGACTTTCCGTAATATTACTTTACTCTATAGGTTAGACTGTACTGTAAAATTTGGCTTGACTAGAAAGCGGACTCTGGACTTCAAGCCGAAAGTCTTGGGATGCAAGCGGAATAGTGCAATGGACGCTAGGGCGATCATGATGAATGGACTAAATGACCACTGGTGATACGTAATTTGCCTTGTAACCATTTTTGACGTAACTGGTAAATATTGGTGTAAGAATTCACTAAGTGCAAGCTTTAAAAAATAATCAAATTGCCGATCGGCGGTAGTAAAAATGCCACATCGTCCTTGAGCCGATATTTATTGATCCGTGTTACTAATGTATGTCAATGAATTAAATAAAAATATACATGTTTATTACTCACAGTTTATAATTGGCTGTTCCTAAGTTCACTCTATTTCAGATTAGAAAATCAACCTAAAGATTGACAGATGAAAATACAAAAAATTGTGAAGATGGATGGATCAATGAATGGATGTATTTACGGTTGATAATCTGTCACGCAACAACTACTAAACCGGATTTTGAAGAAAATTTACAATAGGAGCAACGGGAGCCAGTATCGAGAATAAACATAAGATAATGTGCCTTAATCGATATAATATTTACATACAGAAGTCGTTTTATAAAAAAGGCAGGTGTTTAAAGGGACACTGTGGTACAACGCTGACTGATATCTCCTTAGGGGAGCTTTATCGAGTAGAATCAGCTGCGAACTTGTATCAACATGTTCCATCGTGTTTGTACGATTTCAAGAAGCTTTGAAAGGTCATTTTTGAATCCAATTGCATGGGGAAGTATTTATTCAGTATTTATAATATTATGTGTCATAATTTTTATGTGATAACGTCTGGATATTATCTCCAAAACTATAGGCAAAAGTAGAGTTGTCTTTCGTTCTATAAGTTCTACTATTAGTACCTACACCATATTTAAGTTATGTAGTGTATAATATAGGCATGTATTATAATAAATTATGTTTCTTTATAAAAAAATATATTTTTTAATTAAATATATAGGTACCTCCTTAGCTATACTTTTTCTACAGGATTCAGGGTTCATTGACATAGGTACCTACTAGGTTATTCAACTTTGATAAGTTGTCCAAAAGAAGAGTAATAATAAATAACAAAAAAGCTATTGAAATTAGTGGAGTACTTAGTAGGTACCAAGTATATCATTTTGCAGATTTTCAAAATAATAAACGTGACTCTATTTCTCTGTTCGTCACATCAAAATATTCCTATACTCATGATTCCATCATTCGGACATTCATTCAACATTAAAACCCACTGACATTTATTATACCAGAGTATAAAAAACATATTATACTACGCGATGACCTTGATGACGCCAAAGCAATTTGAGCGGCACCTTAGCAGTTCTGATGACGAATGTTAATTGCTACTTCTGTGAAACGTTATACTAGAATTTATTGAATGTAATAAAAGCTATGTCTAGTATTGCAATAGTAATATAATCTACTAGATATTTCGAAAATTTCTACTTTGGTGGCAGACAATGATATCGACGGCTTATTAAGCAGTTTTGAATGAAATAATTATGTAAAATTGACAATGGAAATATTTGTGATATCATTAGTTGACATCCTACATATATTAATAGTTTTTGCCCGCGGCTACGCCTGCGTGGGTGTTGGCTATCGCGACAAATTGTAGCCATATGTGTTACTCTGATATACATACGTATTAGCTATATAAGCTCTGAAGTTTTTGCCTTAAAGATGACCAATTCTAATCCTCTGAAAGTTTCGCGTTTCGGAGACCTTAACAGAATGTGGAAGTCATTGATGACATGAAATACAGTTAAGAATTTTATTTATTTATTTATAGACTCGCGCCTGTATCCCCGAAGGGGTAGGCAGAGGTGTAATATTACACCCACAATTCGCCATGAATTTTTAGGTCCTACGTAATAGCGGGCGAGCCTATTGCCGTACCGGGCACATTGCCAGACTCCATGCTGTTACTGAGAATTTCCTAACGGAAAAACCCAATAACACTTTGCCCGACCCGGGAATCGAACCTGAGACCTCCCAATCGCACGCGCACATTCATGCCGCGAGACCAACGAGACAGTCACAGCCAGGTACAGTTAAGAATAGTTCGGAGAATTTGAATCTTCTGCAACAAAATGTATGTGAATAATTAATAATCATTATTTCAAGAAGGACGTGATTTTGGATTCCCACGCTTCCTTACCAATCGAAATGCAGCAATAAAAATACTTTTCAATAAGACAGACAATACTTACTTACTATAAACAAAACAACCTTATGGCGTAAATGACGTAACGATATAATAAAAATATCACCATAGTATTAAAGTATTGAATTTGGTTCACGCGGCGCCGGAAGTGACGACATAGGTGGTCCGCTATTTGATTGAAAGCGAAGCGATGGTGTTCAAGGTTTTCTTAAAGCATTTTTTTATAATAATAAGATTATGATCTAGGTACAACTCATATCGGCCATTTGATTCCAAACTAGGCAGTCTCTTTTTTTTGTTGCGCGGTGGAAACTCTTTAGGGTGGTTTCAGATTAGCGTATTTTTCTGCGCGTATACGGTCGTTTCTGCATACGCGCTTACACACGCGCTATATTAGGCGCTTCAAAAAACCAGACTCACGTAAACGGGCGTGTTCGCTCGAAACGGTAGTGACGTCTTGTCAGTGTCAACATGGATTCTGACGGTTGGTAGTTATACGAGCTTAGAAGCGCGTCAACGCTCGTACGAGTTGCGCGTGTGCCAAAAGGCGCGCCTATACGCGCCTACACGCGCTTCTAAAAACGAGCTTATACGCGCGTATAAAACGCTAATCTGAAACCGCTCTTACAAGCCGTCTCGGCTCCGTCACTCGATCATATCGTACGAATCGTACGATCGAGTTGGGGGCTGGCGGAGGAGGTGTGTGAGGCTCTCCCCTAAAGGCGTACTCACTAAAACCACCGCGGTGTCCACTACGGTCCCGTGTTGTGGCAGGGTCACGCGAATTATGCATGATATGATGATATCATACGTAGATAACTTACACCAAAACACAAAACAAACCATCATGCTCATCATACAAATTATTGCACCTGCAGGGAATCGAACCCACAAGGTTTTCTTTAGACGCTTTATGGTAACCTAGTTTGCGGGGTTCCCCAGGCCGAAATTAAGGGGCTCGGCCCAGGAAAACTGTGAGACTCCCCGTCGAGAAACGCCGGGACTACTCTTAAACCACCATGAAGATCCTCTATCCGATTAATTGACATCACATACTTATCAATTAAGTACAAACGGCTTAGGTGGAGTTATGATATTTATTTGCAGTCCAATTCTAGAAATGTTTACTTCTTGAAATGCTGAATGTATACTGAAAAATATACTCAATCAAGTATTAGTGGAGTCATACCTTATACAAAGTTCGCTGGGTCATCAGGCGTGGGCAAACAAGCCTTCCCACATGATATATGTCACGACAATCATATTGGATGTAGAGCCTTATTAGGACGGGAACATACCAGTAGCCTACATACTGCGATCCATATAGAATCATTTAGATCTTTGCATGAGAAGCAGGTATAGGTATACAGAATACAGATTGCAAAGTTTTAACTAGACTTTTTTTTAAAGGGGTCACCCCTGTATCCCTGAAGGGGTAGGCATACGTGTATTCGCCAGTTATGTTTCAGTTCCAATGTAATAGGGGGCGAGCCTGTTGACATCTACCGGGCACATTGGTAAGCGAACGATAATTAACATTTTTAAAACACACACAATTTCGAAAATTCTGAGGTGCTCGGGGTACCTGGGGATCAAACCTGAGACCATCGTCTCGGCAGTCCGTTACGTACACCACTCGGCTTTTAGTTTCTAATCCTGTTTTACAATTATCTTGTTGCAGCCTCGTAATATATTCTACGTGTTTATATTATGTTTATAGGTACATAATATAATAAAAAGAATCATCTGTAAAAATTTACATTTAAATAAAAGAGTTTCTTTATATGGAAAGGTTTGAGCCTTGGCCGATTGACCAAGATGTTCAGTAATAAGGCTCAATGTCATTTAGGCATAGCTATAATGTTTGCATTGCATTCTTTGGTTATTTCAGACATTGAATACGAATACATTTGCAGAAATTCATATGCAGGGAAAACTAGGGACTCGAAAGAATCTTTATTGTAATGAGTGTTAAGGAAAGTGCTTCGTTACCATAGATACAGATAGAATAGAAATGTTATAAGTAATTAAGATTTTTATAGGCGCTTCTAAACTACGTAACTAACGTAACGGACGCAAAAACAAGCCAGAGAGGCATGTAGAGATAGTTTGTGGGGAACACTACACAAATATTTTCCCAAGGCTGTCAAAAACTTTGACATTATATATTTATAATTAACTTATGTGTATGTTTCTTTAATATGCTTTAAATTTATTAGATTATTAAATATTGTGTTTAACTACTTAAACTTGCGGACTCTATGCTTATTTATTCATCACCACACAGTCTTTCCTCGGTTTCACGTTACTTCCGCAAGAAAATATCGCGTACTCTGTATAAAAACTTGTTCTCACTTATATGGCTTCTTATGGCAACGTCTGTCACCAAACAAACAAAAACTTTAAAAGGGTGTTTTGTAATATAGAACGGAGTACTTTTTAACCTTTTATACGCCAACCTTATGCTTTGCGAAGTGGATGGTTTCATAATTATGTAGCCTTGTGGTCGTTACTAAGGTACGTTTTCGTATTCGTTATTTTTCTTGTGAGTGGCCAAACTCTGGTGTCGGAGTTTTCAGGCCCTCCGAAGGCCTCCGACATGGCGTAACGATTCTTGTCCTGAGATCGTCATCGTTATACCACCACGCCTACCAAGCGCAGGTTAGTAGACTACACATGTCAAAGTCAAAGTGTTCAAGAAAATTATGGAGAACTCTCAGGCATGCAGGTTTCCACACGATGTTTTCCTTCACCGTTAAGCATGCGATAGTTAGAAATAAAGAAAGCAATATTAATTTTAAAGATAAAGATAGAAATCGACTGATTGAAATTCGGCGCCAGGCTATCGCCTAGCATAATGTCGAATCAGGTCCTTTTTTTGGCTGCAAGTAAAAATATCTTTACCTACTTCTGTCTTGCTTATTTTCTTTTGTTACCTTTGTAATTTTCTTGGCCTTTTTAATTTTTTTGTTGTTTGATTTTATGTGATTTTTTTCTTTATTTTTATATCTTATTTTTCAATTTTGTTTTGTTTCTTTTTTCGTTTATTTATGTGTATAATGTGTGTAGCGCAAATAAATATTTCTTTATCTTCTTTATCATGCGATAATTAACTATTTTGGTACTCACAGTGAGTATTAAAATGGTGTAAAGACTTTTTCACCACAGCAGCTCAAACATGCCGCTTTTGCTGCGAGACAACAGTGAACAAAACGCGATTTTGATTCGAGCGTGAGGCAAAGTAGCTTTTTAATTTTTCAATCTTCAGTGTCACGAATTGACATTGTTCAGCCATAAATTTGAAACATTCGAATTTTACTGTGCTCTGTCTCTTTCACATGCATATAAAAAGTGAGTGAAGAAACAAACCCCTTCGAATTCGAAATTCGATTTTGGAATTCGACCTCAAAGAAAACACCTTTGGAAACGCAAATAAAAAAAGATATTTGTTATAAAGAAATTACTTTTTTTATATGTTATTGTTTATAATTATGTTTAATTTATTATTGGATTTTAATAAAAATAAGTCTAATTAATAATATAAAATTAGTATTTAACTAATACATTTTTTTTGGAATTACAACAATAATACATTTGAAAAATAAACATCAGGGACGCGGTATTAAAACGCGATTTAAAAAAGTAGCGGGAATAAAAATTTCGCAGATGCTGATACAGTATAGCGTAACGTGTTAAATTATATTAATATATAAAATAATCTAAAATGATGAGTAAAACTAGCGATGATGACTGTACTTTATCACCAGAAGAGTTAAATCAACAAGTGATTAATGCAGAATTCAATCTATTCCTGTTCATTTCTATTTCTCCTAAGTAATATGTGTTCTCACTGCTGTGGTGAAAAGTAATGTGTGCTACACGAGAGCAAAGTTTTTTGTATCTCGTGCTGTTGAGTCCCTCACCACGCTCAGGATTCTAACTTTGATTCACTCGCTACGCTCGTGAATCAATCATAGAATCCTTCGCTTGCTCGGGACTCAAAATAAGCACTCGAAACAAAAAACAACTTTGCTCTCTTGTTGCACAAATAACTATTACAAGTTAAGTGAGTCTCACTTTGAAAATATAGTAGCGCGTCGTGGATTTGCACCCTAGATCCTTCGTATTGTTACGAATTGAAAATAACGCCATCTATCAGTGAATGGGAGAACTACATGAGATTAGATGTATCGGTTGTTTAAGGCTGTTTCATCTATCCTCTAATAGATGGCGTAGGTGTAAATAGAACATTTACGCAATTCTAGAAACACCTTACACGTTTCCAGAAATATCGTGAGTCGTCTCGAAAAGCCTAGTGATGTTATCCGGCCAGTATAAATAGAGCGGGAGCGAACGGACCGGACACAGTTCAATTGAATACGGAAAGCGATCAAGATCAAGCGAAGGGAAATAAGTCGGAAGTGTTTAGTGTTGTACTAGTGGTGTGAATAGTGTGTTTTATTAGTGTTGGAAAATTAAGTGTGTGTATCTAGTGTATTGTGTTAGTGAATAAAGTGCAGTTTTTCTGGCATAGTGTATAATATAATTTATCACGAACCCCAGCTCGTAACAAATTGGTGTCAGAAGAAAGGGATAAATTATGCCGGTTATGCCGAAAGAAGAAACTGAAGGAGTGCGCACCAGGAACCAGCGCCAGCAAGACCTGGACCAGAGATGCTTCGGAGACGTTCCTACTCCATCGTCTGGTGGACCAGGCGACTCCGCGGCTGCAGTGGAGCCTGCAAGCGCCACACACTCCGTGACGGTGCCCGACATCGCGGCTCTGATGGCGTTCATGCAGGAGCAGGCCCGCCGTCAGGAGGAGCAGGCCCGCCGTCAGGAGGAGCAGGCCCGCCGTCAGGAGGAGCAGGTCCGCCGTCAGGAGGAGCAGGCTCGCCGTCAAGAGGAGCACGTGCGCCGCATGGAGGAACAGCTACAGCGCAACAAGGAGGAGTGGGCTCGCCGTCAAGAAGAGAACGCGCGCCGCCTGGAAGAACAGCTACAGCGCAACAAGGAGGAGCGGGCTCGCCGTCAAGAGGAGCAGGCCCGCCGTCAGGAGGAGCAGGCTCACCGCCTGGAGGAACAGCTACAGCGCGACAAGGAGGAGCAGGACCGCCGTCAACAGGAGCAGGCTCGCCGTAAAGAGGAGCACGCGCGCCGCCTAGAGGACCAGCTGCCGCGCGACAAGGAGGAGCACGCCCACCGTCTGGAGGAACAGCTGGTGCTCATGAAGGACCTCAGCGCCGCAGTGGGGAAGGACTTGAAGGCGGTCAAGGAGGAACTCCAGCAGCACGAGGCCCGTATCAGCGACATTGAGAAGCGTGTACATGATCAACTCGAGGCCCGTATTGCCGAATTGGAGAAGAAATTGTGTAGGCTCGGGTCCTACTACGTTACACCTGTAGCTGTGGCGCCCTCGCCTCGTTGGTTTAAGGTTCCACCATTTGATGGCTCATCATCGTGGTCTGCATACAAGGTCCAGTTTGAGGCCGTTATGCGAACGAATGGGTGGAACAAAGAACAGGCCTTCACCGCCCTAACCTTGGGCCTTCGTGATCAGGCCTTGACGGTGTTGGAGGCACTCGGGCAAGACGTCACCTACGAGAAGCTTCTGGAGGCGTTGGAGGTGAGGTACGGAGACGCGCACCTCGAACATGTATATCGTGCTCAGCTGAAGAACAGGACACAACGCACCGGAGAAACTCTGCAGCAGTGGGCTCTAGAGGTGGAAAGGCTGGTCAGGAAGGCATACCAGTCGTCGCCTGCGCTCATTGACGGGAACCTCGTACAAGCGTTTACGGATGGGGTCCGGGACCTGGAAGTTAGAGCAGCGGTAAGACTTGGGCACTTCAAGTCCCTGAAGGCAGCCTTAGCCTACGCTCTGGAGGTGGAAGCAGCGCGTCACGAGGATCGAACTTACCGTATCAGGGAAGTTGTTTCTTCACCACGGTGCTACAACTGCGGGGAAAGAGGCCATATCCGCTTGAGCTGCCCAAAGCGTAAGCGGCACGTTGGTACCCTGTCTCCACCAAAGGGGTCACCTGACGTACCTGTCTGGCGGCAAGAGCAACGTAGCGCAGATGCTCTGACGTGTAGGCCTTACCCCGACCAACGCAAACATTGTGCCCGACAGGAAGCGAAGCCGGCAGCACTAGTGAGAATGTTGAAGACAGATCTGAGCGACGGATGGAAAGAAGCTTTGCAGCGTGCTCAGCAAGAAGACAAGGACGTACAGCCGATTCTCGAATGGAAGAAATCAGGCGCTCCTAGGCCCAAATGGAGTGATATCGCAGCAATGAGCCCTGTCACCAAAGGTTATTGGGCACAGTGGGAAAGCTTGGTTGTCCAGGATGGAGTTCTGTGCCGCAAATGGGAAAACGCTCGAGGTAACCAATGCCATCTGCAAATGGTAGTGCCCAAGACTAAGGTGCCGGAAGTACTACGGCTCTATCACAATGGTGCTTCGGGAGGTCACATGGGTGTTAAGAAGACGCTTACTAAGGTCCGAGAGCGGTTTTATTGGCTCCACTGTCGGAATGACGTCGAGGATTGGTGCCGCAAATGCACAAGTTGTGCGGCTGTGAAGGGGCCACATACTCGTAGCAGAGGTGCATTCAAGGTGTGCAATGTAGGAGCTCCATGGGGCTCGGGACGGCGGATGTCTGAGAAGATGAAGACTCGCTACGACCGGAAGGCAAACAACAAAGGCTTCGATGAGGGATCATTGGTGTGGCTTCATAACCCAGTACGAAGCAAAGGAAAATCGCCTAAGTTACAAGCCAGATGGGACGGGCCATATCGCATAATTACCAGGATGAACGACGTCACCTATCGAATCCAGAAGGGGTCGCGAGGTGCACCGAAGATAGTTCATGTGGACCGGTTGGCTCGTTACTATGGGTCTAACGATGTTCGAGACGAACACGTTTAAGAGGGAGGCCGTGTTACGAATTGAAAATAACGCCATCTATCAGTGAATGGGAGAACTACATGAGATTAGATGTATCGGTTGTTTAAGGCTGTTTCATCTATCCTCTAATAGATGGCGTAGGTGTAAATAGAACATTTACGCAATTCTAGAAACACCTTACACGTTTCCAGAAATATCGTGAGTCGTCTCGAAAAGCCTAGTGATGTTATCCGGCCAGTATAAATAGAGCGGGAGCGAATGGACCGGACACAGTTCAATTGAATACGGAAAGCGATCAAGATCAAGCGAAGGGAAATAAGTCGGAAGTGTTTAGTGTTGTACTAGTGGTGTGAATAGTGTGTTTTATTAGTGTTGGAAAATTAAGTGTGTGTATCTAGTGTATTGTGTTAGTGAATAAAGTGCAGTTTTTCTGGCATAGTGTATATAATTTATCACGAACCCCAGCTCGTAAGAGTATAAAACTCTGTCAGTCTCTCCACTAGACTATCGCCACTATGTTTATTTTACTTTATAGCTGTAGTAAATAGGTATCAGTGAACTTTAACAGGTTTAGCATGAGTACGGTTTCCTTCAACCTCGACAGACAAAGCTCTGACGCTGTCTAGGCATACAAATTACTCGCATAAATACTTATAACTGTAACCCGTCTGGCGTCTGTTTACAGATCTACGCATTGCCAACTAAGTTGTTCATGCTATTTTGGTAAAGATACCTATTGCAGACTGTTATATTGGTGCTATGAACATTCACTTGCCGCGGTCTGTTCCAGTGTGTTCTGTTTTGCAAGATCGTCAGCTTACTAGTAAAAAAGCCAGTTCTGATCTCACCTCATAGGTAGGTGGTTTGTAAATTAATCAAATTCGGTTTAACTATTTTTACAAAAAAGGAACATACATATGCACTTTTGGATATACAAAGCCATTTCAGTCCAGATCTCACCTAATAGGTCTAATTTTGTTCTGTATAAAAAATAATCAAATTCGGTTTATCTTTTTTGTGTTAAGTGTTGAAAATACATATGCACTTTTGGATATAAATAATGAACCTAAAGTAGTGATATGTAATTGGTTAATTTTGTACACAGACCTAAAATTACGCTTCCCTAGATCTACCGATCTCAGAAAATTACCGTGCTGCTACCTATTATTCACAATTTTACGTAATAAGCGTTAAATCGATTTTACGGTACAAAAAGCGCGAATATTTTTAAGTAGCAGAACATCAATCTTTGTCCAGTAGATATTAGTTATGCTCCCAGACTTGTCAGTCATTAGTTTACGAGCTGAAATTTCGTAATTGGTCTGCAAAAATGTTGCCTTATATCGCTATAGAATTCCTAATACTAAATTATAATTATTTTTAATCTAAAAATGTATTTCTCCCATCTAAGATCGACATCTTAACTTTATAATAAACCTTACTGCTATCACGAGCGAGAAAGTTTGTGAAGATAGATGGGAGAATGCTATTTACTTTGCCACGCAAAAGTACGGATCGGATTTTGATGAGACTTTGTATTAATATAGCTTCAGTTCAGTGGTTTTTGTGTGAAAGAGTTCCATCTACACAACTATCCTCACTCTAAACTTTCACGTTTGTGTTTATAGTAAAAGATGCTTACATTAGAATAGCGCATGGTCTACCCTTTGTCCTGATGACTGACCTCCACGCGGGCGACTCCGCAGGAAGAAGCTAGCTTACAATACACTACGAATAATAAGCAATAAAATAAATACATTTGTCCATTTATAGATCTTGCGTGGCACTTATCTTTAACTATGTAGTCACAAGGCTGCGTTTCTCACATTTTATTGTCGCGCACAGCTACTATATTTAGATCTCATACCTTTTTAAACTGATTTATCGGGCACCATTTTTGTTTGTTATTAATTAAAAACGAGTGATCGGAATTTAGGCAGACGGATAGTGTACCTAGTTATGAACGGATAGGTTTGAAAACGGGCTGAGCAATATACTTTCTATTAGGTACATAAGTAGGTTTTTAAAGATTTGCAGACTCAGCAGTCCAACGAAAATCGTTTTTAAACTTTCGCGATATGTAAATGTTATACAAATTCTATTGAACTTTCGTAATGTTCGTTCGTGTATCTACAAAACACTTAAGTATATTAAACTCAATCGTGTAAGCAGCTCAAAGAAAAGGTAGTTTGTACCTACTTGCTTGTCGTGCCCCGGGCTCCTAGGGTGGGTAGGTCTTGGATGAAACCGGGATAACGCTAGATGATAATTCAGTACAAAGTATAAATTGTCAAAATCTTTAACTATTCCGATAATTCTGCTAAGCTCTATACAAGTTTATCTCCTTTGTCGCAGACTATCCCATTAGCAGAGCTACTCACTTACAGCAATGATTGTCAGCATGTCACAGAACGATTTATGTGTGTTTAATGGCCATATGTAATTGTTACAACCATTTATGATTCTGATAACGTGATTGATTATGCTAAAGATTTGAGCAGTAATACCTTTTTGTGCACTTGCCATAAAAAATAAAGTGCATGTTCGTTAACAGTCTGTACTAAAATTAAAAAAAATATGAGATTGTTTGTTTGGTTGAACGTGCTTATCTCAGAAACTATTGGTTCGATTTGTATAATTATTTATGTGTTGAATAGTCCAATTATCGAGGTAGGCTATAGGTGATATGACACCACAACATGAACCATGAGTGCAGAGCAGCAATTCAAATAATAAAACTTATTTTCTGAACAAATACTTTGGTAATTTATACGCATGACTAGATTCTACACGCTACTCTGCCTGCGTGGGTGTCGTTTAGCCCATTAAAAAGTAGCTCATGTGCCATTCTGGTGTTGCAAATTTTAACACCAAATTTTATTTGCAAAACAGGCATGATGACTATTTTATTGTATTTCGGTGATAAGTATAAAAGATGCATATATATATTTATTTTCATTCATATTTTTTTCGTTCGAATATCTCTATTTTCCCACATCGTACAATGTGCATTTTGTCACACTTATTACGAAATCTATATGATTACCATTTTACGTCCACTATTGAATATAATTACATCATCGAAAGTAATAAAACTTATCAATGACACTTTTATACCCTCCATATAATTTAGTGATAACTCATTTTGATATCTATGGATTTGCCTTTTATGTGCAACGGTTATTTCGTAAGTATGCATCTGTTGCCAGTTGGTTAGGTACATCCAGTGCTGTCGAAAATATATTTCTTTTTAGTAATCAGCAGGCAAATTAAATCATTCTAATCAATAGATTTCACCACCACCGATTGTCACCACCACATATCATCCCATGGTAGTCGTAAGAGACGACAGAGGGAGCATATTATGCAGAGAACAGCGCTGTAAGAGAAGGAAAACTTGATACAAACTCTATACCAACCCATTTGGCCAGCGTGGTATAAATACCTCCTTTCAAGGTGAGGCCTAGTCCAGCAGTGGACTGTCAAAGGTTGATGATGATGAATCAATAGGCCTAATGGCGACATGGACTCCATGACATCTACACAAAATTTAAACTTTTTTGATAGAGACAAATTGAGAACACTGTCTTTTTTGTTCTATGATGTTAAAAAATCTAGTAAAAGGAACTACAACAATTTACCTCTTGCGCATATAATCGTCAACCTTGTTTATAATCTGTCCCATTGCTGGGCACAGGACTGTTCTCAACATGAGAAGGCTAACACCACCATGCCAGCCCATTGTGGATTGGCAGACTTTACAATGTCTTTCGACAACATAATGGAGAACTCTCAGACATCACTCACGATTATCCTTCATCGTTTAACAAGCGATAATTAACAATTTAACATGCGCTTAACTTTTTTTAAAAATCAGTTGTGTGTGCCGTGGGCTAAGCTTATACTCATTTTTTTATCTGATCGAAGAGACAAATCAAATAATTAAGTATTTGCTTTTCAACGTCTCGGGACCCGTTAGGATGAGGTGTCGTGGATTGGACATTTCGCGCTTGTGTTGCCTTATGTATAGTACCGATGATATTGTAACCAGGGAGATGACTGCCTTCCTTAAATAACAAATATAACTAAGATAATAACTACCTAAGTATCATTGACATGAAGAAAACGGGACACATAGGTTCATATAATAACTCTAACATACTAAGTAGAAAAGATAATCAAAATCAAAATCAATCAAAATCAAAGTTCTTTATTTCAAATAGACCATTTCCTGGCACTTTTGAACGTCATTATCATTACATAAATAATACTTACATTTAAAAAAAAACATTGTAGGTATAAATATAATAAATTACATTATCAATGGTTAAAAATTTAAATTATATAAAAAAGTTTTGAAATTGTTCATAAAAAATTAACTAAATATTATAACATTATAAAGATTCTCAACAAAACACCAAAAAAGAAGAAAATAACAGTAGAATAAAATAATATAATTTGTGTACATAATTATTATTTGCAGATATCATTCCAGTTCAACTAAGCGACCAACTTGTCTTGTCATTTAAATAATCATTAACTGTATAGTACGCTTTCTTCAGCAAAGTTGCTTTAACTTTCGTTTCAAATATATTTGAAGGTAATTGTAGCAAGGCAATGGGTAGTTTATTATATATACGGATACCAAGCCCCACAAATGAGTCATATACTTTATACAGTCGGTGGAAAGGAACATGCAGTCTGTGTCTATTCCGAGTGCTAATATTGTGAATATCACTATGCTTAGTAAAAAGGTGGATATTTTTCCTAACATTCATTATGTTAGCAAAAATAAATTGAGACGCGACAGTGAGAATACCAATATCCCCAAATCGTTCTTTTAGAGACACTCTCGCTCCCAGCTGGTATATTGCTCTAACAGCCCGTTTCTGTAATACAAAAATGTTATTTATATCAGCAGCATTGCCCCACAGCAAAATACCGTAGGACATCACGCTGTGGAAGTAACCAAAGTAAACCAGACGAGCTGTTTCCACATCAGTGAACTGTCTAATTTTGCGGACTGCATGAGCAGCAGAGCTGAGTTTTCCTGCAAGGCAAGTTATGTGGGGACCCCACTGTAGCCTGCTATCTAATGTTATCCCGAGAAACACTGTAGAATCAATAGCTTTCAGAACTTCGTTATTAATAATAAGATCGGGCCCAAGATTTTTGATATTGGGCATAACGAATTTAACACATTTCGATTTCTTGGCATTAAGAACAAGGTTATTTGCAGTAAACCATTGTGTGACTTGCGAGAGTGCACTGTTTACGTCGTCAAAATTATTTCTATTTCTGTCTACTTTAAAAATCAAAGAGGTGTCATCAGCAAACAGTACAACATCGCAAATATCCTTTAAACAGTAAGGCAAATCATTAATGTAAACCAAGAATAAAAAAGGGCCCAATATTGAACCCTGAGGTACGCCTAATTGGACCGGCAGACCAGAAGATTTCTTGCCATTAGCGTCTACACATTGTATCCTGTCTTTCAGATAGGATTCAATCAGCTGCAGATCCATATCTTGTATACCATAATATCGCAATTTGCGTATAAGCGTGTCCCTACAGACGCAATCAAACGCCCTAGACAGATCACAGAACACACCAATGGCATTCTTCGAATTCTCCCACGCGTCAAATATGTGTTTCAGCAAAGCAACGCCCGCATCAGTTGTCGAACGGCCCTTCGTGAAACCATATTGATCCCCATGAAGCAGACAATTTACATTGAAATATGTTAATAGTTGCTTTAGTATCAACTTCTCAAATATTTTGCTGAACGCTGGCAGTATCGATATAGGTCTAAAATTACTGATTTCATTTTTGCTGCCAGACTTAAACAAAGGTAGAACTTTACTAAGCTTCATGAGGTCGGGAAAGATACCTAAATCAATACACTTATTAAAAATGGTAGATAAATAGGACGCAGCGTCATCTATAACATGCTTCAACAGTTTAATAGATATGTCCCAGAAGTCACCGGTATTTTTAGGATTTAACGAGTTGAAGGCATTGACTACATCTTGTGGCCCTATATGTGCAAATTTAAATATGGTACTGCAATTAGGTACGCTGTCCCGCATCAGTTTTTCGGCCGCGGTGGGTGATGAATTTAAGGAGCAAGTCGTTTTTACAGGTATATTTGTAAAGAACTCGTTGAATAATTGGGCTACATCAGCTGCATTTGTTATATTTTTGTCGTTATTTTTTATTACCAGCCTATTATCACAGTGTGATTTACCCATTTGAGTGTTAATAATTTTCCATGTAGCTTTTATCTTATTATTCGAGTTTTTTATTGTATCGCTAATAAATTTTGATTTAGCTAAAGCACAAACCTTTTTAAATATTTTAGAATATTTACTAACGTAATTTATAAAAGGAGCATCAAATTTATACCTTTTCATGCCATACAGCTCGTAAAGTCTCGCTCTACTTTTATAAATACCGTCCGTGGCCCATTGATTAAAGGTAACCGACTTACCACTAACATTTTTAATTTTCGTTTTAAAAATATTTTGGAACTCGCTCTGTACTATTTCGAACATCGATTCGTACATATCATTAGGGTTGTCATAACTCATAATAGTGGGCTTTAATTTGGCTGCTACCTTTGCCTTAAAATTGTTACAGCGCTTTGTTGTGTGTGGCCGATATTCTATCTTATACTCAGAATTCGGTATTGTTATAGGGAAGCAAGCTAATTGTCCACAGTGGTCGGATGTAATGTTGTTCACAACTAATTTGTCTAGAGTATCACAAGCAGTAAATATATTATCAATGCAAGTCGAAGTGGAAGCTGTGATTCTGGTTGGTTCAAAAAACAAATTTTGCAAATTAAAAGAATTGAATAGATTTAGTAGTCTGGTACTAAGTGGAGAAGAATCTAGAATATTAACGTTGAAATCCCCACATACAATTACCCTCTTTTGTTTATTATTTAATTTATTAAGTGAATCTTCCATTACTGATTCAAATATACCAAAGTCACTTGAGGGGGGGCGGTAAACACAGACTATAATGTATTGCTCAAGTTCAATGCAAGACAATTCTACTGTGCGCTCAATAGAAAGATTTACTATATCTAGACGTTCCTTACATTTTAACTTATTTGAGACCAATATAAGTGAGCCACCTCGAAAGGCATTACTTCTTACAAACACACTCTGTACACAAAAATGTTCAATATTAAAAAATGGTACTTGAAATGACTTCAACCAATGTTCAGTCACACATAGTATTTGAACATTGTGTGTTTCCAAAAATAAACTTAGTTCTAACTCCTTGCCGGACAGACCTTGTATGTTCTGATGAACAAGAACCATTTTCCCAGGCCTACCCATTGTCTCACCTAACAGTTTAAATCAGTTGAAGTCTTATCAATAAGAATATTAGTGTGATTACTAATAATGATCTGCGGTACATTATAAGTACTATTGTCAGTATAGCAGTTACTAGAGTAACCAGTCAATGTTGATCTGTCAGCTAAGGGGTTTGCTGTATTTTGTATAACACAGTTAATATTATATGCTATCAAAGTAGCAAGCAAATGTCTACATTTTTTGGTAATGTGCATAATATTCCATGTCAATTTAAAATCACTAACAAATATGTTAGTGTCAAAAAATAACAATTTGTCACTATGACGACATGTCAATGTATGGATTAAGTTATTTAAACTATAAATATAATTATTTTGCTTGTCAGATAATAAATTAGAGTATGTCAAAGAGCACAGCATTATTTTACCTACATTTAATTGTAATAAAATGTCAATACTATCTAAAATGTCCTTTTTACTTAAACCTATATTATTACCTAACAACAATACTACAAATGAACTGCTGTCTAGGTTACTGTTCACAACTTTTCTTACAATTCCCTTGTAACCCAGATTTGGGTAGCAGTAGTTAACCACATTACTATTCAAATAGTTCTTTATCAGGGAACCAAAACCAACACCTAACTTGTCAGTGTATAATACCGTATTTAATTTATCATTAATATGGTGCTGTCTGGGCTGTAATACCTCTGTCTGGGGAACAACAGGTTGGAGCTCAGGGAGAGGCACAGAGCAAGCACAATTGCATGAGAAATTGTTAGTCAGAGACTCCATTCTCTCCGCATTGCACTTTACAATGTCCAACAGCTCACTGGCCTCCAACATGTGCTCACTCAGCTGATTTTGAGAAAACTCATACTTGCTAAAAATGTCCTTTAGTAGTATTTCCTTGCTCAGCAACTCATTTTGTAAGCGCTGTGTGTCAACTTCATACAAACTTTTACAGTACTCCAGCTCAGATTGGCAAAGATTTAATTCATTGACCAAATTAATGCGCTCCTTTCTCAGGTTGACATTAATTTTTGATAGGTTTTGTTTATGCATTACCTTGTGAGATAACCTAATAAGCTTTTTAATTTTAATATATTTCTTTAGTTTTTTGCGACTCATAATTAATGGACATTGAGTATCCTCACCAGTCAGATCTATTGTAATGGCCGGAGCACACTCAGGCACAGATGCATCTCCTATCAACCTATCATATAGCTTTTGGGTGTCTGAGGCTTGGTCACTAGCTCTAACTGACTGTAACATCTTAATAGTATCATTAGCACTATCTAAATCACGCTCAAGTTTTGTAATATGACTTAATGCTAGTTCGTGTGTGTCACTGCAATGTTGCAAAGTGGATAGTGTTGTACGTAAGTGTTCCTGTTCATTAAGTACGTCAGTGTAATGACTGTGTAGCTCCGCCAGCTCATTTTTTAAACAAGTGTTTTTGTCATTGATTTTAATAATTTCAATCTCGCTATCGTCCCTCTCCTGGAGCAGCTGTTGACATAAACGTTTTGAGGCCTCCAGCTCTGTCAAGGCCTTTCTTAGCTTGTCTTCCATATCTTTACTAGTTGCCCTTCGCGTCATCATCATCCTTTGCAGAATTGGTAGAAGCAGTATATTGTATAATAATAAATTATAAATTCGATTCTTCACTAATGTCAATATTGTTAACGTCAAATGTGTCAAATAATGACAGCTCGTGCCATTTTTAGATTTTAGTTCCTCTGCTCACTCACTACTCTGGAGTCGATAGTATTGGTTCAAAGTCCACTTTTCAAATATAATTTTTTTGCAGCAACGGCTTTACCAATAATTATTATCAAGTACTTGTTAAGATACAATGTTCTCACAATACTGGCGTCAGAGGCTTATTGTTTACGTTGGAAAGTTGATCGTTTCGTAGCTTGGGTATAGCACTGGTTGTTAATTACAATGATTTTGCAATCATCTCACTGTGTACTGTAACACTATATAAATTTGTTTATTCTTATTAGTTTAAGTCACTAACAATATCACTTGATGATTGCTTTATTTACAACAAGTTGAACCACAATATATGCAATTTACACTATTATAAATAATAATTAGCGATTTTAAATACGCGGGCGATGTAAACAAGGCTGGTGTTGCCAGCAGTTTTCCAGATAAGATTTTTTCCCAAAATTAAGCAACCCTTACTTAACGATGTAACGATGTTAGCTAGTTTATCTTATATCAACAAAGACAACCCAGTGACCGAAATAAAGCTCGTCGAGTACATAGCTGAGAAAGCAAACATACCAAAAGCTTAATGGCCGCCTTCATATGTTGTAACTTTGGAGGAAACACGATTTATTATAAGGTTCCTTTTCAAATTTATCATGCTAATGTTTTCGAGTCGAAATGAATATTATGTTACTTGTATGTTCCTTTTCGTCTGGGAGTGTGTAGAATCAGAAAGTATTTGCCGAAATCACCATGGGACCGGGAAGACACGCTTAACTTTAAAAAAAAAGTTATGCAAAGTTTCATCAGAAGCGATTCAATAAGTTTTGCGTCCAAGAATGACAAACATCCATCCATCCCCACAAACTTGTCTTCAACAATATAAGAAATATCAAAATAACATTTTCCTGTGTAAGCGAGTGACATTTAAGGCCTGGCAATGATTTTCTATTACCTATTGTTAGTTTCGTAGTTACGCGTTTCAAACTATTGAACACCTCTTCAAGAAAATTTTATTGCGAATTGTTTCCTTTAGTCTAGACTTCTGTGTTGACACTACAGTTGACAGATAGCTCAATTAGGTACCTACTACTTTCGTCGTCTAGTCAGCTAATATTAACTTATGTTAACATTGAAGATCTGGGAAGCGTTTGGATGTGGGCGGCTCAGGATTAGTCTGTTTGGAGAATTTTGGGGGAGGCTCATGTCCAGCAGTGGACGTCTCTAGGCTGACAATCATGTCAGCCTAGAGACGTCCGCTGCTGGACATATCATCATCAGATGATGAACATTGAATTTATGAGAATTGAAGGGCCAAACGATATGTAGTAACTTAACAAAATTATTATTCAAATACATTTATTAAAAATACGAAAGTAGCTTTTCCTATAGAAACACGGCTTTCAGACTATCTCTAGTAGACTCTTGTTCAACAACGGTAGTTAAGTAGCTCGAGTGTTTCAAGCAGTCATTGTTTTATTCTTTCAATTAATTATTACATAAACCCATACGTTATTGGAATTGGAGAAATCTGGATAATTTCAAAGCCTCCTGGACTCTTTAAAGTCCAACAGATAAACCCAAATACCCTGGATTCCTCAAAGTCAAACACTTTAAACAACAAAGATGATGCTACTTGCCTTGCCTTTAAATTAAGACTGCAAGTTAAAAAAAACCGTATTACTTAATCTTATTTTAAATTCTATTCACATTTTACCAATACGGATCTTTTTTTTGATAACGGATAGAATGCATTGCTAAAATACTTTAAAAGCACCTACAATAGCATTCCGCTAGTTTTTATGGTCGTGTGAAGGGTATTTTGGCAAAATGTGTTTCTTGCTCTTTCGCTTGTTAAAGCGAAAAAGGGACAGTGAACGGCTGTCGAATATGTTGGTAGTGAACATATTACCTGCAGGTATTTCAGTATTGATTATTTTTTATGAAGTTTGAATGATCTGAAATGAAATAATAATTAAAGAACTTCCGCTCCGCTTTCAGTCATATTGACGTGACAACGTCTTATAAATTGGTTTGCCGGGTGACACTTCAAGAAACTGCGTTACGCTCCGCTCACGTTATGCGCTCACAATGAGAGCGAGTGAGAGGCACGCGTCCCGCCTAAGAGCGAGAGAGACAGACATAAAAAGTGAAAGGCACGCATCTTTCATCCTTCTTCCTACTATACGAATGAATATTCACATTAAAATTATTTTACCACTCAAAGTCGTTGTCACGTAAAACTTTCGCCCGTATACCGACTTTACAGGCAACCAATTTTTTTTTTATATACATATTTTCGTAAAGTAGGTACCTACCTACTGGTTAGACAACCAAATATGCCAGAAAATTAACTGCATAGAGCGACTGTCGTCTGACCAATTTCGAATCGCAAGGCATATTCTACGGTTTAGACCAGTGACAGAATACTTTCTCATAACTGAATAGGTACAGTCATAGGTAAATCTTTATGATATTATGCGGGACTGATGGCTTAGAATGCTTCCGGCGGCATTCAATAAGGGGTAATCAACAATTTAATCCCACTAAAAACATTTTCATGCAAAATATTGCTAAGACAAGCGCAGAGCCAAGCTTCCGAATCTGCACGCCCTAACTCTACCAACCTTAACTTCACAAACCTACATTTCACCTTCACGTTAGTTAACATGTGGACTCCGTGGGGTTGAACTCAAGACAAGACTCTGCGTGACAGTCGGCCAACTGAGCCATGGCTGATCTTTCAAAACGAAGTATATAAACATTTTTATTATATTTATATAAATTGTAGATTACATAATACTTATATTTTCACAAGCTGACCGATTTAATTTTAATGAATGCGTCGTATAATGTTTATGTTTAAATTAAATAAACACGTTACGCAGTCTTTATGTTGATTCGCGTGTGTGTGGCGGCTTTTTCTTGTGCATGTGCAACTTTATTAAATATATTGACACTAATAAATCACAAAACCGTACTATTAATGGCCGATGCCGTCAAATATGTATCTCTAGTAGTCAATCCGTGAATAGATGAAATTTTGGAACCGGCCGTTAAAAAACGCTCTCCCATGGCGTAGTACCTTAAGCGGCTGCCTAGCTGCTCTATTGCAACTTTCATTTTATATAGGGCGGTTTCATATTAGCGTATTTTTCTGCGCGTATACGGTCGTTTCAGCATACGCGCTTAGACGCGCGCTACATTATGCGCTTCGCTGCGTCTTCAAGGGGAATATTTCGGCGTGTTCGCTCGAAACGGTAGTGACATCGTGTCAGTGTCATGTCAATCAACATGGATTCTGACGGCTTGCGCTTAGGTATACGAGCTTAGAAGTGCGTCAATGCTCGCGCCTACACGTGCTTCCAAAAACGAGCATATACTTACGCGCGTACAAAACGCTAATTTGAAACCCTATCTATTCTCACATAGGATAACACGTTGTGTGATCCGCGTTTTTAGGATGGATGTTTTCGTGACCATTGATTATGTGTAAGTCACTTGACACAAGATTTGTCCCTAGTGCGGGCGAAGTATATACTCGTATGTTTAAAAGAAAATATACATAACGTTGCTTCAATAATACGGCTTTAGTTTCCTTTGTATTATTTTGTCCAACATGCATTTTTGAATTAAGTTTAATATAAAAAGTAAATGTTCGAAAAGTCGACAGCATTTACCTAATGGGTGGTTTTATATCAGGAGCAGACATATTGGGAATCTGCTAAAAATAATTAGATTATCCAAATTGTAGCTAAACTGCCTATGGACCCTATGGTTACCAAAGAGATGATAATGATAATTAATTTATTGTGTCAATCATAAAAAGTTGCACATTAGAACTTCAGTACCTACATGAAAACCAAACATGTCTAATTCTCCTGCAATATGATAGGCCTGTTTTTTTTCAGTAAGCCGACCCTGGGCTCCAGGACGTTGTTCTTGGATGTAACCGAGATAAGCGCTAGGACGATTTTGATGATTTCAGAGACCTGCGGTATAGACAGTATAATATCATCATCAATATACAGCAATTAATTGTTTTTGCAGTAGTATATACATACTTATTCCAAACCAGACCAGAAGGCAGTTCCCTACTCATCACCTATGCACCTTTTTGTTTCTTAAATCAGGATTGAACTCTTTTATTTTGAGCCAAAGACGTTAAAAAGGCGCCATGTTTTTAAAAATACTTCGCATTGTTATTCATTGATCGATCGCGAAACAATTAATCAAGCATTCGACCTTCAGATTCACTTTTTACTTTGACATTCGTTTTTTAAAAAGTTGAATACTTGATGAATAATACAAAACCAACAGAACTCAGACAAAGTATTTTTATCCTTTAATCATGTCTGTTAAGGCGATAAAAAGATGGATACATACATACAAACATAACTTCACGCCTTTCATCCCGGAAGGGGTAGGCAGAGGTGAATTAGGCACCCACACTTCGCCAGTTATGTTTCAGTGCCATTCATCCCCCGAGCGACTGCCGTCTGACCTCCGCAACCCAAAGGGATAGCGATATTCCATGGTTTAGACCAGTATCAGTTTATATGAGGGTACTGACTCCCCATAACGACTGTCAAAGCTCTTCATGAAAGCCAGGACCGACGCGACGGTTACGTGCTCTCCGAGACAAGCGATAATTAACAAATTAATATGCACATAACTTCGAAAATTCATTGGTGCGCGCCGTGGATTCGAACCATATTACTCTCTGCATGGCAGTCCGTTGATTTGTCCACTAGACTATCCTCTCAAATAAAAATACATAAGCACTTATAATTTCTAGTAGTAGTACCTAGTAGTTTACCATTACCATATTATTAATACTCAAGCCCACAGATATTAAATCTATGCTCAAGCCACAGAATAAACAGTACTTTCGTACTCAAGCGTACTTTTAAGCCCGGTTTCCACCGCGAGCGGAACGGACCCATTAATGACTCTTTTTTCATTTCTAAAGAGCAGACCGGAGTCATAAATGAGTCTTTGTACTCGCAATTGAATTTTACAATGAAATGTTTCCACCAAAATGAGTTGAGCCGAACAAACGAGTAAAATATGTCCGCTCCGTCTCGGTCTTGCGTAAGAAATGAAAAAGGAGTCATTAATGGGTCCGTTCCGCGGTGGAAACTGGGCTTTAAGCTGGTACCTGAGTAAAAATCATTACCTGGTTAAGTAGCAGTTGTCATTACAGCGAGCAACACCGTAATAAGCATTTAACATGTAAGTTCTTTAAATAAACAAATACAATTACAGCCTTTTTTGTTTAACATAAAAAGTTTTACTCAGTTGTAAAACGTAAAATAAGAAAATGTTATACGTTCTTGTGCAATTTTGTTTTTTATGATGTTAAGGTTTTTGTAACTGGCTTTTTAGTTTTCGTATTTTTTTAAAGCTATTATGATCCAAATGAGGTCAGACAAATTTTAGACACTAAAATTGTCGTAATTCGACCTAGTATGTGCATACCATATTTTTCACTAGCCGTTGATAAGTATCGGATAAATAATCTGGCTAATCTTAATATATAAAATCCTTGCGTTACTGACTGATTGACAGACACGCTACAGCCGAAACTATTAGGCGCAGGAAGCTGAAATTTGGCATGTATGTTCCTTGGGGACCGTAGAGGTGCACTAAGAAGGGATTGCCCGAAGTTCACAGGGGATCGGCCAAAACGGGTAAATTTTAAAAATTGCAGGCGTAGCTGCTGGCGTCCTCTAGTAACACCAAAATTTCACTAGCCGTTGATAAGTCTCGGTTAAATAATCTTGCTAATAACATCATACTAAAAACAGCCAATTTCAACTTCAACTGGTCATTTAGCATATTGATTTTACATATTGGCATGATAAATAATATCATGCCAAAGCTGCTGCTGCTTTTGAGATTTCGTGTTTAGACAGCGGCTAAATGATTTTCGCTTTTATTTTTGTATCAATCAAGTGTTAGGTATATACGTTACTACGCTACTGCATAAGATTTTATCCTACCAACAAGTCTATGAAGTCATATTTAAGCAGATACTGTTAGTAAGATTCGAACTCTCACTGTGCCAACCGTGTCACTACCTGTCACAACCTTGAATGAATGGAGCAGGTAAACGAGCTGTACGACCGACTGAATGACTTGCGCACAGGACTTGCGTATCATTTCAACTAAATATAGGTACGTTTATTTATGTTCATTTCAACTACACGTTTATTTACTTTGGAATAGCACAAGCGCGGCTAGCGAAAGGAAGGAATACTTGTGCTATTTAGTATTGCTTGTTGACTATTTCGGACTTCGCAGTACTCAAAATCATGTGAAGCTGTGATAATTATAGATTACGTTTGGGCACGCTTTATACTTAGTGCTTATCTATAAACATTAAATAAAATTGGAGTGTCTGTTTGTAATATTAAAATAACCGCTTTTTACTCAATGCATATGGATGTATACACGGTACATATACAGAAATGACATTTTTTTCAATTTTTGTTTGTCTGTCTGTTTGTTCTCACTAATCTCTGGAACGGCTGGACCGATTTTGACGGGACTTTCACTGGTGGATAGCTGATGTACCAAGGAGTAATTTAGGCTTTATAAATTAACCAGGTACGCGAAGTAGTTCCCTCAGGACTCAGGTGAAACCGCGGGCAACAGCTAGTTTTAATTAAAAATATGCCAGACAATTAATACAAATCTTGACAGAAAGGTTCATACTTCATTGTGATGTTGCCTCAGGTAATAACAACACACACTTCTCGCCTGACTTACTTAGGTAGGTTCGGTGAGCGAGAGTGCCGGGGGCCCCGTCCTCTATTCCTTATCTCTCATCCTACTCCTCCTCTCAACCAAAAAGGTGGCAACGCATTTCTGACTCCTTTGGTGTTGCTTGTGTCCATGGGCGGCATTAATCGCTTACCATCCGGCGATCCGTCTGTTCGTTTGCCGCCTCTTGGTTACCCCATGTCAACTAAGGTCACTTTGTCACTCGTTGTCATACTAAAAAGCTCTTCATTCTAGTTCAAACCAAAGAGTATACAAATACTACGTAAGAAGAGGCGGATGTGCCATAGATCATGCGAGACTTTCAGCTTTGTATGAAACGTGCAGGGAGAACTCGTACCAACATAAAGATACTAATTGACATCGTTTTTATGTTGTCAGCATTGTCATATTTGTCAATATAGGGATGTACCCTCTAGTGATTAACGAAATATCGATATCGATAATATTCGGTAAGAAATAATTATGTTTCGACTAGAATTATACTTTTCCAACACAAATAAAAGATGTATTTAATATTTATGTGTTTATTCAAACAAATTAGCCTTTTCTATAAATCTATTCTAGATTTGTGAAGAACATACGCAGAACTAAAAGATATATGTATGTACATGTAATGGAAAGGTTTTCAACATTTCTTCTGTAATAGGATTTAAAGAAATGTCTATAGATACAAGGCACAGCTGTTTTTCTGACTTGAGTTTCCCTTTCTTCAAGTCTTTCGGCTTAAAATGCTTGCCACACACATAGTTCAACTGATGTAATTTTACATTGGGCACATAAATCAAGTCTTGGTTTCCAGTTGCAGCTACCCATTTTTACATCTAAAAAGAAAAAAAGAATAGAATTTTTTGTCCTTGTGCCAATTTCTAATAACGGATTATCGATAACTGACAGGCAGCACTATTGTTTACCTACAACGTACTAGGATATGAAACTTTAGAACATTTCCTTATTTTTTGTTTCATTGAAATATATCACATTATATAACATTATAAATATTCATTGATCTTTATCTAGGGACATTTTGCCATAAATACCTACCCTTTTTTCATTGCTTGACCGGTATGTTGTTGTATACCATATTTCGCACGTTATTTTGCTTGTTTTCATTGCGCTCCTTTCAATGCTAATCAAATAAATATAGTAACACTTACACTAGAAGTGTAAAATCACATTTATTTGGTATACACAAAGCACTTTTACAGTATGTTTTTATGTTTTATAAACAAACTACATAACGCGGCAAAGTTCAATCTGGATAATAATGTGACAGTTGTGACATTTGACACTATTGACAGCCAAGGCGGTGATGTACGTATAACCCGTCTAATTTTGAAAGAATACTGTTCCAAGGGTACATAGTGACGGATGCTATCTTCACGTTTTAAACATATAATAGTAGCCATTAAAAAGATAGCACGTTTCATACATTCGGTTTTTTCTTAGGAACTTGCGCCAGGCTGGTTCAAACTAACGTTTCACATAAACTAGTAGGCTAGCATATCTTCGATCTAAGTTGTTATAAAACAGGACCAGTCGCAAGGCCACGCGATAACACAGTATTGTTTGATAACGTATGCACTTATAATAATAGCGGTTATTGTTACAATTGTATGAATCAAGACATCGCATGTGTGCAGGTTTTGTTTACTTTTTAGGGTTCCGTACCTAAAAGGTAAAAAACGGAACCCTATTACTAAGCCTCCGCTGTCTGTCTGTCTGTCTGTCCGTCTGTCCGTCTGTCTGTCACCAGGCTGTATCTCATAAATTTTCACAAATTATATATTTCGGTTGCTGCTATAGCAACAAATACTAAAAATAAAAAAAAAATGAAAACATTAAGGGGGGTCCCATATAAAAAACGAGTTTTTTTTTGTATTTTTTGCTCAAAATTACTAACTGTAACAGGTAGACGCTTAAAATTTCACAGAATATGTAGTTGTATATTACCTTTCAAAATAAATAATTAAATTAAAAAAAAGTAAATAATAAAGGGGGGCTTCCATACAACAAACGTAATTTTTAAGCAATTTGTTACTCGATCTTAATAAACAGGTAGAAACTTATAAAGTATTTAAGTATACATACAACGAACGTGATTTTCTTTTATAGATGATGGTACGGAACCCTTCGTGCGCGAGTCCGACTCGCACTTGCCCAATTTTTTTTTATTTTAATTTAACAGCCATGAATCAAGTTAGGGTAGGTAAGTGCTAGGTTTTGGTCAATTGCTCGTACCTACCATACATTTTTACCTGACGGATTAAACAGCGTTAACTTACTTATTTAAGGTGTAATACATCGGTTGCGACTTTGCCACAGACTAACAATAATTTTTCTAATGTCTAGCATTGTCTTAATTGTGTTCTGGAAACTATTGTGGTTGGTAATAGGTACAAACTATTTGATCGTCTTGCATGTATGCTATTATTGCTTGGTTTCTTAACCAAATATAGATAATTGTTTTGAAATTTTTTGCCCTTTGCCAAATTGAAAGAAAAGGCCTAGGCTTAAATAGAAATGTCATAGTTGCCTATCCGGCGTATTTTTTTACGAATCCTCTTAATATAAGTAAAAATACTAGGACTCGCATTTAAATCCGAATCGTCGTAAATTCACTAAGCTATGAGTGTTATGATGTCAGTCGGGCAGCGAAACAGTAACTTAAGCAAAAATTGCGATCTCAAGTTAAATATAGCGCAAAAATCAACATAAGAATGTAAAAAGGAAAAAGCTCCGCTCTCACAACAATTGCGGAATGCACGAGCGCTATTTACACCGGGGTTGGTGAAATGGCGCCAACGTTTGACCCACATTGGCCCAAATACGGCCAGTGTTCCAAGCAATTTGTTTAGGACCAATTATTAAAATTGAAGGAACGATGTAGGTACCTAACTACCTATCTATTAAGACTTAACTATTTTAATTTCAATGTAGAGTTTCATTGGTCGTCTAATTACTGCTAGTTTGCCGATTGAGGCGTATTTTAGGCATCAAAATAACAAAATAATTTTGATCCATACATTTAGATAACCAATTTTAGTATTCAGATTAAGTATCTTTACTATTAGGTACCTACAATCAAACAAGTTGGCGCTGGACCAGCTTGAAAAAAAATCCCGTGGTTCGCTCATATAGTTGAGGTCAATGTGCCTGTAAAGTAGCACTAGAAGAGAGAATCGCTTAGCAAGGCATCGTGCCTTGCTAAGCGATTCTCGCCCATATGTTGGTCTAGCGGGAAGTTGTTCGACTGTACCTATGCCAATTAAGTTCAGCATTTGTAGTTAGAAAAAGCTATATAAAAAACGAAATCTGAAAATAGTTTAACCCTACCTTTCACGCGCTTCTTGAGAAGAGACCCGTGCCTAGTAGGGGACAGTTTATATGCAAGGCTGATGATGATATTAATTTACACACACATACATATCGTCACGCCTTTTATCCCCGAAGGGGTAGGCAGAGGTGTATTTCTACACCCACTTTTCGCCAGATATACTTTAGTCCCACGTAATAAGGGGCGAGCCTATTGCCGTACCGGACACATTTCCAGACTCCGTTCTGCTACTGAGAATTTCGTGACAGAAAAACCCAATAACACTGCCCGACCCAGGAATCGAACCCGGGACCTCCCGATCCCACGCGCACATTTATGCCGCGAGACCAACGAGGCAGTCGTATAGGGTTTGATGTCGAGTTTTCCGTCTCTACGCAAAGATGGTATTTGCATCGTGTTATCCCTTAGTCGCCTCTTGACACCCACGGGAAGATAGGGGGTGGTGACACTTGTATTCTATGCCGTCAATTTGTACTCATTTAAATATCTTAACCTAAAACTTAATTAAGAATTTAATATTTGTAGATAGCGAATTAATCGTGACTTATTCCTGACGGCAAACGGATCTCTCGACAAACGGGTCGGACTCGCACTTGCCCGTTTTTTATTAACACCTTGTTAGAAATAATGAGTTGTAAATTATTTTTGCGGTACGGTGAGATTAGAAAATTGTTTAGCAGTATTAATGCTTGGAATGTGTAATGGAGGTACTTAATTGCAAGAAAGTTTAAAAAAAAAATGCTGACACATCATAGTTACCTAAAAATACAAGGTGAAAGTGCGGGTAAAATAGAAGGAAACTTGCAATGTGCATAGTAGGTACAGTTATGGGTCATGATCTGATCACATAATGATAGCTGCGTTGTGGGGGACACAATTATTTACACTGTGTTAGGGACAGCCCTACTCTCTTCTTTAGTTTTCGTCAAAAAATTATATTTAAATCATTTATTGTTAAATGAAAGTGTGTAAAGGGCATTTAAAATAAGTGCTACGATACATACCTGTTTTTGAATTTTGGTTTTTTAACGAAAAATACCATAAATTAAAACTAAAAATATCATACACATGTTACTCATCATCAAATTAGCCACAATTGGTGCTAACATTGGCCCAAATACGTCCAAGTCAAAGCCGGTTACGTACCTGTTAGTTGGCATTTCGTTGTATAGCCACAGAGTATACCGGTTTCGTCAGCTGACGCTCAGAAAAATGGCGGCCCGGCGTTCTGGCGGGAACGTTCGTTGATAACCTAATCTAATAATCTTATCGTGCGTACCTACTGACGTGTGATTTAACAATTATTTAATCGATTTGAATTGTTCTTTGTTTGTGTTGCGTTTTCTCGTGGTAGGATAAGATGGATGTTACAGGTTGTGATTTAGCTATTAAACGGAAGTAGATACCTGCGTAAACTGACGCTGACGCGGATCCAGCTGGTAGCCAAGATTTCCACCCAAAACCATTTGTTTTCTTCCAAAGATAAATTACATACATTGTACTGTTTCTCTGGATAACACCTTCACCAAGCAACCCCCTTTGTTTGGTATTTTGTCTTTCATCGGTATTTTGTCTTTCACGTTTTTGACCATCGTGGTACCTATAGCAGGCTAAATCCGTACATCGCGACGCACATTGCCATTGTAACGCAAATTAAGAGGCCTTCAGCAGTGAATTGTGAAAGGCTTACGGTTATGTTTGATATATCTACCTCAGATTTATTTACCCACATAGGTACATACGAGGGGAGTTCAATGTATTCTCGGTATAGGTATGAAGGAAAAAGCGGAAAATTCTGAATAAATTTTATTTTTCAATATACTCCCCTAACATCTCAATACATTTATTTGTTCGTGAAAGTAACTTTTCAATTCCCTCTGAAAAATATTTTTCTTCATGGCCCGAAAAATGTTCGTTTATTACTCCCTTCAACTCTTCATCGTCCGAAAAATGCTTTCCACGAAGGTCTTTTTTAAGATTAGGGAATAGATAATAATCACTAGGGGCCAGGTCCGGACTGTAGGGTGAATGATAGATTTCTTCAAATCCGTACTCCCGCACAGCAGCCTGGGCAAGGCGCGCCTTGTGAACCGGCGCGTTGTCGTGAAGCAGCAACAGACCTGCGGTTAATTTTCCACGTCTTTTTTCTTGAATTGCCTCCTTTAAATTACGCAGGGTGGTTGCGTATGATGCAGCAGTAATACTTTGACCTTTTTTGTGTACTCGATTAGCAAGATTCCCTTAGAATCCCAAAACACCGTGGCCATGAGCTTTCCTGCGGACGGAGTGACTTTGAACTTCTTCAGCGGGTCTGATCCTTTTTTGTGCCACTGCATAGACTCTTGCTTGCTCTCAGGGTCATAGTGATGAACCCACGTTTCATCACCAGTAACAATCCGATCGAAAATACTTTGCGGCTTTTCACCACAGAGGTCCAAAAACTCCTTACAACAGTCAACTCGCACTTGTTTCTGTAGCGCGGTGAGCATTCGCGGCACCCATCTTGCACTGACCTTTGACAAATTCAGGCGCTCATGAAGGATTGTGTGAATGGTACCCACGGCTAGCTTAGTCATTTCTGCTAATGTTTTCACTCTTACACGGGCATCTTCAACTACAAGTTTTTCGACTAATTTGACGTTTTCTTCAGTAGCGGCACAAATTGGCCCACCAGCGCGGGGGTCGTCTTCAATGCTCTCTCTACCCCGTTTGAATTTACTTGACCACTTCTGAATTGTAGATAATGAAGGCGCAGAATCTTGGTAAACAGCCACCATTTCTTCATGGATAATTTTTTGAGTTTTTCCTTGTTTTGTGAGGAATTTTATCACTGCACGATGCTCGATTTTTTTCATCATTGTCGAATCAGTCATCATAGTTGTCTTTTCGCAATGATATCTTGAATAGGTACTAATGGTGGCAATTAAATGAAATTTTGTATTTATACCCTCAAAGAGTGTCATTAACTAATGAGATAATTAAATTACCCTTATCATTAGTATATCACCTCGATACCGAGAATACATTGAACTCCCCTCGTACATATATAGACTCACGCCTGTTTCCCAGAGGGGTAGGCAGCGACTACGGAACGCCATTTGCAACGATCCTGACATATCTCTCTTGCTTCATTCACTTCCATCAGATTCCTCATGTATGCTCTTCTGTTCAGGGTACTTCTAACCTGTCCTGTTTTTAGGATGTCTCCAATCTGGTCAAAGAACGTCCGCCTAGGTCTTCCCCTGCGTCCTGTTCCAATCACACTTGCCTTATATATCTGCTTGGTCAGTCTTCCGTCATCCATCCTCTCCATGTGCCCAAACCACCTTAGCATGCCTTTCTCGATGCTTGTCACTACATCTTTTACCCCTCTCTTATCATACAATTCTTTACTCTGTCAGTACCCACTTATCATCAAAACCACATAATTTGTCAGTGTCTCACCACGCCCAAATCGATTTGCAGACAAAGAAGTCGATATTTATGTCGCAAGCAATCTTCTTGGTAACTGAACCTTAACTAATTATTGTTATTTATTCTCATTAGCCACATATGCATTAACTAGATCGCAATTCAAATAAATTCGTTGTATAACTTAGATTTATTATGATCCTATTTTGGCATACACATAAATTAACTTTTTAAATAAACGCAATAGGCATCAGTTCTGTTTGTGATCTGGCATTTACAAATATAAACCAGCTGACACAAGGGATACCCGGGCTCGAATAACATTTTGGAACACACTATTCGAGCCCTTAAGGGGAATTTAGGGATAGAACAGACAACTGACACAACACTCGATGCAGTGTTATCAGCATTAATCAGTAAGGCAGCTGCTTAAATCACTGCGCTACCAAAATAAAAAATACGTAGATAGATACTTTCTCGGTACAGATGACCATCATTGAAATGATAGATGTGAAATTATTTATTTACATAAAATATTGGCTGCATAAGATGTGTGAAATCTCTTGCCCCTAAGGCATTTCGTGGCAACGTGTTGTTTGCAGTAAGGTTAGACGATTACTTCACAACAGTGTAATAGTTTGCTGTTTTCGTTATCTCGTGTAGCCTCCGTACTCCGTATTACGATGTAGATGTGCTCATGTATGCAGGTTTAGCAATCATCTGCTAAGCTTGTAAGTGATTGCGTAGTGAAGATATTTAGTACATAGATAGTAATAACTTCTGTCTCATAGGAGACTATATTCCAATAGGGTAGTAGCAACCGCTTAAAAGATTGCGATGTACAGAAACAGTATGTTACTCTTGGTGCTATTGTTCTTTTTCAATAAGCGACAGTCTTCATCGTCCTAACCTTATATTATCGGTTGCTCCAAGACTTACACTTATTTTTTTTCTTTTGTTTTTTTTTTCAAATAAAATTCTGCCTCACCAAGACTATATAACTACGGAATTCAATATTCAAGCTATAGATAGATCTGTAGATTTTAGATTAGTTTTTGACATAAGCTCCATACAAAATATGTCAAACACGAATCTCGAATCTCAAAATCCATGTATGGCTTGAATATTGAAAATTCCCGTAAAGCCACTGCACCATAAAGTCCGCCACATTACTTGTATCCAACTAACAGAGATATATAACAACCACGCTCAAAAGACGAATTCTTAAAGCACACAAAGTGACTTCTTTTGTGAAAGATCGAACCCACAACACTCAATGCAATGTTAAGTAGAGAGCCGGTCGCTTAAACCACTACGCCATCCGTGCAAAAAGAAAACATAAAAGTACTACCTATTTATTTGTCAAATATTTGTTGTGTAAAAAAACGATGGTCTCGGGTTAGATCCCCAGTTACCCCGGTCACACACCTCTGACTTTTCGAAGTTATGTGTGTATTAAAAATGATAATTATCGCTCGCTTAACAATGTGCCCGGTAGATGGCAATAGGCTCGCTCCCTATTACACTGGGACCGAAACATAAATGGCGAAGAGTGGGTATGTAATACACCTCTGCTTACCCCTTCGGGAATAAAAGGCGTGAAGTTATGTGTTCATGTTATGTTATATTTGTTGCATCAAAGCTCAAGCTAGAGACGTCTAGACGGTTCTCTGATACTGTAGTTGTCTTTACTTCATACAAGTAAGTAATACGAAGCAAGAGACAATCTTACAACATACCTAATTAATTATCGCTAAGCTTTTTTCAATGCATCCGTTTGAATCGACGTCCAGTTTAACGAGAAGCCAGCGATTGCCAGTATTTATCTAACGTGGAATTCTACAAGTTGTATAGAACCAGTTATCATAATATAAGCTCGTTTCTTTGCTCCGACCGTGGATATTCCCACGACCGACATCGCTGGATCAACGGGCCCTACGATGTGAACACTAATTCAGATACTTATCGTAAATCCTTCTACTTACCGCTAAATTCCATATCCGATCTATCCATGGCTTTAGAGATTAGAGATACCTACTTGTTGACATATTTTGGATGGAGCTTATGTCAAATATGTATCTATGGATAGATCTCATATTGAAACCGGCCTTAAGGGTAGGTAAATACTACTACTTATAAATGCGAAAGTTTAGGAGGATGGATGAATGGATTTACCTAGGGATACATGGATGGATGTTTGTTACTCTATCGCACTAATGGATTCACTCATTCTGAACAGATTTTCTTAATTAATTTACAAGTCACAACTCTAATAAGTAGGTATACATTATCTGATTAAATTCTTGCTGGTTCAAATCCAAGACAGTTTATCTTTCCCGGGACTTCCCGTATCTTCTATGGCCACAGCTGTTAATCCTGGCTACTACGCAAGCAACTGTGATACCTACAGTAGCCGGAATACGAGATTAATCCCGACAAAACCCACACAAATAAACCATTACTATATAAACGATTAGCTCTGATCCAAAGATTGACGTTTGCGTGACCAACGGAGCGCGATGGGGAGATACAGAGGATGATGTTACGTGAGTTGAGATAAGCGGTGGTTTATTATTAGCTCGGACCACCCGCCGTGCTGCGATAATGAATTAGCTATTAGGATGGCTAATTAACTCCTCTTCGAAGATAGGGATCGAGTAACTTAAATAGCACTACGGCTTTAAATCTCTAGAATAGAGATGAATCACATCGTGGGCTATCTTTTCGCAAAAGCATATTATGTTTCAAATCATCGCATTTTTTTATTCCTACTATTTGTATCGACGTTACGGCATGGGGTAGGTACACTAGTCATCGGACTCTCATCTCATCTCGTGACTACTAGGCTCTGTACGTCTACGATCTTACGAGATTAACACTATATTTTTATCAGTAGATACGATTCACGAGATACCCCTTAAACAGATAAATAAATAATAATCTACCATGCATTCGGTAGATTATTGGGTTTCGTCGATATCTGAAAATGTAAATTGAGAAGTTCATTGTTTTTGAAGCTATAAACAACTTTAAAGCCGAAAATTTGAGGAAGGAAAGAATAAACTTTAAAGATAATAGATTTAAAGCTTTTGTTCAAAGATATTACCGTGGTTTCCTTTAAGCTATTTTAGACCGCAATTTCGAAAGAACGGATGCCGCTAGCAAAATGCATAGTCCGGTAATGCAGTAAGTAGGTAACGTAAATATTTTGTTCATTAAATCATTTTACACGAAAGTTTCTAACGTGCCATGTCTGTTTACGATATTGTGTTACTTCCAAATGTAGTTATATGGAATTTGACTAATTTTAGCTCAGTTTGATTGTATGCCCAGACATCGTTTCTGAGTATTTTACTAGCTAGATACCTACCTACCTAATAAATTAAGCATGTGTGCTTAATTTATATGTGTCTGTAACGCAGCTTTGAGGGAATTTTATTTTAAAATAGAGGACGCCAGCAGCTACGCCTGCATTTTTTTTAATACCTACTCCATGAGAAACAGTTTGGATTTACGAGGTGTCTTTCGACTACTGACGCAAGAGTTGAGTTACTCTAAAGAATATTTGCAGCTTAGGAGAAGTCGCAAGATGCATTAGGTATTTTTTACGACTTGTCAAAAGTGTTTGATTGCGTACATCATGACATTCATGACACTCTACTCAGGAAATTGTATCGTTACGGCATTAGGAACAAAGCTCTCGATCTCCTGGTTTCTTATTTGGGAAACAGAAACCAGAAGGTCCAGATTAATGACAAGACATCTCCAGGTTCTGCCTTATAAATGGGCGTCCCGCAGGGTTCAATCCTCGGACCATTTCTTTTTTTTAGTTTATGTTAACGATTTTAGCCGCGATAGCCGAGTGGAGAGACAAACAGACTGCTACGCAGAGAGTCACACCAATAACTTTTCGAAGTTAAGTGCGTATTAAATTGTTAATTATCGCTTGCTAAACGGTGAAGGAAAACATCGCGAGGAAACCTGCATGTCTGAGAGTTCCCCATTTAATGTTCTCGAAAGACATGTGAAGTCTGCAAACCCGCTCTTGACCAGCGTGGTGGACTATGGCCTTATCCTTCTCATAGTGAGAAGAGGCCCGTGCCCACTTCTGGGACAGTTTAAAGGGCTGATGATGAATTAACGATTTACCCTATCGTGTAAAGAAGAATTATAAGATTGTGTTGTTCGCGGATGGTACCTCAATTTTGACGAAGTAATCAACGCACTCTCTAAAGTTTTTAATTGGTTTCATGTAAATAATTGATTACTTAATGATAAGAAAACTAAACTATTAAAATTCTCAATGCCCAATGTTAAACAGATGGAAACCAATATACAACTTAAGGAATCCAGAATTGAGCCCGTCGGGGACGGGGTCAATTCAATGTTTCTAGGTATTATGCTTGATACCAAACTTCAGTGGGGTCCGCATATAGAAAGACTTTCGGGCAAACTTAGTTTTGCAGCTTATGCAGTTAAGACAATTAGATGCCTGACAGATAGATACAGCTAGAATGGTTTATTTCAGTTACTTTCATAGTATTATGTCTTATGGGATTCTTCTCCGGGAATGCTGCAGACCTTAACACAATATTCGTTCTGCAGAAAAGAGCAATAAGGGGAATTTACAACCTCGGTCTTCGTGTTTCTAAGAGAAAAGTTCAGTGAGATAGGCATTCTAACTGTTGTATTGCAATATATCATCACGACATTGTATAAAACAAAGTCTGTCTTCTGTGTCTGTCCCTATGTATGCTTAAATCTTTAAAACTACGCAACGGATTTTAATGCGTTTTTTTAATAGATAGAATGATTCAAGAGGAAGGTTTATATGTATCATACATGCATAATGTTGCATTGTACCCGTGCGAAGCCGGGGCGGGTCGCTAGTAGGGAATGCAATCTCGCTTGAGCCCAAATCTCGCGAGATTATGAAGCCAATCTCGCAAGATCTCGCCAATTTCGAGTTCTCGCAAGATTGACAGTTTTGTATGTTTTTTGTAAATAATCGCAATATATAAATTAAGACATAAATAATAACCATTTTAAGTATTATAAGATAAACATTACTTTTCACGAACTTTTCAATAGACTTTTATGCTTCAAAAATTGTTTGCCGTACCTATCTGTCTATAATTTTTTAATAAACTTTTATGAAGTAAACTTTTACGGACGGATCAGTCAAATAAGAAATTAAAGAATCAACAACAAATCAATAAAATATTTCTTTTATAATAAACAAAACAACGAGAGGTCAAAAAAATTACTTATCATCTACTTATGTTGCTAAACTGAGGTACTATTATACATTAGTTAAATAAAACTATATCTACTCAGTAGACTTTTTAGATATTACAGATTAATTTACAAAATATACCAATAAGGCAGACAATTAGAAATTACAGAATCTAATTAACAAAATATACCAATCAAAGGGACGATTGGTTCAGTTCAAAGCGCAAGCCATTATTACGAATTATTTTCAAAGGAGCTCCTTCAGAAGCACAAAATGTCCAAAGAATCGTCTGCTAACAGCTTCCTTTTCTGTTGGCCAGATAACCAGCCGCTGAGAAGGCTCTTTCGGATTCAACGCGAATTGAAACCGCAGTTCTCAGGCAGACATCCACGAACTGCAAAATTTTGTCTTTTGACCCCCCGGACTCGTATAAATTCCTTTCATTTTTAGGGTTCCGTAGTCCACAAGGAACCCTTATAGTTTCGTCATGTCCGTCCGTCTGTCCGTCCGCAGTCTAGCTCAAAGACGCCTGGTGCTAGAAAGCTGATATTTGACATGAATATAGACATGAGATATTGCAACAAAACTGTAGAATAAATTTTAGGAAAATATTTTTTAAGGGTATCTCCCCTACATATATAGTGGGGTTAAATTTTTTTTTGGTTGAGTAACCCATCATGTGGGGTATCATTGGATAGGTTTTATAAAAATATTATTAGTTTGCTCAAATCATTTTTCGATCAAGTGATTGGTTTGTCAAATATCAAGCTTTGAAGTGAAAAAAATTGTTAGACTCAAGTGTCCCTCCCCCTCTGCCAGCTAAACTATTAATTTGGAAGAGGTGAAAAAAATCACAAATGTAGTACATATAACGAATTTAAAAGGAAAACTATCACGGCTAAGTAGATATTACTAGTTTACGAGTAATTGTCAGTTAACTTATAAATACCTATTTCTGTGAGTTTACATTGGGCGCGCTGGCTTAATCTTAAGATATACGTACTTTGGTATGTAATGTACTACGGTACTACGTATGTATAGTAGAAGTATATCTTGGAAACCACATTTTATGTTTACAATACATAACTGGATACATACCTAGTATTTTTCTAAACAAAACTTAGGTTCTTATAATAGTGTTATTAAAATTATTTTTCAGCAAAATAAACAGTCGGATTTGTTGTACATTAATACCCTTTGCAGCAAGTCATTATGGGCAACTACGGAACCCTACATTGCGCGTGGCCCGACACGCACTTGGCCGGTTTTTTAATAATGCCGATACCGACAGATTGCGATCCGTCCGTGTCAGTTCGCGCTTCCAGTAAGACGTTTTTATGCTCGAGTGCAATCTCGTAAATCTTGCGAGATCTCGCCCATTTTTCGACCGAGATTAATCTCGCTAAAAAAGACGGAGATCTCGCGAGAACGAGATTGCATTCCCTAGTAGCTAGTATACGATAATCTGATATTATGTCCACAAATGTAAAAAAAGTGATCTTCACACTGTAAATACTAGATATAAGTATAATCTTGTAGTTCATAGCACCCATATCAACAACAATAAGTAACTGTTTATGGGGCAGTGTATACGCTTTTATAACCCATTAATATAAGAAATTTGACGATAAATAAATTTAAAATTATGGTTAAAACTAAACTGTGTTTAAAAGCGTATTATAAAATTTCCGATTATATAAACGACAAAAATGCTTGGGATATTGAACTGCTCTACTTTAACACAAACATATAAATCTTTACAAACTTATAAATTTAAAATTGACGTTTACGACGACTTTACAAGTTTACACGAAATAAAGAATAATTTCATTTCATTTCAGTGTCTAGCTTGACGTGAAGCCCTGTGTACAATAGATATCGGAAAGTTCGTTTTCTCGACCGATAGTTTCGGCCTGCTATCTACAAAATGTCTATAGCTCTGCCAACCCCACTTTGAACCGAATTGCAAGAGTCACGCACCTTGCTACTGCACGCACCCTTTATCTTCTTAGAACCAGCGATGCATGGAGAACCGTTGACACTGGCATTACGTGGAAAACCGTTGGTATCCATCTGTTATTGATCGAGCGTTGCTATCCAGGGTTTCTACCTTTCTGGAAGTCTCTTATTGATTAAACGAGTTTTAGCTACGAAGACTAGTAGGTATTTCAATTTCCAAACAATGAAAATAAGAATTGCTGAAGTAACGTGAAGTAGGGATTTCTAGTTCCAGATTTGAAAATATAATCTTTGGAAGATATTACTAAAATATTTTTAGTTAGATAATTATCTACTTAGTTAACTACCAAAGTTTAAATAAAAATTAGTATTAGTCTCGTGTCTAGAGACCCAAAGAGGCAGTAAGTACCTACCAAAATTTAACTATAACTAGGGTAGATACTCGGCAAATAGTATTCCCGAAGTGTAGAGAAACGCATTTTATGGGTAATAATTTTGTCAACCCTTATACTCCATTACCTACATACGTAACATACATACGCAAACGGGAGCTCCACGGACATCATAAAATGCCCCAAATGTTACTAAATAAACCATCAGCACAAAACTATAACTTAATCCCACGCTCAACCAAAAAAAGTATGTCACTATTTCTGGCATACATTATTCCGAACAGAATGCAGTATAATAAAATTATTCAGCACTTCAAACAAGTTTAAATATCCCTCGATAACAGTAGGTACCTAATGATGTTGTAATCAATGATCGTAATATACATCAGAATATTATGCCGGTGTCACTGACATACGGCAAATATTAAAAACCAACCGAATTGAAATGTTATCACACATTATAAACCATAGAAGTAAAATGCTACATTCTCCATTTGTCAAGGTTGTACTTGAGAAACAGGTGTGAGTCCGTTACGTTGTCGGTTCAAACAAGTTTCGATTAAGAATCGAGAGCTTCGACTATGGTTACAATTATTTATTTATTTCGATAATTGCAGCTTCTGCTTGTAGGTACGGATATTTTGGACGAAATATCGGTTTTAAGACCACATACTGCAGTTAAATGATTGGGAAAGTGGAGTAAGACTGTTTTTTATGTGCAACTCACCGAGTAGGTTTTGTGTTTGCACAAGATTAAAGGGCTGGTTTTTATATAAATTTGTAATTAGTTAATGAGAGCTTCATGATTCAACAGACTTTTTATTGCTTAGTTATACCACAGTCAAATAATCCATACAGTCGTTCGACGAACGCGTCTAGACGGGTCAATCGTGCGGGGGGCAAGAGGTGAGACGCGGGAAGCAAAGAGTACAATATATACCTAAGAAAGCGGGAAGTGCGGTACCTACTTACGTATGTCGACTTAGTTCATAACTAGGTACATGTTTTTGGGGGCTGGCGCGTGCTTGTTTTTTGTTCGTTACTTATTTGCTTATGAATATTAATTTAGATGGTGCATACGACTTGCGCTGTGAGACATTGCAATTCTTCATGCTAATAAGCATTTAATAAATTTGCGATTTTATCAATTTACTTAACTACACAAAAAATGAAAATTTCATTAATTATAATTATTTATATTATTTTGAAACATATGTACCTATAACCACTTAAAATAATGTGCACCTACCTTCTAATCTACTAACTTTTTACAATATCTCATGTCTGGTCAAATCACAGAATAAAGTAGTAATTACTGTACGTAAACAACATGGCAGACGTAAGAAAATAAGCATTGTAAGGTAATATTCGATTCAAGCGTGATTTTAATTTCATGCAATAAGTACCTACCCTAGTATAGGTAAATTCACGAAAATTGACCACAAATGGCGGCCGTCGCGCATATGTAATTCGTGCACCAATGGCGTTGCTCCATTCTTGACGCATTTAGGGAATGCGTCAAGAACGGAGCCACGCCATTGGCACTCCACCCGCGCCTCACCCCGCACCTCCACGGGGACCTAAAAAATGATTTCTGCGCAGTGGTCATCTTTCGTGAACCGACCTATACCTTCGTATTAGGTAAGTGTACCTATCAAATATTAATATGTATCTTGGTAACGGCGCGTCCTAGCTAAAAAATAACCCATTAAAATAATTATGAACCCCACACATGTTCTCAGTAATCTCATAGCTCGGTCACCCATCCATAAAATGACCTTGATGTCTATTGCTTTACCTTAACGTAGTTTGCTCGAAAATAGATCTGCAAAATACTTCATATCGATAACATAGGCTCTGCAAGCTGATCCCATGGTTGCCCATCCATTAAACGAACGCTATGTCAATCGCTTTATTTTAAATTGGTTTGTACGATAACCACTTAGTATATCTGACAAAATGCTTCATATCCTTAACCGCCTCCTACGACACATGCGGTATGAAATAGGTGCTGACTGACACTTTGTACCTATAGAAAGCTGTCGCCGCACGAAAAAATGCAAACTGTTTTATAATAATTATTTATCGTTAATTATTGTAATATAATAAATAAGTGATTTATACTATAATATTCATGTAGCGGAGCAATTGTAATATTTTTCTAAAATAAATAGACGGTTTTTGAATAAGTAGGTATTGTTTAAATGTGGCAGCCCTAGCCTCCTTACCCTTGTCTAGACGTTGTCGGCTTTTTCTACGAGATCAAAGGCGTCAAACTACTGTATGTCTTTAAACCTACTGTGGTTATACATTACGTTCATAACGTTAATTAATAACACACCTACATGTTTACCTGGTCCACTGCAACCTGTTTTTACTTGATCTGAGACTGTAATTTGCAAGGTTTCTAGACTTCAACTTACAAACTTCAGTAATTTCATTATTTGAAAATACTTTTTTTTGAGGCACTCACCCGATCTCTAATCGGCCAGATCGAATGTGCGTGAGAGACAGGACGGGATAAAACTTACAAGGAACTTCCAGACCCGAATCAGCAATTAGTGAATCAGACAAAAAGTATTGTATCTCATGCAAATATGCAGCCATTACTAGTCGACCAAGCCAACTAGACGAATGTCAACGTGACAAAATTCAACATAATTCAATAATTATAATCCAGAAATTCCTAGTACCGATTGCAGGCGCATTGTACGTTCACACGCCGAGTTCGCACGTTACGTTAAATAATTTCTGGATTATAATTGTTGAATTATGTTGAATTTTGTCACGTTGACATTCGTCTAGTTGGCTTGGTCGACTAGTAAAACCATCCGTGAGTCAGTAACCATATGCTATAATTGTATGATTAAGTGCAGGCCACCGCGAAAAATTTTTGAAGTATCCTTGGTGGGAAATAGCGCAATTTCTCGGGAACCTGCCGACTACAAAATATCATAGGTTTACACAGGGGTTCGTCTAAGATTCTCTTTGGGTGAAGGGGACTCATCTGTTAGAATGGGAGGGAGGTCTTGAGCCCCTATCCTTCTCTCCTCTCTCCTCAATCCGCCCCTGCTTCACAGGTAATCGTTGAAGCAGAACTCATCAAAGCGAACCTGCTTTCGGATAGTGGTTTCGATACATTGATATGACATAAAACCCTTCGATATTAATTTATATTGCCTACGTTATGTAGGCATGTCTTTTCATTAGGTACTGAAATTGACACCTATAAGAAGAGATTGCGAATGCTTTGTGTCGATAACGTATCATTACAGAACGTCGATATAGGTATACTTAATACTAATATCGATATATCGATGTTACAGAATAGATATATCGATGATAGATATATCGATGTTACAGAATAGATATATCGATGATAGATATATCGATGTTACAGAAGCTTTATAACACAAACCCTGGTTTTCGCTACATAACGTTATCAATAATTCTTTACCTTACCGTTTCTTGTTACACACGATTACGAATGAATGAGCTGCGATATAAAAAGCCTGTGGTCCTTAGATATACTTTACATACATACTTTGTGTTTACTGTGCCCGCTAACATACGTTTTCTTTTCATTTCAGATCAAACAAATATTTGCAGAAGTCAGCGATAACACGGGTCTGCGCCGTTGGAGGCTTCTTTATTTCAATACCGGTGTTTTTAACAGGTCAGTTGATATTTTACCAGATCCATAATCTAGTTCCACTTGTTGATCGAAGCAGTCAGTGTAGAATTAGGTAAAGCTCCCAAAATCGTTATTCATAGTCAAAGTTTCCACGGTGCAACTTCTAATTAAATTCCGTAGACCGTAACTGACGATGACTTTGTTGGTACGCACTCCCTCTTACACTAAACTTGTCCTAGGTCTTCAATCTCTATGACAAGTCAATCAAAACCTTTGCTTGCCGAGATAATCACAAAGAAGTCAGATTTACATAGAAGCACATTTCCTATGGGCGTTTCTGCGACCCAAAGTACTGCTTGGCGGCGTGGCAGTTGTTCCCCCAGTGTAAGAGCAAGAGAGACGGACGTTCCCCCAGTGTATTTTAATCACGAGAGCAAGAGAGACCCCGCCAACTACGAACTAAACTGGAGGCAGTCCCCAAGGAATCGGCACACGAAATCTTTTTGGTCTGCAGTTCTATGTAAATCTGAGTTCGTTGCCAATAACTTTGAGATATCAGAGCTGTATGGTCCAACCTCAGAACTTCTGCATGGCAATCTATTTGATTTCTTCATATGATTATCTCGCTCTTTATACGTATAAGAAGAGATGGCAATATGACAATGCGACCAAGAAGTTTCTAAACCAAAAACCATCTTCATGTTTCAGGTATAATCCTATACACATTCATCCAATTCCACTCGACGCCTGCAATAGTCACCTCCGTGTTCATCGGAGTGGGTATCATCTTCTGCGGTTGTGCTATGGTGCACAATGTGTTCGTATGGCAGAAAGAGAAGACCAACTTAGTCAAGGCATTCAGAACTCATCAAGAGCTCAACACGACTAGTGCTTCGCCGAATTTGAACGCGTCAAACGGAGTGCTGATAGGCAACGGACATTTGAACAATACAGGGATGGGAAACTTGAGTTTCCATAGCATGACTGGGACTACGGTGCCGTATTCGCATCCTATTACGTTGCTGCAACAAGGAGGGCCATATATTATAAGGTGGGTAAACTTCACTTTAGTATCGATGATGTTTATATAACGGGTCAATGTCGCGTAATTACCTTATATTTCTCTCGACGTTTCAGCATGGGTTACCTACACCAGTAAAAGTCAAATCATTTATTTGTTCATAGGTTCATTACAAACACTTTAACAAAGTCATTCTTCTTTTTTTATCTGCTGGATGAGGCCGGTGTTCCCTAACTGAGAAGAAACATACGGAAAAACTCAGAGGTCATAAGTAGTATCTTTTGAAGACAGACAGACATAATAATTAAAAACAAATCTATATAAAATAAAGTATAAATATGTGAGTACAATGTGAGGCGACTATACGCTACAAATAGTTGTCCTTTGATAGAAGTTCGGCAGCAGTTCAGAGCAGTAGTGGTCACGAGATGAATATTATATATAACACGACATAGGCCCGTAACATTACAATGTGTACAAGTTCCGAAAGTTTAGTATTCTTAAGTATTGATGTTTCGAGCTGCAGAGAGAAGACATGTTGCTTGAGATGATCCAGCTCAACCGGACTAGTATCATCTTCCTACAAAAGATTGGCGTTCAGTAGTAGTAAGCCCATTGTGGTGTTCATTTGGTTAGTTTATTCATAGGTTTTCAGTCGTAAGTATTTTTGTCGGTCCGAATATTTCATCTATCCATTGATTTGGGATCTAGAGTTTCATATTTTGTATGGAACTTATGTCAAATATGTATCTCTAGTATCCGAATCTATAGATTGATTTAATATAGGGACCGGCCGTGCCGTTAGTTATCCCAGTAAAATTACATCACTGGACTGTCGTCTAAGCAAATCAACTCGATATAAATTGACTTTTCCATTAACAACTGTTTTTGCTATCATAATGATGTCTAACAGTTATCTTCAACATTTCCATCCTTATAAGAATGATTAAAACAGGGACTTTAAAAGTAACGGTGCAGTAGATAAGGCGATGCTTAAGATTAATCTAAGCGAGGTCTCATGTCTTCCCTGTCGTACCCTCCTTGCTAGAGAGGACAGTAATACATTAATTGCTATAAGAAACCATTTCAGTTTAAGATTAATGCCTCGTATTTGCGACTGTAAGTGACCTACCCATCTTAATGATATAGATGCAATCAATTACGGATCATTGAAGTTGAATGTGGCTTAAGTACCGGATATTAACTTAGATATCACTAATTAGTGTAGCCATTTAAGTTATTCACAGCTATAGCACAAGCTAGGTTAATTTGAATAATTAAAAAGGAAATAGTATCTATTTTTTTTTAAATACGATTACATTGAAATCAATACAGTCACACGACGAAAATATGTAAAAATTCAAGGATAGGTACGCACAATCATATAAATGTCAAATACCTATTTAGAAGTATTCGTAAAATAAAGAAACTTATGTTAAAACATAGGTAGGTACCTACTTCAGTTATTTTGGCATTCGTGTAATTTCGTGTAAAAATAATGTTACGTTTGTTAATATCGTATGTGTAATCGTAATGTTTACGTTCAGCGGCTGCATTAACACAGAGGTCAGAATATGACAATTCCAACCCAATTTTCTTTAATACCTATTTTTTCGTATTTACTTAATTTTCCTCTTTACACCTTCCAGACCACCAACAAGCACTCCACCAGGAGAAGGCGCGGCCACGCCCGGCGTCCCAGCGGCGACCATCGACCTCAGTCACGACACACACGAACTTAGCACGCTGGTCTGAACGTCCAACGTCACAATACAACTCGTATAACGTCAGTTTATAACAGGAATAATAAATTTGTCACTTTATGCGACGTCACTCGAATTAATTGCTAAGTCGTATTATAGCAGTAGGAACCAGTGGCAGTGAGACGTCACTTGAATACATTCCTAAAGTCATATTATAATAGTGGGCATAAAGTTGACACTTTGTGCGACGCCAGTCGGATAATTTGGATTAGACTGTTGAGATACCACTTATAACAGCTGAGACAGCAGTAGGTACGAATAGCATCGCAATATGATATGAAAATAACAGATTGAAGCTTCTTGCCTTTGTGACAATAATACCAACTTTATATCGCTTATACTTGTAGGTACCTGTCTGTTTAGAAGTTTTCAAAATAGTCTACGCACAAAAGTATGAATTTGTGAACACATTGTCTCATCAAATAGAACTTTTAGTAATCCTGTTATAAGACATTTTACGAGTTGCATAATATTGAGTCAAAGGGACTGTTCTTTTATCGAAACCACTTTATACAAAATTATGACTTTATGTAAAACTTCGCGCATAGTCCTAATTACGTATAAAGTGCTAACGTTCTCCTAAGCTGAGGTCATGACTGTATGACTTTACAACGAATTTAACAATTCCGTGTCAAATAATATATGTGCCGTATTGTTATACGAGTGGAATAAATAAGACAACGAATAGGTTTATTCCAATGTTATGCCTGTGCGTCCCATTGGAGGGAGAGTGTAAGAGTGGCTGGTATTGTGTGCGTGTATGTATGTGTGTTTATGAATTAATTTATAATAGTGGTACTGTTCGTCTTGAATTTGTAACTACAATATAAACAGGCTTTAAAATTAAAAGCTTTAAGTAAAATATTGAGTATCTTCACTTCTACTATAATAGAGTATCTTTGGCTATTTGTTCTTTAAGCAGGGCACTGAGAATACGACTCAAGAGGGCTAATGCTTTTGCTGTTTCAATCCATCAATATAAGAGGTGATTTTGTCAACATTTTCCTAAGAAGAAAGCGCCTCTTTTACGTTTGAAAATTCTTGTGTGGCAAAGAACTACCTGAAGACCGAATTTTCATACTGCTAGAATCAAAATCAGCGTCCTTTCAAAAAGCTTTCAACTGCGATTATACTTTCTTATGCGTCCTCAGTCGTTATTTTCGCCTTATAAATAATTTGTCACTATATTCAAAGCATGTATCTGCGCTTGCTAGCGGCAGAAGATCGTTTAAATCTTGAATGCTTGTGCTGGAAATATTGTGAGTCTTAGGACAATACAAATTATTTATACAAAATTTATCAGACGGCAATTAAGCTGGTCTTTGGAGTTACATCTACTGTTTTATGTAGCTATTTACCATTCATTGGGGCTGTAAGCTATATTACCTAGCCTAGCTTGACCTTTTCTATAATATAAAATTCAAGACGAATAGTCCACGATATCTTTCAGCGTGGGCTGTACCTTATAACACGATGGCTAGTATGCCTAATAACAAATTTGTTCTTTGTATATTGTGGTAACTGTACATATTGTTTCTCTAGTGTATGTTAAAATTGCCATGTTTTATTTTAATAAGTATTTATAAGAACAATCTATAAATAAAAACGAAATAATGACACTCTCTCAGAATGCTGTCAGAATAAAAGATCTTATTACTTTAGTGTTAGAAAAGTAAGATCTTTTTATTCTGAGCATTGATGTTGCTACGTTAGGCGGCTTTTCAAGTTAGGTGAAATCGCCTAGGCCTAACGTCATGATTCAAAGTTAGATGTATTTTGTATTCACTAAAAACACATTCGAAAAAAATACTGTGCGTTCTAAGTTTGTAATACATAATTGTTATATGAATCCGTAAATAATTCAAAGCACTTGGTTTGTAAAATGTCTTACATGTATGTATTATTTTGTAATTGTTATAATTATAATTTATTTTTCTTTAAATCTTTGAGTTTTAACAGATAAGTAAAGTAATACTCAACTGATCGTTTTCATTGAAAAGATAACTCTTTTCAACTGTCTTAAATGAATAGTTCAAATAATTTTAGTTTTAACTAATTGGACCCACCAATTTGACAGTAATTTAAATGAAAATAAAAGCTCAAAAGAAATAAAAAAATAGTCCCAAAATGTATATTTTGTACATAGTGTGTTGACACATAAATCAGGAGGCATAAATTTATTTATTTTTATTATTTACTTTTAACCGACAAACATTTTCTATTTTTATTGTAGTTCATTTTATGTGAGACTAAAAAATAATAAAAATATCCTTATTATAAAAGACAATTTTGTTTTATTATTTATTTTACTTACAATTTATACCTAATTATTCTTGCGTGATTCCTTTGCTCTGAAATGGAGAAAAAATAATATATGAAAATATTATAGTAACACAAGCTCACCCTGTGCAGCCTAAAATAAAAAGAATTTAGATTTTGCAATTATACTGTCATGAACATGCAAGAAGTTTGTCACTGCTAAATTCAGTTGTAATAATTATAATGTTAAACATTTGGGAACCCTTGACACCTTCATAAATTATAGAAAAGAACCACATGAATCATATCAGCTTTTATAAAAAAAAAAGCTACCGCACCTTAATCTGTCCATTCGATAATAGTCCAAGATCCCAGGGCCGCCAGACCTTACTTATAGCTATGGCGGCCCTGGGCTCTTACTATACACCGCTATTTTTAAATTAGTACAAAAAATTTAACAGGGCACTAAGTATCTTTAACTGATCATATTTATGTACTTGAAAAATAAAAACACTAAGTCCCAAAGCTGTCCACAAAAATACGTGATAATTGGTAAATGCAATACTAATACTATGACCGACCCGTGTACTATCATAGTAAAATGAACCATTGATAAATTGAGCCCCCCCCCGCCCCTCTGCGCCTGCGCCACGCCCCGACGATGCGACAAACAATACTAAATTGCTAGCGAAAGTCAGCGTATCTAATTTTGTTGCAAAAGTTAATTGTTTGTCTACGTTTGCCCGACGCGATGGCCTATCATATCAGTTCATATCACGGGAGTATGTAGCTATGCTTCGTGCGTACTTTTTGAGTGGAAAAATCGCGAGTGCAGCTGTGTACCCATGGACATCGTATTGTGAGTGTACAAAAGTGACCGGGTCAGTGTCAAACAATTAAAATAGTGCATATTGGATGCTTTTGACAACGGTGGTGGACATTTCGAAGGACAATGGAAATACTTGTAAGTTTTGTAAATAATACGTACTTAAGTAAATAATAATTTGATGCGGGCGGCTCAAAATCGGTCTGCGTTCCCCACACACCTTGAGGAAGGCCTATGTCCAACAGTGGACGTCTCTAGGCTGACATGATGATGATAAAATAATTTGTAAATAGCAGATGATTCTAACTTCATAAATACGACAAAATTACTCTTTTCTTTTAGTCCAGAACATCATCTTTTATTTTGATATTTGTTTGCTTTCTAATGACATACCTCCGTATTTAATTACTTGTTAAACGATAAATTTTACCGGTCCTAAGCCCGAATGAAGTATGAAGGAGAGGGTAGAATTAACAAAATTAAAAAATAACTAAGTACCTACATTTATTATTTTTCTTCATTTTATTTTCTATGGCTACCTACATCATAAGTACGACAGAGAGAATGCGAATGAGCAGGATGGAATATTATCAATGAATTAGTGAATGGATTGTAAAATATGACTATGACTTAAGTGAGATTTTCTACAATAAACAAATGATAATAACTTTGCTCTTTATTGATATTATGAAATTCTTACGTCACATATATGATAATAATATCTTCGCTAATCTGTCCTTAAAGTTTTTGTACTAATTAAAAAATAGCGGTGTATAAGGAGTTACGATGCTGCTACAAACAGACTCACACACACGTTAAAATTATAATATCCTTATTTTTGCACAGACTGTTAAAAATGGCATTATGCCAAAAGTACATATTCTATTTTGAAATATACCCTAGGAATTTTATGCCTAGGATGTTTAAATATTATGCCTACAACTTAACAATAGTAACTACAACAACAGCACCTGCACATAATATATGAAGAAACAAGTTCTACTCATTTGACTAAGTATGAGATATTTCGTACAATAAACAATTTGTAGATCATACACAAAGTCATGATTCGCGTGAGAACCGAATCTACACTCAGCGCATTGCTAAATGGGCGAGGAGACTTCATAAACGACCATGCTATCCGTGCAGTCACACTTGACTTCAAGCTGGAAACATCCAGTCAAGTTGGTTTATTCCACTTTGTTCACTTGTGTGATATCACCTGGGTGAAAATTTTAATGTGAACAAAGTCCTCAGATTATAATAATTATTATAATATTCTATAATAATATTCTACCACATTCACACAACACCATCTAGTCCCAAACTAAGCAGAAGCTTGTACTATGAGTACTAGACAATGGATAAACATTTACTTTTTTTTACAAATTATGGCGAATTATTTTACCTATGTGGAATGAGAGAGAAACACCAAAGAGTTTACTTTGTTCACCCAGATGATAATCACCCAATGAGGGTGTTTGAAACTTTTTCTGCCACCAGGCAGTGTTCCATATGCGTCAGGTACAAAGTGTGCAGACGCGTACACACACATGAAACAAGCAAACACAGATGTGCAAAGTTATAGGCGCTTTGACACTTTCGACAGTTTTCTGGACCTGACGTCTCAGTGCTGCCGCCTAGTGGGCATCATTTCAGAAAACCCTCATTGAACAAAGTGGCATAAAATCAATTTTATTATATAGTTGAGCAAAAAAATAAACCCACCTCTTCAAACCCTGATACAATCCCGTATAATAGCCGCTCATATACCAGCTAAGCAGCATGGAAGATATAGCTTGGTCTTCGGAGTCAGTCCTATCGCCTGAAGTGAACGCCATCGGCGGGGGAGGCATCGGCATATCCATTGATCCTAGCTGTAACAGTCATTGTTAAACGGGTTAGAATATTCATGATCATTAACCTACAGAGTTGCGCAGTACACTGCTGGACATAGTTCTTTAAAAATTGGCGTTACAATTACATTACAGAACTGAGAAACGAACGGGACTGCGAGCAAAATATATATTACATACATACATAGTCTCACGCCTATATCCCCGAAGAGGTAGGCAGAGGTATATTGCTACACCCACTTTTCGCCAGCTTTATTTTATTTCCACGTAATAGGGGGCGAGCCTATTGCCGTACCGGGCTCATTACCAGACTCCGAGCTGCTACTCAAAATTGCCTAACGGCAAAAATCCAATAACACTTTGCCCGACCCGGGAATCGAACCCGAGACCTCCCAATCCCACGCACACATATATGCCGCGAGACCAACCAATATATATTAATTAGGGTAACGACATTAGGCTCGCCCCCTTAACATGACGAAATGTGGGTGTAATTTTACACCCCTTACCTAACCCTTCGGCGTAAAGGCGCGAGAACTAAAACAAATAAAATTAAAGTAATTTTTAATAATATATGTTTTTCAAAAAGAACAGACTCTTCAAAATTCCTTCCTCAATTATTCTTGGATGGCACCTAACGGGCAGAATATCCTCCCAAAAAGAATACAACAGAATTATTGAGAAAATGAGAACCTCCTTTTTTAAGTCTGTTGAAAACAATCATTTTTCCGAAATGCTTACCTTATCCGGGTTCAACTATAATGCAATAAAAATAACGTTATTAATCATCACTATCTTGTTCAAGTGATAATAATTATGGCAATGACAAATATGCAAGCAGGCAAACAGAGCAGCCTAACTATTAAATTGATTCGGTGGGTATTTGGTGCACTGATTGGCTCGAGCCGAATTTTGCAGACTTGAAAATGGGAAAATCAAAATGCGCCGATCGCAGCTCGAATCGGCATGAAACGTGGAAAATCGTACTAAGGCAGTTTTGCGCGTTTTAAGGCTGGCGTTTGTAGCTGACGCGTGTGCCTTTTTTGTTTTTTTTTTTGTGTACAATAAAGAGTTATTATACTGATCTGTAGACATATTCCTACTTACCGTCTTAACCCCCCACGTGATTACAGCACGCACGGTCGTGCTCTAATTCAAGTGGTCCCATGTGTTTACAGCACGCATGGTCGTGCTCTAAAAAAGTCGTCCTATTGGTCGCGGATTTTTTACGTTTTGTTTTACTTAAACCAAGAAATGAAAGTAGTAACTATTAGAATAGTTCATATTCTATGCAACTAAATCGTTTTAGAAGGGTGAGGGAAACGAAACGTGCCAAAAAATATTGAAATATAATTATCTGTGTCTCAGTTGCGAAAGCGTCCGCCATTGTTGTGTTTTGTTCCGCGATCTTTATAATAAAAGTTGTCTTGTGGAAGAAACCGGTGAATATTTTAGAAAGATACTTATATAGATTTACTCAGAAATAAATAAATATTAATTGTGAAGTGACATTATTCGTGACAGAGACAAGAAATACAGTGATAAAAGGCAAAAACTTTTAAGAACGGCTATTTCTACTCTTGAAACTTGCTATTTTCGTAATAGTTTTATGATAAATACTCTTTTAATAGTTATGAAAGACATAAAAGTACCCAGATTATTTATCTGAAAACATATTTTAGCAATTAAATACTAGTATTGTTGTACGTTTTCACTGTTATCGTGTTTCAAATGGTAAATAATTCACAGCCACAGTGTTCGCTACAGTAACATGGCGGCCCGCCACGGCGAACTTTTTGTTACGCGTTCGGATTATAATTTTTTTAGTGGCGTTAGATTCATTTGTTACAAATAAATAATGTATTGTGTGAAAACCTAAAGGTATATGTGATAATGTTTTTGTGTTTATGAACCAAACAAGTAATGAAATTCATTAATATGTGATGAAATGTTTGTGCGAACCAGTGAAAAATAACAAACTTCTAAGTTTGTAAGCTTGTTTTGCCGGAAAGGTGAGTATTTAGTAGTAATTTATGTTATTATTATCATAGCTGATTTTATAACAAACACAATGATATGCAATTTATGTGATATAATTATATTAAGGTGCCATAATTATTTTTTTTTCCGGTAACCTATGCCAATGAAAATTTGCAGCAACGTGACCCTTTGCACTTTGCCTTTAGTTTGATCGCACCTCAAGGGTTAATATAAACATCAAAATAGGTTCTGTACGACACCTTTATAATAATTACGATAAAGACGAATATCTAATATATAAAATTCTCGTGTCACAGTTTTTGTTCCCATACTCCTCCGAAACGGCTTGACCGATTTTGATGAATTTTTTTGTGCTTATCCGGTATCTATGAGAATCGGCCAACATCTATTTTTCAAAAAAGAAAAAAATTTTGCAAAACATCGTTTGCCGGGTCAGCTAGTAATCGATAAACATGAAAAATATATAGACTTCTCCTAACACCTTGACAACACTAAGGACGTTGTATAGAAAGAGAAAATGAAATTTTACATGCTGTCTCAAATTGATCTATGATTTTCAAAATAGAAAGAGAGAAGAACGACATCACAAGGCTTTCACTTTCGGACGTTTTTGGTATAATTATTCGACAGCTTTTAATATAATTGCTGGGCCATGCTGTTATTCCTACAACCTGATAACGACCCGGAGGAAGCAGGCTAGATTCTCACGTATGTTTATCCACTGAGCAGTACCCATAGTACAAGCTCTGCTTAGTTGGGGACAAGATAGTGTAGTATGTACGTCAATCTTTTAGAGTAAAAGCTACTGATAGAATGATGTATGTACTCACATTTTTTAACATAGATATATTGGGCATGTTCATCGGCAACTCGGGCAGTTCAAAGTTATTCCTACTGTTGATTTTCTTCTTTTTAGACTGACGCTTTTTCTTCTGGTTTGATGTTCTACCTGAAACGGGCATATTACATTATTTATTAACGACTGTCTAGTTGTAAATACGGTGATCAAGGATTTCTTGAGAGAGGACTTTGAAGGAACCAAGCGTGATGCCTGCACGGTTGGCGTAGTGGTTTAAGCGACCGCCTCGGCGGTTGACACTGCGCTGAATGTGTTGGGTTCGATTGCCACACGAGACAACACTTTGTGTGATCCATAAATTGTTGTTTCGAGTCTGGGTGTTCACTGTGTCAGATGGTTGCATGTTTGTAAAGTCCCCCACGACACAAGATTATTCCTAGTGCAGCAGTTGTCTTCTTAAAGAAAAAAAATATATTCTTCTAAGTTCTTTTACTAGGGGAAGGTTTGTCTGACAGGGCTACGTCGATCGTGATAATGACTGGTGGACCCAGGGCCGCGACGACCCAATCCAGCGCCTATGTACGAAATGACGACCGGTTGGCGCAGCGGGAGTGTAAGCGACTGCTGCGCCGAAGGTCGCGGGTTCGATTCCCGCTCAAGTCAAACATTTATGTGCATGAACATGGGTGTTTGTCTTGGTCTTGGTGTTTCTATGTATAATATGTATGTATTTACAAAAAAAAGTATATATGTATGTTTATCCATTATCTAGTACCCATAGTACAAGCTTCTGCTTAGTTTGGGACTAGATGGTGTTGTGTGAATGTGGTAGAATATTATTATTATTATGAAGCGCCTGTGTGCGAAATCGATGAAGCGCCTTTTTGTCGTCCTTTTTGGAAATAATGTTAACAATTTACGCATATCCTGGCCCGCGGCGCCCCTATCACCCTGGCGCCTGTGTGCGCCGCGCACATTACACATAGAGACGGCTCGACCCTGGGTGGACCGCGGCCTGGCGTATATTGGCGAGAACTTGTATAGTAATCGCGTCTGAAACTTTTAATACCGCGGTTCAATATCTACGATAATAACTTGTCTTCGTAGTTCCGTTGGTGTTCGTTAAGTATGGCTAGAGGTATGGTCATTGCTGATTGCACTTTAGATGCCATTATTTTTATGTAGTCGCCATAGTATATTAGTTACAGTTACAAGCGGTAAGAACTGTACATGAAAGCCAAAGGTGTATTGTAAAGGATTAAGAATACTAAAAGTCACCACTATAAAGAAAACTTTAAAGTACATACCTATACTATCAGGGCTTGGTCCTCTTTCACTAGCTTCCATTTCCTCTACGAGGTTGGGCGACTGGCTCCCGAAGCCGTCGTCGACCTTCTCAAGAAGCGACATTTCTATCTGTCGAGTTCGCTCATCATTACCGAGGCTCGGCTTCAAAGAATCTATTGGCACTATTTCAGAATTCTCGTAACCTGAAAATGTTTATTACAAATATATTATGGAGTGTGATAAGTTCTGCAATCACTACATCATATCAGCCGAAAGAAGATCTCTGCTGGACATAGGCCTCCCTCAAAGCTCTCCATAATTATGGACTGTCTCCATATTAAAGTATATCTTTGTCCTAGTGTCATACCATTTATATCCAATATTTTCGACTGGTGCATAGGGTTCCCACCAAGAACTTAGGGTCCCAAGCCAACCTCACCTGCAAGTGATGCACCTGCCGATCAACGGACGAGGCTCTGGCAAACAAAATGTCCCAATAAGTGGCAATAGGCTCACCACCTATTACGTGGGATCAAAACACTGGCGAAAAGTGGGCGTTTAATATGCCACTGCCTACCCCTTCGGGGAAACAGGCGTGAGTCTATGTATGTATGTATGTATTTTCGACTTGGAGCTTGGAGTTCACTTACAACTCTTACTAGCTTTTCAAAAGAGATGCTGCCATCTGACCTTGGCAACCTGAACTGATTGCGAAATACAATGTCCTAGACTAGTTTTAGTATATTCATAGTGATGCCCATAAGAATTTTATTATTGTCACAGATCTGCCTGACACCCAGACCCAATAGGTTAAAATGCTTGTAAGGGCAAGCGATAATTAACAATCAATATGCTCATCATTTCGAAAAGTCAGCAGCACACACCATGCGTTTCAATAAAATACCCTCTGCAAAACAGTCTTGATGTTTTCACTAGGCTATTGCTGCCTGAATTTTTTATGCAATACAATATGTACAAAATGTATAAGAAAAGTAGTTAGAAAGCAATCTCTTTAGGTTGCAGAGGTCAAACAGGAGTCACTCTCCAGTTAGACTAGTAAGGAGTAATTGATGAACACAGTGCGGTTAACGCTAGGATGAATAGGTGATGCTAGGTTTGCGCTGCAGATTGCAGTTTACAGATGAATAAACCAACAATGCCATAACACTTGGGAAGTTCAAACTTGAAGTATTCCATTCAGATTCCTATTTGTTGTCAAATATTCTTGTACCAATTATCTACCTGTGTGAACCTCAATTCACCCAGAAGAAATGTAGTTCTTAAAGAAATAAAGTAGAACTTACTTTGAATTAATTTATGTAGTAACTAGCCTTTAATTAATTGCCCGGTGCAATAAATAACTGTGCACTACACCACTAGCAATGCCCTAGTAACTGCACTTACTTTAACTAAGAATAGACTAAGATTTGTAGCAATAAAATATGCATAAATAATAATGAAAACCAAGTCTTACCTACATATCTTACTACACATTCTTTGTCATTGATTATTCTCAGAACGATAGCTTCATACTCCATGCCATCTCCCTCATAGATAGAACGGCATGCCATGCCTGCTTTCCATTGAGAAGCTTTCTTCTTCGAAGAACTTGGTCTAGAAGAGGACTCCTTCTTTTTGTTTTCTATAATAGAAGATTTAAAAAGATTGGTAATATTACAATATATTTTTACAAGTAAAAGTTCTACTACATACTAAACATAAAATAAACGCGACAGTTAATGAGGATGGATTTTTATTACTCCTTTGTGTACTGCCCAGAATTTGATGAATTTGGATTTTGTGACATTAGGAACCCATAGTGATAGTAGAAACCCATGGGCTTGGCCAAGCAGAATCCAGTATCACAAAATTATGTGAAGAGAGCTCATTATAATAATTGCCTGTAGAAATATGTAATATTTTTTTCAACCTACCTTCTCTAGAAGCATTCTGAGTGTTAGTAGACATAGCTACTCGTTTTGCCACCTCCGCGTTAGCAATCTTCAATGCTTTATCATAAGCGGCGGTCAGCTTCCTATCATCCCAAGCGGAATCCATATTTTCCTCTTCCTCAGACTCCGACTGTAAATAAAAGCAAAATATATTTGCATCACAAACACATGATGATACCTTGCTTTTTTCGTAGATTTACGTACCATAGTCATCCCTTTCACATATAAAACTTCACTCTTGGACATCTCAAGTGTTTATTTAGTTGCTTATTTTTATTTATTTTTATAGTACTTTAAATTTTTATTCAAAAAACAGTTTTAGCAATGCTGACCAGTCACAGCGAATTTTGTTTTTATTTGACAGTTTTGACACAAAGGAAACGTAACTTCGTTGACAGATCACAGATAAACAAAACGTAAAACGTTTTGTTAGTATGGTTAGCATCTCAGATTAGAGAAGTTAGTATCATGTCTAGCCACAGAACCTTAAAAAAATAAATCAAATATAAATTATTTTATATTATGTTATTATCGTGGGTGTACAACAATGTTTATTTATGTATACAATGTGAAAATGCTACTGACATACTAACATAAACAAAATATGTACCTAAGTATATTGAAAACAGGACAATGGGCAGCTTTCGACGTCGCGTCAGTCTGACAGTCGTTCAGATACCGGTAGAAAGATGTTGTGGAGTACAATTGTTCTATCAGTATAATAGATCGATCCATCCCAATACATGGTGGCACGACCATTTTCAAGTCAAACTGGGTCGGGCACATACCTGTAGTACGGTATCTCAGAGTCTACAAGATTGTACTTTAAGGCAAGTTGCTGATGGATGATCCTAGCTACTTGGTTGTGCCTCCATTACTTATTTTTATTATAGTATGGATTTACGAGTAAGTACAATCGATAATCTAAGAAAAATTAAGGGATAACACGATGCAAATACCATCTTTGCGTAGAGACGGAACACTCGACATCAAACCCTATACGACTGCCTCGTTGGTCTCGCGGCATAAATGTGCGCGTGGGATCGGGAGGTCCCGGGTTCGATTCCTGGGTCGGGCGGTGTTATTGGGTTTTTCTGTCACGAAATTCTCAGTAGCAGCACGGAGTCTGGAAATGTGCCCGGTACGGCAATAGGCTCGCCCCTTATTACGTGGGACTAAAGTATATCCGGCGAAAAGTGGGTGTAGAAATACACCTCTGCCTACCCCTTCGGGGATAAAAGGCGTGACGATATGTATGTATGTATGTATGTAAGAAAAATTAGACATAGACTCAAAAACAAAGATGGATCACAAACAAGTGTTGTCTCGTCTGGGGATCGAACCCAACAGTCGGTGCCTAGCTCGCCACTACGTCAAATGTGCAGTAATTTGGATGCGCGTCAATTCCTACAATCACAATGTTGAAGGAGCATGAGTCATGCTCATGACTGAGATATCTGTACCATATCAGGCCGGGCGCACTTCGCATTTTAGGTACAAACTTACAAGTACCTCGGCCGACCACGTCGACGTGGTTGGATTTAGTAGGTTGCCGCGCGCCGCTCACAGACGTCACGCAACGAGTGCGACCGCTCCGTATTCTCACGCGCCGTGTTCATACACTGTTCAAATTATAAACTTAAACGCCTTTAACAACAAAAATGTATCATCACAAGTCTAATGCAAAGTATTGCTTAATTAACTGTGTGTCGAAAGCGACTTGAAAATTTGATTTTATATATATTACGAGAGCAACTTGAAAATTTGATTTTTTGTTTGTTGAGATATCTCAACGATTATGGTGTCAAATTAAAGATTTAGTTCAAAAACCATTTTATCTGTTTGAATCATGTAAATCGGTCCGCGCGTTTAGGAAATAACTAAGAATTTGTATAGTAAAAATGTAAACGACCAGAATTTTTGTGCTTTTGTTCTACTTGCTCCAATAGTGGGATACGATACTTATAGCATAATTATTTATAATTAGGTACGTGGTCAAGTAGGTAGATAGACGATGAATAAATATAGTAGCAGCGCCAAGTCGACAACCCTAGCGCGCCACTCTGCGCCTGACAGCGACAGCGTTATGTGTTAGAAAAGAACGGGAACTGTTAGGTTAATATCGCATTAGGCACTGAGTGCTTATGCGTGCTGTATTGAACTTTATTGCTTATACCAAGAGTCGTAATTTCAATAAATTGGTTTGAAAAGTGAAGCTTCTGTACGTTAGTACTATTAATTATTCTGTGACCATATGTTTTATGCCAAAAACATTATTATTTTTTGAATTATGACAACGCATCACCTCTCAAAGATAAATTGACGCAAGAGTTTTTGAAGAGTACAAACTACAAAGATCCAGCAATTGAGCCAGCCGCCATTGAATTATTACCTACAGAAACCAAGTACGAGCACGTAATACGCGCCGTTCATTTGGGTCAGAATCTGACCCAATCGGCGGCCGCGTTGTCTGTGGTCCGAGTCGCACGCTAGCGTATCTCCCGCAAAATAATCGAAATTATGACATATTGTACTTACAGTGTTTTGTGCCACAATGCTTCAGAAAAATCATTCCACCGGTCAGACATAAATTTTATTACGTAGATTGTCTAATAATACAAATACAGTGAATGATAATAAGTAAGAGCGGAGTGTTGCCAGTTGGGTGTGAAATTGTCCCAGTTTAATTTACACATTCCTTACCAAAATTTATTCTATAGACAGTAATAATAAAAAAAGGAATTAGGTAGTTACATATATAAACTTAACCTTTCAAACACCGCTGGCTGGTACATACCAATCGGTTATGACAAATTTGTCACGTCAAGCCAAAGAAATAGACCCAACCTCTTTGCGTCAAGCTCTAGCCGAGCTCGGCCACAGAGTACATTGGTAAGCTCGGCTAAGACGACATTGTCTCAAAGCACTCGATTTTTCCGTTTTTGTATTGAAAGGCTAGTACCTATCTAAAGTCTAGTATTGTCTTGTAATGTAGGTAGGTACGCGTAACTAACTTCGTTGTTGAACGAATGACGTTTACCGACCGAATTATATTAGAATTTTTAAACTTGTCGCCTTTTTTTGGTCACCATAGCGCAACGGCGCACACATAGTACTCGCTGTTGATTTTTGTTAATTTTTTCTCACAAATATACATAAATACTTTTTTATGTACTATAAAGAGCATTTAATTAGGAAATCACTCGGCACTTGTTAGTGCTCACGTTTGAGTCAGTTTCGTCAAGATTGATTTAGCCATTGTTAGTCAGTTGTAAAAACTTAAAAAGCAGACAGTGTGACTTTAGAATTTATAATATACAATTACTTATATTCATGCAAAAATTATGAATTTACCCTATTTTTAGGGGAAAGACGTTGTAACTGGCAACTCTATAATGGCGTCTGTGTGCGTGATGCAGCAAGTAAACACAGCACAGTTCCGCACACATAGCGAATTTTCGGCTTAACTTCTGAGCTCGCGTTGTTTGAATACTGACTTTCTGTAGGTAATAATTCAATGGCCAGCCGCCTTATAGTCCCGATTTAGCGCCTTGCGACTTCTTTCTCTTGCCGAAAGTGAAACTTGGACTTCGTGGAATTAATTTCAACAGTCCCGAGAATGCTCGAGTTGCGTTCATAGCAGCGGTGGAGAACCTACCTAAAGAAGATTATCGCCAATCGCTAATTCTTGGGTTAGGCGAATGAATCGTTGCATACAAACCAATGGAGAGTACTTTGAGAAAATGTAAATAAAAATTTATATCTTTATTTATTTTTTACTATCTCAAAACTTTCCTAGTTACCCACGTATTATAGGCACTATATACTTGATATTAGAAACCTAAAGAAAAATACCCAGTTAAATAATAACACATTACCTGTCATTGTCACCCGGATCTGAATAGGTATCGGCATCATTTGCAATGGCACGCCACTGAACTCGATTTTCGGTTCCCTATTACCTACAGGTACACCTAAATATCATTCTATTAAGAACGTGACAAGAATACAATACCTACAGTCCGTTCACAGCTAGGATGATGTATCTCTATGGATTTGAAAAGCAAATAATAATACCGTGATAGACCGAGATAATGACATACAGAAATACATAAGAGTAAAAGAGATAAAGATAGCATTTTTTGTCTTTGTCAGAGTTTTCGTTTTTTTTGTTGGTCACAACTGAATATTGTGACCAACAAACGTTTGAGCTCTCGATAATTTCCGCGAAAAATTGTGTTATTATTGTTATTAATTGTGAATGCTTGGTGAAAATATCATTGGTTCAGATTTATTATGGTGATTTGTTACATTTTAGGCTGTAAAAGCCATAGTGAGCGGAAATGTGAGAACATAACCATTTATTCGTAAGTACGATATTTTAGTTATAATATCTATTTATACATGAAAATATTGATAGAATGATACAAATAGCGTATCATTACATAAGGAAATAATTTCTAAATTATTTCAATAAACCAAAAAATGCTATTTTATTATCACCGCGATTTTAGTATTACACAATCGAATTCAATAGGTCGTTGAATGTTGAGCTAGCCAAAAGTCATCGGTACTTTTTAATTTTACAGCGTTAAATGTTTTTTAGGGATACCACTGAAGCGTTTCGCAAATTACCCAAATTATGGGTAATTTGCCGTTACTTTAGTTTCATATGAACCTAAGATTAATTATTTAATTTGTTTTCCGATTCTTTGTAGTAATGAAATTATTTGTTTATAGATTCCCAAAGGACTGCACGATCCAAAAATAATTGTGGATACGTGCAACAGGAGGAGAAAACTGGGATCCGAATAAATATACAAGAGTATGCTCTAAACACTTTTAAGAAAAGTGTTTTAGGAAAACTCCCCGCAATAGGTACTTATTTGGAATCATTCTCAAATGATAAAGAAGAAAAAATAAGAAATTTGTATACAATAGTTATTTGTGCAACAAGAGAGCAAAGTTGTTTTTTGTTTCGAGTGCTGATTTTGAGTCCCGAGCAAGCGAAGGATTCTATGATTGATTCACGAGCGTAGCGAGTGAATCAAAGTTAGAATCCTGAGCGTGGTGAGGGACTCAACACCACGAGATACAAAAAACTTTGCTCTCGTGTAGCACACATAATTTTTCACCTCAGCAGTGAGAACACATATTACTTAAGAGACATAGAACTGAACAGGAATAGATTGAATTCTGCATAATCACTTGTTGATTTAACTCTTCTGGTGTTAAAGTACAGTCATCATCGCTAGTTTCACGCATCTTTTTAGATTATTTTATATATTAATATAATTTAACACGTTACGCTATACCTACTGTATCAGCATCAGCGAAATTTTTATTCCCACTACTTTTTTAAATCGCGTTTTAATACCGCGTCCCTGATGTTTATTTTTCAAATGTATCATTGTAGTAATTCTAAATAAAAATGTATTGGTTAAATACTAATTTTATACTAATAATTAGACTTATTTTTATTAAAATCCAATAATAAATTAAACATGTAAACAATAACATATAAAAAAAAGTAATTTCTTTATTACAAATATCTTTTTTTTTTGCGTTGCCGTAGGCGTTTTCTTTGAGGTCGAATTCCAAAATCGAATTTCGAATTCGAAGGGATTTGTTTTTTCACTCACTTTTTATATGCATGTGAAAGAGACAGAGCACAGTAAAATTCGAATGTTTTCAAATTTATGGCTGAATAATGTCAATTCGTGGCACTGAAGATTGAAAAATTAAAAAGCTACTTTTACTCACGCTCGAATCAAAATCGCGTTTTGTTCACTGTTGACTCGCAGCAAAAGTGGCATGTTTGAGCTGCTGAGGTGAAAAATTAATTTTGTTCAAAGGACAGTAAAGTTGAGTGTCAAATAATATAATAAAAGATATATAACTCTGAGCCTCGTGTTTATTTGGCGAGTGAAGCCAGTCCCACATATTCGACACTTTTGTTATAGGTACATAATAATATTAAGTATAAAAATACTTATCGCACACCTTATGGATGGATTTAAACCTCCTTGTAAGGTTAGGTATATTTTTATTGGGCTGTAAATTATATTAAGTATATAGATGTTTGTTACTATTCGTTGCAAAAATACCTAAACGGACATTGATCGAACTTCTCGAGTTAGCTCTAAATTCATCGAAATACCAAATTGATTAAAAATTATAGGAGAACGCGGTCTCAGATGTCTGGTTAGGTATTCAATTCCGCAACGATCGGTTGGCGCAGCGGGAGTGTAAACGACTGCTACGCCGAAGGTCGCGGGTCGATTCCCACACAAGTCAAACATTTGTGTGCATGAACATGGATGTTTGTCTTGGTCTGGGTGTTTCAATGTATAATATGTATGTATTTACAAAAAAAAGTATATAAGTATGTTTATCCATTATCTAGTACCCACAGTACAAGCTCTGTTTAGTTTGGGACTAGATGGTGTTGTGTGAATGTGGTAGAATATTATTATTATTATTATAATTATAATTCAGGTTTGATACAATGTTACTTAAAAGTTAATATGTACTTCGTAGAATTGTAGGGTAAACATTTACAACATCTGGTAACACCAACTCAGGATGTACTCTATGTCCGTCCTTTACGGGTGTATGCAAATGTCGAGTCCATTTGATGCTTGGTCCTAGGTTCACAGTTATTTTACCTCTGACAGATGTCGGTGTTTATTTTCTTTATGTTGGAATTGTACTCTGTGATGACAGGAATGTAAAATAGGGTTACCCGTGCATAACATTTTACCCAATATTAGTGGAAATGCTTCAAAAATTCAAATGCTTGAAGCTCATGGCCGCAAAGTGGTTAGATTACCGCCATACCACTGCGAGCTAAACGCAACTGAACTTATGTGGAGTCTCATTAAAAGGCGAGTCACAAGCAAAAATTTAGGACAAGAGGCAACCAACATTGTGAATTTAGCTGAAGAAGCTTTTCAATCTATCACTGCAGAAGACTGACAAAAACAATGCAAACATGAGCGCCACATTGAAGACAAGCTTCTTGAAACAGATTGGTCTACGGATGCTGAAATGGACAGGTTCATATTAGAATTAAATTCTGAGTCTGACACAGAATCTGACAGCAGTTACAAATCATCATAACATTGGCAGTCCACATGGATCATTCTTATAGACTCACGCCTGTTTCCATGCAGGGGTAGGCACTTAGGCAGAGGTGTAAAATTACACCCACATCATTCTTATTCAAAATAAATATGAAAATTAAATTTGCAGTTTTTGTATTTGATAATTCCTCACGTTGGCGTAATTATGATGCGTTTACCTTTGTATATTAATTAGGCAACATTTTTATTATAACTACTTATCTTCATAGGAAATTCGTTATTTCGTAAGAAAATAAATGTACATGCATATAGCCATGCCAATGTCAAGAGGTTTTGTTACAAACATTACTTCCAAATATTTAATACGATCGCTTAGGCAATAAAAAAAGTACATTTTTAGCAATAATGTATATTTAAAATGGGAGTATTATATACCAAATATAGCAACACAACGCCCAGGTTGGCCAATCTCTAACAGCTAGAGGTAAAATAACTGTGAACGGACTATATCACTTAATATATCTATGGACTATATGAATAGTCGAGTCCGACATGGTCCGACAACGTAATCTTATATATCATGTCTCTCAAACGTCAGGCAAAAGTCCAATCATGAGATACTACGAAATAATGTCGTGTAACTTTGTCCAATGTGGAAAAGCTTTTAACTAAATTGAACTTCCAAATAGATTTATGTAACTGTTCTTGTATTATTTTTTATCGTCGCTATTTCATAAGTGTATAGATTTATAGTGTTACTTCTCTATTCGTACCTAAATGTTTATTTCGCTTTTTACTTTTTAGGGTCCCGTGATGAACTACGAGAATCTTTAGAGGTTCGTAGTGTCCGTTTGTCTGTGTACCATCGTTATTTGCTGCAGAAAGTCGTATACCGACTTTCTGCAGCAAAGAACGATGGTAAAGAATATCATCAGCAATGAAAAGGTAATCGGTATGTACAGTCAGCATCAAAAGTCGATGACCACATTCAGATTTTCAAAATCAATGAACATTTTATCACCCATAAATCGCTCAACAAGAAGGGCACCAGTATTGAATGAACATCATTAAAGTTCAAAACTAACTGAACACTACTTGTCAAAGGTCACTGAACACCATTTTGTCAAAAAATTCTGATCGTTATACTCGTAATATCCGAAAACATTTAGAATCATCAGTTTGAATTTATACCATCAACGTTATTATAGATTTTTTAGTTCGATTGAATTGTAACCTTATTCGTAAAGCAATAAGACTTATTTTCAAAAATCACGTAGATTCCGTTCAAATTCATACCGTCGACTTAGTTTATGATTTTTATAGTTACGATTGATTTAGAACCCAATCCGAGGGTCTAGTACGAAATTTACACGGTGATGATAGGCTAGTCGACGGGAACAATTTTCATACATTTCCTTAATGCACCCTCTATCGATCGCTACTATCCGATAAGGGCGCTTTTAGAAAATCTATGGAAATAGGGTTGTTTCCAACTAGTCAAATCAAGCACTTTTAATTAAATGTCAAAAACGACCTTTGTCAAGGGTTTTGTATGAAATATGATATAGTGACGTCATAGTGTAAATACTTATTATCAATAATTTGACGATAAAAAATGTTAAATTAAGTTTTAACATTAATTGATGAGTGAAACTACTATTATTTTGACATGTTTCACTAGATAAAAATACTTGTATAATTTATTTCACATGCAGAAAACTTCCGTGACGATCGCGTGCAAAAGTCGTGGTTTGTTTGAAAAACAAACTCTTGGTAGACCCCCTATATACATATAAGACTCATTTTTTAAATTCACACAAGTTCTGTTTTATTTCAATTCTTTTCAAACTGTTTACCCTTGAATGTAAAATAATATTTCTACTTAATTATCACTCTGTATCGAATGTAAACCATTGCGGTTGCAATTATTTATCATCTATAAAATATTTTATTAGCTTAAAAGACTATAGTATTATATAAAATTATTTACTTCAAAATACTTTTATAATAATATAATATTAATCACATTAGTTTATCAGATGTAACGACCTCCTTTATTTAGTTCTCGGACGTCACTGACCGTACTGGCCGAATGACTGGTGACGTGGTGTTATGCTTTTTTTACCATAACTTTGTTTAGCGACTTTTGAAAAGTCATGGTCACCTACTTATGCCCTTTTAAGATAATCATTCATTTCTGGCGCTTGTCATGTTGAGCAATTTAGGTATATTATGGTGTACAGCGATATTGAAAATTTAAATGTGGTCATCAACTTTTGACGCTGACTGTACCACAGAAATTGATCTAGACTAATTTCTGTTGTATGTTGTACTTATGATAATTAAGTAGGTTTGCTAACTGTACGTATGCTTTAATATTTTTATTATTTTTTATTTTCTGTCATAGTAATGAGATAGTTTTAAAGTACCTACGCCTAATAGTACCTACCTACCTATGCAGTTTCTTCAACAGAATAAGAGAACTTAAAAAAAATTTAAGACCACGCCACATTCTCTGCGTTTGAAGTCATAAAGCGAAGTTGCTGATGATGCAACAGTTTGTACCTATAATCTTTATTACTTATTTTCTTTCATAAATAAAGCAAGTAAAGTCACTTTATTAATAGTAATACAATATTGTCAATATTCTACCACAAACATACAAAAACATGTCAACATCTAGTGCTATATTAAGCAGAGCTTGTAATGTACTATGAATAGGTACTAGACAATGGATTAAAATGTAGAAACACCCTAACCGAGCCAAACCTCTTTGTTTACGCCACGGAAGAGAAAATATGTTTACGCACACAAACGCTTTATTTGAGCGGGTATCGAACCCGCGACCTCCGGCGTGGCAGTTGGATACACTCCCGCTAAGCCCTCGAGAGTCCTCAAATAAAATCGTATGCCACATTTTTCGCAGCTTATTGATAAAATTGGTTTCGAAAAAGCAGTAGGTACCCTAAAATATGTATTTTATTACAATGTTTAAGATTGAAATATTGTATCATTGCAAGTTGAATGTGAGTTACGATATTGCGAAGTGTGTTCGTTTTGAAAGGAAATTAATTTCCTGTGAGCGGGATCACGACAAATAGCTTTTAGTCTGACTTACTGGATTTTTTGTGAAAATATTGTGATTGGATGAGGTATTTATTTTATAGTTTGTAAAGAATATCCATTTAGGAGAATTTGCAGTCTAGATATTTCCAAGCAAGAAGGGTCTTGGTAAATTAGGATAAGATTTTTGCTAAACTTGATTAAAAGGCATCTATACCTTTTTTACTTTATTAGAAATTACGTAGGATTTATGCTTTAGAATATTATGCTTAATCATTATTATGGTTAGAGAAATTATGCTTAAAAAATTATGCGTAAGCTGTTATGTGTAATTATATTATGCGAAAATATAATTATGCCAAACAAAATTATGCTTAGTTATATCACACCATCAGCCTTTAACAATCCCCTGCTGGACTAGGCCTCTCCTTTGAAAGGAGGAATTGGCCTACTATACCACGCTGGCCAAACGGGTTGATATAGGGTTTGTATCAAGTTTTCCTTCTCTTACAGTGCTGTTCTCTGCATAATATGCTCCCTCTGTCGACTACCATGAGATGATACGGGGTGGTGACATTCCGTATTCTTAATCCGTCACCACACGGACATACAGAGACGTCTACTGCTAGACATATAGATCTCGACCATGGCTCTCAACACACATCTTGGGCCACTCTCGTATCCTACGTTCTGCGATCTAACAACGCCTTTCCAGTTTCCTGTCACTTAGATTAAGAAATTCATTGAGTCACAAAAGCCTTAGCTCTGTTCCAAAAGTAATGCGGTTAAACCTCGCAATTAGTATTTTGTACATCACAAGGGATTAGTAACAGACGTTGTTTCAAGATTAAGCAATCCCTACGCACAAGAATCTCTTAATTAAATACGAATTTCAGGCATGCGTAACGAATTTTCAACAGACACTGGTGTATAAAGGATACAGAAAGAAAATCTTTCATTTCCCTCTCAAGGGGAAATTGACACACACGCTAGGTTCAGATTATGTAGGGTTGTCTCATATTAATATCGTTGAAACGTTATATTTATACCTACTTATGTTTTTCTTAAGTACAAATTCTGAGTTAGTAGAAATTATTACCCAAGAACTATGTTACGTGCTAATGATGATTCCGTGTGGTGAAGAAGTAAGAATACAAACTCTCCCTACCCAATTTCCGTGAGAGTCACCTCTAACCGCGTTTACGGAGTCAAACAGGGTACAGATAATTAGTGTTTTTAATCCGTCACCACAATGATATCTATTGGATACGGCAGACCAAAGAACATAAGATCGTGTTTTATTACCCGTAGGATATCGAACGCAAACCTTCCAGTCTGTCATACAGGCATTATAATGATTGCGCCTTCTGTGTAGGTAACTAACAAAATAGCTTCCGAGGTTTTTGCAAAGAATATCTCAGACACTTGATTATACAGCTTTGAAATGCAAATCATAAATCTAGCTTGGTTAGCGGTGGCGGTTTATGATAAATTACTATTTATATGCAAAGGGAATTCTGTTGCTCCCTTGATTAAGAACTGTATTAATTAAGGAAGCATAAATGTTAAGCCAGAGTGGAGGCTTTTACCTTACGCTTGAATGTATTATAGTCCAATAATTAGACGGTGAAAAAAGAAACAGAGAAAGATAGCATCGTGAGAAAACTTGCATGTCATTGCATCGTGAAATCTGTCAACTTACTTTGTCTAGCGTGGTGGTCTATGGCGAAACCCTTCTTATAAGAAAATGGCTGTGCTCAGCAGCGGGAGAGTTTATAAACAAGGCTGATAGCAAGTGAGATATTGATATGATTTTGATCTGAACTTTATCTGTACCTACCTATAATATAAAACTCTTGCGTTACTGACCGACTGACAACGCACTGATATAAGTATTAGTTAGGCTCTAGACAGACGGACCGCATTTCAACTGCAAACCAACTGCAATTGCTGTTCAGATGCAGTTCCCTCTTAGGGGGTGGTTATATTCATCATTATGAACAACTTTTGTTCTGGAACTTTTGCGAAATCGCGAAAAAAATATCAGCTGTTTCATACAAAGTTGAACTTTGACCCCGACAAAATGTATGGAACAGCTGATATTTTTTTCGCGATTCGCAAAAGTTCCAGAACAAAAGTTGTTCAGAGGTTAACGGTATTTTACAAATAACCCTGTATATGGCGCAAGAAACTGAACTTGGCATTGTTTGGCATATAATTATTTTCCTTGGGAACCGTAGGGATACTAAGGATGCACTAACACGGGATTTCCCGAAATACCCACGGGTTCGAAATGAAAAGGGAAAATTAAAAAATTGTGGGCGTAAGTAGCTGAGGCCATCCTCTTGTCTTAATTTATTATAATATAGTTAACAAGTAGGTATATTTATTCTACGACGACACGAGAAAAGAGACAGAAAATAATTTGCTGAAGTACAAAAGCTAATCAAAGACAAATTCTGTAGCAATCGTCGTCACTCGTCTGACATTCTATTTCCTTTCCTAATTTAGTAAATAGGCGCGTTCTATAAAAGGTAGGTTACCCTACTATTACAAGTCTGTAGCTAGATTCTTCGTAACTTGGAACTTAACAAGGCCTACTTAAATTATTTAGACTTTGTAGGCAACCCACGTTATTTATACGACTACACATCGCGCGGGAATCTTCTAAAAACGACAACTTTTGATAATACCGCCCACAGATACGTTGGAGAACATTTATTAAATAATATAAAAAGGCATTATTATAGCTGACAGGAGAGACCGATAGACTGCTACGCAGAGGGTCCGGGTTCGAATCCACGGCACGCACTACTGACTTTTCAGAGATAAGTGCGTATTAAATTGTTAATTATCGATTGCTAAACGGTGAAGGAAAATATCGTGAGGAAACCTGCATGTCTGAGAGTTCTCTATAATGTTCTCGAAAGACATGTGAAGTCTGCCAACCCGCACTAGGCCAGCGTGGTGGACTTATGGCCTTACCCTTCTCATAGTGAGAAGAGGCCCGTGCCCAGCGGTGGGACAGCCTAAAGATGATGAATATTATTAGATTATTAGCAGGTTATAGTATCATTGTTATACTTAGTTATGTTATAGGTAGTTGGGTAGGTAACTACCTAGTAGTCATTGATTGATTTTGTAAATTGAAATACGCACAAGATTCAAAATAAATACATATATTCAGAGATTCCCTAGGACTCTAGGCAGATAAGATAAAACTTAATAAAAGAAAAAAATACGAAAAAATGCTATTTGACACTTATGTAGGTACCTATTATATAATAGACAAGTTTGTACAAGGTTTAAAAATGACAATAAGAGAGGCCCCACTCGACCTGATCGAGCATAACAATTCTTATCTAATGCAGAGATATAAAAAGTATTAAAAACGTAAAAATCTTATTAATTTAATCCATATAAATAAACTTGATTTAGTAAGTTTCAAATAAAGTATTTCCAATGGCAATCACGCATCGCTAGTGCGAACCCTACGTATAACAATTCAATTGTGAACTTCCATTCGTGTAGCGCACTTTGGCATTAACATGAAATTTTAACGTAGTCTTTTCAACACGTGGGCATGTCAATGGATACTCAGCACCCTCTCACGGACTCCAAATATCGACCACAACTCCACACCTACGTATATTGGCGCCGAATATGCGTCTACAGAATTTTCTCAACGAATTAAAATTTAAAGACCCTTATTCCACTTCTACATTGTTAGATAGGTACTTAAAACTTTTGTGGAACGAACTCAAACAAACGTTTGTATGTGAAAAGGCGAAAATAAAAAGTCTTCCTTTTAAGAACTAGCTATTTAGTTATGTCTGAAGTTTTACTAGGAAAACTTTAAGTTGAATTTTCAAAGGAAGATGTTTTACTACACGTTGTTTATCATCCTGTAAACTCTTCGCCAAGTTGCTAATCTAGACAGCTTGACACAAATAAATTGATCGTTTGACGGAGATTTTAAATTAAATACCCCTGCCATTTATTTCTTTACATAACTTTATGCATCAGATTTAAAGGTGAGTTAGGTGAATACATATTCCTTGTTTCTTAACACTAATTATCATCAGCCCCGATTACAACCTGTCCATATGCTGGGCATAGTCTTCTTTTCATTGTGATTAAGATGATGGAGATATCACATGCATACAGGTTTCCCCATGATGTTTTGCTTCGTCGTTTAGCAAGCGATATTAACAATTGTATACGCACTTAACTTTAACCCTTAGCTGGTTTGGCTAAAAAAGGCAACGTAAGTGGTATAGGGGTCAAAATTGACCCCAGATATTATTACACAGTAATATAAAATGATACAACTGTACATTATAAATTTTCTTTTTATTTAGGAAAAAAGGACTTACAATGTAATGTTTTATTAAATTTGTATCATGTTTTAACAAGACATCACATATTTAATCAATAAAACAGGTAGTATCTTCTTATTTGACAAGTCTCTACTTTAGGTATTCTTATTTATATATAAAAAAATAATACAAGAAAACATTTTGCAGAAAACCACGCCTGCCTTGGATCGCCAAACTAGGGATCGGACGGTCAATTATGTCGCTAGTTTGCCACGGCCAAACGTAATTTCTTTTCAGTTTTCTCCTGTCACTGAGGGTGAGGTCAGAAAGGTTATCCTATCCATAAAATCTAAGGCGGTGGGCTGCGACAACATTAGTCGTCGTATGATTACCGCAGCCTTAGATGAACTCCTATCCCCAATTGTCCATATTATAAATTTTTCACTCGTGTCTGGCGTTTTCCCCTCGGTATGGCGTAAAGCCTATATACGTCCTCTACCCAAGGTTCCCAACCCCACCTTACCTAGTCATTTTCGCCCTATATCCATTCTTCCTTTCCTATCCAAAGTGCTTGAGGCTTGTGTCCACCAGCAGCTGACCCGATTTGTACATATTAATAACCTGTTGAGTCCTTTTCAATCAGGATTCAGATCGGGACACAGCACAACCTCAGCCCTCCTTAAAGTGACTGGCGATATTAGAGCGGGAGTGGAGGACACCAAGGTCACTGTGTTGGTCTTGGTAGATTTCTCGAACGCTTTTAATACCGTCAGTCACGATATCCTCCTCTCCATACTATCCCACCTTTCGATCGCACCTGAAGCTTTGGAATGGTTCTCATCCTATCTTCGTGGGCGTCAACAGTCGGTTCGCATTGATGAGACCTTATCTCGTTGGTGTGATCTCGACTCTGGCGTCCCACAAGGCGGCATTCTTTCTCCACTTCTTTTTTCTCTATTTAATAATCTCTTAACTCACAATCTTCGGTGTTCATATCATCTGTATGCAGACGACCTGCAGCTGTATTCTCAGGCGAGGGTTGAGGATCTAACACGGGCCATCAATGATGTAAACCAAGACCTAATGGCAATAAAGCATTGGTCGGATCAGTTTGGACTATCAGTTAACCCGTCAAAATGTCAAGCCATTATCGTGGGTGGTAACCGCATGATGTGCAGAGTGGATACTGCAGCTCACCCTCCAATCATCTTTGATGGGTTAAATATTAAGATCACTTCGAGCGTTAAGGACCTGGGACTACACATAGATGACACCCTTAACTGGAGAACGCAAGTCACGAACGTGTGTCAAAGTGTCACTGGGACCCTGCGATGTCTCTATCGTCTGAAGAATTTCCTCCCCTCCAAAACAAAGACTATGCTAGTGCAATCTTTAGTGTTCCCTATCATCGATAATGGTGATGTGTGTTATTATGACCTGAATGCAGACCTTCTCAACAAACTCGACCGGCTTCTCAATAACTGCATTCGATTCGTTTTCAATCTTCGGAAGTATGACCATGTGTCTACTTATCGTTCTCAACTGAGATGGCTTCCCATTCGTCAACGCCGTAGCTTGCGTGCTCTCACTACTCTCTACTCGCTACTTCACACACCCACTCCTCCAGCTTATCTAATTTCTCACTTTCAGTACCTATGCTCTTCGCATGATAAAGCCCTTCGTTCTTCCCATAACCTTTTACTTCGATGTCCTCAACATAGCTCTGGCCTTGTACATTCTTCCTTCTACGTTCAAGCTATACACCTATGGAACGCGCTCCCTCTGGAAGTCAGGACGGCAGACAGTCGCTGGACATTTAAAAACAAGGCTCGTCAATGGATTCAACGTGGGTTATTGGCTGAATCATCGTAATCATCACATGATTATGTATGTATATAGAATATTTTATTGAATATATATGTCTATATATATATAAATAAATGTATATATTATAATATATTAATATATATATTATATTATACTAAATTATGTTATATATAGTATATTATATTAATTATTAAATATGTATGTGTATTGTATTAGTCCGTTATGTAGATATATTATTTATTAAAGTATCTAGTTATAATTATCTAAATTCAATCACAAAGCACTTCCACCTAATACCTGCCTTAACTATCTCTGCATCACCCTAAGGTAGACTGTTAGACAATGCCTAAGGCATTAAGTCCGCCTATGTACAGTATTGTGCAGGAAGTTTAATAAATAAAAAAAATAAAATTTTGTATTAGTTTTTGTATATAACTAATATAATAAAAAATAGGAACTTCCTATGAGATCACGAATAATAAAAAAATGACAATCTAAAACAATTAATCTATCTGTTCCTCACAAACGCTGATAATGTTCTGGTCACAAGCAGCTATTGTGGCGTCCTGAATTAATTCGGAGCCAGATTCTTCGTATTAATCTTCCAAAAGCTGTGAGATTTCACCGTCACGTAAAAATTATATATAAATTAAGTATAAAATAGTGAAACATTATAACATAACATAAATCATACAATAAAATGTACGCTTCCGGTATCGGGGTCAAATTTGTCCCCAGCAGTGTACGTATCTCCGTTCTCACTAGCACTTAAGTGACGCGCGTCCGTCACTCGCCGCACTCCGCGGCGTAACGAGATTACCCCGATGCGCAAGAGTGTAGGTGCTTTTACTGAAAATGTGTGATTAAAAATATGAAGCTTTGGGGTCTATTTTGACCCCGATACCATTTCAGGGTTAAAACATATCACACTTACCCTTACCATATCATAACTACGACTTCCAGAGTAACCGCCGTATAGTTTTAATATCTAGCATCAGTCAGCGATAGCCTAGTGGAGATACTAACAGACTACGATGCAGAGGGCAGTGGGTGTCGGATTCCAGTCCACGGCGCGCACCTCTGACTTTTCGAAGTTTTTGTGCGTATTAAATTGTCAAATTATCGCTCGTCCTGTACGTCGGAAAGCATGTTAAACCGTCGGTCGGTTCAAAATCTTCTTCTCAAATGAATTGATACTGGTTTAAACCATGGAATATCGCTATTCCTTTGGGTGGCGGATGTCAGACGGCAGCCGTTCTGGGAAAAAGTTGATATTCTGTCATATCTGGTTGGACTGGCAAGCGTTCCCGGACTCTAACGCGTGTAAGTCTTGTATGATTAGATTAGATTATACTTTATTGCACACCAAAAGAAATGTTTACAATACATTAATATATTGCTTAAAAACTACAAGTAATGTACAATCGGCGGCCTTATCGCTAAGTGCGATCTCTTCCAGGCAACCTTTGGATGGACAGGAATGATGTTAGCAGTTTTATGAGGCGATGGTGTAGTTAATATTTATAATTGGTTTGAGATGGAATTTATAAATATTGCGAATAGTAGAGGAGAAAGCACGCCACCCTGTGGCACACCGACATTAGTATTAGACTAAGTGGAATAAGAGTCTTCGATGCGTGTTCGTTGCCGGCGACCGAACAGGTAACTATGAAACCAGTCAATTGCCGATGGAGATACGTTAAGAGAGCGTAGAATGCCAAGTCTGATATGAAAATCTACGGTGTTGAAAGCTACTAAAATCAAGTAAAGACAACACCGTTAGATTTCCACTATCCATGCCAAGCCTAATGTCGTCAGTTACATGAACCAGTGCAGTGGTAGTACTGTGGCCAGGGCGGAAACCGGACTGATATGTATTTAGGAGAGAATTTTCATGTAGGAAGGAACTGAGTTGAGCGTGGACTAAGCGTTCCAGGACTTTCGACAATAAGCGAAGTAAGGATATGGGTCGATAATCTGAGAAGGAACAGGGCTTGGGTTTCTTAGGCAAAGGAATTATTGTTGCATCTTTTCTATATCGGATGGAAAGATGCCACGGCTAATGGAATGGTTAAAGATGTGACACAAGATGGGAAGGATTTCATCAAGGATGGGATGGATCATTTTACGGCTAATACTATCACTGAAGACTGTGTTAGACGTAACAGCCAGAACGTTCTTCTTAACATCACATGCGGTAAATTGCGAGAAATTAAAGGGAGAATAATCCGGAGTTGGTAAAGATGAAAGAACAACATTGTAAGGTGGCACTTTTCACATTTCCATCAAATTTGGACGAATTAGAGAAATGTAAATTAAGGGTTGAGCTACATCTATCAGCACCGCATCGCATTTTGCTATGCTTCTATCCTTTTCTGTCACTTAGGACCGTCATTTACTCTAGTAAATTTCTCGCTCTAGCGAGAAAGAGAGAGGGAACGCGCCAGCACGCCGCGGAATCGAAAAGGCGATCGGCAACACGGAAAAAATGCTATAGCATGCTGAGAGGCGACGGAATGCTGACGCGCGCGTCGGAATGCTTACGCGCGCTATAGCATCCTTTGGCCGCCGATCGCGTGCGAACGCGCGCTGACGCACGCTGGCGTGCGCGGCGGTGTGCTGCCGCGTGCTGGTGCCGATTCGTATAGATTTTTCGAATTCTTTTCTTTTTACTTTTGTTATTTAGCATTTCTTGCAAAATGCACGCTGTGCTATCCATTTCGAACTTGAAACTATACTGTGACCAAAACAAATGTCAAAAGAACGCGGCGGAATGCTTCAGCACGCTGACGCGTGCGTTCGCATTCCGCAGCACACAAATATGATCTCACGCTATAGAGTGCTGCAGCACGCGTCAGCACGCTATAGCGTGCTGAAGCACAGGCGGAACAAATGCGATGCGGTGCTGACAGATGTAGCTCAACCCTAAGAGAATCAAGGTTAACATTGTTTGGAATCGATTGATGCCGTGTCGTACCAACTCCCAGACTTTTAAGAAATTGCCAGACTTTTACTGGATCACCGTTTTCCACGGATTTATGAATATATTGGCGTTGCGCATTCCTACACACCTTGTTGCAAAGATTTCTAATTGCTATGTAGGTACTTCTCATGGTTTAAGGGAGTAGGTCTGTACTTCAATTTAGCATTGGCAACAGATTTTTTGGCCATGATTTTCCTAATGTCATCTGTCAACCAAGTAAGTGCTTTAGTTTAATGGTACGGATTGGCGCATGCACATCATACAACTTGATAAGATTTGACGTGAGTTCATGCACTTTGCTATCGATACACTCGGAGGTAAACAGAGGGAGCCAATCTATATTAGAGGCATCGATGCGCAATTTGTCAAGATCCATGCCACTAAAATTACGCTGCAAGACTATCTTAGGCTTCATTTTGGGTGTGCGTATTTTATATGAAACAAAAATAAGGTCACGATAGGAGAACCCATCCGCAATACATTGACCATGCTTATGAACCAGATTGGGAGAAGATACCAGAATAAGGTCGAGAAGAGAAGGGGTGCAATTGGGGAAGTGATGAGTTGTATTTCAGTTTAAAATTGACAAATTGCAAGACTCTATAGTATGCCGAAATAAAGATGCACGGGAGTCTTGTTTGAGGAGACAAGTGTTAACCCATTATAATAGTGTGGCTTTAGGAAGGAGTTAAATTTTCTAAGATTTGCTCAAAAGATGGAAAATAGTTTACGCGACTTGAAGCAGAGTAGAATACGTCTAACAATACATTTATGTGGTGAATTTCTTAGCCTTTCAAGTGATATGTAATATATTTATAAGTATGAGGCTATAAACTTTTAAATATTTCGTAATATGAAATTTTTCCAATATGTGCAGCAAGCTTGCACCTGGATGACATAAGTTTTTAATAATGTCATGTCAACGGACGTAAGTAGGTACGGCACGACACGATAGCTTAAAAGCGAAAGATTTTACCAGCTTTAAATATGCTTTAAAAACTGTCTTCAGAATATTTTTTAGAGAATCGTGAGATACATGAAGCAAGGCCAACGTATTATGCGTATTAATTATGACTATAATGTGAGCCTATTGCCGTTACCCGACACATTGCCAGACTCCGTACTGCTCTTCGATATAATTATGTAGTTATGCTACTGATAATTCAGCAAAACTCAGTACCTAACATTTTTTGCCTAACCCGAGGATCGAACCCAGGGCGTCCCGACGAGCAAATCACTGTTGCTACTGCGTCTACTCGACCACGGAAGCAGTATTAAAAAAAGATCTTTAGCAATGGAGTAAATCAATTAAGTACATAGTTAAAGTAGGTAGGTACCTACTAATTAAATATTCTATTATAATATTCGTTTTTTACTTTAACACAATAAAATTGTTAGTGCCAAAGTGACTGATTCAACCTAAACAACATTTATGACGTCAGAGTGCCGAGCTGTTTATTGCCGCTAGTTTTAATTTCTATGGAACAACTTTGCATTGTATATTCATTACAAATTCGCATTCGACACAAAACTATTTTGTTGTTTTACAGCAGACAGGGCTGTAGGTAAATAAAAGCAATTATGAATATTTCATACCGGTACGTATACCAGTACCTAGCTGAAAAGTCTTTCTAACGATACACGAGTACAAAATAACAATGTTTTATACGAAGTTTATGCGTCATGACAAAGCGTTCGAAACTTTGCGAGCTTATAAGTGGAAACTTTGCAGCGAAAGGGCGTGTTTTGGTATGTTTGCTATGCTTCTAAGTAAGTATGAATATGATTCAGCGTTTTATTAGGTATTACATGTATTGGCATTGTTTTACATGTATTGGCGATGCATTGTCCGGGTACGACACTCTTGACAGCTTTCAATACAACTTTGTTTCGAGCAAGGAGCAACTGTTTCTTGGTTTCGACACATAATTATATAGTCTAAGGTTTCGATAACGAGCTCAGTTTCGAGGTTGTAGTGGTAATTGTATTCATATTGTATTGAGCTGTCAAAAGTGCCGTACCCGGACAACTTCCAAATTCGCCGCTAGAGTCGCTAGTTAGAATCTTAGCATCGCCATGATCTCTTTTTAATATTGCTTTTATTTGACCTATGTCATTACTTTATTTTTACAAGCGAGACTTGAGAAACCAGAACAAACATTTGCAATGAATGCACGTAATAATTATGAGAGCGTTTTATTAATGCTCTGTAAAGTAACTAAACGCATGATGACTGTGGCACGAACGCCAATTTGGCAGTTGACAGCTAGGCATGCGTCAAAAACTGTGTTTACATGCCGCTTTTAAATAAAAACATTTCCTATTTTTAAAATAGTTCAAAAATATTAACTTATTTTACAATCTAGCTATGTACAATATTGTTATATACAAGTAATTATTAATGGTTTATATTGTTTCCTTGCCGTACATGAGTATTCCCTGTTGTGAAAATATGTTTTGTTTATTTTTCTTTTTATCACTTAGTTGTGATTGCAAATTTACTTCAGAACTCTCATAATACAAACATTACATACTTTTTATCCCTTTCATTATAAATATAATGGCGGGCAACGCTGAAAGTGTATCTGACCAATCAAAACCTGATGTAGAAATCAAAACAGAACCAAAGGAGGTTTCTTCGCCTTTTCACAATACGCAGAAAGCTGCGGACAATGGTTCTTCATGTTCGGCGACGCAGGAGAAATCCGAGAAAACGGATAACCATGCACAGAAGAGGAAGCAATCTGCACAAGAAGACCTGGTTAGTAAAAGACCCCGTGCATCTATCTTGTACCAAACAAATGATGACAGATTAAGTGATAATGAAGAGTTTTATATCACTATGTTAGACGTACCTAAAGATTTACAGATTGATAACTTTTTAGAAGAGGTAGGTCCATTTTTTATTTTCTTTTTGTTACTTTTTTATTTCTATTATTTCTTTTTATCATACTTATAAGAGATTTTAGCAAGCCATACTTCACTAATAGCTGACTGGTTTGGGATATGATTATATTTTTGTTATTGATTGAAAAATAAATAACTAATGAGGGGTATTTATAATTGGTTAGTATTATTATAATTAGGCATTATTTTAGCAAACAATCTTAGGCCTATGTGTAACTTCACAAGTATTAATTTGAATATGTTTTATTTTAGTGTTGTGTGATGGATGTAATTGATGAATTAAAGAACAATAAGCGCCAATTGCAGCTCAGTTTTGAGAATGAAGCTGATCGTAAAAAAGCCTTGCAAAAGCTACATGATGACGGAATTAAAGAAAATATAGTCTGTGCCAAAATATCAGGTAAGTGTTTTATTTTATAGTAGACTTTAACCGCAGCTTTGCCTGCTTGGGGCTTTTGTAATGCCTAGGTGGGAAATTTCCAAAATTCATTTTCTGTAATTTTGGGAGGGCATTGTATGTCAGTCAGTCAGACAATGCAATCCCGAACAATTCTTGCAATGCAAGAATTGTATAAATATTGGTTAATTTCACTTTATTAAGAAGCAAAAAATACCAATAAAACTGGCAATATCTACAAATCTTACTTATATTATTACATAATTAATATTTTTATATTTTCTAGTAATTGTCATCAATGATTTTTATTTCTTGTTTAGGTGAAGAAGAAATTAATGATAATGCATCACACACTACAGAAATTATTCCACAAAGGTAACCTACTATATGTCTATCAGCTTTCAACTTGATTTGCTTATTACAATTACTTGTGATACAGGAAAATTATTTGTATAATCTGGGGCCCAATTCTCTTATTTTTATATGACATTGATATTATATTTTGAATGAACTCAGCAGTGGTATTCTAATCAAATCAAATCAAATCTCTTTATTTTGTGAACATAGGTTTACAAGTTGTTTACAGTAATTTATATAGTGCGCTCCATGTCCCGCCGATAGGCATACAAAATATTATATAACAAAATTAATTAAATTGTATCAAGATATTATTCAATTCCAAATTAATATAACATGCAATTACAAATTAACAATAAATTATCAATGTCAATTTCAAAATGTCACAGTAAGTAAAAAGAGATGTCAACGAAAAGTATCACAAAGCTATGGATAGTTGCTACAATATCACGTCATTTAGAAATTCATTAATAGAATAATATGCTTTATTAACTAAACGTTTAAATAACTTATGTTTGAATTCATGAATACACCTGCTTAAAACAATTCGATTTGGTAACTTATTATATATTTTTGGTGCCATAGCGTAAATGCTTTTATGGAAAAAGGTAGTTTTCGAAGGCAACAAATGCAACTTATTTGAACGACGTTGACTTTCTATCGGTTTAAACAAATTGATATTACTTTTTACAAAAACACTGATAACCTAATGTCATTATCGTATAATTTGAAATAAACACTTCATTGTTGACACATATTTTGACACTTGTTTCAATTTACGATCTCGTTACGATTTCATTCAATCATAAAAGAATACGATTTTTGTGACGTAAGTATGACACTGACATCAACTGTATTTATTTAGTAGAATTTCGCCCCAGATTCATAATTAAAGCATAATAACTTTACTATAAACATATGTAAAAATATAAATATATAAAAATTCATGGTGAAATGTGGGTGTAATATTACACCTCTGCCTACCCTATATAAAAAATAAAACATATATTTTGGTGCATACTAGATTACTGACACTTAATTAAGTAGGAGACTTGTTTCTCTTTCATATTTTTATGTAATACTAGAGGACACCAGCAGCTACGCCTGCAATTTTATAAATTTACCCGTTTTGGCCGATTCCGTCGGAATTTCGGGAAATCCCTTCTTAGTACACCCCTACGGTCCCCAAGAAAAATACATGCCAAATTTCAGCTTCCTGCACCCAATAGTTTCGGCTGTAGCGTGTCTGTCAGTCAGTAAGTAACACAAGGATTTTATATATTAAGATGAACATACCTAACCAAATGTAAAGTAAAAAGTGCTAAATAATGTTTCTTGATTCATTAATTTCTTTAAACAATTCTATGATGCTACAAAAATCAGATCTATCAATCATTGTAGATTTTATTATCTAACAGCACTGAAAATGTAATAATAAACTATGACTTATTGAGTTATATAAATATTACAGGTGTAATCATAGATAAAAGTTAGTTTATGTTCCCTACTTTCTAAGAAGGGTATCACTATGTATCATATTGTCTATCTACTTGACTTCTTTGTTTTATGGCATGTCTTTAAAATCTGGTGCATTGCAATAAAACATTATTATTACAATTCTTATTCAGTAAGAATTCTAATAAAAATTCTTACTGTGTAAATGGAGCGCTGTATGCCTTTATGAACGGCTAGAATGTGCCAAAACAGGCGCGACTGGCTGTTCATAATGGAGTGCTTGTGCCCACGTTGATGTACGGTAGTGAGTGTTGGGTGTGGCAGAAAAAGCATGAAAGCAGAATTAACGCAGTTGAGATGCGGTCACTGCGTAGTATGTGTGGGGTAAGACTGATTGATACAATTCCGAATGCAGTAATACGAGAGCGATGTGGCCTGAAAGAAGATGTCGTGACAAGGATTGAGAAAGGAATGCTGAAATGGTTTGGACACGTGGAGCGAAGGAGTGAAGAAAGAATGACGCACCAAATATATGAGGCTAACGTGTATGGGCAAGCCGGTCGCGGCCGACCTCGTAGGACATTCGTCGACCAAATTGGTGACGTTCTGAAAAACGGGAAGGTCCTAAGCACCCGGAACCGGCGAGCATGTATGAACAGAGTAATGAATGTAGAGGAAGCGCGTGAGGTTTGTAAGGATAGATGCAAGTGGCGTTCCGTTGTCTCTGCCTACCCCGACGGGAAAAAGGCGTGAGTTTATGTATGTATGTCTTACTCAGTATATTATTTAAAATAACTAAATCCAATATGACTAACAGTGATTAATGTTTCGTTGTTATGTAAATTAAATAATAATGATAATATTTACCTGTATAAATTCTTTTTAACCCTTTTAGACCATGGAGTCCATCTGAAGATATTTGGGAGACAGACCCTCTTGGTCTGTATGGGTTGAAGCCTGAGTTTCTACAGTCACTGGGTATCACCCCACCTTTGGATAGATGGGTACATGTTACTAATGTAAGTATTCAAAATTGCATACTTACTTTATTTTGTGTCTAAAGGAGTAGCACCCATTATAAAAAAACAAGCAGTATAAAAATATTCAGAGTGTGCTAAACCTATGGATTTATTTTAAACTCATAAATACTGCTTCTGTGGTCCAATGGATAGCGCATGCGTCTTCTGATAAGCATTCGGATCGATTCCTGAAATTTTCCGAAATCTTGTTAAGAATTTTTAGGTCCCTCGTAATAACGAGGGACCTAAAAATTCTTAACATGCTGAAATGTGGGTGTAAATTACACTTGTCTCCCCCTTCGGGTCCCATACAGGCGTGAGACTACAAAAATAACTCATGTACGCTATCACCTTATGTTTTTCCTGTTGTCCGATGAAACAGTTCAGATGCGACAAGTTTGAACTCCGAGACGTGATGGAACTGGCCGGCCACGTCCTATCGTGTTCTGTCATCAACATAAACAAGAGGTTCGCCAAAGTGCAGTACAGTCATCCTTTAGAAGCTGTGCAGGTATGTTCATATTTTTTTTTACTCTGTGTCATACAGTCATACTTTTACTTTTTGCTCACTTAATTCGTGTTTCATTTTTTTCTTACTCGTCATAAATTAGATACATTCCAACAAATTTTTGCAGTAATAGAGTTCACAAAACTACCAAATATACTTTGTTGACATACGCATGGATGATCTATGAGTGCAATAGATGAGACCAAGTACCAACCTATGTACCTAGGTCTCTTATCCATTGCATCTGAATGTGTATCGTGTTTAAATGAATTATCTAATGGATATATTTCTCTTGGTATTGAGCCATGGACTAGCCTAAGGAATGCCCGAGTTCTGCCACCAATAAGAAATCTCATAAGACCATTTTCTCAGACTCATTATCGCAATCTTACAGTCGGCTGCGAATAATCACAAACTTATCCAATTGGGGAGGCGCGCATTTATATTTTAAGCCTCAGTATTCCCAACTGAAATTGGCGAAATGCATCGAAGTCATTGTTGGCCTTCATTACATCTGTCACAACTGACAAACGATTTACGTCGAAACTATTTGGCGACGAAAGTTTGGAACTTGGATTCGAAGTTGTAGTGAAGTGGTTGCATGACAGACGGTCGCTTGGGGAGATTTTGGGAATTCTGATTTTGATAGTTTAAATTATGATTGAATTTGACGGGCTAATCATTTCGAAGCCCTATCGACACTAACTGCTAAAATAAGTAAAAAAGATACTTGGAACTGCTAGAAAGATGGTTGTCATTGGTAGAATGCTATGTTGATGGCTATGTTTCTGCGACACAAAGTAAGTGTAGCAGCCCGCAACGTAAAGTAAGAATCGATTACCTACTATCAATCGATAGACTCGATCTTGCGGTCTGCCTACGGTAGCAAAATGGTAAAAATATTTACCTTTACGTAAGAAACTGGAGTGAATCTATGAAAACACATTTTCAGACTAGACCTTTTAAAATTATGTTTTTTTGCTAATATACCTGATGGTAGACCTAATCACGAATTTCTTTTTCAGGCGGTATCGATGCTAAATGGCCAGATGTATTTCGGACTAAAACTTAAAGTTTACATAGAGAAAAATCCGAAGAACGACATTATTTTGCCTAAAGGGCTTGTCAATATTGGTATTGGGTTAGGCTTGCATGGCAGGCCTGTTCGAGACGTTGTAAGGCAATATGAAAAATATGCTAGAAAGCAGAATTCAGCAATAAACCCAAAATTATTTCGTAAAACTAACCTTAATGAGGATGATAATAATGATGACGGAACAGATTCGAATAAGACTGAGGATCAAGAGACAGATACAGGCCAATTCATGTCAACATCAAAAACTGCAGCGTATTTGAACGACAGATCGTTCACAATCAAACATGTTGAGGATAACGACAGATCGTTCACCATCAAACATGTTGAGGATTTAAATAGCATCGATGGAGATGCATGTGAAAAAGATTCAATAAAAAGAAGCTTAAGTCCGAGTAGTGTTAAATCTACTGACTCTACCTGCGACATAAAAGACGCTGAGAAGCAACTTGATCTCCAAAAATCTCAGTCTTCTAGTAATCTGTCACAAGCAGGGGTTCCGGGACATACAGTTCCAATAAGATTAAGCCAAGCAAATCCTGTAAGGAGCTATCCACGTCCAAATATGCCACAAAATCCGCCGATCTTAAATCAAAGCATATCTACTGCTACCTTTAATAGTGCTCAAAATCAATTTGCTAATATGCCGTATCATGGTCCTCCAAATCGGATGCCTGCTCCCATGCCAAATACTATGACAAATCCTTGTCCTCAACCACATTCTTTCGGACCCTCTCAACCATTTAGGCCACAAATGCCAGGCCCTGGACCGAGTGGGCCTGGTCCAATGCTAGGGCCAAATACTGGGCCTGTAGGCCCTATACAACGACCAGGCTCGATGCCTGGTACAGCGCCTATGCAGGGGCCTATTCCTAATACCGGACCTGGGCCCATCAGACCTCCAAGCAAAGTAGCAGTGCAGTTGGCAAACGTGAGTACTGAGTATTATGCTATTGGTCTTTCAAGCGTAATTTAAAGTCAAAGTGATTGTCAATCAAGACTAAATGGACACATCAAAAGAGGTCTGTTTCTTTTTATTATTAGGATACAATTTTGCTCCCAAAAAGATACACCGAATATAGTTCTATTCTGAAAGGCTGAGTCCAGAAAGTGAAGTTATGGGTGCCATTTATATTAAAAAATTATATTTAAAAAAAACAACACCCGCACTAGGACTAAATCCTGTGTCGCAGGGGACTTGCAGACATACAACTAACGGACACAATGAACACCCAGATTTGAAACAACAATTTATAAATCACAAAGTGTTGTCTCGTGTGGGGATCGAATCCACAACAGTCGGCGCAGTGTCAAGCAGCGAGGCGGCTGCTTAAACCGCTACGCTAACCATGCAGTCTAACCCTTTCACCGGAAGAAGCATTTTTTCATGTCAGAAAAATAAAATCTTGTTTTATGGAATAATTGTGGGTAGTTTAATAATTAATGTTCAAGAAAAAAAAATTATACATGTTTACAATAAGAAAAAAACATGGTGGCAATATCCTTGCCAGCACCAGTAAGGGACCAAGAAAATCAATGAACGACGAATCGTTCATTGATTTTCTTGGTGAAATAATTTGAAACATGGATGTATACATAGTGCCACTTTACTCCGTTCACATTCTATTTTAGACCTCTTATTATTTACTTTAGTGCTGCAGTCGCGACACCTCTTATAAGTCTCTATTTCTATAGGCCAGTGTTCATCTAATCTTTAAAAACTGATTTCTTCTGGTACACCGTAAATTCTTTTTGTCTTTCATCAGTCTCTTCCACTCGTTTCTTTTTTTTAGTTACATATTTTGGCGTTGATTGGAATGATATTTTTCTAAAGGTTTTATTATCCACCAGCTCCCTTGAAAAAGCAATTCTGAATTGTTTTTGGCCCATAACATTGTGCTCTCGGCTGTTTGTTTGATGTAATATATGGGCATTGGTTATTGCAACATCTATAAAAAAATTAAATATTCGGGTCCACCAATTGCGACTTCTTCTACCCACGGAATATGATGTTCTTTTTAGGTCGAAACGATCGACACCACCCATACGTTTTGTATATTCTGGTATTAGTAATGGGCATTTGATAGTCTTTTTTGAACAGTGTAAAGGTGGACAGTTGAAGTTTTCCAAGTTAAGACTTTGTTGCCAAGATTGCTTTTTCCATTCGACCTCATCTGCATCATCTGATGAAGAAGAAAAGTCTGAAAAGTTTGGGATTTCTCCGGCTTCAGACACAGATGACTGAAATCTTGCAGTTTCCAATGGAGAATTTTGAACATCTGCTCTAGATGTAGACGGTTGAGGTGAATTTACTAGGTCGGGACTTTCTTGTACTTGTTCCGATGCTGAGCTAATCAGAGCATCTTCACCTAATAACACAGAAAGCAAGTTCGAATCTTGAACGCACTCGGTATCTGTCACTTCTTCATCGTCTTCAGATAAAGAGCCATCTGGTATACAGAATAGCTTTTCAAGCTCTTCTTCTATTTGCTTGTCCGCCAATACTTGTCTTCGCTTACTCATTGTCAAAGAAATATATGAAAAGTAAAGATTACTTATACATTTCTATACAAATCTAAAACAAACCGGACAAGTGCAATGGTAATCTCTCTTCAGTCGTACACTCTTGACAGAGTGGTCGTGGCTCCGTGATGAATGTTATGAGTGAGTTGTCATGCGGGTTTTGGATCGTCATCAGCCTTCTTCTTGGCTTCTGAAGCCTTTACGATGTTTCTCCATCTGGTGCGGTTCTTTGCATTGCGTGAGCACTCTACAACGGAACTCTGAGTGACAGATTTAATTAGATCAGTCCAGCGCGTAGGTGATCGCCCGCGAGAGCGCTTGCCTTCCACTAAGCCTTGGATGACCAGTCGCTCCATGGAGTCCTCATTTCGTGATACGTGTCCGAAATACTTGAGGATTCGCATTTGCACAGTCGACGATAATCTGTTCTGAATTTTTAACTGTTTAAGTATGGACACGTTAGTACGCCGCGCGGTCCAAGGTATCCGTAGAAGTCGTCTCCAACACCACATCTCTAGCGCATCAATTTTTCGGCGATCATTCATGCATAGAGGAAGATTGGGAATACGAGACTTCTCATTAGACGCACCTTGGTAGCGTTGGTGATGTTGCGATTTTTCCGAACTTTTCAAGCTTGCCCACAGCAGTTGTTATGGCACATCTCCTACTTATCTCGTCTTCACATCCTCCAGTGTTTGTGATAGTGGAACCAAGGTAGACGTAGCTCTGGACGACTTGACAGTTGCCAATCGAGAGTATTTCTGGTTTGTTCAGTTCAGCTCGGTCCACTATCATAATTTTGGTCTTGTCCCTGTTTATCGCGAGTCCGAAGGAGAGGCTTGTGGTCTCTAGGCGTGTCAGCAGTTCCTCCATGTCATCTTTTGACTGGGCAAGAAGTGTTGTGTCATCAGCGTATCTAAGGTTGGATATTTTCCGGCCCCCAATAGAGACTCCTTTATCCCACTGGTCCAGTACAATGCGCATGATGTACTCTGTGTAGATGTTAAATAAAGGGGGCGAGAGAATACATCCCTGTCTTACTCCGGCCTGTGTTTTGAAGACTCTAGAGTGCACACCGTCGATCCGAACAGTCGCCGTTCCATCCACGTAAAGCGCCCGTATGAGACGTATCAAATGATTGGGGACTCCCATAGGTATAAGCACGTCCCAAAGTTTCTGCCACTTCACTGTGTCGAAGGCCTTGCGAAAGTCAACGAAACATATATAGAGTGGGGTGTTAAACTCTCTTGCTTTCTCTATTACTTGTCGGAGTATTAGGATTTGCTCTCTTGTTCCGCGACCTTTGACGAATCCTGCCTGCGAGGGAGATATTTCACCTGACAGAAAAGTGAGCAGTCTGTTATTAATAATATGCAGTAGAACTTGCTGGCGTGAGATATTAACGCAATCAGCCTATATTTGCTACACTTCTTTGTCGATCCCTTCTTATGCAATGGTATGAACACGGAATGTGACCAGTCGTGTGGCCATTTTGCTGTCTCCCAAATACGATTGCAGAGGGTCTGCATCATGTCCACACCGAGGTCACCCATTGCTTGAAATACCTCAATAGGGATATCGTCATCACCTACGGCTTTGTTCTTTTTCAGGTGCTTTATTGCAGCATGAACTTGACTCCTCAGTATATCCGGCTCATTCTGAGCACTGGATTCACGCGAAGAAGTGGCGTTAGGTGGAAGTGTTTTGGTGTCCGCAAAGAGTGACAGGCAATAATCTTTCCACACGTCAACAATCTCCTTTATTGCCATCACAGTCACACCGATGGAATTTTCGATCGCCCAAGTTCTTGATTTAAACTGCCGAGTGATGCAACGGATTCTTTTAAAAAGGTATTTTGTTTCACAGCGGTTTGCGTTCCTTTCTAGCTTTTTGCAGATTTCCTGCAAGTTATTGTTACGGTTCCGTCGACATGACGCTTGAATTTGGGCGCCAATTGAATTTAGGTCTGTAACTGACGCGCCTTTGACTTTTAGTTCTCGACGATGTTCTACAAAGAACCAGGTGTCATCAGACATCCAGTCTTGGTGTTTATTCATGGCGCGTGTAGGTTGAGTCTCACGAATTGCTGCCCTAATTTGGTCTTTCGCGCATTTCCATAGAGAATCAGGGTCACTGTCTGTCGCTCCCGATTGCCATTGACTAGGAAGGCGGTTTAAGAACGCAGGTTTATCTAGAACCTCTATCCTTTTTTTAACTTTTCGGGGAACAGTGTTTCGCAACTTCAATCGGAGACTACATACCAGAAGTTGGTGGTCAGATAGACAGTCCGCTCCGGGTAATGTATGTGCGTTCACGATAGAACTCCGCCATCTGGTTCTTATTAATATATAGTCGATCTGATTCCGATGCCTTCAGTCCGGGGATGTCCAGGTGTAAAGCCTTCTACGGTGGTGTTGGAATACCGTGTTCATTATAGTAAAGCTGTTGACGGCAGCGAATTGTAGGAGACGTTCTCTTCTGGCATTTCTTTGATAATGATAATTTGATAAATTTGATAATTCAATGGTAATGGTAACTGGTAATGGCATATATGTTGCCACCATGTTCGGAGCCAATTTTGAGAACAATTTGTAGTTATTGTTAGAAAAAGTATAGTAAAGCATAATTAGAATACCATTTACTGTACAATAAATATAAAATCGTACCCTGGCTACGTCTCAATATGAAGATATTCTTGGATTTTTATACAGATCGTCAATTGATGGAATTTTTTAAAAATACCTCCGTGCAAAAATTTGACAATTGTCAAATGTGTCAATGTTTTATTTTTTTTATAGTCTGTGATGCGTTCATTATCACACAGAATTGGTACTTTTTAAGTAGTGGTATTGCCGTACAAGAAAAAAAATAAAAAAGTTGGTGGCATAAATATTGCCACCACCAGTAAAAGGGCTAATCAAGATTTTTACTAAATCGATCTAAAGCTACGCAGAGGGTCCGGGTTCGAATCCACGGTGCGCACCGATGACTTTTCGGCGTTATGTGCGTATAAAATTGTTAATTTTCGCTTGCTAAACGGCGAAGGAAAACATCGTGAGCGTGAGGAAACCTGCATGTCTGAGAGATCTTCATAATATTCTCGAAACACATGTGAAGTCTGCCAACCCGCACTTGGCCAGCGTGGTGGACTATGGCCTTACCCTTCTCATCGAGAAGAGGCCCGTGCCCAGTAGTGGGACAGTATAAAGGGCTGATGATGACTAAATCGATCATATTTTTGTGACATCACAGCGAATTTTCTAGGCTCAGTCTTTCAGTCAGATAGTTAAGTTATTGGCATTCATAAAGAATAGTAAATTCGACTGCATTTACTCTATTAATACTGGAATCGGCAAACCGGTCGGACGTATCTGGGAATCCTAATTTCAATGACATTTCCAGCTGCCTCCGTCTACGACGTTCCCGTTGCTATGTGAGAAGCTGTCTCACTGTGGACAAGTGATGTCGCTACAGTTTACGACGCCTGGGTGCGCTATCGCGACTTTCGGTCACCCGTCCCACGCAGACCGATGCTTACGTATCCTTTGAAATATTATATCTATTATACACCACTATTTTTTATTAGTGCAGAAAATTTAACAGGGCTCTAAGTATCTTTAACTGATAATATTTGTGTAGGTAAAAAAGAAAAACACTTAGTCCCAAAACTGTCTCAAAACTGTCCACAAAAATACGTAATAATTGGTAAATGCATAACTAAAACTATGAGTAGTAAATAAGTAGTAGTAGTAAATTACTCCATTGATAAATTCCGCCCTGTCCCTCTGCGGCCGCGCCGCCTTAACCGGTAGTGAGCGCATCGTTTTTTCAATGGCTTACCAATTCACATCACGTGAGTATGTAGCTTTGCTTCGTGTGTACTTTTTGAGTGGATAAAACGCGAGTGCAGCTGTGCGTTTGTACAGGGAAGAGTTTGGAAGCCAGTGGATCGGTCGAGGCGGCCATATAGCTTGGCCTCCATGCTCCAGGTGAGCATCACGGCCATGGACTTCCTTTTGTTGGTGTACAAAAATGAGCCGGTTAGTGTCGAACAATTAAAACAGCGCATATTGGACGCTTTTGACGAAGTGAAAAGACAGAAGCGTACTTCTCTCGTTAAAAAACAATTTAATAAAATGTACCCGTCTGTGTATTGACAATAGTGGTAAACATTTCGAAGGACAATTGAAAAAATTGTAAGTAGAAATTACCTACCTACGTAAATAATAATTTGATGCGGGCGGCTCAAAATCGGTCTGTGTGGAGAACCTTGGGGGAGCCCTATGTCCAGCAGTGGACGTCTCTAGGCTGACATAATGATGATGAAATTTTTAAATAGCAGCTGATTCTAAATTCACAAATATGCCAAAATTACTATTTTCTTTTAGTCCAGAATATCTTCTTTTATTTTGATATTTGTTTGCTTTCTAATTACATACCTCCGTATTTAATTACTTGTTAAACGGTAAATTTTACCGGTCCTAAGCCCGGATGAAGTATGAAAGAGAGGGTAGAATTAAGAAAATTAAAAAGTAACTACCTACACTTATTATTTTGCTTCATTTTATTGTCTAAGGCTACCTACATCATAAGTGCGACAGAGAGAATGCGAATGAGCAGAATGGAATATTATCAATGAATTAGTGAATGGATTGTAAAATGTGACTATGATTTAAGTGAGATTTTCTACAATAAACAAATGATAATAACTTTGCGCTTTATAGATATTATGACTTACGTCACATATATGATAATAATGTCTTCGCTAATCTGTCCTTAAAGCTTTTGTACTAATTAAAAAATAGTGGTGTATAGTGACTGACCAAGAAGTTAAATAAGGCGAATGTGAATGGTACAGGAGGAACAGGAAGAGCTAGATGGACGTTCTCTGATGACATGACTCTGCCCGCGTGGATATGCATACGTTATATTGTTGCAATTGTGTTGGGTTGTTATTGGGTTTTTCCGTTAGGAAATTCTCAGTAGCACCACGGAGTCTGGTAATGTGCCCGGTACGGCAATAGACTCGCCCCTTATTACGTGGGACTAAAATAAATGTGGTGAAAAGTGGGTGTAGCAATATACCTCTGCCTACCTCTTCGGGGATAAAGGCGTGAGACTATGTATGTATATTGTTGCAAAGATTCACCAACTTTGTTCAGTAACTTTTGCGTGAAGGAGCTTGTGTGTCAATGATAGCTCATATAAAGCTAAGTTTGCAAATCATATTCTGTTTTGATATTTTTATCAACATGCTTGAGAAGATACCACCAAAATCTCAATGGTTAATTTTGATTTCCCAGAAATTTGAATAGAATAAGCAGTATTATACACCTACATATTCTCACACCAGATGTTCACAAATGTAAATTTTCCAGTACTTAATTTTCTATTTAATTATAACCTACCGTAAGTTTCTGATCCCTTCTGCCCTAAAGCTATATCCCTTCGACGTTGAGCCACTTGGAACCCTTTGTGGAGCACCCTTTCTCTCCCCTTTGTCCGGTAATGTTATAATATAAACCCTGTAATTTTACGCTGAATTAGATTTACTATTTTTAGGTATGTACTTTGAATTTACTTTATATGCATTTTAATTCAAATGAAATAATGTCCACAAAAGGACCAACGATACGAGATAATTATAATATTTTGCCGCAAACAATACAGACCCCTTTATGATTTTTTTCCACTGCATCTAATTATTTTATAACATTTTCGATTGTTTCGATTTAAAAGCTTTTTTTCGGTTTCTATTTAGAAGCAACTTTATGCTAGTTTAATAAGATTACAATTTAGTTTATGTGTATGGTTATATCTAATATGTCTTGTAGTGGTGGTCAAATATGATTTCCTTAATATTTTGATCAGAAACCTTCAACGGGTTGACTGCGGAAGGCTACAGAATCATGGTCACTTACATGTGACCGGGGTAAGTATGCAATTAACTGACATAATATTACAGGGACTGCGTGCGAAGTATTCTACTTTTTGCAAGCTTTGCGAGTTGACTACCAATGGAATAACATTTGCAGGGACTTCGTGTACGTGATATAATATATTTGCCAAAAAAATAATTTGCTGACTTAGAAAAAGAGGCAGTTTTTTATAGAGGGTAAAATGAAAACACGTTATATTATGTTGACTTAATAATATTTATGTTAAAGAGATTCATTATTTTATGCGTAGGTATTGGCATTTTATGCTATTGCACCTATTATATTATTGAGAGCTGGTAACAATTTCAAAAGGCTGACAGTTTCTATAGATAACGGCTGAATATTGAATTATTTGTTAGAGAAAAACAATAAAATAGTTTCGTATGACATATTAAAAGCTTAAAAAAGTAAATTACTTGACGCAAAGAGAATATAGACTTAATATATCGGTGAAAGTATATGGGAGATGTATATTATGAATGAGTTATTAAAAATGTGTAATTTCCTGAAAATCTATACTAAAAATGTATTTTCTTTAGCTAAAAGACTTGAATCTCTTTGAATAGTAAGACTATTCTTGGCAATTATTATGTTTATCAATATACATTATCTGCATGAAATTAATATATTGGGAAAAATCTAATATTGGTCTTCAATAAAAGTCATTATTTACATAGCAGGAAGAATATAACTTTCTCAGAATGATTTGAAGTAGGTAGGTATAATGAATCCTACGAATTTAAATGTGTTCTTTATAAGTATTTAAGGCGACTATAAGTACATAAAATACATTGTTTAATTACACGGCTATGCATTTAATTGTACGACCAGCCGTTTAATTGTAGCACTAGCAGTCTAATTGTACGGCTAGCTGTTTGATTGTACGGCTAGACGTTTAATTATACGGCTAGCCATTTAAATGTACGACCAGCCGTTTAATTGTACTACTAACGGTTACATCGTACGGTTTACCGTTCGATTGCACAACTAGTCGTTCAATTGCACGATCCTCTGTTTAATTGCATGGTTGGCCGTTTCATTATACGGCTAGCAGTTAAATTGAATGACTAGCCGTTTAATTGCACTACTAGCCGTTAAAACGCACATACTAGCCTATGTCGATTAGCGTATGTAGCTGAACGAAAGCTGAATGTTCAATACTACATAGATATGTCATACGTATATGAAATTATCATCGTTATTCATATGTATGTGTCGTCGTTGGGCAGTTCAATAAACCATTATGTGGCTATTTTGAACCGCTTATGGCAGGCATTTAAAAGAAAAGTAATATACCTATAAGTTTCGCTATACTTATGTTAGAGTATCCAAATTTTAAATTAGGTATAAATAGTATAAGCTAATTCTATGTTAGTTTTAAGATGAATTTGAATTAGACCTTTTATATTATTAATGATGTAGAATTAATTTTATTGGTATGTTTTAATTTGTATCTTATTTTCAGAAAAATAACATTTCTTAAATGTCTGTTCTTAAAACGTTATTTCTCATGACGCCCTACTCTTATAATGTTGTCCGTTATTAATATTTTTTTCCCTTTTACACGACTTTTCCACTTACATAATATTTGCCAGCTCCACAGAAATTAGGTATATAGCGTGGTCAGTTTCTTCGCGACCACGCTCGGTGCAAAACGAGCGAAACGTTGGAAACAAATAGGTATTAAGACCCGCAAATTTATTTTGTATGATGTATACAAATCGCGAAAATTTAAAATCGATGATGATGTAGGCCTGTACATTTATGTAGGCATAGTTAATATATAAGGCTCTTGAGCACATTGTTAGTGCTCCATAACATGCTATTCACTTTAAGGCACACAGAAATTACACTTAATAAGCAAAAAAAACAATAATTTACATTACTGTACTGACAAGTCATTTTTTTATGATCTGCCAAATTTATGCACCCATTTCTTTTTTTAAAATAAAAAACTAATATAAAAACGCCTGGCAATATTCAACCTTCGACTACATCTTCTGGCTTATGTTTTATTTTATTCTTTTAACATTAAACTACAACATTTAAAAACTTTTCCTATAGCCTATTTTTTTCAACATTTCCTATAGCCCCGCTACTCGCCAGCCAGGTCTGCAGTTCCGTGTTGGGGTATAAATGCCAAAAGACTCTCCTGAGGAGAGGTATGAGGCAAGTTTTCAGCTTGCTTCAAATACCTACCCAAAATTGATGCCAGCTCTCCTACTATCACCACAGGGTTACCATTGCTCATATCTAATGGAAAACAAAGACAAAGCATAAATTATCAATGAATTCGAAGTGACGCGCGAAAATATACACCCACACAAAGTTAGGGATTTACATCGATTTCAAAAAAGTTTTTAATGGATTTTATGTGCTAATGCGTAAGTTTTTAGGGTTCCGTACCTAAAAGGTAAAAAACGGAACCCTATTACTAAGCCTCCGCTGTCTGTCTGTCTGTCTGTCTGTCTGTCTGTCTGTCTGTCTGTCTGTCTGTCTGTCTGTCACCAGGCTGTATCTCATAAACCATGATAGCTAGAAAGCTGAAATTTTCACAAATTATGTATTTCGGTTGGGGCTATAACAACAAATACTAAAAATAAAAAAAATAAAATATTAAGGGGGGTCCCATACAAAAAACGTGTTTTTTTTCGTATTTTTTGTTCAAAATTACTAACTGTAACAGGTAGACGCTTTAAATTTTTACAGAATATGTAGTTGTATGTTACCTTTCAAAATAAATAATTAAATTTAAAAAAAGTAAATAATAAAGGGGGCTCCCATACAACAAACGTAATTTTTAAGCAATTTGTTACTCGATATTAATAAACAGGTAGACACTTATGAAGTATTTAAGTATACATACAACGAACGTGATTTTCTTTTATAGATGATGGTACGGAACCCTTCGTGCGCGAGTCCGACTCGCACTTGCCCAATTTTTTACATATTTTCGTGCTAATTTCTAATGATAGTGATTTAAATTTCAAAATGAAGAACACCCTTCGCACCTTCGGGTAATGAAACTAATAAATATTAGAAATTCATTTAAGTTGACTAGTGTAACAATTAATTTATAATTTATTTTAATTAAGCTTAATTGTTAATCTTAAGCTATTTATAAAAGTGATTTATGTCCTTGCATTAATTAAGACTTGTGATGTTTAATTAGTTTAAATTTTGTTAAGGGTAGAGAGTAAGGTTATTAATATTATAATTAGATAATTTATTGCTTAAGTAGGTATGTACTCGACAGTATATGTTAGGCAGATGGAATTTTCGGCAGTTAAACTGTTATATTGATCACGTGGTATGAGCTTGCAGTGAATAATTAGGACCCGGATTCAATTGCAGAGATGAGTATAGAGTTATTTTTACATAAAAAGTAACTTGTATAATTCACTATTATAAACAAAGTACAGAATATAAGAACGCGGCAACTCTTGATCAGCGGTACATATTATACTCATATTTCGGTATCACTGAATTGTGATTTAGCGTTTTAGAAGAGAATAACAACATTAAGTAGGTATATTCTACGTCTCATTATATTATTCTTTAAGGCTCGAAGTGTATTTAACATATATAATATTTAAATGTGTAATTCTAAATAAATGTTTTAATAAATATTAACGTAAGACTTACATTTACTTGGGTAAGTATTTTTATGTTAGGTACTTTAATAACTTAAATAATAAGATAAATGTATGTTATTTTAGCTCTTTAATTTGATATAAGTAGTAGATAAATATATTTTTCTTATATTAATTAGTACTTATTATATAATTTAAGATTTAGAATAACTAACATTTTGAATAACCACCAAAAGCATCATAATCTTTACATGAAATAAACAAATATAAATGAACAATTTGTTGTTTCATTTAAAACTGTTAGACTAATATTATACCTTCTAAATGTATGTAGTTATTGTATTTTATGATTAAAAGGTTTTAAATATACATATTTAATTTACTTAATAAAATAATTTATTTACTTAATCGCAACAACCGTAGCTTAAATTCTAACTTATATGTGGCGATTGAAAAATCAGGCATTATATTATGGTGCGCGATATCGCACTCACACATGGAAACTTATAGCGAATCCGAATAATCCGAAGTTACAGTGAATCCAAATTTTGATTTATGCCTCAAATCACTCCGATGAGTCACCACTCACCACTAGTGAGAATTTTTATACTTTTCCGAAATGCCCACCGCACTGTGTTCGATTTTCAATTGGAATTTTGGGGAAAATGTGGCGTATCTGTCTCTACCAGACGTTTCTATGTACAGTCGAAAAACTTCCCGATCGATCACCTTAAGGGTGAGAATCACTCAGCCAGAAATCGTCGCTTCCAGTGCTACTTTACACACACATTGACAATTTGACTCTCGTATACAAAACCAGTTTCTAGTGTGCCTCGTCTCTAAGAGCGAACCAAGGGAATTTTTCCAACTGTACCAGCGCCGACTTGTCTGATTGTACATGTCACACACGTGGATCAACTGTGCATGCGGTGTTGTCGAGTTTGTGCTTGTGCGTGTAGCGATGACTATTTTCGCTCCAAGTTCTGCGAGACTATAATGATTAACCGCCAAAATAATATACGATCCAACCAGGGATTCGAAGAAGAGATGCATATTTGACAAAAGCTTTATGCAAAATATATCATATACCTACTTAAGTATCTTTAATCTCCAAATCCATGGATAGATAGTTTGGGAGCTGCCGTAAGACTTATTTTATCTGAATGATCGTTGTAGTACACTCTTAGATTACCTAATGTCTTCATTCGTTCGTTGAGTCTTCTTCGGGTTCGAATCCTGGTCTTTTTATGTAATAGGAGGAAAACGAACAGACGGATCGCCTCATGGTAAGCGATTACCGCCGCTTGTGAACACACAAAACCAGAGGAGTGACAAGTGCATTACTGACTTTTGGATTGAGAAAAGGAGGAGCGGGACGAGGGGAAAGGTAAAGGGATGGGGGCTTCGGCACTCTCGCTCACTGAACGATATTCTGTGAGAGGATAGTACTTCCCAAGTCGAGCCGGCCCATGTATGCTGAATTTAGCAAGGCTCTACCTAGAAACTGCCGGCATGATTTCCAACAATTTCCTTAAAACGCTCCCGGCTTTTAGTAAATGAATGGAATTATGTTCTCGTCGCGTTGAACGACTGGAATGCGATCTATTCGTGTTAATTCGTGTACAAACTAAGGCTAGGTCCTGTTATTGTAAGTCATCGTCGTCATCTTAGCGCTGTCCCGGTAGAGAACCACGACCTTGAGCCCGGGGTCCAGTAATCGGTTTAGCGTAAGTATTCCGTGAGTAGTATTTAGATACTTTACTACCTAATTAATAATTATATTATTGTACCATCTCCTCCTTGCGTCATATTCCTCAGTGCTGAGGGTCGTGACCTCCCTTCTTCATCACTTTCTCAACGGTTTTCCTCCATTTAATTCTGTCTCTGGCGGTGTGAAGGGCGTCATGGACTGTGGAGTCTAGAGTGGTGGGGATCTGGTCGGATCAACGTATAGGGCTGCATCCACGAGGTCTTTTCCCTCTACTTTGCCGGTCACAATGAGCTTCTCAAGATTACCACCGTCTTTTCTTGCAATGTGACCGAAGTATTCTAGAATTTTGCGCAGACACTCAGACGAT